>OV838919.1:7507500-8757500 GCA_929442735.1 Watsonalla binaria | reverse complement strand
ACACCGTAAAGAAACTTGCAATAGAATATAACCTATAATAGAGCCTGAGACGGGTCACCATTAATCGCGTTGACACCTTCAATAGGTGATGTCAGTGTAATGTAAGTGTAATATCAGCCTACCCCTTCAGGGACCCTTCCGAGAAAGCTTGACCCTACGGTAATACCGTCAGTCCTCATAGCAGATGACTAGAATACAATGGCAATCAATGACAACTGTTAAATAATATAAAGTTTTTTCTTCGTATGTTTAATCTATGTAGTAGCCAGGAACACGTCCGCGAACAATGCGGCTCGCGGACAAAGCAGCACTTCCTTCGATTCGTGTTCGATGATTGATCAATCAGTGAGCTAGAAAGCTCAGCTTAATTGCGGCAATTTCGAACCTTTATTTGTACTGACGACCGCACTAGTCGAATTACACAAATGTACGCTGCGGTATGTCTCATTCTTCTAATTGTACGTGGATACTTCACTGGACTAACAAATTAAGCAATTCCTTCTTTTAAAATTATTTATTGAAAAGGACTAATCTACGTCGTGAAAACCGCCGTAGTAATTTTGTAAAATTTGTCGGTAATGTCTTTAGTTACTTTTACCTACGATGTTAACTACTTGAACATAGAGATTTATAAATGAGGTTGATTTGATGTCAGTAAAAAGTGATAATTTATCAGTTATTTTGCAATCAGATTGTTCACAGCTCCTGTAAAAGGAATAAGATTTTGTTTTGTAACAAAAGTAAAGCAATATCCACAGAAGGACAAAATATCGCTGCAAATAAACGTTTAAGTTTATGGACTCGAAAGATATTACCGATTCGTGATCTCCTTTTTCTTTGGATTCGCATTTCGCCCGGTCGGCCATCTTGGCGACATGTGGCGGAAGATTTAGGCGGGAAACGTGCCCCGCTATATTAGATTATGTCGAAATGAATTGAGCGCTACTATTGGATATGTTATTGACGTAGATTTGCGATCGGAGGAACGAACTGATATTTGGTATTGTTATTAAAGGCCCGCTCCGGACGTGAGCTGCGTCCCGAGCGCCGGCCGAATCCAGCCGATACGCCGCCCTCGTGGACCTCTTTATATTTTTCTTATGTAAATACGGTTTCATATCCGATGAGCTTTATTTATGTGGGAATCGTTTTAGCGAGATAAGTCTCTCCTCTGTTCCACCGTTCACCTCGCGCGATGCATGTAAATGTTGTTTGTTTAGGAATACTGATTTATTGTAACCAGGGATTCAGTCCTTCAATTTTATTTGTCTTGTCCTTAAGGATTGAACATTACATACAAATCGAATAAAATTTATACAGTAGAGTACCTACTATGTAATGCATGTGATATATCGAAGCAACTTTGTATTTTTGATTATACGTACACATACGAAGATACCTAATGTAAAATTTCAAAGGATAAACATGTTTCAAGCGACACAGACAATTTTAAAGTGTCGCTAAAGATCAAAGAGCGTACGTGCCAGACCGACGGTGATGTTAAAACGTCTTCAAGGGCTTCAGCAGTAAACAGAAGCAGAGACTCTGGCGCAAGTTATTGGACGACAGCGTGCGTCTTATAAACGATGATTAATTGCTTAGACAAATATGAGAACATTGATAATATTAGATATATAGTAAATATTCAGTATCATACTGCAAAGTATTGCGAATTCTTTCCATTCCTGTAATGAAACTGAAAGAAAATCTTAGTCATAGAAGGTTTAATCTTTTTAATTTATATCAAAAACTAAAGAAATAACTAACTGAGACTTCACATAATTATTTTAATTTACTTATACAAGTTAAGTTTTCTGAAAATCATCAGATCTTTTAAATAATACATTAACTTATATTGACTGTTTTTCTTTCATATTAGGGCACAGCACAAGGGCGGCGCATGCTGGCGGCCTGCTTTGATGTCGAGAGGGTAGTTATGGAAATTAATAAAGTGAACAACGTGTAATTGCTTCCGATAAGGCGGCTCCCGCGCATGGAGCCCGTTTTTTGTCAAACTCGTTTAAGTGCGTTCTCAATACAAACACGGTTTGAACTAAAACAAAAGCGAAACATTACATAATTATTGGCTCTTTAAGAACATATTATATTTTTTGTAGTAATTGTAATCGTGCAATATTTCAACAAGAGGTTCTTACGTTGGGAGTTTTTTATGAATTAACATCTACCTATGATAAATTTAATTTAATGACTTAATTATATTATAATTATGTCAAAATTTTAGGTTTAAAAGTGTGTTTTGTTGCAAGAAATCTTCAAAACTACACACATATTTTCGAAAGAGTGTTCGCCAGAATGGTCTTTCAGGGCAAACTTATATTTTCACATGAACATAAACCTTGCATTAGGCTCATTTTCAGAAGACCCATTGAAATGTTGTCCTAAGCTAGACTTATCTTACGTTAGTCACGTTACTCTTACTCTCGTCTCTTGCCCATTATAGGCGATTTACCGTCTCTAAGTCTCGAAACAGCAAATTAGTAAACATTTTCGAGTTTTCAAAGACAGTTTTCATCTATTTTTGAGCCAATGTCAATAACGCTACCAGTTTTTTTGAACCTTATTTAAATCACTACTTAAACCTTAGTAGGGATTCTACACTACTTAAACCTTAGTAGGGAGTCACTAACACGAACTTTTTTTGAATATATTTTTTTTTTAATGCTGAATGAATACACTTCGATATAATACCGTAGTACGAGTATATAGAGGCTCGTAGCACTGCTACGACGTAGCAGTGAAGAATTCAAAACATTCGTGAATCCATTAAGGATTATTTCATACGTGTTCAATTGACAAATCTCTACATGTTTTTAGTTGATAAATATCTATAGTTAGCGTAACGTAATATAAAACTCAGTGTGAGAGCTCTTTTCGATTATACAGAAAGCTTCAGTTAAAGTTTCGACATAGCAACGAATTCGAATATTAGTCAAACCATACATTCCTAGATGGATTAATATGAAGATTGGGACTGTGTCGTTGGTTTAGTGGTCGCAAAACGCTACTGCGGAACACGAGATCCTGGGTCCGATCCCGGGTCGGATTACATGTTATTGGCATTTTCTATCTGTGATTTCTCAGTAGCAGCCATGAGTCTGATTAGTGCTCGGTTAACGGCAATATATCACCCCTTAACATGGAACTATATGAGAAACGTAGAAGCACTAGGGATGTGAGCTTTGTTTGCTGCTAATCTTGTTTTAAGCAATTAAACAAAATAGAAGGCATTATGTGCCCAGCCCTGTACTAGGAAAGAATCTATTACATCTCCCTTCTTAGTAGATACAGCGCTACCGCTGGAAGTTCTGGAAGGCACCATTATTTGAAAAGACACCTTCTGTAAGGGAGCCCTGGTTTTTAACAACAGCTTCTAAGGATTTAGATACACAATTGCCTTCGAAATATAGTAATGAAGAATTTTGTTAGGTAAACTTACAGAAGCATCCTGATTGATCCATGAACAAAAATGTTCGTCATAATCGAATAGACACGACATCATTTAAATAAATCTCCGGGCATCGCAACGAATAAATAATCGTGAATAATGTTAAAAGAAACCTATCAATAAAACTGAACTTAACGTGTCCCAAAATAAAACACTTTGTTATTAAGTTGACAAGCAACCGTAAAAATGCTCCTTTAAAATGTAAAATAAACAGATCAATCATGTTAAAGCGATCCCACCGGGCTCGCTCCGATCCCCGAAAAGAGGCCTACGTAAGCGTCTATTATAAAGCACAGATGTTGCCACAAGACCGACACATCGGCCCGCTCCCCACACCCCCGCCATGCTGATTGGACAGAACACGACGGAAAAGTGATACGCGTTTTATATTCTTTTTCGAAAAGAATTGTTCTACATTCGGGAGAGTGATTGACATGCGGTCGCCGGCGGCGCCCCCCGACGCGCCGCATTAAAGCGTTTCACAAGATGGCCCTCGTATTATCATTTTATAATTTATTACGCTAATTATGAAGGTCCGTATTTAAAAATGAAACAAAAGTATTACGGATGCCATTTTTGTACGGTAAAGGCTTTGCGGACGTGTGGCGTGCTACTTTTTTGGGGAAATAAATCTAGGAAGGCACATCAATCAAGTTGTCGGATGGACGGGAAGTCCCGTTCCGTATTATAATGTAGATCCGTGATTAAAGCGTTTTAAAAATAACGAATTCACAATATGTAGGTGTAATATAAACCCTTTCATTTGACGCGTTTTTATGATGGTAGCAGATATCAGTCGTTTGGGGTTGTTACGAGGACTGACAGCCGCCCATGGCATTTATTTGTGGACTTGTTTTAATTGTTGGTACCTGGTACTACCTACGATAGTATAGTAGCAAAATATTAAGTATTCATGGAAGGCTATAATAAAGCAATATTGTCATTTGGGCGCGGGGTGGCGGCCGCAGTAATTGAAACCCCACCACGACGTGAGAAGACTAGCCATCGGCTAATCCTCGCGGTCTCGGCCGCTGCCCACTGCCCATACACTGCCTTGTAATTGGAGATTTGACGAGATAACACTATGACCCCTCATTTAGGAATGGGCTCTACGTGTTATTGCCTAGGTGACCAGAACGCTTCTATTACTCGCATTTAATCTTATTTGTATATATATATAATTATACCTAGTTTTGGTTAGTTTATTGTGTGTAGAAGCCTTTTCTTCATCAGTACTGATATGTGGAATTGTAATCGGGCAAGGTTTACAGAGGATATCAATTAAAGCATACACAGCTATCTACAGTAATAAACCAACACGTACGTAGTAAAATGCTTACAATGATATTTACATACATCGCTCAATCGATATCGCAAGCGCTAAGTTGTAATAAGTTCACGTAAGACTAATCGATCAAGAGGGAGGTAAAGATAAATGTATGTAACATTTCAAGAAGCAGTTAGGAGTTGGTTGCAAATACATTGAGATCGGGATAAGTGAAATGGGGGTTTGACGCGCATTTCGACGCTTCCTTTGCCCGTGGCTGAGCCTGTAAGCCGCGGGCGCAATTGCGATTGAAACATCGCCGCCGAGCCTAAAACAGCCAGAGCTTAGCGCTTCCCGCGCCAAACTTGATACCCGTCTTCTAACTTGTAATTCGGGACTTAGGTGCCGAAATAAGACAAATTCGCGACTCGAATACAGCGGAAAAGCTTTGGGAATTTTATCGACTAACTTTAACAATATCCCATCCGGGTAGTATAAACGATGCGGACGGACGGAGAGTTTGACATGAGTCTTGTGCGGCGCCGGGAGCCGTCACAAAGGCTGTGCTGTGTCTACTCCGCAAGACTGTGTGGTCACAAGCGTAATCCTTATTTATGGCAAGACGCCCAGCGACGCCTCTGTCCAACCTGCTATTTGTCAGTGACGGCAACCAGCCAGCATCAATCTTGACCGCTGGCTTAGCGCGATCACGGCCGTGCTTGACGATTCATCTTTACCCCATATATCATGCCAGGCCATGCCTTAAATCGCACAATAATTGAGTTGCCCACCCTATTAACAGCGACACCGTTAGTGTAGTGGACAATAAATACGAAATGGACATAAAGTGACCAACAAAACAGAAAGTGAATCACCCCGGCCGCGAGCACAACAAGCGGCGCCCACTGGACAAACAGCAACAGCCCCCAGCGCTCGTTACAGATCGCACTAAATTACGTGCAACTTACGCGGGTCATCTTTCATTATTACGACTCTATTTTGGCAAGTCACAACAGGCCGGGCGTGGCGGGCGGTCACCATTGACCATTATCCCTCTATTACTGTGGTGATACTTTTTTCGTCGGCCATACTGACCACTGCCCCTATGCAGGGTGCCATACGAGATAAAATCGTAAATTATAACCCAATTCTACGGCTGTTAAGACTTGACAGATGAAAAGGCTTAATGCTGAGCGAGACTGGTGGTGCTACATCGTTAACATATCAAATAAAATGAGGGTACTATACAAACCATACACGCATTTACAGTTGATTTATTTTATACTTCATTCATGCGATGTTGGAAAACTACGCAATCGTTTTTATACGGACACTATCAATCAATCCATTTCATCATTAATTAGGGCCAATGTAAAACTTAGGTCTTGTATATGATCACATGATTAACCGGCCCTCTATTAAATTTATATTATTAGACCAACTTACAGGCAAATTCTCAAATATTGAAGGAAATGCTCGATTTACTTTTACGTGCAATGAAGAAAATTTAAGTAAATCGAGCATTTCCTTCAATATTTGAGAATTTGCCATTACCCACAGCAAATCATACATAAATAAAAGGACCTCCATTAATAAAAGGAATTTATAACCACAGTTAAATAAATACAGCTCTTAAACTCTTTTTACAATATTGTTTAAGTAAAATAGCTAAGATTAACGTTTAATTAAAGTTTAAGTTACCTTCATTGTTACAGTTTTCATTATGTCTATTTTGAAGGATTATTAACTTTGGACTCAAAATTGAAGTCTCAAAACTTAAATATTTAATTAATTTCCATGATCTACTGAAGATTATCAATTCACAAATTACATATAGGTATTTCCAAATGAGGATCATTAAATATTTAATTTGAAAAGTGTCTATCTGCGGTGTTAAATACCTACATATACATTAAGTATTAAAACACAAACGTAACTACTCATACTGGAACTAAAAGAAAGTCTACTCATATTTCATCACATAAACCCGCGTTCTAACAGATACGCTACGCTGTGTTCGGAGATAAGCAATCAACCGAACGCTTAATGTGATTGTTTATCCATGGTAGATATAATATTGTTCCAGTTTGTTACGCGATTATTAAATTAAAGCAACGACCAGTGATGAATGCGGCCCCCCGCTGCTCGGCCCAGACTCCACAAAATATGCTCCACAACACTCATATTGTACGGGGACTTCGATACTCTTGATATTTTGACATAAATGATCGAGCGCCCGCAATGTTATTACCAATAAACAGTTTTGTTATTATTAATAGTATAATGGAACGCTTAACAAATATTATTATCACTCTCAGATTCCAGATATTTTTATATCTTGTGGAAGAACTCAGAATTTCTAGGAGACAGATATTCCGAGTTATCATTTTCTACAAGAGCCTTGGTGGCCATGGGGTTTGATCAGGGCCTGTGCAAATGAGTTTTTCTAAAAACTTATAAAGACTTATGTGCAGTGATTTCACACAACACTTCTGCCTACCCCTTCGGGGTATACAGGCGTCAGCATATATTTGTATGTACATTTTCTTCAACTTGATTTACTCTGCCTATCTTTGGGAACCCTTCTTTTGCGTGTACTCTACGGGGTAAGGTAAAGTGTTCGCCATATCCTTTGTACATCCTGTATATATCGGGAACCTAACAATTAGGTATACATAGACTCCCTGGTAGGAAATTAAAAATAGCGTTGTAATCACCTTAGATGTAATAATTATTTTTAACATTACAGTATTTATAATTCGAACTCAATGTCATGGGGGAAATCTATACTAGTATTGTGATTTCGAAAGTGTCTGTCTGTCATCTGTTCATGGCTAAAAGGCTGAATAATTAAGTATAGGGCTAGCTTTGACCCTTGACATGGATATGGACGCAAAAAACTTGGGTTAAGTTGCGGATAAGAGCAATGTCCGTATTTTGAGGTAAATTTTAGTACGCTCTATAGGTGAGCTGGGTGATCTATGGCTGTAGGTTAGTGAAACAAAAGGTGACCAGTGACAAACAATAGGGGCGCTGTGGGGGTGGAGTGGGCAGTGATTAATTACACCTATTGTCGATATTGACCCTACATCAAGGACCAACTAGCTCTATGACGGCCCTTTGTGATACCTGCACTCCTTGCCAGCCAACTCTCCCCATAAACCACGCAGTTTCAATAGGACACTTACCTACCCGAGTACTACAACATAAAATAAACAAACGTTTCATTTACGAGCTATGACAAATCTGAATTACAATCATAACCTTTGTCCAGCGCATTCTCGGCGCATTCAGGGTAATAAAATAACTCATGTCCAATTTATGTTAATACTATAAATAGTGACATAAATAATTTTGACGGGGCATAGAAGACAATTTAAATTTATTAGAATAAAGACTGACCACTGTCTTTAAGGAGCATCCAGGCGTTCAAATTGAATGATTTGTGTGCGGTCGGAAATTTAGAAGGCGCTGTGGCGCAATGATCTTAATGTGAAGACGGCTAAACAACTAAGTACTATTGCAGCAAGGAACGTGGAGGCTGTGTGGTTTCAGTAATCGTCTGCAAGTCTTTAGCGAGCAGACTTCAAGATACACACAAATCTTAAACACAGTCCCCTTTATTAAAAACATTGTTTGAACCAAGACTACAGCAAACTCTGACAAAAAACATGTTCACCCCTTATTAAATCGATATCGCAAAAAGAGCAACTACTTTTAAACCAAGAATTATAGTAGAATACAAATTAAAAACGTAAGTAAGATAGACTGTAAGATTGTAAAAAAAGCTAGCATAGCCTAATTAAAGAGAGTGAAGTAGATATCCATCAATTAGAAATACACCAACAATACGTTTTGATTCATCTACCTGTTAGGTTTTAGGTGTATAATTATATAAAATTTATTCCAACATTATCGTCATAATGAACTAGTTCATCGGTATCACATCTTATCACGTCATATGTAAATATAATATTGGAGACGTTCCCTATACACACGCGTGCAAGCAAGGGTATTCATAAGACAGTCCTGACCGCAATAACTACAACAAATAATTGCACGGTTATTGAAGGAAAGAGCGACAAACCGACAGATGCTTGCGGCCATCTTGCGGCTGCGACGAAAGTATCGCATGCCACCTTTTTGACGTTGCGGTCACAGTGTCCCCGTTTACAATCAAATTCCGGTAATATTATACAACTGAAATTACTGGAAAGCGAAACTTTTTACTGGTGTGCAAACGAAGTGGCAACATACGATCAACATAATGGTTGGGGCAATTATTAAACCCAATGTGTAAGTATGTATTATTTTTACACGACCTTAAAAATAAGTGAATACATCTATTCAAAAGTTTCCTACACACATTTTCGCACTGAACATATTATAAGTTCTTGCCAGAGTAATAAAAACAATATGGGACACAAGACAAGGAGTTGTGAACCGTGAAATTGCCATCTGCGTCTCAAACACTCTTTAGTGCGTAGATACAATGTTAGCGCAATTTGCGAGTACCACCGAAATCACATTGAGTAAGAACGTATATTGTACATATTTTTAATAAATGAGATGTTTTTTCTTAAGTGTTCATTTTTGTTCAGATCCGTAGCAGAGGTGTCGTAAAAGCCTAAACCGCAGAGCCATGCCGGGAGTTTATTAATCAACCGAAGCGACATCTCTGGGCTTAGTGGCATTTTTCTCCAAGGATGTCGTGTTCATTATATCTGTAAAGGCGGGCGGCGTGATGAGAAATTAATCCGGGGGTGAGCAGGTGGCCGCCGCAGGTGCGGTGCGCGGCCAATTTGCCGCAACAATAAGCCGAGCGCGAAGGCAACGTCTTCATCGCTGCACGGCTAATCCCCAAGTCTTCGTCTACGCGCACTGGATACACAAAAACTACCCTCAAATGGTTGACTACCCACTCTTATGTACATATTCATTGTTATACAAAAACAAAGTGTATTAGACATCAACGCCAATAAATGAAACCACTTACTCCCGCGCTAGTTTTATGACACCATTGTTTTGGTTTACATTGAACTAATATCAAACTTATTAGCCATAAAAAAATCGATGTGTATACACCGTCATTATATATTATGAAACACTGTTACAGTTGTAAAACACTGAAGACAAGCACCGGATGTGAAGGAAAGCGCAGGAGCTGCGGCGCGCCGTAATCCGGACATATCTCAGTACATTGCTCAGCGACGCAGTGGGACTTAGCGGAAAGCCTCGCTGCGCAGATGCTTATCTCAATAACAGTTTTATTTATTTTTGTGAGCGACTGATCCTCTCCCTGTGGATCCAGCTAATGAAAATAGAGGAAGGCGTGCTCAGCCCGCGAACGCTCCGCGGAGATGTGTGCGCGAGACAAATGTGTCTCTTACAGCCTTCCCGGGGCTCGACTACACGCAAGCTTGTGAATTGTAAATGGCATTGGTACTTTCATGAATACACAGGAATATAATTGTCGGTCTAATATACGCACGAGTATATTTTATGTAAATTATCTTGTATGATAACTTTGAAGATTGATGGAAAATGGAAATTTTTTTCGCCGTCTAAATATTTTCTCTTATATTTAGTGATGTTTTTTTTTTATTGAAAATATCTAAGTAGCCTTAGTCATCAGCTATTATGACGGCAGATAAACAGTCAGACAGAGAAAAAAAATGAAAATTTGTTCTTTTATGTGAGTGCCGTATATACATTCATATGCATTCAGTGAAAGCTGTTATTTTGGAATTATAAACAGACACTTCAATTTTATTTATCTGTATAGATGTATAAATTATTTTTTATTTATAAAGTTTATTGATACCCTACCTGTAAAATATTTTAAAATAAGTAAGTTTAAAGATAAGAAATTAAAAGTCGATTCCCAGACCGCGTAAGTGAGGAGAGGTGAAAAATCTCGGCGCGATGAGAAACCACGCAAGCGACCGTCGACTAATTAGACCATTAGCCATAATTGCTAGCTCCAGATTGGTTTTTTCGCGTCGGCAGCTTCCCATGGGAGCGCAGACTCTTACCCTAATGAACACTTCTAACACTAAAACTTGAATAAAAATCAAATACTCTCGCTACAGTCCTTAATGTCCTTACTACTTTTCTTGTAAGCGCTTTTAATTGCTTAAATTATTTACAAAGGACAAACAATGACAACGCAACCGGTACTCGCGGTTTTACCCGAGTATTATATGGGTTCTAAGGGAAGACCTAATTTAATACGATTTTCAATATATGAGTTTATTCATTAAAATCCTTTCACTTAATAATATTGGAATGGTGAAATGTGTTTATATTTACTTAACTAGCTGTGTCCCGCGGTTTTACCCGCGTAGAGTTAATTTCATGGCTGACCCGTGGAACCCTAATATTATTTTTAAATAAAATAAGCCTATTTACTCCTTGTAAAATAAGTTAACTAAAATCCTTTTAATTAGTAAAAGTCTCGTTAAAATTGGTTCAACTGTTTCGGAGATTAGCTGGAACAGACAGACAGACAGACAGAAAGAGTTTTTTTGTACTGTTATATTTAAAAAATGTGTCAATTATAACATAATATGCGCCGTGTATAGAAATAGGTTAAAAGATATATTCACACATTTACAAATTTATGTTCCACGAAATGTAGAAAAATCAACGTGAAAATTTGAAGCTTGAGTTACATGTCGATACTGCTCGGTTCAATGGCTGGGGGTTGTTGTTTCTTGGTCTTGTCTCGTTTGCGGAGTTCGTCGCGGAGGAGCACCAGGTGTTCGTAGTGTTCGGCTGAGGCGTCCAGCATCTCCATGCAAACCCTCACGGCCGCCGCTTGCCTCTCCCGCTCTACCTCCATGGTCGTGTCTGTAGCCTGACTCACTGTCAATACATTCTCTACCATATCATCCAACCTGCAACAGATAAATTACTCTTTACATTGTCAAAACCCTTTTCATAAGGTATACCAACTCAATCATCTTGTAATTTAATTTTTGTTTTTATGTAAACTAGGTAGTTAATCATGAAGCCACGGTTTGCATAGTCACTCGCTACGCAAACATCGCAACTTGAAATCCCAGCGTATCCAATGATCCCCAATGAATTTCTTAAAAACTTAAGTGCAATAATTTCACACCGCGAGCTTTACATTGAAGGTAGACATCGTAAATAAATACTAACCTCAGTCTGAGAAGAGATTAAAAAACGAATGTAAAGTATAGCAAGCGTAGGTGAAAATTAGGTGTAGTGAACTAAGGAACCCTTTTTGAACTCACTCCAGGTGAGTAAATTTATTTTGTATCTTTTAATCATTTAATACAGGTAGCATAATTAAAACCCACATTGAATTATTTTCTTTTAAATCCTCCTAAAGTTGATGCAAAGCCTATCCACCAGTTTTGCAAAGACTTGTAAACAGAATTAAGTACCTATTGTAAAGGTATATAATATCAGAAAGGGTGTACTTATATCGGGATTGTTATGAATTGATAACTACGTATTAATGAAGATGAGGCAGACACAGTCAGAGATCTGATCACGCATTCTATAACAGGTTGATAAAGGCTAGTTATATAGCTTACTTCCTCTTCCGAATTTCAAGATAGAGACAGAACAATATAGCGAGGAGTGTGATGAGAGCTATGTTGATCTGGTTCCAGGAGACGTGCATGCTGAGCACATGGAAGCGAGTGACACGCACTTTGGGCACTACGTCCCACACCGAGAACCCAGGCACCAGCAGCGTCAGCGGCAGAGCGAACACCACGATCGTACCCACCACTATGCTCACGTCACATTCATTTTTATCAGACATTATTGTTCTATTAAAATTTCGCAGTACCGAATTACATTTTATAATGAGTGACAATACTTGACAGACCTTTTGTCGAATGAAAAAGTAGCTTTTTTCCCAGACAGTTCAATGACTTACCTACAGATAAACGGTATACGCATAATACTTCGTGAAGGTTTTGTTCTGTTTTAGGTACTTTAAAATGATCCCCCTTTTTACAGAAGATAGTCATTGGTTTTAAAGTAACTCTGTCTGAGATACGAATATAAAATTGATATGACGGACATAATTTTAGTCTGAGTTTAGTCTAGTCTTCGTTTAATCCATGTTTTAGAATAAAAGGGTATGATATTATGCATTGGTACAATATAGGTACATTAATAAGGATTTCTATTAATATTCTAATAATACGAAGTTTAATGATTACGTTCGAATCAATTTACCCAACTTGGTATCCATGGGTAGATTCTCAGAGCTGTCCATCACCCTATCATCTATTCAAACATCGTGAGCATTCTTATCATCAAAAACAACTACAATTGCGTAGGCTATTACGTTTATTTTTCATGGCTCAAGTTGCGAGGCAGCAAATGGTCCGAGGCGGGAGCTGTGTCCGTCATATGGTCGAGCCGACGACGCGCCGCTCGCATGGCATATCAATTTCGACTAGGTACACACAATAAAATTGGACGGTCTCCGGAGAGGGCTTAAACGATTCGCCGTTTTGTCTCGGGCCCAGCTGCGTAATGACCAGAGCAGGAAAAAATTGTCAGCAAGAAAACGCGAGGGTAGTCGGGTTTATGTGCACGCGGCAGCTGGCGGCGCCGAGCGGCGACGCGCTCCTAACGGCCTCTGCTTACCTCGCAAAACCCGTGCCAATTTTATTTATCGAAAATATAAACCGATTTGCGGAGGGCCCTCGTAAATTCTGAATGGCTGATTTATGGCGG
Source organism: Watsonalla binaria (assembly GCA_929442735.1). Classification (NCBI taxonomy): domain Eukaryota; kingdom Metazoa; phylum Arthropoda; class Insecta; order Lepidoptera; family Drepanidae; genus Watsonalla; species Watsonalla binaria. Next base: position 8,744,037 of record OV838919.1, on the reverse strand, counting down.
TTACAGGGCGCGCTTAAACAAAGTTGCTTCTTAAGGACTTCCTTACCTCGTACTATGTACATACCCGACCATATTATGTTTACTTAGCTGTAAAACATGAAAACAATAGTACAGCCTAACCTGGATTGTACATGTTGTATGGTATTCTCGTCTTGATAATAATTTTGAGCAGAAATCATAGTGCTTGTGGCGTGTGGGTGCAGATGTCAAAGTCCACTTTTCAGGCACAAGAAAAGATGCGTCTTAGAATTTCTACTCAAACTGAGGAATGCAGGTTTCTCACCACATAAAGAATTTAACTTCAAAAACTTAAGCCCAACTACTGGAAAAACAAGCTCTCAAAAATTTAAACAAGTGTAAGATGTTGAGGTGATAGCCGTGGTCAACAACAGATCAAAACCATAAACTTCCTTATTGCTTCGCCGTCGTCGGGTAAAAACTATTTACCTACCCACTAATAAAGCGGTTCCCATAAAGCTCGTGATGCGAAATCATTGTTGATTTCTATAACAGTGGTTCTTACGTCGCTAGAAATCATTAAGCCTATTTCAATGTATTCAAATAACATTTGCTATTGTTCGTAATACCTACCTAATCGGACTCCACATTCGACCCATCCAAAGACTATTGGACTTCGTATGAGCGAAAAAGCACAAATCTTCTAAATGCGTTCTGCTATATAAGTACCTAAGTAAGTATATTTCCATTAGTGTGTTCTAGTGTCGGTGTTGGACACCTATTACGACATGACGCTTTCATCAAAAACATCATAGAAGGGAAGATAGAAGGAAAGCGTAGAAGAGAGAGACCAAGGATTAGTTATATACAACAGATGAAGGAAAAAGTCAGCGTCATGTCGCACAAAGAAGTTAAAGTTTTGGCGGACAGTAGAGAGGGTTGGCGATTGCTTCACCGACAAGAGCCTAGCTCTTAAATTAATGCTGATGTTCTAGTGTCAGCAAATGTTTCTGCGGTGCACGAGGTCCTAGGCAAAGTTTTATTGGGTTTTTCCATCCGTAATTTCCCAGTAGCAACCCGGAGTCTGGATTAGTGCCTGGTTAACCTACACTTTCGGATATAGGCTTATAGGCTTGAGGATATAGGCGTCAGCATATGTACGTATGTAGGTAAATTGAGACCAATATATATCTAGGTAAGCGGTTATTTAGTACGTCCATCCATAGGGGTATATATTTCTAGTTACTTAAAATCAAAAGGGCAGGGGTGGCCTTTGCGTGCAACAAAGTATTTCCACACGGTATTAGCAAGCTCGGAAGCGACTGGATTGCTAACAATCCCCTGTGGATTGGTTACTCGTGGCTGTTGCGTCTAAGGAGTCCGACCACGCGAATCAATTAGGTGATTTGAGGGTTGCGGTTTGCGTGCCACCCTCCACCGCTGAATCAACAATCATGTAGTACACGAATATCATGCTTTTCGGGGTAATTTCGTCCAACCGCCTGGGAGACAGTGACGCGCAATTACAATTTGTTATTCGATGCAGTTAAGTGCCTTCTTTGCCTCCATTGGACAAATGCCTCAAATTAATAGAATATCAGTAATTTTTTTCCTTTAAAGAAAGTTTTTTAAATAAGTACACGTACCTAGGGTACTTCTTACCAACTTGACGTACGTCACTGGGGGTCAAAGCTATTCCTATAGGAACACATTTCAGCAGTGGATGTTCACCCTTTTATATTATTAGATAGGTAGATAGACTAGTATAGATTATTAGGTAGTCTAGTATAGATTATTAGACAGTATAGATATCAGATTAAAATTAAGTAGTCAGGCATTTTGCCATAAAAATTTTTTTTGGATCTAAGCCTAGTTTACTACACGAGGTGCTTCCCAGTTTAAATGCCTACTATTGGTGGACGGTAGTAAAATGAGGTACCTACAATTATTGAAGATTTCTCTCTCATCGATCAAAGGGTGATTAAACTTCCTACATAAGTAAAAGATAGTAAGATAATGCAACGAACATTAAATAATATACCTACCTATATAGGTGCAATATAATGTATTTAACCTCCCCGATTCCCCGTGGAACATGATAAAAAAGAATATTGACATCAAACAGATATCTTAAACAGCATATTGGAATAATCAATCTGCGAAATAGAAGTGTTACGAGAACGTTAACCATATGCCCAACAAAATAGCCGTCCGATATGACCACGTCCTAATACAAGAACAACGCTTATGACGAACCCCATTACAGAGGATAATTGGAACCGAATTAATTTCCTTTTATGAAGGGAAAATTGTTTTGGTGAATCCCCAATCAATTTAGTAAATTGATCGCAGTTTTATGACGGGCATTTGAGTCGAATTGCGACTCACGAACCTCGTCGTCAGCGGGTTAGGAAGGCGGTACATTTGTTTAGAAATAATAATATTATGGTCTCAGTATTAGTTTTAATTTACAATTAGGTAGTTGGCGGCGTTTATTCTTGATTTTTTTCAGATGGCTAGTTTTACATGCTGGGGCCTACTAGCTTTCTACGAAAAACTAAGCTTCGGCCGATAGTTCAGGAAGTTCGTACCAAACGTGGTCTGCTAGAAAAATCTTTTACGTTGATATTTTACTCTAAACTTTTTTTTTTTACTAACTTAATAGTTACCAGCGAAAATCTTAACTTCATAAGAACTAAGCGATACTGAATCTTTGATTTTCGTTAAGTTTGTTTAAGAGAGAGAGTTAACCTCCTGGTGGTAATTTTTTTGGTCACCCTAATATATTTTGTGTATTTTTATGTTGCAGGCTGACAGAGTAAGGGTCTTGTTCTCTGATCGAGCCACAATCGTCAAATTAGTTTTGGGTAAGGTTGGGTAACTACTCTGTTCACTTTTATATCCTGTAGTTATCGATTTATTAATTTATTCCAGGAAGATCGTGGTATACCCCTCTTAAATAAAATAACAATACGTGATAAATAAGTAGGTATAATATAATCTTCTATAAGACTACAAAAGGTATAAAATATCAGTCACCTTAATACGTAGTATTAGCAATGTTTGTAAGCAATATCATGACGTAATAATATTTTTGATTACTTACTTAATTAATATTAAAGATTAAATATAACAATTTACAGGATTCGAGCGAGGCCACCGATCCAATATAAACACAAAACGATTATCACTGTTTCCTAATATACATACATTGCTGCTCGCATTTTAATAATTACATTAGCTTAAGATCATCTAACATAAAATTGCAGGCCCTTATAATGTGAAGATCTTGTAAAACATGACATGACTCTGATACAACATAATTTCCCACTTGTCTACACTACTATTATAAAAGGGAAAGATCTGTATTTTTGTGTGTATGTTTGTAATGAATAAACTTAAAAACTACTGTGCCGATTTCAATAATTCTTTCACCATTAGAAAGCTACATCATCAGCGAGTAACATAGGCTTTTTATCCCCGTACTCCCACGGGAACGGGAACTACGCGGGTGAAACCGCGTGACATCCGCTAGTCTTCAATATAAATTATACATTTAATTTTGCATTAAACTTCTAGATGAACAAAAAATACCATAAGATTGAAGTTGCGCTGCGAAATTACTGCTTTGATTAATTACTTATATTTTACACAAGTATTGTATACTAGCTGGTGCCCGAGACTCCGTCTATGCAGTATTTGACTTTTTTATATATTTTGGCCAATTCACACAATATCTATAAATTATACTCTACGTGTTATTCTGATGTATAGCTATATATTGTAGTTTCATTAAAATCCATTCACTAGTTTTTGCGTGAAAGAGTAACAAACATACATCCATACATACTCACAAAATTCACCTCTAAAATATTAGTAGAAAATAGGATAGTAGGATGTATTGATAACTATGTGTGATATTACTTTAAGCCGTTTCAGATGTTCACGACGAAGCTGCACTTGGAAATATACATTATAGTTTAACATATTTTGTGAATAGGACTAGAATATAATTAATTACCCATATTATTATAAGACAATAGCGAACTTCGCAATAAGTTCGCTACGGAAAGTATACAGTAAATCAATTTTAGTAGAAGCCAAAACATTTTATGAAAAATTTACTTAGTAATTCTTATATACGCGTGCCGTCACGAATTATGATCGCTGACTTTGAATGCTCAGTAGTTATTTCATTAGTTAGTCTCTGTCTCTCTATATGGCGCGACGGGAATAAAATACATGGGCAGGCCCCTACTATTTTCGCTAAGATCTCATATCTCGTGACGTCATCTAAACTTACATAATGATTGTGTGTAAACTTACATAGATGACTGTACAGTCTGATTATAATATTGTTTATATACACATAAAAATACAAAATGTAACCTTGTGACCGTCGCATTATGGTATACATTGGAAGCATTCACTTTGATATTAATTCTCACTATCGATTACCAATTGACAATCATAATAATTATTTGATAAGAAAAAGTTATATCAATTTTATATACATTTCAAAATAAAATAATAATTATTTTATTACCAATTTGAAACTTACATTTGGAGTAATAATAATGATCATGAAAATCACATTGCATCATGCATGTCGAACATGCTAATTATATAAATAATACAGACAATAAATCAATACAGCTGCTTTTTTAAATACTTCAAGAAATACACATAATGTATCCAATTTACAATATAATGTACACTTAAAACTAATGAGATAAATATTTTTTCATTTCCATATTTACTTACTTAATAACATGCTAATAAATAACTGATCAAGTGCGAGAGTTCGCACACCGAAGATTCCATATCCCGACACAAAATTATTATATTTCTATGTCCTATTATCGTAATATAAATATATAAAAGTTAAAACTAAGAGTTTGTGAACTATTGTTTGCTATATAATAAAATAAGTCCTTGGGGCATCAGTATTCATATAAAGTTTGAATTAATGAATGCTTGCACAAATTATTTACCATTTCGTGAATCTAGATTTTTTTTTTAAATTCGAAAAAGAAATATTTAACCTTTGTTTAGTACAGAACCCTCAAAATAATAAAGTTTTTGCGATATATGCCTCACACATTTTAAAGTCTTAACGCAGTAACCATTATACAGATCTCTTTACAGGTGGAAATATGAACACCATGACCTCTTATTGTCATCAAAGATTGACAATGATTATGAGACAGATGTATACGACTTGTATAAGTATGTCACTGTTACACAGTCAAACGATCATGGCTATAAAAGCTTATTGTTCCCTAACATAAGCTTCCGGAGCGGGTAATTTTTCGACGTTCATAAGTGCCTAACTGGGGCCCAAACTTAATTAATCATGAGAACACTGCCATGATGATCTATGAATAATTGTATGAGATAGATGTACATGATGTGTTTAAATGTGTCACTATCACGCAATTTAACCAGCATAACAATAAGTCTTGTTTAACACATTCACTGCTGACATTTCAACTTCTTCGTAAATTCTCGAACAGTTGGACGCACATACGCGTCGTTAGCAGTGAACGCGTTAAAGGAAAGTGTAACCCACACTTTACATTCAGTGTGAACCCTAACTAAATAGAGGCCCATTAGAGATACAATTAGAGGTGCCGTCACGATCTAAGAGCGCTGACCTTGAATCCACAATCATTTTGAGTGTCTAAAAGGCGCGACGCGAATAAAATACAGTCACATATTTTCTACTAATTTCGCTGAACGCTCATAGCTCGAGACGGCGACATAATCTATATCAAGAAAAATATTACATAAATTGTAAAATAGTTTACAGTCTACTTATCATAAAGCTGTTGTTTGGTATGTTGCCGAACACATGCAGTGTACGGGTGTAAGGCTCGCAGACAGTTACATGGTAGATGCCATATTATCCACTGCCTCCATCAGGGTAGGCACGGAGTCCACCTTCATTCCTTTCTTGCGGAGATGATTCAATTCATCTACTAGTCCAGATTTGTCTTTGCCGAGGGTATCCCTGTTTAATGATAAAGGTAAAGTATACAACCTTGAACATGTGTATGGGTTGTTTTACATAATTTTATCAATGATGCAGTATCTGGGCCGTTCATCTCCAATACATTATAACTAGATCACTTTGATCATTGGGGCCGGTGGTATACACATATTCTTTACTTTAGTTCCAAGGGCAGTATTTGAAAATGTTTTTTAGTCACAGTACAGTGTGAGAGCTATGTATATCATCGCACTATCCATGGCATAGTCTACTAAGGATCTACATCTTATGATCTGTGGAGCCTACCTGCCTACCAAAATTAAGCTGATTATGCACATGTTACTTTTTTACTAAGGTGATATGTCTCATTTTAGCCGGGGCATAACAATCAAATTAAAATGGCTCACGGTAAAATGTTCGTGTAATAGACATTATGCCAATGATTAACGCGTTTCACTGCTAACGACGCGTATGTGCGTTCAACTGTTCGAGAATTTACGAAGAAGTTGAAATGTTAGCAGTGAATGTGTTAAATGCAGGAATTAATACTAACCATATGGCGATACAAGTGTGGAGAAGTGGCGCATAGAGCATGAGTAGTTCAGAGTCGCTGACGGCCTGGAAGCGGCGTAGGGCCAGCCGCGCCCAGCGCTCGCCCGGCCCGGCCAGCTCGCCGCCGCGCGCGCCCGCCACCCATACGGCACGACACAATGCACTCAACACTACTACTGACCTATCCAGGTATACCTGCAACACATATATCATACCATGTTAGATTAAAAACAGATAAAATGAGTTGGTTACAAACACATTACGAAGACTGCAGATTCTGTAGTTGTTTGTTACTAAGTTTTCAATGTTCATAAGAAAAAAATGTTTTATTCATTTTAAGCCCTTGTACGTCACTTATGAACGTCGAAGTATTGACCACCTCTTTAGAAACCAGCCTACTGAGAAGAACCAGCAAGAAGCTGGCATCATGTGAGAGGAGCCTTAACTAGAGTCAAATAGTTTTATCATCACGCTGCTTTCCAAATATGAATCCCTAAGAAAATTCCTTCATGTGAGTGCTTATGTTATGTAATAAGGAACTAATACTTTGTGTGTTTTATGATAAGAGGTTTAGGCTTTGTCAAAGAATTTGTTATAAAGGTCCCCATATGAGTGGAAGATAATATTAACTAGATATCAATTTGATGTACCATTAATAAGGGCACAATAATCTGTTGCTCCAAATATTTGCCACACAAGACAAACATTTGTTCTTTAGATAACCTTGGTTGTCTACCAAACATTAAAGCAGTGATTGATCTAGTTACTAATTAGTATGTGTACCTACCTTATTCAGTAATTTGAAGCTAGTTTCAAGCACGGACAGTGCCTTATCAAACTTGCCCTCATTGATAAGCTGGCGTGCGTCATTTAACTCAACATCCTGGAAAAATGAGATGGCCGCAGTAGAGTCCCGCAGCCGTGAGTCACTCGCTATCAGATCCAAAAGAATTTCAAATGACGCACATCTGGTAGAAATCAAATTGGGATCAAAATTCCCAATCACTATCTGAAAATAGAACATACAATATTAGGTACCTAGGTATACATACAATGTTCTGATACAGGCATAAGGGTAAATAAAGATTTTTGTTTGTATGAAAAACTACCTTTAGATGAAGTATAATTAATTTTTTTGCAGCTGTGGCAGTCTGCGAAATTTATATTATTATGAATAGTAATGACATATTCAGGATTTATTTAATGGATACAGAGAAGGGCCTAATGGGATAGGTAATAGCTCCACTCCTCAGAATAATCAAATAAAGTGTGTGATAGACACAGTCATGTGCATCAGACTATGACAGATTTACTATGCTTTGCTACTTTATTCTCTGTTTTTACCTAATCTTATAAAAGAGCAATTCTTGTATATATATTTCTATAGAATCTGAATCTCAGTAATGGCTCCAATGATTTTCATGAAACTGCAATGAAAAATTGCTACAATGTCATTACAATTCTACAAAGCTAAATTTCGTTGACTTCTGTCAATTTATGATAGCTCAGATGGGACAAATGTTTTTTTTATGACAATTAGTTTTGTTTTATGAGATAAAAAGAAACCAGGTCAACCAGGTTCTCTTTAGTGATAAGTAGATGTTGTAACATACCTTGTACAGCCAAAGTCCCTTAAGTGTGAAGACATATGTTAATCAAATCATGTATTTCAAATATTATATTTGAACAGTAAACTGTTGTACAACATGCTAGGGATGACCTTAATGTCTTCCCAATCATATTTTTACCATGTAAGAATGTATATATATTTATTGATAGTATTAGAGTATAACACTTGATCTAAACAATGAAGTAAACAAAGTACTTTCGCAATGAATCACATGCTCGTCACAGATTACAATGCACGATTACATACCTTTCGTGGAAACGTTAAGTTGTTTAAAACTCCAGGAAACTCTTTTTTAAGGCCGTTGTATAGATCCAAGAAGTGGGTGTATCTTCTCTCGACGTTTGCAGGATCTGAATCAAGATCTCTAGATTCCGTAGCATCTTGTCTAACTTGTAACATGTAAGCAACGAATTTTTTCTCTTTGTCCTGCGATTCCACCGTTCTTGACGACACTATTTCAAATTTCAACATAATTGTACTATATTATTGATGACGATATACCAAATACTTGGTTGTTTCGATTACTTGTTCAGGTACTACCTATCGCTTTTGCGACTCTTATATCAGCTGATTTATTAACAAAATAAACACAACAAACAAAGCGTTTGTGAGGGCGTACAGATTATTTTGTATTGGATGGAAGGAAATAAAAGGAAGGAGGTAGAAGATTCGACCAGTCTAATCAAAGTCATGTTAACGTCTTACAAACGTCATGTTAGTCAATCTGAAAGACAGCTGGTCAGAGCCACAGACGTACTATGTTAAGGGAGTCACTGACGAACAGATGATAATATTATAATAATGATTTAACTATACCAACAGCAACAAACTATCCAAGTGGTCTTTTAAGATCTTTAAGGTAAATAAACTAATTACTAAGTTAACATGATAGTTAATATTAGAGGTGTAAAAGTAACGAAATAAAAATGTACCCGTATGTATTCGTTACTATACATTCAGTACTCGTTACTATCATATCGTTACTCGTTACTATCGCATCGTTACTCGTTACTCCTAATACCTCATAACATGCTATGTTATGCTGAAGGAGCAAAAAAAAAAAAAACATCGTGCGACATAAACATTTCTGAAATTGTAGTCGTAAAATGTTATGAAAACACTTTTTCACAAGTATATACTTTTATACACACATCAACGCAGCGTTACATTACGTCTTTGAAACGGCGTATGTAACCATGATACGAAACATGCGAGTAACGAAAACTTTTCGAGAGTAACGTTTCGTTACTCGGTACTAGATGGAGAACCCGTTACTCATTAGCGAATACATACGGTTTGCTACAGCTCTAGTTAATATATGAATGGTAATATTTTTTAAGAATTAAAGTTCTTACGTAAGTAAGAACCTACTTAGGTACTGACCGGGTTCTACCTACCTACTATAAGAATATCAGTGCCTACTATTTTAAAATCTTCATCACTCTTTTTAATAACGACAGCATTTAAAGGCGACAAACAAGCGTAGGTACAAGTGCCATCACGACTTATGAGCGCTGACTTTGAAAGCGCAGTAAGTACCTACCTAGTCATCTATTATGATTCTCTCTCTCTGTTTGTATGGCGCGACGCGAATAAAATACATGCGCAGCTATTCCCACTATTTTCGCTAAGCGCTCATAACTCGAGACGACATCGCCATCTATAAATACGTAGGTATCTCATAAAATTATGTTCTTGCTCTCAAAGTAATACTGTTTGATTGAATATATTTTGGTACTTTAGTAATATACCTAGAATAAAAAAGCATTTTGCCAAAAATATTAAATATATATTAACGATCAATATCACCAAATACAATGTCTATAGTTGCAATAATAACCGCAATATCTGACAGCATCAAACCCTTACCTAACACGGATACCCCCAAAAGATGAGTGTATGACGAGGGTTTAAGATGGACACGGTAGGGCTTTGAAGTGCCATCGGCCACCATGTACAAACCCAACTCGCCCTTAGGACACTCCACTCCCTTATAAGTAGCTCCCGGAGGAACGGGATACCCTTCAGTGCACAATTTGAAATGATGTATTAGGGACTCCATTGACGTTTTCATTTCTTTTCGGGACGGGAGAGAGATTTTAGAATCATCCGTTTTTATCTCACCTTCGGGTATCGTGTTGATGACTTGGTTAATGATTCTCAAAGACTGACGCATTTCCTCTAGTCTCAGAAGATGACGATCGTAACTGTCACCAAAGGTACCTACAACCACGTCGAAGTCATACATATCATAACCATCGTACGGAATATTTATTCTCAAGTCCCATTTGACGCCGGTACACCGTAGCATTGGACCACTAAATCCCATACTCATAGCTTCATGAGCGCTGACAGCTCCGATTCCGGCTGTTCTTGCATAATATAATCTATTGCCCGTAGCAACATCCTCTGTCTCGTCCAATCGTTCTCCTAGCTTCATACAGAACTCGTGTACATCATCGAGAAAGCCTATAGGTAAGTCTTGAGAAACCCCCCCGGGGCGGACATAAGCACAGTGAACGCGCGCTCCGCATAATCTTTCAAAAAATTCGTAGATTTTCTCGCGTTCTTCACACATCCAGAAAAATGGAGTAATGCCCCCAGCATCTAATATAGTCCCAGAAACATTGAGAAGATGATTGGCTAATCTACTAATTTCCGCGCACAAAACCCGGATGGCTTTAGCTCTTGGCGGTGCTTCTATATTAAGTAAATTCTCAACAGCCAGCGCGAACCCTTGCTCATTAGCTAAAGTAGATACGTAGTCGAGGCGGTCCATGAAAGGTAGGCTCTGATTGTAATGCTTGTACTCCATAAGCTTTTCAGTAGCTCTGTGTAGAAAGCCTATATGAGGGTCTGCCCTGACGACAGTCTCTCCATCAAGTTCGAGAATAAGTCTGAGCACACCGTGAGCAGCTGGGTGCTGAGGACCGAAGTTGATCCACATATTCTTTAGCTTCCTTTCGACAGGTCTGAGCGTCGAGTTGTAAATAACCTTGTAATACTTATCAACCATTTCATTCCGGAAAAAAACAGGACCTTCGAACTGTTTCAAATATTCAACATCAGGATACCATCGGTGCCTACACGGAGACCAAATTGCAATGTGGCGGGCTGGAGTGAAACATCTTACAGGGATTATTCGTAAAACTTGTAAAAGCTGCATTTTAATAGCATACAGTGCACAGGCATCTGAAAACAAACTAACAAAGAAAATTGACATTTGTCATAAATGTTAACATAACATAACATTTTAAAAATGATTGCAATCAAAAGAAAGTACTTGTGCTAGCGTGAGAACTTTTTACACAAAAATGCATTTTACAGTGAGATTGAAACAAGTATCTTACATTGCAGACGTCTACCCACTGATTAACAACGGAGGTGTATGGAGGAGTTACCTACCTACTCAGGTACCCTTAACTACTTAGTACACATGAGAATAAAACAAAATAGTGCCGTTTTTAATAGATATACAATATATTTCAATTAAATAATGTACACCTATGTAAGTACCTATTTATATTGTAGGTCTGTTACACAGATATTTTACATTGCGCTGTACGAGGATTAAAATGCTTTCTTGTGGATACATAGGTAGGAACTTATATATCTACAAGCATATTGCAAATAATAAGCAAAAACATTATAAACGAGTAAAAAATGTAAAAAAAACTTATAGCTAGGTAAGCAAATCTCCGCGCAAAAAACATTTTGCTACAATGCATTCAGACCTTAGCTTAACATACATAGGCACTATCATAACACTGGAAAATACGAAATCTTATTATTCTCAACTTTATAAATTGGTCTTAAATGGATTTGCAGAGCTAACATTATCAAAAATCCTGTCAAAAAATTGTTACACCTTTTTAAACTTATACCCTCTTAATAAAACACATAGACTATATTAGTTCTCGGTTTAAGATGATAAGGATTTATAAAGGAATGGACACAGTTTTAGTCGGAGGGTCTAATCTACGTTTAAACTATGTTTCATAATACGGGAATTAAGCACCTAAGTACGTAAATAACCAAGAAAGAAAATAAGTGCAACTTTATAGAGCTATGAAATAAAGTTTTATTATGATGATGCTTTGATATAATTATTTAACTAACTGTGAGTTGTAAATAGACGTTTCATTTTAAAATAGTAGTATTACCTATTATATTGTAGCAAACCATCTTTTGAATATCGCGTGACTGTAACGTACCTATAGGCTCCGAGTTATGGAACCTCACCACACCACTCGAATCTAATGTAGGTAACTTTGGTAACCTTTAATTAGTTCTTAGGTATTCTTTCTTCTTTAAAAAAAATTTGGCCGAAGTAATAATTGTAGTAGTGGAAGATCGTTGCACATCGTACGCGGAGCACATTCATACAGTCAAAATAAATCCCTGTACGAAGCAACGTACGGTCTTGCTTTTGTATATGTGCATGAGTCGAAGTACTGACTTTACGTCAACGTAGTATCGTGCCATTCGCATATGTGAGAGTGAAGTGACGTACCTAATGCGGCACTATTCAAAAATCAGGAGGTCTCTTGGTTTCACCTAAAAGGGAACTATGTAATATTGAGTGGGTCATATTGAGCCAGATTCAAAAGCAGCTAAGTTTGCCCAAGCATGGTCGAAGCATGGGCGGATTCCCCGACTGAATAAAAATAACATCCTAAATATACCTACCTAATTATCTTGATACATTTCCAATAAATACAGTCATTCCGTACCTGAACGATCATACAAAAGAGTATAGATATATTATACATTTATATAAGTTATGTGTCATTGAGTGTTATATACTAAAGCAAGTTATAAAAAATACAGTTTAAAGCTCACATCAACATGACACGAGCTTCTAGTATCAAATAAAATAAACTACTATTTCAGTAGGTACCTATATAAATATCATCAAATACATAAAGATCTTACAATAAGCGCATACATTAGAAAACTTGGTCCATTAATATCTGATATAATACAGCAAAAACATTAACATTACTCGTCTCTACACGACATGTTCTGCCAGCGATATACGCAGCCTAATCAGTCAGATTCAAGAAGCTCAACAATTTCTTATTTCAGTTCGATAATTTCTCTCCGGACTCGACGTAAATGCATGAGCAAAGTTTTTGGAAGAACCTCAAAATATAGCCTGATAATGCATTGTAGACGTAAGGCTTGTTCTGCCATTTGACACAGACATAATACACTGGTATTCCTGAAAGAAGTATACCGACGCCTATTGCTGAGTCTTTAGGGTTGTATATAGCTGGAATGAATACTAAGCAGGCTATGGCGATGAGGAACATATAGGGTATGATGAGGTTGACCTTAATAGGGCGTGATATCTCTGGCCTCGAGTGTCGTAGCCACAGCATCCCTACTACCGAAGCGCCGATGGACAGCCACAGAGTCTGCGAGAAGTAGTTGATCAGGTCGAACACGTTGCTCGTCGTCAACATCAGCAACGAAAAGAAGCACTGGAATGAGATTTTTTTATTGTTTTTTAGTCATCAGGAACCTGTATGACAGAGGTTCCAGAAGATCAAACAAAATCCTTTCTAAAACATGTGATAGTGTTCCATTAATTTTCTAGGTTTATCTAGCTTCAGGTCTTGATCTTTATTTTTGATGGTTTACTAATAATGTTGGTATGAGGTAAACTGCTTTTTATAGTCCTTTAAATTTTAAATCTAGCATTGCTATCACGAGGAATTGAGTGACGACCGGGCCGTGGGCGAGCATAGCTCAGCTGGACGGCAAGCAGTACCGATCTACTTGCGATATAGATAACTATCTATATCTGTGGTTTATTACTATAATAATACCTAAAAATATGTTTGCTAGAATTGGCATTCTATCCTGTTTCACGTGCCTACTGCCTAGCTAGCTTTCTAAATAATGTTACCCAGGTGTTCTTTGATACTTACAGTGAATATGAGTGAGGGTATGGGTGTCTGTTTGTCGATGTGGAAGAGCGTGAAAAAAGCAGGCATGTGCCCTTCTTGCGCGCCTGTGGCGAACAGTCGCGCTGACGTGAATAAAACCCCGTTAACTCCACCGAACGTGGAGAGCGCCACGAATACCGGTATTATCCAACTCCAATTACCGAATAAACGGTCACCAAAGATCTGTAATACAAGTATTATAATAAATCGAAATTCTCGTGTCACAATGTTAGTCATAATACACCTCTAAACTGCTGGACCAATTAATATGAAATTTTGTGTGCATATCGGGTAGGTCTCCGGCGCAGCTAGTATAATATAACTTAGTTATCTTATCAGGAGGTTGGTAGTTGTTGGAAAAAATATAACTTAATTATCTTATCTAGGTAGATGTTAGAAAAAGCTAAGTTTTAATACTGGTGCGATACGGAGAAAATTAAGCTAAATACTTTAAAGAGGAAAATTAAGTTCTCCGATAAGGCCAGACTAATAAACTTGTCTTCACATATAAGTTCGAGTATAAATGATACCACGAGTGCAGCTCGTGTTGAATAAAAACACGTTCGTTCATTATAAGTAACAATAGGTATGTGCGTCTTAACTGAACAACATGTTTACCGCACAGAATACCTAATACGTAAGTAGGTAGGATTATACGAGCATATATAATTCACAAGTGGATCAAGGTATGATATTTTTTTGAGTAAAAAGCTAATAATATCATGTTATCAAAATAAATATCAATCAAATACAACACGCTTTAAAACGACAGGTGAAACAAAAATACACTCACTTAGCCAAATTGGGAAAAAAATTGTATGTCAACATGAGAATAAACCCTATTTATATCAAACATATCCATGAACTCCCCAAAATGTTAGTAAGGTAGTTACAGCACCTTACCGGCAAACAAGCACTATTAGTAACTTTAATTTAATGTTCGATATAAGCTGGTTCCCATAAAATATAGTAAAGTTACACAACATTTTTACGAAATAAGCAGAATAATGTACTATAAATACGACTATAAAAAACGAATGCATTTGACAAACGTTTATGTAACATGACGCCAGTCGACAGTCATTTGATGAAGCCAATTCTGCGTCGAGAGGGTGTAAGTACGAGGGTTGAGTAAGACAGTCAATTGTACTAGCAAATAATGGGAGAGCTAATGGGTTAATAATGGGTTCCTCCACATATTTTTAACAATTTACAAGATATTTTTTTTCAACAATCACTTGACATTGGCGGAATAGTTTTACTTAAGCTCATCGCCATTAAATAAATAAAGGAAAGGAAAGTACGAGGGTTGTGTAAGACAGTCAATTGTACTAGCAAATAATGGGAGAGCTTACAGCAGCAACAGCTGGGTTTGACTTCATCTCCAGTTTGGACACAACTGCGAAGTACGCCAGGTTCGCCAACGCGTAGATAGTCGTCAC
Source organism: Watsonalla binaria (assembly GCA_929442735.1). NCBI lineage: Eukaryota > Metazoa > Arthropoda > Insecta > Lepidoptera > Drepanidae > Watsonalla > Watsonalla binaria. The sequence goes on along the minus strand of OV838919.1, from coordinate 8,728,509 downwards.
CAAGGGCATAGCAATCCATATTGCTCGGGGCAAATTCCTGAAACAGATAATATCAGTATGTAAGTATGGGAATGTAAATATGTATTTATTGTTTTAACGCTCCTTGGTCCTTACATTTATAGAGATTATATTATTTTTGAAATAAGTATAAAAAATATGTTCGGATACTATCTAACTAAGCATGTACTATGGGTACCACACAATTGATATAGCTAAAATTGATATATTTTTTTTGTAAATAAATATAATTACTTAAAATAATGTAACACCAAAGGTTACAATACCATGACCCCATGTACATTAAATAAAATATAATGTATAATTTTTACCTTAACTGTTTGTAGCTGTTCCAATGAAAATCTCTTATTTTCTATTCATCTTACTTTTAATAATATAGTATAATATCATATTTTTTTGGTCAGATTAAAGAAACCTTAAAATCGCTTCCACTAAATTTGATATGAAACTGCGACTCAGAACAATAATGTTTTTTATTGAATTTGTTGATTATTTATCTACTTAGGTATAAAATTAAATAAGTTTGGTACGGTTACTGTATTTAGCTAGGTCACATCGGGAATGAGAATACAATCTCTACAAGATAAATTAAATAGAAGCGTGAGTATGTGATCTATTTTTTATATGCATAGTGTAGGTAGTTTAGTAGGTATACCTACCCACGGAAATCTATTCTTAAACAATTATACAACTTTGATGAATGAGTATGTATATTACTTACTAGTCGTCATATACATAATCGAAAACATCGTAATCGTTAAGTAGGCTTAAATGTCCAATAGGCCTGATAACCTAGTGAATATTCTCGTCACTTGTTGATATGTGAACAGCCCACGCTACACGCGGGTGGCTATTTACAGCTTATATACAGTAATGTACTTACGGATTATCCAAATCATAAAATACAAATCATAAACCGATGTGATTGATAACTTTATCCTTGATAAGAGAATTAACGAATGTCACATTTTTTCAACAAATAGTAACAATAAGTTAGTATAATTATTTCCTACTTACTTAATGAATCTTGGCCAAGGAAGAGAACAATTTTAGACAAAGGTAACTATATTTCGCCAAGTGTCTAAGTATGTACGACTTACTTAACAACTCGTGCGTACAAAGTTCAATCCATAACGGGCTATAAGTACCCGCATAGAACCCCTCAATAAGTGTTTGGTTTCAGCTTACATTCGCGTGAATGTGTGTCACTTCGGTTACGACTTGCGATGGCTACGTTCACAGTCAAAGTCGAAGAAAATAAATATTACTTGCATGCATTAACGGGTATACGGAAATTGGAGCGCAGCCAACAGTGATAAAAACTATTCACAAACAACGCGTTTGTTAAATCCTATCTCGCGAACTTATTCCAGCAGCTAGTGGCGTAAAAATAGGTGTTTCTCGTTTTCCCGCCAAGGGAACAGATAACAGTCATACATAAAACATGCAATCAAAGGAGAGGGTGGAAGGGCTAAATAAAACAGCACATTATTGCTTAAAGCCATGAAAGACTCCTACGAAGACGAATGTAAGGAGCCCCACTAAGATAAACATCCAACGCGGAATCATTTGCGATTACTAGTTTGACAAACATAACTATACGACGAGATACGAATATTCGGCTTCGAGCTTTAAGATATTAAGGTATGAATTTAAAGATACAAATCCAAATATGCCTACAGAAATCGCATTAGCTTTTCATCAGTCGATATTTAATCTGGAGATAGCTTTCTTTGACTGTTCCAGTCTCGCCCCATTTATTCTCCGTCAAAGAGCTTTATCAAACAATGACGCATCCTAGTATTTGCGGTCCTCTCGTGGGAACCACTTTACTGCGAGATTCGAAGTCAATAGCTCGGAATAATAAATAAATCACTGAACGGTCCTATTACATTTACATCAAATTGTCGGTCTTGACATCAATGCTGCTCTACTACAACACAGTGTACAACTCTACCTACTTGTTCTGAATGATGCAATTGTTACAATATTTTACCTACGACTAGTTCCCATATCTTTCGTGTAATATAATATACTTAGCTGCTCTCATAATGATGATAAATGGGAATAGATTATGGTGATGACGTACGAATTATTTCCGCCTCATCGTAGCAGTAATAAAATACTCTTTATTAATAAATTCTTTCCTAGTGTACGTGAAATGCGTTCTCATTTCTAGTAGATGTGTTGAGTTATGTATTACCCCCCTAAAAGGGTTAAAAACCTGTTTTAGTGTAACCTAGACTTCACCAAGAACACGCTTTCCAAACATGTGTCGAGGATCAGCGATTTAGGCTGTGGTGACATATAAGTCAGTCAGTCAGGATTTTTATATGTATATATAGATATGGAAACTTGTTTATTTAACACATTACATTAGTCAGTTAAAATACTTTGACGTATCAAGATATGGCAAAGTTATAACGAAACCGTACAATGCCCGCTGGGTCATGACACTAAAAGTTGTTTTATTGGAATTGAAAGACGCTATTCGAGTCCGTGTTTGTGAACAATGATGCTTATTACAGTCGGAGAGTATCGTGGCGAATCGTTAGAAATGACATCCCGTATTCCTACAGGTAAGTCGTTATTTATAAAGTACTTATCCGTAAAATAAAAGGATAAATAATCTACTGACATACTTTAATATGTATGTGTAAAAACACATAAAATGTAAACTTGTTACAAAAATGTATCAATTTATGATATATCATTAATGCGAAAATGTATAATGAGAACAATTTGTTTTATTGTGTTGATAAAACGTACAAGATTTCTGGCTGAGATTCTTGGCGGTTCTTAGAAGGCTTACGACCCTGTGGTAAATTTTCGACGCTCATTTAAGTGCCTTATACCTGGACATGGACTGAATAAACAAAAATATATTCATTTTCATTAACTACTTCACACACATATATGGGTCACGATATAGGTAACTCTATACTCAATATATCTATCGCGGTGTAACAAACATAGGTGTAAGAAAATAACAAACTATAGAATGAATCGTAAATAATGGGGTACCCACCATTCATTTAAATTTCCTCAAAATCATTATAAACTGTTACCTGATGCTGAGCCATACATACTAAGTCGTAATTTTGACTGATAATCATTAATTGCCACAACCATTACAGTTTCTTGCACTCAACCACGTGACTGACTGAGAATAATTATCCTACATAATAAGTAGGTAACAATTAACAATACTTAACTGTACGTAATTACTTCACTTAACTTTTATTCGCATTTAATTTCAATTAAAAATCCTGAGACCTACATTAATCGTGCTTAAAATGTAATCATTAGATACATCCTGTAGCATCAAGATACGATTATTCTTAGGAATCCGATAATCGACGTGGATTTATCAATTTATTTATTGCATTTTATCTAAGCGATCTTTTTTGTGTGTGTCTGGTACCTTATCACAATTAAAATAAAATTGAAATACAATAGAGTGCAAAAAAAGTCTAAGACATACGTACCTACATATCGCACCCTCAGAACAATAGAGGCGCAATGCAAAAGACAAATTTTTTTTTGAAAATCGTGATCATAGATCGGCCGGCAAGCTTAGGTTCATATTGACCGTAATTATTTTACTAGTTTTGAGTACAATAAGATTTATTTATATTTTTATAGTAAATTCTATGTTGTGTTATGTCGAGAAATATTTATTTTTGTATCGGAGGTTTTTTAAAACTTCGGGTAGAACATACATGTTTAGCTTGGTCTTAATTCGTTTTCTCAAAATTTGGAGTTGAGCCCCTATCGTTCTGAAGGTGCGATATGCTCACGCCGTATTTCGCGAAGGTGTAGGCAGACATTATACTTATAGTACACCCACATGTTGCCAAGGTCAGCAAGCAGCAATTGCCACTAACAGGGCACTTAGCGAGACACTGGGCTACAACTTACTGGGAAATCACAGATGGAAAAGCGCAATAACTCTGCCTGACCAGAGTATCGAACCCAGGCCCTCGTGTTCCGTCGAAGCATTTGCAACCAGAAGACCAACGAGGGAGTTTTTAAAAAATACATCTTTTATAAGTGCCCATGAAGGCGATGGACCCACCATCTATTGTTGGTTTTGCAATCTCTGCCTACCACATCAGGAATATTTATTATTATTACACTGTATGGATCTTGAACTCACTTGTATGGATCTTGAAGTTCTTCAGTGACGAAATTGAGATAGTTCCAGCCTCCGAAAGCAAAGAGACCCGAGTAGAAAGCAAGAGCAATGTTCCCAGCGCTGTAGTTTCCCGCGAAAGCATTGTCAAAGTTCTCCGTGTGACCTGGAAGGGAAAAATTGGAATATAAGAAAAAACAAGCCAAGTGCGAACCCGCACTGAGGGTTCCGTGTAAATATAGTTTTTTTTCTAATTCATTGATTAATAAATTAATTATAATAATTAGAAAAAAGGACCCGTGGTGGCCTTGAGGTTTGAGCAGTAGCCTGCTACGCAAGCGACGCAAGTTCGAATCCCAGCGGGGCCAATGAGATTGTCTAAAAAACTGATGTACAGTTATTTCACACCATCTGCTTTACAGTGAAGGAAAACATCGTGAGGAAACCTGCTTATTTCTGAGAAGTAATTCAAACACGCATGTATACTTAGTGGCTGAGACGGCGATAGACTCACCCTCTGTCACGTTGTCACTTAATCATATTCGGGGTAGAGGTGTTGTGATTACAACACCTCTGCCTACGGCCTCTGCCTCTGAATACGGGCGTGAGAATATGTAAGTATGTATGTAATAAAAAAAACATAACATAACTTTAATCTAGCAAAATACAAATTGAGGAATAAACACGTTTTAAATACACCATATTTCAACACGAAAATATTTCTGTAAGCAATTTAACTGCAAAATAAGTATTTTTTTCTAGATCGTGATATCCAACAACAACATTGACGTTAAGTTAATATTATGAAAAGTCACTGAAAGTAAAAAAAAAATATTTATTACATTTTGGGGAGATCCTGTTCTAATTTCTTCACGTAAGCATTTTGCATTCACACACCTACACGTAATCTAGTGGCAGAACCGCTATGCAAGATGAAATTCAAAACAGGTCCTGTGCTAACACAGAGCTTCCTGGGCTAACATCTTGATCTAAGGCTATGCAGCAACGAGAATATTAGATTTTCTTGCAATATAAACGCAATTCGGGGGCCTACCATCATCTTTTAAGTAGAGAACTGCTACGCTTTGACGTTTCATTTTGGTACAGTAAAATTAAACCCTAAGCTAAAAAGTTTTTTGAATGATTATAGTTGGCCCCCAGGTTTTGTACCTTGGTACCTTACTTGTATACTTGTATTGTACATGTGATGTGTAAGTAACAGGTTGAAGTGTGTCTGGGGGGGTCGTAATAATTAATGAGCAAGTCATTGAAGTCATTACACTTGTTGTGATCAAAAATAATTTATGCAGTGTTTTGCAATGAACTTTGTAGATAAGTCATTTGAGTCAGTGGGTTGGTATATAAGTACGTGTGCCGTGTGGAGAAAAACGTACAGTAAACAGACACATATTATGTGAGTAATAATATGTGTCTGTTTACTGTCAATCCACAACTACGTCAAAATATAGTAAAACTAGCTGTGCCCCGCGGTTTCACCCGCGTAATCTTGTCTCAGCCCGATCGGTTTAAAATTTACAAAGTTTCATACAAACTTTCATCCCCTATTTTTCCCCTTGGGGGTAGAATTAATCAAAATTCTTTCTTAGCGGATGCCTACGTCATAACATCTACCTGCATGCCAAATTTCACTCCGATCCGTCCAGTGGTTTGGGCTGTGCGTTGATAGATCACTATGTCAGTCAGTCACCTTTGAATTATATATATATTTAGATAGTGTATTCGCTGCTACGATTTTACATCAAACATTTTCCTACAAAATATATTCTCATTCAAATACTTAGTAAGTATTAAGTACCATTCCTAAAAAAATACTAGTAAATGCACTGGAATTATTTAATACCATTTCATGCCGTACCCATCTGTGCTCGCATGAATTTATATTTACAACGAAAACCCTACAAAATATCAGAAGAGGTCAAGATAGAAAGGGACGTGGTAAGCTAGTAATAGCCTACTGTAGGCCTAGTCAAAGTATCTCTAGCGCTTGCACTAATATAAGCGATACAAAACGCATGGAAATGACTTAAGTCAGGCAAGTGACATATTTCATTGTCATACATTTTGTATGGTTTCTATAAGGGAAGCGTGCGGATAATCTTAAGTACTTTGTTTACAGACCTAGAAAAACTGACGAATGAAGTGACTTACCCATGAAAATGTAAGTAATTCCTGAGATGATGATCACCACTAGCGCCAACAGCTTGGACATTGTGAAGATGTCCTGTATCCGCATTGTCCAGCGCACGCTGATGCAGTTGATGGCCGTTAAGACACCTGTCCAAATCATTTACATTCATATATTTATAAGAGTTGTGGCCGTGGGGTTTGAGTAGTCGCCTCTTACGCAAGCAACGAAAATTCGTATCCCAGCGGACTGTCCCAATGAGTTTTTCTAAAATATTAACAGCGACGGACTCACCATCTGTCACGTTGGTACTTATCTCCCACGCTAAAGCCTCTTTTATAACCCCGACCTAAAAAGGCGAATGCTATTAGGTAGCCGTGTGTATTTGTGAACCGATTTTTTTTTAATTTTCACTTTGCTGAAGTGTGATTTAATCAGGAGTGTTGGATTTTTTATGCGTGTTTATATTCTACATTCTTTAAAACACAAACTCTATTTTACTTACCATTTAATGAACCCACATAATCAATAGTATTTTTAGTTATGATTGGAAATTTTGAAGACGATCAGCTCTTTTCTATGCGATCGAATGATTTTAGTTACTCCCTCAAGGACTTACAATTATATTTGCATAATTTCTTACATAAGAGAGCATTCAACTTACATACTAATTCAGATTTACATAGAGCACCGTTAGGTCAACCTGTGCGTTAACTGCGCTAGCGATTAAATCTAAGTATAATTAAACAGGCTTTGGCTAAAGAAATCTGGTATAAGCCCTATTGTCGACTCAAAGGTAATACAATGTAACTCTCGTAACAAATTTTGTCAAAGTTAATTTTGACTGCTGTACTAACTCCTTTATTTTGAACAAATCTCTACCTAGTGCTCCTAAAGTCAAACCTACACAATAACAAAATATTATCTATACTAACTAATATTATAAAAAAAATTATGTTTGTTTGTTTGCACAATAGGCTCCGAAACTATTGTACTGACCTTAAAAATTCTTTTGGCAATGGATGGCTACATCAGCGAGGCAACACAACAAAGGCTGTATTTTATCCCCCACGGGGACGAGAACTACGCGGGTGAAACCGTGTGATGTCATTTATAATATAAAGAAATAACTTGGTAAGAAGCTAATTTCAAAAATGTTTACAAATTAATTTGAAAAAAATACCTATTACCTGTCTGTATTAAGCGAAAAAAAACTAGCGTGTTGTAGGCTAAGAAACAACAAGGTAACCTTGACCAAACTGGTGTTTGACTTGACCACAATCTCGTACTGGATATAGTTTCTCGGATAAGGTCGTTAATCGATGACGAAGGATTTTTTATTGCCTACTCGTTACACATATTTTATGAGACGCTAGAGTCTATGTTGCACAACTTCACGATATCTAAATACGTTATGCGCCATGACAGTAAGTATTAACAAGATAATTCAATACAGCCTCTTGAAGCGGAGGCTCATCTCCAGATAGAATTGGCTGGATCGTCTCGTAAAATTAGGTTAAGTGTAAGCTTCCGCCGCCTGTCCCCGAGAGGCAGACTACAATCAAACAATTATCGGATCCCAATCATTTTTAAATTTACGCCAACAACGAACTTCCTTGCGTATCAATACCTCTCTTTATGTTGTTATATGATAAAATTATAAATTATTAGTGTAAATACGGAAATTAGATGATGTAATATATACCTATATCGTAATCAAACCAAATAAAGTTATTTAACCTTGTTATAGTTCAAGTAAAGTGTAGGTCACAACACAATGTAGCCACAGTTAAAGAACAATTTATTTCGTAGAGAGAGTATAAAAATAGCTGAAAAGAATTCAGATAATCACCAGAACAGTCAGAACTTAAATTCCTATTACCTGTATATATTTATAGGAACGAGTAGGTGGGTACACATTAGAAGATAGGCAAGTATGAATGTACACGTAACAAACATTTTGTAAGTAATGTATGTTTTCCTTAAAGTAGTTAGGTACATTTCTAAATACACCAACGATGATATTTTTTTATCTTGCACAACTCGGTGAAGTGCCTACCTAAACACTAACACGGTAAACTTATTCCGACCTCTATCATATTACCAAGTTATGTATGAGTTTGGAGGAGCTCGTGGCACAGTTTCTATTGCGCATATCATTCTATCAGCGAAGTTAAGCAACCCTACGCCTAGCCAGTAATTGGATGGGTGACCTCCCGAGTTTCCTCTGCCTCGGAGAGCACGTTAAGCCGTCGTTCCCGGTTGCCAATTTATCATCTTCGGCAATCGTTACAGGTCAGTCGGAGGCCTAAAATAGTCTAACAACTGGCTTAACCCAGATCACAGATTTTCCTCGTAAAAGGGGTTGCAAAGCTCAGATGGCAGTCGCTTTTTTTTATAAAAAAACAGGTGATCAGCCACATCGAGTTGAATCAACAATGTATGGGATAAGGCCAGGGAGATGATGTATGAGTTTGGATAGCAGGGCGAAAAAGGCATAAAATTTGGCGCAGAGTATTATATACTTAAAGGTAACAGGAAATGTTTAAATGAATACTTATAATTGCCAACCAGTTATTGGTCACTCTGTTTTCCTTATACATTTCCACGAAAAATCGTCACTTGAGTATTACGCCCGGTAAGTATTACCCTGCGCTAAAATTACTGTTACCCACTAATCTCATTACAACGAAACAATAAATAATAACTACCTAATACTACTCTACTACTACCTACTAATACTAATTCAATCATTGTTGTGTTAGGAATGTTTAAAATACTAAGACAATATTTTGTTGAGGCTTATATTTTGATACTAGCTGTACCCCGCGGTTTCACCCGCTTACAGTTTCATGCTTTGACTCGCGGAACCCTAATTAATTTATTAAATAAATGTAGCCTATGTTACTCCTTGTAATATTAGCTATCTGCCAGTGAAAGTCCCGTTAAAATCGGTCCAGCCGTTTCGGAGATTATCCGGAACAAACAGACAGACAAAAAAAAATAAAAAAAATTGTTTTTTTTGTGTCAGTACCGTGTATACTTTCATATGCATTTAGCGTAAATCTATTATTTTAAAATTACAAACAGACACTTCAATATTTTTTATCTGTATAGACAATAATGCTTGCATATACCTTCAACTATAAGGAAGTGAATACCTATTAAAATTCGGCTATTGTACGACGATGTATTAAATAGACGGAACATAATGTACTTAAGTATGTCATCATTGTTTTGCGAACAAGCATCGAAAATTGATTCAAGTGAGAACGTGAAACACTCATAAGAATACTTGATAGAAGAAGAGGTTTGAATCATAATATGTAAATTGTTTTAGTAACAATATATATTGTGTGTAATTACTTGGGAAAATTTAGAGATTCATCATAAGAATACAGACATTTTTATATCACATTTGGTTGATGCGATTTACAAGGGAAGAAATCAATATAAAAAATCTTTGAAAGGAGTGTTACTTACTATTTAAAATAAAATAAATCTACTTTCAGCAAAATATCCTACATACAATATTTATATAAGGTACTTCCCCTCGATATCGCATAGCCGTGGGACGACCTGTATACAGGATGTAACATGAAGCGTAACAAATACCGAGTCCATAGAAAATACAAGAAAGTTACCCTGATACTTAATCATAGTTTAAGTTTTTTTTTCATAATTATAATCATCTAACAGCCAGGGTTTGAGCAGTCGACTGCTACGCAAGCAACGCCAGTTCGAATCCCAGCAGGACCTGATGCAATGAGTTTTTCTAAAAAACTTATGTGCAGTGATTTCACACCACGTGCTAAAGCACGGTGAAGGAAAAAATCGTCAGGAAACCTGCATATATCTGGGAAGTAATTCCAAAAACATCTATATAGTGCCTGAGACGGCGATAGACTCACCATGCGTCACGTTAGCACGTGATCATCTTCGGTGAAATGTGGGTGTTGTTATAATTTATATACAACATCTCTGCCTACTCCTTCGGGGAATACAGGCATGAGCATATGTATGAAAAATCATCTCCACCATTTTTGTTACAGCATGTGTAATACATATACGCATGTCCTAATTCCCGTTAACGATGATACGCCAAAATTAAACCTTCATTAAGATATACATTTACTATACAGTCTTACTAGCAACATCCGACCCTAGTAATCACCAGCCCAGCGACGTAACGATCCATGAAGATGCCATTTATCCAATCCAAACACTTCCATATATACAAAACATCATATTATACCCAGTTTCAGTAGATAAGTTCTTAATTTCCAACAATTCTTTCATGTCATTCAATGTATTGTAAATTTACTTTTATCCCAATTAAAATCATCTTTATCTAAATAAAAATAAAAAAAATTCCTTAACCGCTGTCGCCCGCGCCTTCGTCGACTCACCATCTATCACGTTGGCACTTAATCATCTTCGGTGAAAAGTGGGTGTTGTTATTACAACGCCTCTGCCGACCCCTTCGGGGAATAGGCGTGAATTTTATTTTATATTAACAAAAAAAACGCAATTTTCTAAGAGAGATTCCTAGTACTATAGAGCCGGAAAAACAGTACAGCCATAAGTTTAAAAGATGAATACTTTACAAACGGGCCTCTTGCCGCAATAAGATAGATATCTACTGATGAAACTATTACTTCCGCATAACAAACAAGTAGCTAACTACTCACCGAGATCGACTTTCACAATGCTGGTAATGACACAAGTTCGAACTATTACCAACTAAGTATATCTAATATACAGAACTCAAATAAGACATTTCTTGCCTGTGTTGTATTGACACCGACTTTTGGATGCAACTTTGTGCAAACTGAGACTAGTCGGAGACTCTGCAATCATTCGGCCCTCTTTCTACATAGTGGGAAACAAAACTCAACACACAATATGGAGTAGGTATACAGCGTATATAAGTAAACTACTTAAAATTCTTATCAAGTGATGATTCCGGTTGGGATTGCCGGATGTTGTTGACAAAGACGGTTCACACGTGTACAAAAAGTATAACTATGTACTATATCACAGTACTATTAGACAGCACAGTTTTTGTTGAAAATAGAAAATATTAATTTCATTATTTCCATTTAATTTTTAAACACAAATCCTTTATCTAAAAACTTCACGTTTACCGAGATTTTTGTAAATTAGTCTAATGCAGAAGGGAAGTATAAGTCCCCTCGACCCTACCCAAGTAGTCCGGCTTACAGGTGCGTGGGGAAGAAAGATGAATAAATATTTTATTTTTATTGATGACAGAGACAATATTGTGCGGATAGTTCAAAACATAGTGATTTAAAATACGGTAATAACGGTAATAAAAGATCTGTGTTAATGGTCCAATGAAGAATAATACCGGATAATGAAATCACATAACCTGTTTTCCTGCAAACATCATGGACTCGATCCAAGAAATGTTATTAAACAATTTAATTTGGTAATAAAATTACAATCGCCTGATTTAGTCACCTCGCTTCACAGAAATTACCTACTTGACTACCTTTATATTCAACAACGAGCCATATAGATAGAGCCATAGTGGTACTTTCTCTCAATTCCACCAAGAACTCTAGGTGGCTTCCATACCTCCTAGTTACAATGCATAACTCCTATAGTAAAAATAATATTGGATATCAGTTATAATAAGACTAGTTTTAACCCACGACTATGTCCGCGTAATGACTTTGTGAGCACCGTATGTCCGTCCATGGGATCAACGTTATTCCTAAACGAAATTTCAGGCAAAACAGACAGATAAACTGAAACTTACTCATTAATAATAATAGGATAAGGTGAGGACTTACACAGACAAACTGCAGCTAATAGCCTCACAGCGTATTCAGGAGGATCGCATTCTGGGAAGAATGGCTTCACGACATAGTTGCCGAAGGTTAGGGCCACGATAGCCTGCGTGGTGGGCCTGATGATGAGTAGAGCTATCCATAGCCTCAGGAACGCTGGTAGAGGGCCAAACGCCGTGTATATGTAAGCATAGTCTCCCCCAGACCTGGTGATCGAGGTACCAAGCTCTGCGTAGCATAGAGCCCCCAGCGTGGACAGCACGCCACTGGCCAGCCATATTATTAATGAACTTGCTACCGATCTGAAACAAAGTTAACATTACTTATGCATTCAGACAGACAAACATTTGGGCATCGATTGAGGACTTCTTAGTCGTTTTTGAGATTCTAAAGTTTACAATAAGGTTTAAAAAAAAGTCGAGTGACAGTAATAAGGTGCCAAAACTATTTGGTAGAAAAAGTTACCATTGATAGTATTATTTTGTTTTTCACTTGTTTTGTTTAGTTTGTTTATAGAACACTTGGGAAGAGTCACATTAGAGGAGCGTGCACATCGCGCATTTTTAGCATAGTAAATCTACCTCATTAACTCTTTTAATAATATAATCCACTATCTTAAACCTCGCTATAATCGATGTCTATCTTAATTTCCGTAAAATAAACATGAGGCAGATAAATCGTTATCAAAGGTCCCACACACGGTGTTATCAAGACATATTATAATGTCAGTTACCGCGTCGCGGTCTTTTTACTTACGCTACATAAGTGGCAAGTCTACTAGTAAAATCTTTTCTGTATCTATTCTATTATATGATTGATTGTGTACCAGGGTGTCACTCGTGCTTGCTGCCCTTGTGCCCATCGACATGATTGTAAGAACTCTAAAACTTTAACAACAATTAAAATATAAGATCCACAAGCAGTTACGAAACTAGGAACAAATCGTTCAAATTGACGCGCTCATCTACGAGATACAGAATAGCTGTAGCGTCAACAAGGAGTGTCACGTCGGATCCGACGCGTAAACGTAATTTACGTGTTTTACCGACATTTGTCAAAACTTCAAAACGTCAAATTATTTATAGCAAATAAAACATCATTTTTAAATCTTTAAGATTGACACCGTCACGCTCAGTGGAACAAACGATCTTATTTCAAAAATTAGGCTTAGTTTCATAACGCAGGCGCACAACACAAGTATAAAAAAAATTCGTTTGCATTCTGCCCCAAGCGGAGAGATCCGACTTTTATCTAGTGAACCTGTTGTTCTCATACTACAAGGAGCTACTTATACTTAAATCATAGATTAAATCAAGCAGGAACTGAGAAGATCATCATCTCTCATGAAGTTGCTGCTTGTTAACATCACCCGTGGTCACAGCTCCTATTCAATGAGGGTAACAGCTTCGGAGACGAGCAGCATTGCGCCCTTAAAAAGGTACTTACCTACATACATATGCTCACGCCTGTATTCCCCGAAGGGGTAGGCAGAGGTGTTGTTATCACAACACCCACTTTTCACCGAATCTGATTAAGTGCCAACGTAACAGATGGTTAGTCTATCGCCGTCTCAGGTACTATACATACGTCTTTGAATTACTTCTCAGAAATATGCAGGTTTCCTCACGATGTTTTCCTTCACCGAAAAGCACGTGATGAGAAATCACCGTACATAAGTTTTTTAGAAAAACTCATTGGTACAGGCCCCGCTGACATATGTAGGTACTTACCTACATATGTTTTTTTCCTGTGTGAGGCAACTATTTTATTTTATTTACCCACAGAAATTAGTAGACTTCCATCAATTCTGAGCATTATCCTAATACATATAATTAAGTAATATTACGATTGTAAATATTATTTTAAAATCAAAAAACAGAAAGGAAATACTTAATAAAAATAACAATGGAATTAAGTATGGAGTAACAACGCAATATCTACTCCAAAGATTAAACTGAGTAGGTACTTAGTAGTTAGGTACAGTTAAGTCATAAGTACTTTCATCCTGGCCCACAGGAAGAAATTCCAGTTATTCCCTACCCACCTATGAATGCATCTTTCTATAAAATGATATAGTCCGTGATTTGTATACACTCTCATACGCTGCACCGGTTTCAGAAAGTCACCTTAGCCCAAGGATTATATATTACTTATGGTTCGATTGCTTATCGAATTTATTACCCCGTTTTCAGATGAAAAGGTTAGCTTTAGCATACCTCTTTATTCTTAAAAATATTAGCCCTGATATATTAATAATTGTGTCTTGTATAAGAGTTTACTGTAATAAAAAAAATGCCTGGATTGGGTTATCATCAGATGTTATGTCATGTGTATCGGTAAAGTACTCTGCTGAGGTTCTCGCAATGAGGCAATTGGTATTTCCTCATTGATTGTTTCATCGATATTTTACTCTTCACCTCGCAAAATCTAGAGACACCTACGAAACCGGTTTACCGACTTTTTCTGCCATGTTTGGTGGAGGGCAAATACAGGTTTCCTAGCAACCTTGAACCATTTGCTATGGGTTTGTTTGCTTTGCTAATGCTATTGAATACGTATTATAGTCCAAAATTGTTGGAGCGAAACAAATTGTTGCCCGTTCGCAGTAAAAAGTTTAGAAGTAACCAGTAAATATTACATTAACTAGTAGAAATTAATATTTTACTTATATTTGTTACAGTGTGCCTCGCGGTTTTATTCGCGTAAGATTAACATTTAAAAATTAAATTTCTTAGCGATAATATTTACGTGTTTTCATAAAAGCCTTCCTCGTTGAATAAACAATACAAAACAAGAATATTTTTTCAATTCAAACCTACAGTTCCCAAGATTAGAAGGTTCAACCACACAAACAAAAACTCTACAGCTTTATAATATATAGAGTAGTATACTACCAAGCAATTATCTTGCAGGGTAGCCAATGCTTTGATGGTTACGGTAAAATGAATCAAAGCGTTTACGGCACATTTGTTACCGGTTACTGGTTAGTTAGCAACCTTGGTTGTCCGTAAACTCCGTTGCTATGAGTATGTTTGGTTTGGCTAATACTCCTGTAGTATTTGGTCGAGCCTCAACACGGAATCACTAACTAAGTCATAAAATAACATGAATACTCGCTGTTTAGAATATAAGTGTTAAGTGAGATGGAAAATTTATACAAGATAGGTTAAGTTCCATAAATGCAAACTGCAGGATACGAACATATAAACAAAGATTGTTAATTTTGTAAAAGCTGCTTAGTTACTAAAATTATTATTATTTTAATCTTCTGCCTACCCAGAGTACATTGATTATTAGGAGAGTGGGCACTGTAGCTAATATATTATGTAAGATTGATTCAATAACTAAGTAAAAGCAAATTTAAACTAGACTCGATATTATTTATATCGAAATACAACAAAACTCTTAATGGGCTATCATCATCATCTTTATGGGCCGCATCAGAGCTCTTCATATCATCGTGATATGACGAGCTTTGATGTAGATAAAACAGACAGCATAAATCAGAAAAGGCTTCGAACCTTCAACCCGCACTGTTTCACCCTCAGACCCCGGGATCACTGGCGACAGATGTGGCAGGGGATGCTCCACTGCCATTGGATTGCTAAGTCACGGAAGATGCATGAATGCACTATTAGGATGCTGGATTATGATTATGTTTGTAAAACATTTGTTAATCAAGTAGGTATGAATAGGATGGAGGACATTAAGAAAACAATTAACTAGAGACATGCAAAACGAAATCAGACACCAAAGTAAGTACCTACATCTTAAGTATGTATTACATCAATTAGAAACACAAGTACTTACGTTGATAAATTGTAAAATGGCTGCCTTTATAGATTTGACCGTGAAATAACCATCAAATTCTCAATGTTTCTAGAAGCTAATTTAATTAATTGAAGTTCCGTACGTATAAATCTGTACTTAGGTGTCTACCTGAAGATTGTCAGCAAAGGTGTAGTGACTTGAAGCAAATTCGACAATAGGAACGTATCAAAGACGAGAGATATGTAGAGAATCTAGAAATTCGAGAAATTAATATTATTTAAAAATTTCGAAATCGTGCGAAAATAATAAAAGCGAATTGCTAAAAATATTTGGCATCAATGTTCAAAGGAATCTAATGTTCGTATATACACGTTTTCTGGACACAAAAAAAAAAATATTGATATATGAACTAAAAAATAAAATATTTAAAAGTAAACCACAAATTCCGCACCCTAATGAACGCAAACTTTGAAGTATAAAAAGAATAATCTATCGAACCTAATATTGACATCTCGATATCGAAAAAAAGTGACAATAAGTAATAAGTACCGAACTTCCGTATAAAACACGGAATTCATATCAATGTTTAATTATTTTTTTAAACCTAAGAAGTATTGGTTTTCAATAGGGCTATTTAATGCAACATATACCTTTAGAAAGGGAACTTTTACCTAGCTTTTGAAAGCGGAAAAAGTAGAGCAGTAAATATGCGTAACAAAGTTTTATAATTCTTTTTATATAGGGCCCTTCTACTTGCAACTGTAAAAATGCGCTTGTTATTATACGTAAGATAGTCTTAGTTACCAAGTTAGTGGTTATAACATGTTCTACTTCATCTTAGTAGAATATTAATTAAAGAGTTACTTACTTCATAAGTACCTGTGAAAGGCGGGAAGTTAAAAAGTTTTGTGTACTCACTCGGTGTACAAATAAACTCCGGTAGGTGATATAAAAATACCCGAACCAATAATGGTCCCAATAATGATTCCGACTCCATTGAACAATGTTATTTTACGTTTCAACACCACTTTTCCATCGTCCTTTTGAGATTCTTCACCCATTCCGCAAAAAATCAATTGTGTTCGACGCACACGTGGGGTATACGCGCGGATTATGCCGCCGCACTACACGCTATCAGACGGGCATCGGGCACACTCGCTGCCGCCGAATATCTTACGCGACTGAATCACTTTCTGTTAACAATTTTAATGAACTGCGAAACTGTAATAGGCGCGCCGTAGGTGACGCGAGGTGTAGTAAATAAATACGAGCCGGCCGAGCGCTTCTAACAACCGCTAGAGCGCATGTGATGTAGAGTTGGCTCGCGCCACGCTCGACTTGTAGCATTTAGAGCACCCCCTGGCCGTCGAGTGCCACCGGCTCCACTGCGCATGCACCAAACAGAGACGACACTATTCCCTTATACATTAACCCAACAGAGACAGCAAATTTGGTTTCCCAAATCAAACGGAGGACAAGCGGCGACAGAGAACTTGAACAACAGCCCCGAACACGAAATAATACTTACCACTTAATTATTCCTTCATTGTTATATTAGGTAACTGAATCTTAACACAGACTGAAGAATGATTGAATCTGAGTATGAACATACTTTACACCTGGATATAAGAAATTATGTAATACTTACTTGGGTACTAAAAACTTTTTTCTGCTGCAAAAGAATAAAGACACGATAAAAATCTGATGAAACTCAAACGAAATGTTGCATCATATCCTAGCACTAAACAAAATAGTTATGTGGAGGCAGAATAAATATAAAGGTTACACATTTAAGACAACTAACGAAGCTGTTAAGAGTGTAATAGTAGTAATATAAATGTTCAATGTATAGATTTCTCTTTATAGCAAACTAGCTTGCGCTTGCAGCTTCGCGTGTGTGGCGATAAGACATTACATACAAACTTTCAATCAACATTGAACCCCATTCAAAATGTCTTTCTAAGTAGGTATAAGCCAGTCGATCAGTCAGGTAGCCAGGACTTTGAATTTCATATGTGTTGATAACTAAAAGGGGAACCTTTGAGCCTCGCTGGTAGGATTGGAAGGCATTGTGGTATCTGGTATTGCTTGAGACTATAATTATACCCTCCTTGGTTTCCTAACATCACATCGCACAATAAGCAGTTCTGGCACAGCAAAATTGGGCTACTTAGGTAAGTTAATAGGTACCTATAGCGAATGTACCGATGAATTTGGATCCCTGATAGGTTTTTAGCAAAATGATTTTGAGGCAATTGTGGATATGAGGATTTTCGAGAGTGTGTGAAGATAATATTGCAAGATCGGCAAGGGAGCGATACCATAATGTTTAATGTAATCATTTACCATCAAGCGCGAATAGGTTTGCCACAGTTTTATGTCCAACTTTAAAATCAAATCTTGTAATTCGCTTATTGTAAATAAAAAAATCGCTGATTTTGCACAGAAAAATAATTTGAAGTTCTTAAAATTATAAGATGAAACATACATTTTAAGTGATTGATGTAAATAGTACGACCCGTAGGAGATCTTTGAATGATCTCATAAATATTCACTCGGTATTGTTAGTTACTTATAAAATTGGTAAAGGACATGATTATCTGAGGTAGGTACAGTTAAAAACACTTTCATTGTAAGTACTTCAGCTACCAGGAAATATACTTTTCTATCCAACTATACACACTGAACTCCACAACACCGTTAAAGAATAATTATAAACTTAGAAACTTAGCAAACATCTACAGATGTCAATCGTAGCATGCTACATACCTATTGTATTCATGTTTTTGAAGACATCGCGGGAGACATCCTGAAATAACATGTATTTGCAGCGGCGATGCGCCCGCGCAGTGGCGCTGCCGTCGCGCTTATCCGACGCCATTTTCACACAGTCCCCGAGCTTTCCCGCAACCAGGTAGGTACGTGCCATTATCTTTAGACAGTCTTACTCTATTCAACACTCATTTTATAAACACTCACATAATTTATGACACCAAAAAAGAGTCTATTTTAATTTAAAATTGGTATCATTAGCATTTAATTAAATAGAGCACACTCGAAAACAAGAACATTGACCCTCGTGAGCACACGTAATAGTTAACATGTTTTTTGTTCGTAGTGGTGAATTATGAATTCAATATTATGTGAAAATACACGTACGTATGGTTAGTTTTGTTTATTCATCCCAGTGCAAACTTAAACCAAATTAATCCTCAGAACGGTTCGGAGGACTAAATAACATCTAAAAGTGAACATAGGAATGTGGCCGTCATGTTTCGGTTACATCAACGTACGGGTGCAGACACTTCGCATTGTTACCACTCTAGCCAGATCAATTGGTAGAGTGCTGTGCTCTTCAATACAATCTATTTATGTCATCATGTCCTTATTTTTTAATAGATCAGTAAGCATCCCCCGCGGCGACAGCGGTGCGAGACACGAGTCGTGTCGCAGCCCCGAGTGCCCTTGCACGTGCTTACACGCCACACGCCATAAAAGGGTTACCTACAATCCAGTCTTCGCTCTAACCGAAGCAATATCAGCAAATGACGGTTCAAAAATCCAAGGGAGGGGACGAGGAACACATGAGCGTGGTCATGACTAAAGACGACACCGGGAAACCTTCGCGACCCGTCAGGAATAGAAGATACACACGGTAAGTAAATTAATGTGACTCACAACTTTCAGTATCATTATGAAAATTTTCTTTGTGCGTCATTACAATAATTAAAGAACAACAATGTCCTTTATTCAATACTTTACCTGAAAGTTGCAGTTAGACATAGTTACATACCATGTTTTTTTTATTGCAAGTGCCTACCTACCTACCTGACATGTACCGAATCATGTAGGTAATCGTAATGAGACAGGAGGTATCTGCCTACATTGTGTTACTCTTGGAAAACTTTTATTATTGCTTAGGTAAGTAAGTTTAGTTAGATGTAGGCAACGAATTCAAAAACTTTATGTTTGACAATAGGTTATTTAATTTTAAGTGGATGGGACTCAAGAGGTCTGTGAATATAGAGTACTTAGGTAGTTTAAAGCACTTATTTCTCTAGCAAGGTTCTCGTAAGGTACCTAGTACCTGGGGCCCAACCATGAGCTCTTATTGCAATGTTAGTTCAGCTGTGTGACAGTGACAGATGTACACACGTCATATACATCTGCTTCATAATAAGAATAAAACTATCATGGCAATAAGAGAATAAGAGGTCATGGTAAGGCTCCTGGCTCCTCGACTTCACGATGTTTATGTTTTCAGAAGAAGTTTAGTGGCGGGTCAGCGACCACAGAAGAGATTGTTCACCCCGGAGATAAAACGATACCTCAAAGACTGGCTGGTGCGACGAAGAGACAACCCTTATCCCAACCGCGAAGAGAAAAAATACTTGTCACGCGAAACAGGACTCACTTACATACAAGTAAGCACTCGAAACCATCTAAAACGTCAGTTTTTAATTTTGTTGTTAGTTAGGTATCATGTTTGTGCCTACAACCAACCTAATTGGACTAGTGCCAAGAATTGCTATTTGTACATAAATAGGCACTATTTTTGTCTCTGCTTGTTAACGACAGTGCTTGTTCAGCTTCAGATCATTATCGAACTATTGCAAGTAGGTAAACACTGAAAAAGTAACAAAACATGTACCTGCTAGGTAATGTACCTAATCACAATATGTAAATATTAATTTAGATTTCCATTCTATTCATCCCAACCTTTAGGTGGTATCTTGCCCTAAGATAAAATAACGTTTATATTACCGATATTTACAGATTTGCAACTGGTTCGCTAATTGGAGAAGGAAACTGAAAAACGTGAACGTAGACAGAAACCAACAAACGTGGGGTCACTTAATACGCACTTACAATGACCGCGCACAAGGCAACGTGGAGCAATTCAGTATTTGCTCAGAGGACAGCATTTGGAGCGAACCTGAGCCGCCCAGTCCCGACCACGACACACTGGAGATCAGCGGGGGATTTAGTGACAGCTCCGAGAGAGGGACGTACCACCAGGATTCTGACACATCATCTATCTCAAAGGAGAAATGCGATAATTTCAACAATAACTACTCTATGGAGCACAGTGGTATGAACGAAAATGGGTCGGAATCCAAACTCATGTCGAGCCCAATGCTGTTGAGCAAATGGTTGGAAAGTGCAGCTCGTTTCCAGCCTAGTGAGAGTAACTACTTATGGTGGGCAGACGAGCGGCGGCGTCGTCCGGAGGCCAAGGTGCAGAGGATACCTGCGCATACGCTGGCACGCCACGACCGGGACGAAGTGGAGGCAGCGGTTGCCCTGACGGCTCTTGCTACTAGTCGCGCCCCTGCACCGTGACTAGTCGTCACTGTACCTCAAAGAACTTCACAAACCCTCCAACCAATATGCTTTTGTTGACATATCAATAAGGAATCATGATGTAAAAAAAATGCTGAATTTCATATTGTGCCAAAATAATTAAAATAAGATAGGTTTATCGCGTTGCTCAAGTATTATTAATCGTAGCTAGGTGGGTACATATTAACTTACCTAAAGGTACCTTTCCGGATATGTTCTTTTATATATGCAATATTTTTTTGATCTCTATTAGCCTAGTAATAAACTAAGGTATAATTTACTACCAAAGATTGTCTTTTCATGAACTTGTAATTAAAATTATAAAGAATAAATTCCTTAAAAACTTATGTATTTTACTGATAGTCGAAACATAAAACGCAAAAAGTGGAGTTTGATGAATGGAAATATGGACAATATCTGTATCATAGTAATGTGTGGTGGATGATGGCATGGAACATTGGTCGGTTATTTTTTTAATATATGCTTTTATGCATGCTCACGCCCCCCTCATCCCAGAAGGGCGGGACCCTTCTGGGATGAGGAGGTACAGAGACATTGTATTAACATCACAAACATTTCACAAAATATTATAAAAAATTGCCAACGTGACAGAGGGCGAGTTCATCGCAGTCTTAGGCATATATTTTTTAATTACTTCTCAGACATATTTGGTTTCACGAAGATTTTAGGTTTTCTTACGAAGATTTTCCTTCACCATTAATAACGTGGGGTAAAATTGAAGTTATTTCATATGAATTTAGCACCAAATACTCATCATAACAAGCCTTAAAATTATTAGTCAAGTTTATAGTTTTATTTATGTGATAACTAGCTCTCCCGTTGTTTCCCGACTTTATTGTGTTATACCACGTTTTATTGCACCTTGCACGGGAATGGGATAAAAAGTCCTTCTCCTGATTCTAAGCTACCTCCCCACCAATTTTCAGCCAAATCGGTTCGGCCGTTCTTGAGTTATAAATAGTGTAACACGACTTTCTTTTATATATATAGAAAGATATTTATCATTATCATATCATTGGATAAAACAACAAAATTTTTATATTGTATTTTTATTGATACACTTAAAAGGGCCAACTAAAGCCAAGTGCCTCAAAGAGCACTCAGATACACATAATAAAATAATTGCAATAGTTTGGCAGGATCTAATTGTAGAAAAGGACAGAGAACCCAATCTACATTCAGGATAGGAGAATATTCCTAAAACATTGTCACTTCAAATAACATACAAGTTAAAACTTCTACAACTATGTTTTAATAATTAACTTAACATTTTTTGTTCAACTCTTTGATTCTTCTTCATTAGGTTTGGCTTGGAGCTCAACATGTTTGTCCAAGTGGGACACAAATGTTTGTTGACACTGGTTGAGCTGTCCCACCAGAGTGGAGCCAGCACTGTTGAGGACAGCACATAGTTGGCTCCTTGCAGCCTCTATATTCGGCATTGTACTGAACTGCACCAGCTCATTTTTGGTCATTAATCTGTCTTGTATCACTCCAGCTAAAACAAATAAGTAATTTATGTTAATATTTCATTTTATATTAAAATGCAATAATATTTTCATTACAGATTTCGGAAAGAAAAATTTAATCTTAATGTATCAATATATCCTAACATTTTTGTAGCATTTTCAAATTCACAATATTGTAATTTCTCCTAAATGAATTATTATTTACCTAATTTATTGACTTGATATTATTATTTATAATACATTTATTTATTATTATTATATGATTCATTCTATTAATATGATTACTTGGAATATCTAGTGTTTTTTTAAAACCTGTGGTTTTATATGCCATGTTATGTATTACAATAACCACAATCACCATATTAAGCACATAAGCAAAATCAATAATGCAAAACATTTCAACAATAATTGAATGAAATGTTTTTTCTACTATATTATTATATGTTCTTTTTTTTCTATACTATAATTGAATGGCATGTTTTTGTCTCTTGTGAAGTTGTATTTTTGTAATTAGTATATATTGATACTTCATTGTCAATATGAGCAGCAGATGAGTGAAATTTTCTCAATGTTTTTTTAATTATTATATTCCATTCTGGTTCCACTCACTTAACACATTCACTGCTAACATTGAATCTTCTTAGTAAATTTGCTCACTGTTGGACACACAGGTGAATCGTTAGCAGTGAACCCATTAAACAAAACGGCAGCTTATTAAGCAATATAATATGAACAAGCATATATTGTAATGTATCCTACTAGTACTGTATGTAAGGTATATCACTTACCTAGAACCACCAACTGTGGTGTTTTTTTGAGAATTTGAAACATCTTAGCTGCATTTTCTGGCTGACCAAATATTATGTTTTGATGTGATGTGAATAATAAATTGACAGCTTCATAGCGAGTTCCTTTTGTGGCCATACTGACTATTTTCTTACCATAACATCGCAAATGCATATCGTTTTTTTTCAAGGCTGCAAATACTGGTGTTTTGTCTTCCATACTAATGGAGTTCACATGGAGAAATACAACCATTTTGGATGTATTAAACCAGTTGAGGCATTCTCTGGCTAATATTCTTTCGAAAGGATTATCTATCTCCACCGCTTTACTTTTTTCGCCTCTGTCGCAGAAAACAAAATCCGGTAACGTGTGGTTAGGTGGACCGTAGATCGGCTTCGACAAATCTATTAAAAGTTGCCTCTCAAAGTGAGGCTTCCGTGGTTTTTGTATATTGATCTTTCCACGAAACCGTTTTAATATAAGGAAAGGAGATTGTGATGGCAATAAAACTGAAAAAAATAAGTAAATAACCTTAAAATATTATCAAGTCGTCATGTAATAATATTAACAGTTCATAACAGTATTTCCTATTATTTTACCTTTATTAAAAGTGGCCATTGTTAATAGCTGAGAAAAACAACAACTAAAAAACGGTTTTATAATAATAACATGCCAAACAATTATTTCCAAAATACTTCGTGAAACACAAATAGAACAATGTCCTGTCAGTCAGCCAGTTGACTTGACTTGACAGACAGAAAAAAGCAATGACTTTTGTGCTAGATGTCAAAATGTAGAATATCGCGTAAGACCATAGATAAAGAAATAAAAATTGTTTAAGACGACCACATACGACCTTAATTTTTTTTTATTACAGTTTTCTTTTGCAAATACGCCAGAATCAGTAATTGTAAAATATATCATTGATTCCAGCTGTGAGAAAACTAATAATTTTTTGAAAACGAATGTATATACATTATACTTTTAACAAACTATAACTAAAATTGAAATAATTGACCTCAACTATGATTCCTTATAGATAACGTTTCTTATGCTTTTCCCTGTTACAGGGAATATTGCCAAGTTTCATGTACCTATTAAAAATTACAAGAATAAGATAAACATTGCAACGCAAGTGAACGTGTGATTCTTTTTACCATTTTTTTGTTCTTTTTGCAATATTTGTTAATTAATTTAAAAATTAAGTATTGCGTATTCGAAATCTTTAACTGATATTATTAGATAATATATTGTTTGTTTATCCGACTGAATCGTCTTGTATTAGGTTATACATGAAAGAGGTTAGTTAGTAGAGTTCGTTTGAATTTATAATTTTGATTTCCTTAGTGCTGAACAAAAATACTATAGTCTAATTTGCTTAATATTGCAGATAATGAAAGGTCAACAGGACACGCCACCTTCATCCATTAACGGTGATGAAATCTCAAACATGGATGAAGAAGGTCTTTATTACATGGACGAAATGGAAGAGTTAGAGTTAGGCGACGAGGACATGGAGGAACTAACTGATCAGGAAGAAGAGGGCCCGGAGATGGAACCGCCTGAAGATCATGCGGAGGTTGTTTTAGCGAAACATTTTGGCTCCGTGTTCTGCTGTGATATCCATCCCGAGGGAAAGATAGGAGTGACTGGAGGCGAGGATGATAAAGCTTATGTGTGGTCCGTTGAGACAGGTGACGTCATAATGGACTGTGAAGGACATAAAGACTCTGTTATATTTGTTGGGTTCAGCCATGATGGTGCATACCTAGCTACTGCAGACATGTCTGGTTTGATTAAAGTCTGGAAGTGTGATCTGGAAGCCAATCGCCAGCAGCCTTGGACTGTTGCATTTGAGTATGAAGCTGACGACTTGACCTGGGGTCTGTGGCACTTTGGTGCGCGAGTACTCATCTTTGGAGCCACTTCTGGAGATATTTACATACTCAAAGTTCCATCGGGTGAAACAAAAGTGCTACAAGGGCATAATGTAAAGGTTGAATGTGGTGAGGTGGGTTGCATTAATATTATTTGAAAATTGTTATTAAATTTTTTTCACCCCACATGCTTTATGTTGAAAGAAAACATTGTGAGGAAACCTGCATATTTCTGAGAAGTAATCCATAGTGCCTGAGATAGAGATGGTAGTACCATCTGTTATTTATGTTTAGGGTATTATTTTAATTCAATAAAGGCTGTAACATTCTGTTTATGATTTATATTGGTTAGAAATTAAATGAATGAAATATGTAATTTAATTCTTAGTCATTATTATATTTCTCAGCTGTTTCCTGATGGGGTGCGCTTGGCAGCTGGCTATGAGGATGGTGCAGTCAAAATATGGGACTTGAAGACATCGGCCATCCAACACCAAGTGCCGGCCAATGTACATCAAATAAGGGTCACAGCCATTGATACACATCCTGACAACATTTTAATGGCTTCCATATCAACTGATGGTAATTAATTTCTCACCAATACACCATTTGTAAGGGTTTATGTAGTAGCTGCCGAAGAGCTTGAGCTGATCTAAACAAAATGTTTAAAACTTTCCTTAGCAGAATGCCTTTTAAAATAATTTGATCTTGTAATAATCATAGAAGAAACAGAAACTTTCTTCTGTACTTTTTGACACATGGTTCTTCTCATAAATTAATGATAATTTGCATGCAATAATGTTTTTTTTTCTGTTTTGCAGGAAAAGTAGTACTGACCACATCAACTAATGGTAAAATAGTTGGCCAGCTGGAAACTGAGAATGATTTAGAAACAGTTGCCTTTTCACCAGATCCACAGTTGGGATATTTTGCACTAGGTAAATACTAACTATAGCTTAGGTTGTAGCAAATTCATTATTTGCAATTACTAACTGCAATTTTATTATACAGTAGGTATATTTTTTAATATTGAACTCAATTTTTTTTTAATAAGTATACATTTTCAAAGGTAAACAACACACAATTATAATTCATTGACTAGTGTCCCCGGTTTCACCCGCGTCGACTAAATTTCATGGGTGACCCGCGGAATCGTAATGTTTTTTAAATGCAAGTAGCCTAAGTTACTCCTTGTAACATTAGGCTTTCTGCCAGTGAAAGTCCTATCGAAATTGGTCCAGCTGTTTCGAGATTATCCAGAACTAACATACAGACAGACAAGAGAAAAAGAAATTGGATTTTTTATATGAGTATGGTATAGATTCATATGCATTTAGTGAAATGCAGTTAATTTGCAATTACAAACAGAGACTCAATCTTGTTTATCTGCATACACATACATATGCTCACGCCTGTATTCCCCGAAGGGGTAGGCAGAGGTGTTGTTATCACAACACCCACTTTTCACCGAATTTGATTGAGTGCCAACGTGACAGATGGTGACTCTATCAGGCACTATACATACGTCTTTGAATTACTTCTCAGAAATATGCAGGTTTCCTCACGATGTTTTCCTTCACTATAAAGCACGTGGTGTGAAATCACTGTACATAAGTTTTTTTAGAAAAACTCATTGATACAGGCCCCACTGGGATTCGAACTTGCGTCGCTTGCGTAGCAGGCGACTGCTCAAACCCCGAGGCCACCACGGGTCCATCTTATTTATCTGTGTAGATTATAACAGAATTGTAACATTTTCAGGAACATTAACAGGCTCAGTTAGCATATGGGACACGGCCAGGCAAATGGTGAGGCATGTCTGTGCTAAAGCAGAGGAGGGAGTTGGTGGAGTCACCAAAATGGTGTGGGTGGGAGACCAGCTGGTCACAGGTTGCCTCGACGGCTGCGTGCGCGCATACGACGGCCGCTCCGGAGCAAACACAATCACCCTCAGCGGACACCGGTCAGAGGTTCTTGACCTCTGCTATAATCCCAAATGTAATATCATCCTCACTACATCAGATGACAGCACAGCGAGGATATTCAAATTCGAAAACAAGGTCAAAGATTAAAAGAACTATTTTTATCTTGTGTACTTTTATTTTATGTGTGGTATAACTATCCACAACTCTGACAAATCCATTCCAATTTATTCTACCTTATTATTTTATAGGTACAGTATATATAGTTTCAATTTATAAGTACTGTCATGAGTTATGAGCGCTCAACGAATATGTTGAGGATATTGTGCATGTTTTTAGTCGCCTATGTATGATGCATTCACATACTGAGACAGGGTCACAAAATAACTATTGCGCATTCAAGGGTAGCGCTCATACGCGACATTACCTGTCGCTTTATTCTGTACGGTTTCTCAGCGTCGTACTCGACGTCGAGTGTCGGTTTCAAAGATACGAAATTGAATTTCATCGATACCTAGTAAGATGCGCTCGACGTCGAGTTCGACGCTAAGCAACCTTACAGAATAACTCCGCTGTACCTAGCTATCTAGGTTAGGTACGTAGGTACCTTCTATACGGCATCGTATCACGTACGTAACAAATTTGATGTGTCGATGTATGGAACCCGTCTGTTGAAAAGGAAACATTATATTGACAGATTGCCATCACCATTGTCTGTCATTGACCCCACAGTAGTACAAGTAACACATGAATTGCTTATTTCCTGTTAGTGTGAAGAAACGGCCTCTCTTGTAAGGCGGCCAGTCTGCTCGCATACTCATCCATTCATATATAATTAATGTAGCATTTATTATAGTAGACGCTATTTACACTACAAAAAAATATGTGCCAAATACACACGTGGGTTATTCGGTAGAAAGACAGAGATGACTAAAAACCAGTTGTAAAACACGAACTTGGCAGTGAACAGATTCAACGTCCAGGGAGAAAGAATCTTTACGTTTTAAACTTTAAGGTTGTTTATAGTTTGGTGGTTACTGTATTAGTCGTGTCATTTTAACTCTGAGCATATGTATAGCAGCAGACAGACGGTCGGAGTCAGAGCTCATAGTTTAACTTGCAAAGTAGTTAAGCAGCCGCGCGTTACCACGTCGAACGTACACCTCTCCGCGCCATATGGCTTAGATCGCGACCGTAGCCGACGTCAAATTCCGTTTGCATATTTAATTGGTATCTACGGCGTTTATAAATACTGAAAAATTGTGAAAAAATTATACATATTTGAGTTTCATTTTAAAGTAATTTTAGAATAGGATAAAAGTGACTCAATGTGATGGATATTTTAACCTCGAAGAAAGAACGAAAATAAAATAGTTGCTGGTTAAATAAATTGTATTATTAGTTTGTGTTATCAGCACGCACGGCGTGTTGGCAGTGGTCGCGACTGCGTCTTTTATCAGTTGATAGGATCCCATAGTGCCACAAGCCGGGGGGCGCACGTGGTGTTTCCCGCTGCGGTCGCAGTTCACTCCGCAGTGTGATGCAATGAGTGCCTGCCTGACGCCGGAGTACCTACCATCCTGTTTTACATTAACTTTTACATTATGACTGAGTTACTAACACTTGTAATCGTGAAAGCGTTCGATTGTTATTGACGTTTGAGATTGTTTGTTTGATCAAGTATTGTCTTGATTGTCGACTGAAATAATGGCAAAGGTGTCTACGGTGAAAGGCCTAGCGCCCAAAGAGATGGAAACCCAGGACAAGGAGGATTCAGGGGACAGTGGATCGGGAGAGGGCGTGCGGTTGAAGAAGGAGCTGAGCCTGTTGAACGGCGTGGCCATCATCGTGGGTGTGATCGTGGGGTCGGGGATCTTCGTGTCGCCGAGCACGGCGCTCACCTCCGCCGGCTCCAAAGGCATGGCGCTTATCGTGTGGGTGCTGGCCGGCATGCTCTCCATGGTTGGCGCCCTCTGCTACGCCGAGCTCGGTCAGTACCTCTCATAACACCTTATACACGCATCAATTACCACCTGCTGTTTCGTCATCATCCATTGTACCTACTGATTAGAATGTGACTCGTAAGTTAACGTACTCTAACGAAATAACCGAATATTTACTTTGGCATCAATGTTATCTTTTATCAATAGATTGTTTCTCGGCTACTGTCAACTACTACAACTATCAACTACTTACATAGATATTCACCTCGGGTACGGCTACTACTTAAGTTCAAAACTCAGTGTTTAATTGACTTTTAATTTTTTTTTCTGTCGCAAGGTACTTTCTTAATAATAATATTCGTAGGTACATAAATAAGCACCTCGATATTATCATAATACTCACAAAAACAAAGCTGAGACGACACCAAGTCAGCCTGAACCCACGACCTAAAGATCGATAGTATCTTACTTATCTATCGTTTCACTTGCTAGGTACGTTTATGTAGATATTGCTGTAAGCTACGCATTCATAATATTTATTTAAAGAAATAATTGTCTTTATCAATTAGGTATTGCTCTTAACCTACCTCAACTAATTATAAAAATGATTATGAAAACAGACTAGGTGAAGAAACATTTTTTTAAATGCCGTAACTAAATAATGTTGGATGTGGTTGGTATGTGTACAAGCACATAGTTATTGGAAGATTGTTTATATTTCATGACATATTATATTAAGTGGGTACATTATTATTCCAAATAAAAGAGTGGGCTGAAATCGAACAAAACAAAACTGTTGAAACTGTTTTGCATATTGATATCGAGATTGCATTGCTCCAGTCTCATTTAGAAAGTACCAGTAGGTAATTACCTACCGTAATTGCACAAACGACTCTATCCTTATGCGCATATTTTTTTATAAATCCTATCTCCGATCGTAAAGGATGGATGCACCAATGATGATGTCAAAGAGGTCTAAAGGAACCCTAAGGCACTATATTTTTATACTAAACATTATCGAATCTAGCCCATTTTTTTTAAATAAGAAAATTTGCTCCTTTGGTTTTTAATTTTTTTTTATCGACTGTCAAAGCAGATAATGTAGATTTCTCGATTTGGAGATTTGGAAAATATCAATAAAACACGTACCTATACGTCATTCGCGAGCAGCCCTGACGTGATATCTCTTACGGACACTACGCTGGGGTCGTTTGTAGGTACGTGGTCTGTGTGAGTGTGTCTTTTGAACGTGTTCTTCCGAGATTTCATACTGTAGGTCTAAAAAGGCCACTTTGGGAGAATCATAATGTGATCCGAATATGATTAATCATCGAAATGACAAAATGGTCACTTAGGTGCAATTCTTATTATGATTCACTATTCCTATGATGATTCCTAAAATTGTCTACAAAATATGAATTGCTATTGTGACAAATCATAAAAACTTAGTTAGCGACTAGCAACTACAATTATTGTAATCATTCGTGAATCATAATATGAATTGCATCCAAGTGAACATTTTGTCATTTCTTTGATGAATCATATTCGGATCACATTATGATTCTCCCAAAGTGGCCTTTTTAGATCTACTGCTTGTAGTAAGCATATAATTATACTGTGTCTAAAGTCTGGGCGACAGCCTAGATTATGCCGCTTTCCAACAGCAATTCCAGCTCCTCGCCATTACCGGGGTGTTCAACCCGTTCCATCAAACTGGTTTGCTACAGTGTATGATGGTTGGTTTTCCCACTTAAAAAGAAGAGAGCTTAGACTGCGTAATTACGAATTACCTGGCGTAGTTTTAGTGCCAAAGTAATACGCGATTCCGTATCTACTTAATTTTGAATGAATTTAAGAAAGAAAATAAATCACATTATTAATGTACCTATTGCCTACATATTTTAACAAGATACAGTTCGAAGGACCATAATTTATTCAGAAGCTTATAAATGGATAAAAATAGTGACACTTCATCACACTAATAAATCATCATCCTAATAATTTAATATATATCATCGATACGCTCTTATCTTGTTGGTACTACAAGTTTCGATAAGTTAAAAAAGTACTTTAGGTAATCATTATAGTTTCAGCAGGCTGATAAATAATGCCACATGTATTGTAACCATATTTTCCTGTTTGACTCTCCACAAGAAAATTATTGAGTAAATAAAACTCAGGTACATATACATATACAATGGTAAAGTTAACAAATAACTCTGTTCTGTATTAAATACTAAATTACTTTCATACTTTTATTGTCCCACGATATAAACTTGAGTTCAAATGGTCCAAACGGCTTCCTAGTTTCATTAAATCATATTATCTTTCGATAACTACATTTTAGCCTCAACATCATCCTTCGATTCAACATAATATTGCCCTGAACAGCACCTTATCGACATCTGAAATCAGCCTTATTTGTTTGCATAGAAAGATGCACTTTGTAACATACTTTATCCCTTTTACTTTGTCTTTACAGCGAACATGCTAAGTTATTCTGTAAGATAATTAGAGGGCCAGCTCGAAGACGAGTTTCAAACATACGAAATTGATCTTTATCGTGTTTGTATTTGGGATTCGCTTCGTATGTTTGTAATTGG
This sequence comes from Watsonalla binaria, assembly GCA_929442735.1. Classification (NCBI taxonomy): domain Eukaryota; kingdom Metazoa; phylum Arthropoda; class Insecta; order Lepidoptera; family Drepanidae; genus Watsonalla; species Watsonalla binaria. The sequence continues at coordinate 8,696,659 of OV838919.1, read as the reverse complement.
CGACTCGTGGTCGAGCTCGCCGTCCAAATATCTTACAAAATAACGAAACAGTTAGTACCTGAACTCATACTCCCTTATTACAAAACATGGTTTAAATGAAGACTAGACTAAACTCGGATATAAACTATGTTCATCCCTTGTAAAAACCGTATCACAGAAAGAGATAGGAACTACTTTTAAACCAAGAACTATCTTAGTCTATGTTTTGTAATGTGGGAGCAAAAATATAACGAAGAACTAATAAACTCTGCAGGTACGATGATACCGAAGTCTGGTGGCGACTACGCATACATCGGTGAAGCATTTGGTCCGCTGCCGTCGTTCCTATATCTGTGGGTGGCGTTGTTCGTGCTGGTGCCCACTGGTAACGCCATTACGGCGCTCATCTTCGCGACCAACATCCTCAAGCCACTGTGGCCTCTGTGCAAGCCACCAGACCAAGCTGTTAGCCTCATTGCCGCTCTAATCACTTGTAAGTATAGCTTTTACTCAATCACTCTTTTAAACTTAGTCAGACTAAGAAACAATGTTCAGAGCTTTTTCAGGATTGTTATTGTAGGAAGAGGTAGAGGGTGATACCATATTATATAAGTATACCAAGAAAAGTCAGATACTAGCGGGGCCTGTTTCAATGAGGGTTTCTAAAAACGTATGTACTTACCTACAGTGATTTCACAGCACGTGCTTTACGGTGAAGGCAAACATCGTAAGGGAACCTGAATATTCTCAGACATATTAGTAATTCACAAGACGTATGTATAGTGCTTGAGACGGCGATAGACTCACCATCTGTCACGTTGGCACTTAATCATCTTCGATGAAAAGTGGATTTTGTTACTACAACTCCTTTGCCTACCTTTGCCCTTCGGGGAACACAGACGGGAGCATATGTATGTATGTCAAATTCGTATCAGGCGGAGGATGTGCATGAAGCAAAGAGTGTAAACAACGAAACCATTCGTTAGATATTAAAATATTGGTTGTGAGATACTGAAACCAAGAACTGTCAAAAATCGATTTTAAATCTAGGTAGATTTTCAACTGCCTCGTTGGTTTAAGTGGTCGAAGTGGTCGAAGTGGTCGAAAGCACTAATGTGAAACATGAGGTCCTGGTGCGTTCCCTGGGTCGGGCAAAGAGATATTAGTTTTTCCATCGATAATTTCCTAAAAGCAGCCCAAAGTCTACATTAGTGCCCAGTTAATGAACAGGCTCCTTATTACATGGGAAATAAATATTATCTGGCAAAATGTAGGTAATGCAAGTAAACCTCAGCCTATCCCTACGGGGAATGAAAGCGTGAGAGACTATGTAGATTTTAAGTCGCATCGACATTGTAAACGCTACTGTCCGTGCGACTGGTGATACTGGTTTTCAGCAAGGCACGCAGATGTCCCAGCCAAGCAGATTCAATAATATTATCTCAAGAGACGAGAATTATTATGTTTCACCAAGACCTATGTTCTTAATTCCGCGCTCTACCTCAATCACCAGATGTTATGCGAAAATAAATATAGACTTCATGAGAGCGTTTAGTGTTGTCTCCTCGGCTATTTTGGGTCGGGAATATACATTTCGTGTGACTTTCATACTAATGGGAATTGTTTCGCGAAATGATTAATTTGTTCTATATTATTGCCTTTGCCCAGCAGTGGGACACGACAGGCTAATAATAATAATATAATTACAATCTGACTGGTAAAAAGTGAGTGATGCTACCTTTGACTATTCTGTGTTTTCATAGGTGAAGTATCTAAAACTTCTTTTTTGTTATCTATCTGGAGCGCACTGAATTAAAATTAGTTTGTATTAGCTCATGTAATATCCTTCAGAAATCCTATAACATGCCTGTGATTTAAAAACATATTTAAAAGTAAATATAAAACGAATACAATTGCAGGATATTATCTTATTAGGCAACTTTATGCAGTTTCAAACAGTAAGAAACAAAACAAGCCGCATCGTTGATTCCACTTACATCTTCTCAGCGCATTTCATCAGCGAATACTGAGAATGTAACATAAAACCTCCCAGTGATGTATGATGACCCAACACTTGCAAGAATTTTAATCACAATGTACATACCTATCTCAAATAATACGTTTTTAATATTTGGGGATCCCTTCAATAATTTCCGTAGTAAGTATTTGAAACCAAAATATTTTCGAAAACTATATTTCACCATAACAGTGATACGTTACCAACATACTTACTTGTTCTATCGCTACTGGGGTTGTGCTATTGATTAGGTACTACTTGGTTAACTGTGCGAGAAACAGTAAACTTATGATAATCCATTAGAAGTGAAATACTGGAAACAGAATACAACCACGGAGGCATGGATTGTGTGAATGAACTACCGAATAGCATTAAAGTAAGGCAAAGTTATGGGTGCCTTACTTTTATTCCATTCGGTAGAAAAACAATAGGTTGGGAAGCGTGAAGTTTTACACAATCACATCTAAAGTATGCAGGTAAATGAAGAGATAATTATACGCCACATCAAAGGTACACGGCTAGAGGAATCACAATGATGCTGATTTTCATGCCTATTTTGAAATTGGGTGACATCATGATACTTAACGGACGTTAAACTGAGTTAACAGTCTAAATAATAAGTAAATTGTACAGGAACCCTCGCGAGCCACACACTCATTACTATAAGTAGTCACTACATGAATACAAAAGGCGTATGAACAGTGCCCCCTGTCGCGAACGGGTTTGGTCTCCTCAATTATATTCCGGTAATGTATTTTTCTGCCTGCTAAAATTCAAGAGTTCCCAGAAACTCAGCAGGTACGCAGTACAAGTTTTTGCTAATTTTTATTTGCAAATCTTGCTTTTATATGTGCGCTCACGAGTTGAATGTCTTTTAACGAGAATATTTTTAAGATTTTTTATTCTGTACCCATCTTTTCACTCTATATAACTTCCATTCACCCTACGATCAAATCGCCCTACGATCAAGGTTTATATTTATAGATGCCTTGTCAAGGCTCTTGACGCCGAGGGGAGGCCTAACAAAGAAAATGTCACACTCGTGTTCGTATTTGTCATTGTAAATAAATATAGTATTTGATTGTGCTTGAGGCCTGAGTCTTCCGTCAGGGCAACTGTGACCGCGTCTTTATAACGTATGGTAGGTATTGTGCGAGCAGCCGCGCTGATTGCGGCTGACAGGATAATGAGGGCTTCCTCCCGCATGGTGCGCATTGACACACACTTGTGCGGAATTACCTCTCAGGACGCACACTCCACCTAAGGGCAACGAGAGATACCTACGTTTCATTACGAATAAGGTCCCACTTAGTTACAGATTTCCAAGCTTTGACGTTTCATATTGTTACCATGAAATTAAACCTCAAAGCGAAGAAGTTCTTAATACGCGCTACTTAAAACGATCATAGCTGGCCGCCTGTCTAATCTCGTATTTTACCTAATTACTTATAATCTTCAATCAATATTTTCTTTATATATTTATAATGGCGGTGTCTCCTTTTTTTGGGATCTGCTACCTTTCAATACAAACCTTTGAATTATTTACCATTCTTTAAAATGAAAAGTGTATCTGTATTAGATGGGACCTGTAACTTTAACTGACTGCAACCAAATTAATTTGGAATAAAAAAATATTATGTTTATCACTTAGATACCTACAGTAACGTTCGCTCTCAGTATTTGTAAAATTTCTGAATTCATTTTGTATGCTATTGATGACGCTTTCGAAACAGTTGTTTAAACTCACAGGCTTGTATTGAATCAGCCTTTCAAGGCTTTTACGCTTTTACAATGCAATTATACATACCTAATATTCAATTATTGCCTTGGATTGAAATCAATAATTTTGTTGATATCAGGTTATTATCATTGCTTCCAGGTTTCCTTACAGTAATAAACTGTTACAATGTAAAGTGGGTGACGCGAGTACAAGATTCGTTCACAATAGCGAAGATGATTGCTTTATTGGTGACATTCGCGGCGAGCCTGTGGTACGTGACCCAGGGACACACCAAGAATCTGGAGAATATGATGGAGGACACCAAGGCCAACCCTGGGGACATCGCCATCGCCTTCTACAATGGACTTTTTTCTTACTCTGGATGGAATTATTTGAACTTCGTCACTGAGGAACTGAAGGATCCTTATAGGTGTGGTATTTTTTATAGTTTCATTTTGTTGCCTCATTCAATTACTCATAGCTTGGGAAAGTAAACATGAAAATGATGCATCCAGTTTAGGCCCTGATAAGGCACTTATGAATAAACACATATATTACTTACATATATATTACTATATATTTGTACAAATAGGTACACCAAATTGGATGCAAGTAGGTACATCATCCAAAAATTAGAGAAGTAGATACCATAACTAATCCACCGGGATATTTAAAAAAAATTGTCTCTCATATAAACTCACTCATATAAACATAGTAATATGTACGAACACGTGACTAGAGCATATAATCAATCAATAATACTCTGGCTCCCATATAAACGTATGTGTTCATGCGGTTGCAAGTAGCTTTGAGGAGGCACAATGCTATTAGGAATGCGTGAAAGACAAGCATTCACAGGCTACATGCAGCGCATCGCTTATCATTAGATGGGATATGCGACCCACCAAATGAATATGCCGTATCAGTAGCAGACAGATATTGGGTACTTGTGGATAACTCATTAATTGTTTGATAATATGGGAACGCTTCATATGTATGTAGGTACGATACAAGTATAGGAAAGTATTTAGAAAAATATGTCAGGGGCACTTACATGCGTATGTAAACAATTTCGGAGAACGCGATAGATTTCCTAAGCATAAGTGTCGCGTAATAGCCAGTGTTACGTTCAAATCAGCATGTTAAAATTTACTTCATTATCTAGTTACTTACACCTTGTGATGACGGCACAAATATTACAACAGTTCTGAATTCACATTCAGGAAGAGGTAAAAATACACTATCCTACCCTAAGAGTACCCATTATAAATTTACCCAAAAAGCTATAAGCAGGAAAGTAATTAAATAATTATTTAATATAAAATATTTACCTACGGTTGGGTTGACTAGAGAATCAACTTATCTGTCGTTAAAAAAATTGTCGCGAGCAAGGCTGAACTAAGGCGCAGGTATTGCAACTGTTCCTGATATATATCAAATCCTGAAAAATTTGATTAAGAAGGGCGCCATTAGTAGATATCATAATATGTTCTTATGATACAAATGAATTGTTCGCATAAAAATCTTTTCGCTTCGGAAAACTAGAAAAAAGGCAAGCATAATATCATCAACATCAGACTTAAGCTCATCATTATTTGGGGTTGATGACACAAGTTATGCTCAATAATTAGATGTTCTCAAGTTCGTGCATAAATGGAGTCACCTAGTGAGTTTTTAATCTGTAAATTTTCAGAAACCTGCCCCGCGCCATTTGCATCTCAATGCCAATAGTGACTCTGGTGTACGCACTGACTAACCTGGCGTTCTTCGCGGTGCTGACGAACATTGAGATCACGACATCAGAAGCGGTGGCGGTGACCTTCGGCGAGGCTATCCTCAAAGACTACTCGTGGGTGATGCCGCTGTTCGTGGCGCTGTGTACGCTGGGATCCCTCAACGGTGCCATATACGCCTCCTCGCGCCTCTTCTTCGTCGGCGCCAGGAACGGGCACCTGCCCCTCGCCATCTCACTCATCAATATCAACCGGCTGACACCTGTTCCCTCGCTTATATTCATGGTGAGACATTATTTTACGATGAGAACCCAGAACACTGGTTAAAAATTACTGGTCCAAAAATATCGCTTGTAGGTCAGGTTCTATAAAAAATGCCTTATTAACTAACTATCATATTAACTATGATCGAAAGGCGATAAAATGTTTCATAGTGAACATCACTGAATTTTTAATTTGATGGTAAGGGTTTCCATTGCAGTTGGTTGTAGTAGAAATGTGGATAAACCCAGGTTCTATTAGCAGGTAATTTAATTCATTCACTCATATGTTGACTTTATCGTAATAATATTGTTCTCAAATAAATCATTAAACAGTTTTGTGGTCATGGCTTCGCAAACATCTTGCATGAAATTCTTTCGTCATGCAAACGCTGATAAAGCAAAAATAGTCTGTTCAATTATTATTATAATTTAGAACCTCTGTAGTTAATTACACCTTCAAAGGACCGTTCTAGAACTATGTTATTTAAGTTAAGTTAAGTATTATTACGGCACTATGTCGACAAGTAATAAAAAGCGTTTTCCTTTTCACATTTAACTAGTGTAATATCGCTTGATACATTTTCAATTTAGATTTCAGTAACATGAGTTTTATCACATTTTGCGATAGCGTCAGACGAGATCGTAAGTGACATGGTTATAAGAGAAAGTGAATTAACATATATATTGATATCAACTGATGACACTTTCAAACCTGTTCATGCTCGTTGAGATAATGTGGTGCTACTAGATTGAACATGTACCTACATATCTACCTACACTATTCTCACGTTAATTTCTATGAGTAGGGCTAGCTTTACTTCCTGCAGATTGTTTGATTATTTTCTCTGTCACCGGTCTTTTACTTCTTACAACAAGTTGGTATTATTTTAGAATACCACAAGTTTCAAGTTAAGAATAACTAAGGTTTCAAATTAATAGCAAAGCGCAAGTCAGCATAAAGCGAATAGGATCGCAGGCGCTCTCAAATTGCTGGGAACAAATACAAGCAAGTGACAAGTGATTTCCATAACCTGCTCCCACCGGCACTACTCCGGACACCTTAACGCATTTTCGAAAACCATTTTCAAATTGATAGGTGTCAGTCAGTGACATACATAATTATGACCAACTTACAAATTCAGTCACGCCTTATAACAAGATGCTGCCTTTTCTTTCCCACACGTCGATATGCAACTTTACTCGTAATGTTTTTCTAGGGGATCGGTATATACAGCATATACCTTAATCGTAGTAATAATACAATGTTGGAGTAAGTCTGTTATACGACTGTTTTGAAAATATTAATTTACGTTAACCACAAATCCGAATCGATGAATACTTTGAAACTATAGACTTTTCGGGCAGATGGGCTACGCGATCATACAGACACAGTTCTAAACTTCTGCGATTGTTACCGCTCCTCAGTATTCTGTACCTAGAGTTATCCCAAATATCATTATCATTATAGATTTATCTATACATTGTTAAAACGTCCTTTCTGATTGCAGTGTTTGGTGACGCTGGTGCTATTGGTGACGAACAAAGTGGAGTCTTTGATCGTGTACGTGACGGCGGTGGAGCTAGTGTTCACGCTGGTATCGGTGTCGGGGCTGCTCTGGCTGAGGCGCGTCCAGCCCGCGCTGCGCCGCCCTATTCGCGTCCATCTCACTCTCCCCTTCACCTTCCTCGCCATCTGCACTCTTCTCTTCGTCTGCTCCTGCTTCGAACGCCCTGTCGAAATAGGCATCGGCATATTCATCATCGCCCTCGGTGTCCCCATCTACTACGTCTTCATATATTCTAAAAACAAACCTCAGTGGATGCAATCCGCCTGCGACTCCTTCAACTTAACCTGCTCCAAAATATTTGTTTGCCTTCCCGAAGATTCCAAGGAATTATGATCTTAAGATTAGCTTTTAATTATTTGAATGATCTGATGCATCTCGCATTTTGTTATAATAATTTATGCGCTTAGAATACGTTCTCCATAGTTCGATTTTGTACTACATAACCGTGTATTTGGTCGTTTTCGGCAACTTATTATGTAAGAAAATGAAATAATAATCAATTAGTTGAGTGGCTTTCTAGTTCAATCACATTGCATGTGATTCAAGTCATGTATGTGGAGGCGTGGCATATTATATAGATCTACATCTAATGCTAATCGCAGAACATATGAAGACAATAATGATTCCTATAAATAGGTTAAGGTGTAGCGATAAGGTACGAAGCAATCTTATTGTTAATAAATATAACTATTCAATCATTTGTTGAGTTTATTCGAGCGTTATTACGTTACGTTATTACACAATGTGTAACCTTATAATCAACATGTGTAACGCCATCTTAATTACAAAAAAAAAATATCCTTCCAGTGGTTGGAGGAATCGCGATCCACACGAAAAATCAAATAAGAAGATAAGTTTTAAAATATATTTTTATTAAGACATAAGTATCAAAATTGCTTACCTTTTATGCAAATTCATTTGAAACGGCCCTTAATTAAACTGACGTGATACAATCTATAACAATATTTACACAATTGAAGTCTCGATATTAAATTTAAATTCTTCATAACTCAATTTAAATATTATCAATATTTGTATTTCTTCAAGCTACGATACCTATACATATATTCCTTGATTAATATGTTTTTAAAGTATAAAATCTTAAACATTTATAACCTTAAAAAAATATCCGAATCCCTCAAGATTTTATCAAGAAGGCTGACAGTATTCCCGCGCTGAATAACAATAGGTACTGTAGGAAAAATTATAATTTATCATAATTGTAGCCCATAAACACTTAGTTCTGCTAACATAAACGATTAATTTGTTACAAAATTAAATGTATTAATCATCGGGTTTCGTATTAAAAATTAACAGCAATAGAGGATATATCACAAGATTAATAAAGAACTAGTACAAAAGGCGAGAATAGAAAATACAACGACAATATTCATTATTTATATGAAGTTATGGCCAAAAATATTCAATGCTGTTAACATCAGAATATCTGGAACCTAGTGCCTAAATGGTTGTGCACACAATTACCCCAGCACTGAAGATGAAAATGGGAAAAGGAAATAAAATGAAAATGTTTTATTCAGTTTGGGCCCTGATATTGCACTTATAAACATCATAGAATTGACCACTAAATCTAAAAACCCTAATTAAGCATTTGTCATTAAATCAAGGGTAATGATACTGTATATAGGACTGGTTCGCAAAACTTATTGGTAGTTAAATAATAAAACCATTAATCACTAATACATCGAGGAACCGTACTTGAAAACTATGATTAGAAAACTTGGTGTCTCTCAGGATCGTTCTGATTGGCTGGTAGTATTGCTACATTGAATAACAATGCCCATTATAGAGTCCAGCAAAGTCCCAGCCCGCTTGTTTCGAGAGGGTTCTACCACAGGACGTGGACATTTACATATACAGAATACATGAATACATACATACATATGCTCACGCCTGTATTCCCCGAAGGGGTAGGCAGAGGTGTTGTAATCACAACACCCACTTTTCACCGAAGATGATTAAGTGCCAAAGTGACAGATGGTGGGTCCATCGCCGTCTCAGACACTTTGCATACGTCATTGAATTACTTCTCATAAATATGCAGGTTTCCCCACGATGTTTTCCTTCACCGTAAAGCACGTGGTATGTATGTAGTAAACAATGATTAATTACAATAACATTCAAATCAAATTATAAATTTTATTATATATATATACCTATACACCAGGCTCGGGTCTAGCCAGTAGCCAAAGGACTACTTTTATTTAAAAAATTATAAGGGTTCCGCGTGTGCACAGCTAGTATAAGGATATAATATAAATAAGGAAAAATTACAAGCAGAAAGTTACCACAGGATAAATGTGTTGTAGGTACAACATATAAACCTATATTATTGTTTGGTTACACACCGTCTTGAGTACTACTTATAGAGATACGGATATGAAGGTAAAGAGGTATTTGTTAATTTCTCTTAATATCACTATTTATCAATACTCTTATATCTTAATAAATAACATGTTCTTCTTTCGACATGTGTACTAAGTACTTTTTCTACAAACTACAAAGATGGCAAATAAAATACATATTAAATACTTTGTTACCGATGGTAAACAGTAAACGTAGCGTATGTACGAACGTTAGCGATATCAACGAATAAATGCCGTCACAAGCTAAGAGCGGTCAGCGAAAATACTGGGGATAACTGCGCATGTTGACTGAGACGACACCTTTTTCCTAGTGGTTAGTTTACGAGAATCGAATCCGCGGCTCCTAGTACATACAATCTACAATCTACAATCTCCTAGTGCGTACAATACATTCATGCGTACACAAACCAACATAACAGTATATATATATATATATATATATATATATATATATAAAAAAGATAAAAATAATCCTTCATGCGGATTATATAATATCATGCTTAAATTTCAGCTTGATCGGTGCAGAGCTTTTTGAGTTTTTGAAGCGTACACAAACCAACATGACATAATATATTATATATATAAATTTAGAGGGCATAAATATGCTTGTTATAATGAAAGACTTGATTAATCTTTACCAAGTAGAGTACTATATCAATATTTATCTACTGCAGTCGTAGTTTGTATTATACAGTTAGTCCTTGATTTTAACCTCCAGGAAGGAGTTCAATTGCTTTTAAATATTTACGTCCTACTCAAAGATATTTTTCACAAATATTCTCCCCCTTATTTACTTGAATACTCACACAAACACACGATAAGTTGACATCATAACATCAACACGATTTCAATGTAAGTAACTATGTAATATATTTACGGTAAAAAATGTTGAATGTGTACTTCCCTAATTTTTAGTGAGAATAAGCAACTAACTGGGTCCCGTGATTTCCTTGATACTTAGGGCATTATATTATGTCAGTACGGCGTGATAGTGCAGCCTTTTCATTGAACACAAAATGTTTAATAAGGCTACGTAACCTCCAATATACGACAGTAGTTTCTCATTCCTATTTAAATATGCTTAAATTTACGCGAAATACTTCAAATTTGGATGCGGTCGGTAGAGCTGCTATGATAAATCTTTGAATTGCTACACAGGCTACGTCTGTGTGCGGATGTCTACGCGCCCTTATTTATTTAACAAATGGTAAAATGTGTGAGCACAAAAAGACGTTTCCTTGTATTATTTAGTGTAAGTAGTGAGCGTCCTTCAACTAAGTAACGTAAGTAGTCTATGAGGAACACATCCAAACTGTATATTAATCTATAGTGTATGTATACTAATCTATAGTCTACTAATATATAAAGCTGAGGAGTTGTTTGCTTGCTTAAACATACAAATGTCAGGAACTATTGGTACCGTTTGAAAATGTATTTCAGTGTTTGATAGTCCATTCATGGACGAAGGCTTTAGGCTGTATGTCATAACGCTAAGACTAATCGCAGTTTAAAGTTAGCGTTACCCCAAAGTAACTATTCTACGCGGACGAAGTCAAGGGCAATAGCTAGTACTAATATATAAAGCTGAAAACTTTGTTTGTTTGCTTGCTTGAACATGTTAATGTCAGAAACTACTGGTACTACTTATTTGAAAATGTATTTCAGTGTTTAATAATCCATTTATTGAGGAAGGCTTTAGGCTATATATCATCGCGCTAAGACCAATCGCGAGTTAAAGTTAGCGCTAGCTCAAAGTAAAAAACACAGGCGGAAGAAATTGCGGGCAGGAGCTAGATTACTCATAACATGAAAGTTACAAGAAGGAAATAAATGAAGAAAATATGGTGTTCTCCAGTTATAACGCCGAAACCGTTGCATTATATTTACCAAATTTTTAACCATTTAGGCAGATAGCGATAAACGTGTAAGAACGCAACAGAAAAAAATCACAGGGCATCCAAAAAAACGAGCGTATTTAAATTTACGTTTATTTATTTAGCTAAACGTGAGTTAACGGTCCGTTACCCCGTAACTAGTTCCGGTCACGAAACGTGTCTAGACCAAACTTTAAATTATAAATAACAAAAGCCAGATGCCATCTCTAAAAGATGTTATTCAAAATTACAAAGCGTTGCAAGCGATTGCATTCTTCATTAGATCCATGATGCGTTTAATGTTTTCAAATGGCAAAAGAAATAACAATACTTATCAAATATCTTTAATAGCTTCCGTGCTGATTTTTTTGCCGTTTATTAGAAGGCTATTTTTGATTATTTAGCCAAAAATGTAGTTACCAATAGCCCAGGGAAATTACGGTTTGACCCGGAACTATTTCTATACGGAATTTTTTTTTCAGAATATTTTTTTTGGACTAACCTTTCCTATATGTTCATGAAAATCTGTCACAAAGTATATCGGCAACACCCCCATTTTTTTAAATTGGCATTTAATTGCTATACTCCCAAGGCAAATGCCTAAAAGACCTAAAATATTTTAATTTTCTCATAAGTTTCGTAGGTTAGCGTGTGGATTTATTAAATTTTTTGCTTATTTTTTGGTTATCCTTTATAAAGATAACGTTTATACGATACATCATTGTACCTGCTTTTACGTATAATAATATTAATACACAGTTCGTATGTATACATTCTCAATTAAATGTATCCGTTAAAAGCATTAAATAAATTTCTCAAAAGTCTTTACATATTACAATTACTTGTCCTGTCTTCATACTGGCTGATTCATCATACGCATACTCTAAGCTGCTGCGCTAAGATCTAAACATATTATGTATTGTTATTCAAAATAAACTGCTTCTCACTAACAGCATACGAAATTATATAAGGAACTTAAATAAAAAAAACAGTTAAAAAAATAAAAATATCTTACTGTCCGTCTGTTTGTTCAGTAAGACTAATATTTGTAACGGCTGGACTAATTTTAATGGGAATTTCGCTGATATATTATATAGGAAGCACAAAGGAAATAATCTCTTTGTAATTCAGATTTATTTTTAATCATACGCGGGTTACACCTCGTGGTACACCTAGACCTGTGTATTTTTTGTGTTGAATGAGGAAATGTTCCATGATGGCGACAAATCGTCAGGAGTTTGGATTTAAATCGATTTGGCATACATCTGCATTCGGTGGATATAATAAAAAATCAAAAGATTAAAAAAAAACATGGTCTTCTGATGAAGCTACCCACAATAATTGCCATTCAATCGCTCCCGCTTCAGCAAGAAAAGTATTATGATCGGACTCGTGGTAAAAACTGAAACCAGTGAGGCATAAACTGACGTGCTGGGCTTTAGAAGCACGTAATCAGAACTAGGTAGATATTGTTGAGTGGTCGCGACGTCTCTATTGTGTACCCACCGTGGAAATTGGCCAAATTGAAGTTTCGTAACCGTTACGGAAATGTTCATAGATCAAATGCGTCGTTTAGGAACATAAATTCTTAGATATATATCCCAAGAATGATACAGAACTAATGGATTGTTTGAACAACACCTTGTATGAAGACGTTACAGGTGTCTCACCATGAGTCCTTGTTGCCATAACAGTTTGACTCCTGTTACGAGACAGATATATATGACATGTATACACCTATCACTGTCACACAGTTGAACTATCACTGCTATAAGAGCTCATGGTTTAGTCCCTGGTCTCATCTCATGAATAACCATTATGAAACGTTTAGTCTCGCTTGTTACATTTTGTTTATGTTACTTCAAACTAGTGTTCAGCTTTCTTTCGTCAGAGTAGTAGGTAGGTAAACTGACGTAGGCACTTTAATAATAGCCACTATATATGTAGTAAACGGTTATAGCCCACATGATATTGAATGAAATAGAGTTATTCTCATTTCTCGAATCTTTATATCGCAAGACATAACTTATTTGGGTTAAAAATTCGCCCTTCGAAAGCATGTTTTTAGCCAAGGCTGAATATCTCCACATTTTCCGCCACGTGGTTTAATATGCGTTAGGCCGAGGACTAACTTTTCCGCCAAAGAAGATACGATAAACAGTTATTTAGTTGAAAAATACGCTCCTAAAAGTTAAATATAAATATATTGTGTCGGTCTATCGACAACATATTATTTGCTTTCGTTATCTGCGGCGGTGGCTGGGAATGTTTGCTTGGGCGCAGCCAGTAAACACACAAACACCAATATCTACAAGTTCTCATACATTGATCGTGTAGTAATCGATACCGATAATAAATTAGGGTTGCGACACATTACAATCAATCTAGAGTAAACTAACAGAAAGTAAAACGCATGACAGGATGTGGCAGATCGAATGTAAATACTACTAACGACTACCTAAACACTTACGTTCCTAAGGATACTTAATTACAATTACCATCATTTCACTCAATGCAGACCTCCCCGCTAATTATCTCTTGACGAGATAAGATAGTGCCAATATCATAGCGCCTAGACTCTTGAATGGAAAAAATACTAGATATTTCATAGATACTGAAGTGTTACTTCACCACATCAACAATACTCAGAATATGATTAAGTGCTTTAGGTAATCGTGCGTACTATACGATTGTGAGTGCGGATACGTCGATTAGATATTAGCTACTAGCTTCCATCGGCGGCCTCGCCCGTGTATTATTAGGGATATCAATCCATACATCCATAGATCCATACAACTTGACTAAAAATATATCCTATGTTACAGAAAAGAAATATTTTTAAAGTATATTAATTAGGTCCAACAAAAATACAATGCTCTGAATTAAAATAAATACGTATATAGGATTATTTACACCTGCTAAGGATTAGTAGTACGATTATGAATAAAAAATGATTTCTAAGCAAGATTTAGGTGCCTAATAATATTTACCTATAATCTGACCTGAATTACATTGTAAGTAAGTACTTATGTGATCAGTAAATAAGGGCCTTCACCTTTGTCCAATTTGTAACATTGACATTGTAGTATTTATCATCCATCACATGGGTGTGTGGCGAGGCGAGGATGAACAGGTATCGCACTTAAGCTCTTTATATAGATATCGATGATAAATATAAGGACACCATATTTATGACCTGTGAATGTTGTACTTGACTATAAATAATTACGTTGTTAATATTTAATATTCTACCTCTAAAGGTGCAATAGACGCGATATAATTTCTCTTTTGTAGTACCTTATTGCAAGAACTTCTTATGGAATTGAACTTTCGCAAATATAGCATCGCAAAATAACGCAAATGTCAAAGATTCAATCACACATACCACCACCTTATAACGAATGGAATTGCTGTGTCAACATATTACAAGACAAATAAAATTGTTATACAGATTTCAAAAATATCTCCAACTTTTCTGTTGTTACCCAATGCATTAGGGTGCTGGATATAAAACTGATGCAGTCAGTCTGTTTACTCTGTACAGCTAATAAGAAACCCTAAGCCATATCCCAAAAAATAGATGGATGCCTATAGCGTAACGACCGATTCAATTAAGCGAGTGAATAACCATTTTACTCTATTAAAAATTGCTATTTGATTTAATTGTTCACAAATTTAATTAAAACTTAATAAAAATAAAAGCAATTATTTAGATTTTTTGTTTTGCAATTTGTATTGAAAACTATTAGAGGTCGTATCAGGATCGCTTATAACAATGTAAGAGTTCTCGAATAATATATATTTAGTTACATGTAACTGGTAAAATCAACAACAGAAAACAAGAAGCAACACATGACAAGTAAAAAGAACACAACGACGGGAAAATTCAAATGTAAACCATAAACACAAATATATAGACAAACCTGACATTACTTTAAAATTGTGTTGTTAAATGGTGCTATTCAAGACATCCTGTAATGTAATGTAATTTACTGGAAGCATTGAATGCTTCACACATCGGACTTATTAGCAATTAGCGTCAAACTTAACACATGACCCGCCTTGCCAGTATCAAAAAGTCATGCGCATAAGTATAGTTTTGGTCTCGTTGTTATATCAACTATTTATCTTCTAGTTGCTTCTCAACTCAAAGATTTTTTACTTAGTAACACTCCTGTAAAGAAGTTTTTCAAGACATACTTTAATACAAAATATCTTCACAGCTGCAAGGAAAAAACAAAAAGTTAAATGAGGTTGAAATAAAAAAAATATACGTTTACGACCCACAAAATTAG
This sequence comes from Watsonalla binaria, assembly GCA_929442735.1. Taxonomy (NCBI): domain Eukaryota; kingdom Metazoa; phylum Arthropoda; class Insecta; order Lepidoptera; family Drepanidae; genus Watsonalla; species Watsonalla binaria. The sequence goes on along the minus strand of OV838919.1, from coordinate 8,680,823 downwards.
TAACCTAACCATAACCATTAAAATTTTGGATTTGGAAAATTCAAAAGTAAACCATAAACACAAATATATAGACAAACCTGGCTTATTACTTTAAAATATAACATACAAACTTTAACAGAAACTATAATTCATTAATTGGACAAAGTATAAAAATACTGTTTTTGTATCCATTTATATACAATCTGGCAGCCCTCTGTCTACTATTTGTGTTTGACCCATAGTTACATTTAAGCCAGTGGCACAGTTAGGGGAAATGTTCAGAGCATTTTACTTTCCCACTTTTTACGGTCATGTTCATTCAAGGTTGACTCGCTGCACACAACCTCATAAGCCCAACATTCACTTTCCCACCCATTGCATTCATTTATGTAAGTTTTTGTTTACAACACTTTACAACCAGTGATAAGTTCATTTTGTTTTCAACTAAATTATCCAAATATATATATACTAGCTGTGCCCGGCAAACGTTGTATTTCCATATTTTTTTTTGGGGTGGACTACCCCTAACATTTAAGGGGATGAAAAATAGATGTTGGCCGATTCTCATAGATACCGGATAAGCACAAAAAATTTCATCAAAATCGGTCAAGCCGTTTCGGAGGAGTATGGCAACGAAAACTGTGACACGATATATATATATATATATATATATATATATATATACCTATAGCATATGTAGTTTTCCATCAGTGCTTCTGTTGTCTGTCCATCTTATAGAAGTTAGATACCTAATGAACTTTTATTTCTCCTAATCTATATATCATCAGTAAAAGTTAAGTGTCTATTTGTAATTTCAAATTATCAGCTTGTCCTATACATTAATGCATATGATAATTATATAACGGTACTTAGATACATACTGACAATAATTTTTTACAAGTTTGCCGGTCTGTCTGTCTCTTTGTTTCGGCTATTCTCTGAAACAGCTGGACTGATTTTAGCGAGACTTTCACTGGCAGATAGCTGATGTGCGCATCATGAATCATCAGATTCTTTCTCTGTTGAGTTCGTAAAATTTTCAATTGACTTTCATTCCTGTTCATAGTAAGAAATAATAAGTACTTATTTAGGTTATGTGAGCATTCTATAAAGCACAAATCTTTAATTAAAGCCGCATAGGCTCATTAATATTTTTATTGCGACTTGCATTTAATGTACTAGTCAAATCAAACTAGTTGTTCAGGCGAAATATTCGTTTGATTTTAACCAAATAACGAATGTTTTCATAATGATGCAGATAATACATACAGAATATACAAACTTAAGTACTTAATATATTTGAGATCTCCAAGACTGACTTATAAATACGAACTATGCCCCGCCATGATAAACCACCTGGCATGATCAATATCTAGTCTGGATCACAAAAATACATAAATATACTCATGCCATCCCAGAAGGTAAGCAGAGATGTGATTAAGTGCCAACGTAACAGAGGGTGAGTCCATCGCCGTCTCAGGCACTATACTATTATATTTGAATTACTTCTCAAACATATGCAGGTTTCCTCATGATGTTTTCTTTCACCGTAAAGCACGTGGTGTGAAATCGCTGCACATAAGTTTTTTAGAAAAACTCATAGGGATAGGCCCCGCTGGGATTCGAACTTGCGTCGCTTGTGTAGCAGGCGACTGCTCAAACCCCGAGGCCAACACGGCTATCTGGTCTAGTCTGGATCAGTGCCTGGTAAATGGCAATAGTTTTGCCCCCTATTACATGGAACTTAAACAATACTGGCGAAATGTAGGTATAAGTACACCTCTGCCTACCCTGTTAGAGAATACAGGCATGAGCGTATGTATGTATGTATGATCAATGTAAATATTGCTATCGATGTAATAATAAATGGTGCTATTTAAGACACCCTGTAATGTAATATTATTTTACTGGAAGCATTGAATGCTTTCTGCTTTGCGCTGAACTGTCTTGATTCACACTTCGGACTTATAAGCAATTAGCGTCAAACTTAACACATGACATGAGTATAAGCCATGCACATAAAGTATATTTTTGGTCTCGTTGTTTATATCAACTATCTTCTATTTGTTTCTCAACTCAAGGATTTTTTACTTAGTAACACTCCTGTAAAGGAGTTACTTCAAGTCATGATTCAATACAAAATATCTTCACAGCTGCAAGGAAAAAAGAAAAAGTCAAAAGAGGTTAAAAAAAATCTACGTTTATGACTCACAAAATTAGTAGCCTAACCATAACCATTAATATTTTGGATCATTTGATATCAGGGATTCTTCTGCAAAAGAAAAGTGGGAGTGGGCTGTCACACAAAACGATTGCTAAAATATTTGTTTTTTCTGTTAACTTACCTTAAGACTCAAGAGGTTTAGACTACTCTGACCAATATCTGGTTTAGGGACCTTTAGACTTGGTAGGGTAGAACTGAAATTCGAAGAAATGTTTTCAAAATATATGGGTGATAAAAACTTAATGACATGTACAAGGGACCTACCAATATCGGTCAGAACTTCTGAGCTTTGATGTTTCATTTTGGTACCGTAAAATTAAACGTCAAGCTAAGAAGTTCATCAATAATACGCGCTGCTTAAACGATCATAGTTGGCCCCCAGTATATAATACTAGGATTGCAACAAGGAAAAGGGGGGCTACCATCATCGGTCAGAACTTCTAGGCATTAATGTTTCATTTTGGTACCGTAAAATTAAACGGCAAAGCTACGAAGTACTTCATTCTGTTTAAACGATCATAGTTAGCCCCCAGTGCTCAAAACTAGGATTAAATATGGAACGGGAGGACTGCCGGAGTGAATGAGTGAGAGAATGAAGGTGTAAAAGAGAGGTAAAATAAGGACGTAAAAACATATCTTTAGTACTAAATGTATAACCTTAGGAACTCAGATACTTAATTTAGTGGATACATAATTATAAAGATACACGTCCATGCTCGTAATAGAATGTCAATCATCAACCCGGCTAGGTATGAACTCGTGTGGACTACTAATGCGTCACATTGCCTAAACACACCTGAATATCTTTACATCTGTACAGATAAATAAAATTGAAGTGTTTGTTTGTATTTCCAAATTAACAGCTTTTAACTAAATATGCATACGGAAGTTTTTACTGTAATTAATAAACACTTTCTTATGAAAACAAATCATACATTTTTTTTTCTGTCTGTCCATCATTTTTTAATTTCATTACATTTTTATTAAGATTCCTGCGAAATATATCATGAAACTAAGTCGCGGGGCATAGTTAACAATTTGGCTCGTGCAAAAACAAAGATATATAACAAGCAGAGAATACAACAGGAAGCGAATCAATTAAAACGCACATTAATATAGTTTTTAAGCTAGGCTATGCTAATGTCATTTTATATTGTGTACTAGCGGTGCCATTACACACGCACATGATTTCATAGGTTGCTTTATTCCGCGTAACCTTCGCGTTTTTAGATACATGTAGCCCTAGTTACTTCTTGTTATTTCTACAAGTGAAAGCTTCGTGAAATTCAGTACAGCCGTTTCAGATATAAGCCAGAACAAACATACGGAGAGACAAAATGATATTTTGTTTGAAAATTAGTTTTTACATCTTAGTACCTTGAATAACAAACAGACACTTATGTATTTATCTGTACAGAAATCTATACACATATGTATTTATCTGTACAGATATCTATACACATATGTATTTATCTGTACAGATATCTATACACATATGTATTTATCTGTACAGATATCTATACACATATGTATTTATCTGTACAGATAATTTGTATTGGAAGAAATCTGCATTAGAAAACACCAGTTTTACAATGAATGAGGAAAGTAAATCCCGAAACAAATCTATTGATAGCGATCATCAACCTCAGACCTGCTTTGCGAACATGATTACTTACGCCATAATTTATTATTGAGGAAAAGATAAAAAAAAATGTAATCCTATCTAGATAGATTAATAGAAATGTCGATTGTGTGCTAAAAATAATTATTTGAACTAACCAAAAAGTTTCCTTTGAATTTCTTTGTAAAACATTTTCTGGCCTAAGTAATTTTCCCTGCAGATAGGCGAATGAACTTAGCCAAAAGCGATTAAATCTTATAATTAATCTAGTTAAACGTGTTAAAATAAAATATGGAGAACTGTTACCTGTAGGCGGCATCGCCTGGATGCCAGCTTTAGCCTCGTACTTCGATTTTTCCGAATTTAGTTTGAGTCTTGGGTGAGTAATACATATACGTATAATAAATATTTAATGCAATAAATAAGAACCTTAGATCAGTATCTAAGTATTGTGATAACAAGTAAACCTAAGCTGCCTGTCTGTACAGACTACTATCAACTGCATTACTTAAACATTTAATTGAATCTTTGTACAATGTTAGCTAGGTAGGTACATACCTACATAGTTTGCTTAGCTCCTATTGGATCATAAGCAAATCCTTGAAAGGCCATGTCACAGCCGAATTGTCAGCTTGTTACTCTTGTTTGGTATATTTACTCGAGGTTCCCGCGTCGATCGCCACTACGTAAATACGCCTTATTATCAGTAACGGTGTTAGAACTGGCCGCGGAGCCTCTAGTCACCGAGTGTCGTCGGTGAAAGTCTCGCCTCAGACGCATAGTTCGCTCCGAGCAACGAGCACGCCCGCGACACGACATTTAAATTCGCTATTCGACACGCGATTTTGTGAATGATAATCTCGAATAAACAAACAAAAGAACACGAGGCTCCTGCGCCAATACCCGATCGCAAGCCGGCGCAGAATCGCGCGAGCACAGAGCGCGATACACTCGAGGCTGGTTGGCTGATAGTGCGTGGAGGCGCAGGTCCTGCGCGCACGCCGCGCCGCGCTCAGTCGCGACCATGCTGACAGCGTGCGCCGTCCTCCTGGCGCTGTGGTGCGCCGCCGCCGAAGATGCCGTCGCTCCCAACTCACAAATAGCACCTCTCGATGTGGATGCCAACAGCACCCTGCCAGCTGAACAATATTTCATGAACAAGATTTTTACCAAATACGGTGACAAAGGTGTCATCACGTTCGAGGTGAGTCCATAGTCTGTCATCAAAGTATTTTTCAAGTTGCTCTTGTTCGTGGGTTTAGGTTCAAAATAATGTTAACATTGTTGTATTGTTGCGAGTGTCATTGAAACACCGTCAAAAGCTACACTCGGCCCGTTTTATTTGTACCAACGAACCGATCAATTTATAAAATAATATCTAGGCGTGCGACAATTTTACTTCGTGTACTTCATAATAGTTAGTATAAATAGTTAATGTTCACGGCTAATTAACTGTAATTATTTAAAATTTGTTAAATTTCCCGATGGACAGATCTCGGTGCAATCAGTAATATTCTACCTAATTAGGTACTAATTAGCGAAAATTTAAAAAGTTATTCAAAATCAAAATCGATAAGTGTCTTGTCTGAGCGACCTAAATTATCATTAATATTAATTATTCAATCAAACTGATCGCGAAAGATGCTCTTTATTCACAACACGTTTGGAAAATTCCAGTTGCTATTTTCTAAAACACCTTTCCCTATTTCGTAAACGGAAGTTCATCGAACCTAAAATATTGGTTTACTATTGAGATTAAAGTTACGATAGTCCCCTTATCTAATTCGAAAATATGAGCTTATCATTATTTAAGTAAATGCAACTACTTGAAAACGGCTACTTAAATGTGATCGAATGGCTAGACTCCTATAAGTATTCGTACCATAATAAGTCATTGTTCTTTCATTTAATAGTTGATTTGCATCTGCCGATATGCTACTCATACAGTATTTAATAACTTGTGCATCATTTGTACAAGATATTATTATCAAACAACATACATTTCTTAAACAGTGTTGAGAATGCATCCGAAACCAATACCGTTTTACAAATACAGAGTCGAAACTTTTTGAGCTCACATTTTTTACAGAGAGCTCCAGCTGGTGGTATATATCAATTTAAAAATATATAAAAAGTCCCATAACACTTATTTTTATTTTTCTTCGTTAATTTGGTAAAGTTTTTTGGCATTACAATTTTTAGAATTTAAGTTTAAAACAAAAATAAGCATTGTCATAAGAATTATTGTATGATATGTGGAACATATGCAATAAGCATCGAATTTATTGTAGCCTCTAACTACACTTTACAGCAAAAATTAATAGTAAGCATAAAGACGAAAACATTACAAAAAATATCTGTGCCAAAAACGTGCGCATAAAAACTCTAGACCCTATGGCCTCATTTAATCAATTTTAAAGTCTATTGCGGAAAAGGAAGAATAGAGAATCGAATCCCGGCGGTAACATTATTGTCTGACTCTAAACTAACAAACTCTCTTGATATATGCTGTGCCTATATCATGTGCTCTTTGCCACGTTGGCACTTCGTCATATTCGGAGATAAGTGGGTGTTGTTTTCACAACACCTCTGCCTACCCCTTGGGGAATACAGGCGTGAGCATATGTATTTATTTTATTTCCTAGAATTTGGAGATAATTTTGATCTTTATGTCTTTCGGAAGTTTGTATGTCAAGCCGGCCTCCAAAAGACATAAACGAGATGGAAAAAAGTGACGGTAACAACAATCATCTCTGCCATCTCATGACCCTCCACCACAGAATAACTAGTGGTTCCTACCCTCTTCATCCAGAGAATATTTTTCACCTGACCGAGATAATAATCTCTTATCTAATATTTGGGTTTTGTTTTTAATGCATGCATAATTTAGTATGTTATAGCCAAGTACTAATAAACTGTTTTCTCAACCCTATGCAGGTTAAACCACGATGCAAAACTATTCGCGAATAAAAAAATGTTGAGAGATAGGTGAGAAGAAATTTGCGTAAGAATCGGGGACAATATTTACTGCATTGCACAACCATCCAACGAACAACTCACTACTTGTTCTTATGTCTTTTATTTCTATATTAGCTTCGAGTCCATTAAAACCGCGAATCCACCAGTATTGTTCGCCCACAGAAATGATAAACATGTAGCCTCGTCACGAACAGATGTTTTGTAGGTACATGCCAACTGAATTGACTTGAAAAAACTGTACTATCGAATTATAGCTAGTTATGTAAATTTTACAACATACCAACTCAGTTCACACAAAAATTAAATTAAACACTACTTACTTTACATAAGTACCTGACTTATTTATTGAGAGAAGCAAGAAGGTTGCTCATTGCTGGCCATCTAAATTAAGAATAAGAAATAATTCTGTGAAAAAAGATAATGTGTTTGCAATTTTGATGGATAAGTAAAAAAAATATCAGAAAGGTTCAAATGTCACTTTACAAAATATATTATATCATTGCCCCTCAACATTCCTGAAATGTAGTGTTCATCCAACCTGCCTACCTATCTAAATCGCTGTTTCAATTATACATTTTTATGACAACTGTTAAACAATACTAATAAAAAAGACTGATATATATGAACCAAAATAAGTTCTCAAATCACTTATCATATGTAGGTAGCTAATAATTTTGAACCATTTTGCTAGCTACGACTATATAAACTAACCGTGTGTGTAATGTTGAATAATTGTACTTTGTTTAGTGTATTTGTATTGTAAATACACGGAAAATGAATACAGGTACTACAGATATAATGTTAAAAAAGAGAAAGAGATCAATTATTAAGGTAATTGTGGCATAATATGTAGCTACGCCGTTTTAAGGGATCTACTAATACTATTTCTAGTCATTTGTATTGCTAAGTGAAAAAATAATAGGGGACCTGGGACGATTGCCATGACATTTTAGCTGTGTGACAAAAAGTTGCAGACTTATACATGCCATATTAAATGTCTCATAATCATTGTCAGTCTATGATGTGTAGCGTAACTTACCGACTTGGGGGCAAGAGGGTTAATCTCGCTAGCATAAAAAGATATATATTTATTACAGGAATTATTTGTCAAAATTTATTGACAGCCGAAATTAGATTATTGTAGGATGTGAGCGACCAAAGAAGACCAAATCAGTCACACACAATTCACGGAGCACGAAATTCCACCAACAATATTTTAAAGATAAATAACGTATGTCTCAAAAGCGAACAAACGTTATTTAAATTCCAACATCATACCCATTCACAGAGCACGAGATTCCACCAACAATATTTTAAAGATAAATAACGTATGTATCACCAGCGAACAAGCTTTATTTAATTTCCGAAACCAAAACCGACCCTTCGCCACGACTAATTTTTCCAACTCACGAAAAAAACGCCATACAAAACCAATCTCTCAAATTTTGAATTTCAAACGCGGAGGACACGATAATATTGACGGCCAGGTGGAGCCAATCAAGAAAAAAAGGTTATTGACAAAAAGTATTAACATGCAGCATTATAATGCTGCAGATGGCACTAAGAAGTGATATTATTATATTGAAAAAATACACTTTTATATAAATAACACAAACAATAAAAACATAAACACCAGAAATAGGGTAACAAAACAATAATCTGATTAAATGTAGGTACTTACTTACACACCGATGTACTCGTTGAAAGTTTGCTCGATTAAGCAGCGCTTAAGATTAGATTATGTTTCTTTAGCAAGCTATTGTGATTGGTAATCCCAGCACAATCTATACATATTAATTGTTAATTCCTGACTGACTGACCACAGTCTAAACAGCTGGTTTGATTAAACTGGAAGCATGCAATTTGGAGGATATGTTCTTTGTGAGGGGAATCCGTAGGTACTTACACACTAAGAGTTTTCCGAAATTGAGCCTAAAATCATACCCATTACCATATACCATCATTAAGGGTTGAACTCCGGGGAAAGAGAATAGGGGATAATTACTGCGTTTTTTGAAATTTCTGGATTGATTACCACGCGCGCGAGCAAGTCTTCTATAACGGTCGGGAGCTAGTCTTCTATAAAATATATCATAAAATCGGGAAAGATAAAATACCCACTTAAAAAATATGCAAAGCTGTACAAGATATCTTCGCGTAATAGGTAACGAATTCTACTCAAAGGTATGAGTAAATATTTATTATTTATGATAGCATTATTATTAGGAACTTTTAAATGTTTTAAAAACAATAAACAGTCGCACGGCAAAGATTATTTGATAGATGTTAGTGGGGAAATCATAATGTGGTGAGAGTTTAGTTGACTATGAACATGAAAACCCTTTGTAATCAGACGTTTCTGGATGTGTTAATCCCGGTCCTTCAACGGTGACGCGAATTATACTGACATATTATTCACAGGTACACGCGATATAACCAAGGATCAATAATAATAATGCCAATATGATTTTAGATCCATACAAAGGATACATAAAAGACTAGGACCCTAGAAAGACCCTAGTCTACAAAGCATTTGAATCTATTCGATATCGTTTATTTATTTTTTCGTTATCCTGAGGTTGTTTTATAAATAAATATATTTTTTTACAACTTTTTTTACTACAAATTATTCATTTATTCAAAAACATCGCAAATATACACAACGATTTCGTGGTCGATTTCTGACTTATGTGACTTCGCTTTTATTTTTACCATAATATCATGAGCAGTTCCACCACGAACTTCATATTTATATGTTGCATATGATTACAATTCACTTTATCACTAGTTATCACTGTATTGCACCTTAAAGGCGTATCTATCATGAACGATTGGCAAAAATTATCCTTAAACTTGACATTGCTTACGATTTACGCTATATTTAATGCTTCCATTGTATATGAGTTCTGTATGTTATCACTAACCTAGGCCTTGGGGTTTTATGAGGTTTCACAGATACCGTCGTTATTGAATGCAACTCAAATCATAAAATAAGCGGCTGCAAATAAGCATTCAGTGCCCCAAATACAGTTTTAGCGTGGCTCAAAGTGTTCTGATACTTTTTTGGAGATGAGTTTTTGGTTGAAAGCCAAAGATGGCGGATCTACACATTTTGAGCCACGGTAAAATACAAGGTCTAGCGACGACCCGCGTACTTTTACAAACCTATAGGTACTTGGGGTAGGTACGTATAGTTACGAACAAACAAATGCTTAAAATTTACCAGTGTTTCGAGATTTTTTATATAGGTATAGTTGTCTTATTCAAATAATTGTGAACGAATGTTTGAAATTTTTCAGGGTTTCGAGCATCTGTTAGACAATCTCGGTCTTGGTGGGGGGGTGTTCACCTCGCCTCATGACCTGGCTCTTCACCGCATCAATGGCACCTTCCGACAGCTTCACGACCAGCAGCACCGACACAGGAGATCACCGCCGACATGTGAGTTACATAAATAATTGTTTCTACCAATATTTTTCTAAAACTTTAACACGGTGAAGCGAGCTGCTCGGTGAAATAATTATTTAGTTTTTAATTTCAAATTAACAGCTTCTCACTAAATGCTAGTAAGTACAGCATTTACATAAAAAAATCTATTATTATAAAATTTCTCTCTCTATCTGCTTGGCTGTTTATTCCGCATGTACCTAGCTGATGTTACATAAGAGTCATTGAGATAAACTAAAAAAGAAATGGTTCCGTTAATAAAGCCACCTATGAAATTAGGTCTACGCGGGTAAATCCGCGGGGCACAGCTAGTATTTTTTTTATATATTGAAATGATACTACTTAGATACTGAGTAGGTTTAAGTAAAGCTTATATGCAAAAAATAAAGGAGAATTGTTGTCTTATTTACTCGCAATCCTTCGCTTTAAACACGTAACAGAGGAAGCTGTTTATGTAACAGTTATGTACATACATCACATAGGTACAACAGCATTAAAGTATACGCAACGATTATCGAATATTACTATTGCTTTCGACACTTCCATTAAAAGAACAGATTTATCGTAAACCAATTAGGTAAGGTGCACAAAAAATGTTCGATCAAAAAGTTATAACTAAAACAGCAACCGAACTAAAACCAATTAAACCTATTTTATTTTACCCTTGAAACATTAAACTGAACTTGAATGAGTGAATGAAAGGGGGAAGCAATTTCTATTTAGGCGAGTCTCCGTGATTAATAATATTGCATCCTTGAGTGGAAATTGTTGTGACTAATTTTTGGCAGTCCTTCGCGGTTCGTGAACACAGGTAGTACAATACGGTTTTTCATCTTTTTTATACAATACATTATGGAACCTATTGTTGATTAACATCAAGCCATTAACACGCTGGTGCGTCTAATTTAAAAGGCATTTGATTAGTATTTACCTAATTCGTGCATCTGCTATCGTCCAAGTTTTGTATGTGACAATTAACTTTCTCTTTTTTAAAGATAAAAGCATTGTTTTTTTTAATTATAAGTAACCTACATACAACTGTATGTGTGTCACAATGTGTTCTCATTTTATATAGTCCACTGTTTTGCGTCTCGCATCGTCAAATCTTATAAATATTCAGCAGTAGCAACATGGTAGGTACATGCTTTTCTGAGCTTTGATATTTTTCCTAACCTTATCCCATGGTTTGATGTCTTCCATTCTTCTCATCTCTATCAGCCGTCATATCTGTATACACTCCCTTTCTAGCCATATCATCTTTTTTCATCGTTTTTCAATCAATGCAAAAATAGATTTACTTTCTCAGTAAGCAAGAATGTCATCTTTACATAGCATAAATTGAAGTCGCCAGTTCCATACAAAATCATTGGGTCTGTTTGAACGCCTCGTTCTTCTAAACTACGTTACTGATCTCGATAAGGTTTTTACTAATATGTAGGAAATTAACTCCGGTTCTTATATCCTATTTATATTTATATTTAAAGATAGTATAGAAAAGTCAATATTTTGCTTCAGTCTTAAACATCGTATTAGTAGTGATGCGGGCCGGGAGGAAACGAATAATTATAAAATGGCTGTGCTATGCTCATTAGAGCTCACAATAAATAATGTCAATGTATATATTATGTTCAGAACTACAAAATTGTATGGGACACTGTAAAGAGTTTAGACATGGATCCAGTATGAATTGATAATGTTTTTCACAATAACAGCGATAGGTAATTTTAGTCTTCACACTTAACTTGACAGTTATGAAAAAATATTAACATGCACATTTTTGTAATACACAAACATCGAAAAGGCAACGAATTGTAGATAAACAATAAGCAAAACATTCAAGTTGGTGCTAGGCCGCTGTTGTATAAACGGGGTACTTATTGGAAACCTTTTTGCCGTTCGTGAAAAAGAGATTGAGCTTCATAATTTTATTCTGAGTATTTTCTAAGCTGTGACCAATCTCTTTAAATTACTGGCTAAGTACCGTTCGTCGGTCTCACTGTAAAAATGAGTAATGCAGTAAAAAGTAAATCTACTGATTCATAAAACAATTATAAGAAATACTTAAAATAGTAACTCTACAATTAGCTATCATCAGAAGCCACTAGCTAAACTTGTAAAATAGTTAATCTAATCATGAATTTAATTTTGAATTATTTTTGCCTTATCTCTCAGCTACCTACTTCTTATCTCCCAATATTATGTTGAAGATATTTCAAATAGTAGGATTGACCTACAGAGGCTATCTTATTAAAGATATAATACTAAGAAAAGGACTGTGATGATGACGCACTCTGATAAGACATCCAACGAGAAAGTCAGAACTACTTGCATAGCTTTCTACCAAACACTGGCTGGTCAATCCGGATCTCAACCATATTAAAATGTGAATGGACGATTGAATAAAACTAACTTACTAACTTAATTATCGTTAAACTACCCTCTTGCCTCTTGAAACGATAACTCGTATGTGTTGTACGATAATTGAAAGGCTCAAACAATGTCAAAAAACACAGAAAAAAGAAATGCGTCTCCGTTTTCTTTGGTTAAACTAGATTATTTTGTTATGTATTAATATTTTCAATCACTGTGTCAAGTCATGTTTTGCTACTGCTTGCGGGGTAAAATTGTTAACGTTCCGAAATATTTTTGACATTAATACTTCTCTTTTTTCCGTCATGAGTCCGTGGCTACAATGATTCAAGCGAGCATTAGCAGGCATACAGGAATTGTCATAAACTCGCGATTATCCTATTAGGGACGACAACATCTTGAGCAGTCGTAAATAAGACTGACCTTGTTGACGTACAGTCAGGGACCTCTCTATACATACATATACAGGATGTACCGACAGACTGTGTTGATGAGTAGGTAGACTACCAAAGCTGTAGGTACCTATGTCTCTAAGGTGTGGAAAAGCTAATTAAGTAGGAAGAAACCCATGGGCTATTTTTTATTTGTAGTTGGTGCGTATCTTAATGTTCGGTGGTTGACACCAACCTAAATGTAACTACAGAATGTACCTATATCTAAAGTTCTTTCATCTTCTTAAACTGCATAAAGTAGTACTCCTGCTATACAAGCAACATACACATGTTCAACAAACTTACAAATAATACTAGAAAAATAAGTGATATCACACAACAAGTTTTAGACCTTTGTACATGCATAATGCCCGAGCAGGAGATTAGCAAAGAATTTAAGTTTTCCACTTACTAAAGCGAGATTTTTTGTTTGCAGCCAAACCTATTTTACAAAAGTCATGTTTGTCGCCTCGAGAGATTCTCGAGGTGTATGGGATGGAGAACGAACCTGGGGTTATTACGATCAATCCCAAGACATTCCTGGAGATGTGCCCCGCCCTCGTCTACCAGCTGGACCAACACTCCTGTTACAAAACCGAAGCACCTACAGCCAAAATTGAAAAATATTGGAGTAAGTATTTCTGATTGCTGAATCAGTTTCCAGTCTTGCCTAGTCTTCTAACTTTTTTTTCCATTGAATTTTCTGGGAACTGAATTAATAGAACTTTTAAATGTTTCCAGCTTGGATCTATGCAAGCTTGAGTATCCTGGTGATTAGCGCGACAGGACTATTGGGTGTGGCTATAGTGCCGATGCTAAAGTCAGTGGTGTTCAGCTACGTCCTGCACTTCCTGGTGGCGGTGGCGGTGGGCACCTTGTGCGGCGATGCGCTATTACATCTGCTGCCGCACGCGCTCAAGCCCCACGGCCCACCATCCGCGCCCCAAGAGGAAACCGAAGTCGTACTCAAGTGCAGCGTCACATTCCTCACTATTCTGCTCTTCTATTCCGTAGAAGCCATTATGCAGGCTATGAATGGTGGCCACGCACACTCCCACGATCACTCACAGGGAATGACGGTCGAAGAAATTAAAACCGAATCAGGAAAACAAATAGAGCCTATAGAACTGGGAGCGATGATGCCCGGCTCACCCCCGCCGCCGGTGGAGCGTCCAATGACATCCACGGCTCTCATGGTAATTGTTGGCGACGGTCTACATAACTTGACCGACGGCCTCGCTATCGGCGCGGCGTTCAGCGGTGACCCAGTTACCGGTTTCGCTACGGCGTTGGCTGTATTCTGCCATGAGTTGCCACATGAGCTTGGTGATTTTGCCGTCTTACTGCGATCCGGAATGAGTATAAAGCGTGCTTTGTATTATAATATTCTTTCGTCAGTGCTTAGTTTTATGGGCATGGCTGGAGGGATCTGGCTGGCAGAGGATCACGAAACGGCTTCCCAGTGGATTTATGCTGCCACTGCTGGTACATTCTTTTACATCGCTTTAGCAGACTTAGTTCCCGAAATAAATGCCAATAACCACGGAAAGACTCTTAACTTAATCCTCGCTATATCAGGTATACTCACTGGTGGGATCATCATGATGCTGATTGCTCTCCATGAAGACTCCATTCAATATTTGTTCAGGAATTCAGAACAATGAAGTTTAACATGTTCAGGGCTCAAAAGCCCAGTTGATATTCCAGATATAACAGATATACTAGTAAGTTACGAAGAAACACAAATTCCTACAAAAGTTGTTGAATATTCAAGAACTTAGTTGAAAATAATTTCATGCAGGTTCATGACAAAGCAAAAAAGGGAGCTCAAGGTTGTTGATGTTGTGTTTAATTTTAATCTGTGAATCATATTTGTATGATTACAATTAGTTTTATTTATTTTAAGTATGTTGTATTGAAGAGACTTATATTTTTTACTATATTTAATTTAATTTCAGTATGCTATGTTTTTTATATATTTACCTACATATACTTAATATGTATCTGCTCCTTTAAACGGCATGGCAGCTATAAGGTATTATTTATCCTTTACAACATATCCCGGTATTTAATATTTCAAACTCAATACCCATGTAGGGTATTGAGTTTAAAACTGAACTTTACCTATTACATCATTACTTACCTGAAACGAAATTAAGTGACATACACTTAGAGTACCTACATTTAATAATACTATTTGGTTCAATTGCAAATCATAATATTGAGAATTCCATGAAGGCCTATTGTTTCTTTATACGCATTAAGATCCAGTATTAATGAAATGCATTAGATTTTTATTATATTTTCAGATTGGAAGCAAAACATAAATGTTTTTTGCTTATTTCGATTTCCTGACATTCCTTTAATATTGATATTTATATTTTTATAACTTTATAATGCTTATGTAATATTATATGACTTTAATAGGTAATAATGCATTTATTGTATGCGGCTATTGAATCGATTTTGTTTTGTGCTATAGTACCTAAGTTGTAGTATAGGTGGTAGATACTAGGGCCCTTTGTACCCCCTAAGGACCCTAGTCTAAGGAGTAGATGAGTGAGAGCTAGTATGTAAGCATACCTACCTAACTATGATAGTCTAGAGCCGATTGTGTGCCGAAAGTGTTGTAATAGTGATTGCCTTGAACGTTTACTGTCATAATAAATATATGGATGAATTATTTGAATGTTATTGAAATATATATTTATTGTTATTGTGCCACACTTTGTACAATATATCATATCAAGGTATAATCTACCTTTTTAACATAGTGAACAAAGTATACAATCTAAAAGCTATTAGCATAACAAGGAAGGTTGAAGGATGATAACACTTTATTCAGAGGTTTCTTTGCTAAACAAGGTTTTTTGATTTTTTTATACTGAAGGGGGCGTTAAAATACCTATCCTACCTATATATTGCTATAGATAGAGATTCCTTTCTTAATATACACGCCGCTAATTTTATTTCTCGATACGGTTATTATCATAAGTTTCTACTTGATGGACCGACCTTTCCATATCTAGCAGGTAAGTTACAAAATAATGTACCAAATTCAAAAGAACCCTGGTTATCATTTTAAATGAATAGAAGACTGTACCTACCTACCTCCTATTTTTCTTTCCCGAAAGGAAGGGTAAAAAAAGGAACTGTTCTGTGTTTAACGCATGTTTTGTTTTATTTAGTTGTTAGTGCTGGCTTTAACATCTTCTTAATCCGCCACAACTTAATATTTGGATCAGGCAAGTGAGTTTGAAAACAATCAAACTCACTTACCTGATCCAAATGTTAAATTGTAGTAAAGGTGGTAGTGTTATCTTAATTACCTAGGTACTTCTGTGTGTGATAAACAATTAGCATCTGGATGGGGAAACTTTCTTCGTCCATAGACGTTTGTTGTAAATACGTATGTACTGATGAATGCCAATGTTGCAATATCTCCCATTTATTTCGAATGCGCATGATTTTGATGGTTAAAAAATAAATATATATTTTTAATTCTCATCGTATTTATTTACCTACTATATGCCAATGATCATAAATTGTTTCTGAATATATAGATAAGTACCAACCTACTAGGTAACAGTCTACTAACTAGGGTAGCCGTAAGAAATATGGTCATGGCATAATCATGACTCACTGTTTAATGGTTTAATATCCCCCCGCCCCAAGCAATTCCCTATACGTACTGATGAATTCATCATTACGATTGAAACTGACCTAATCACTAGATATACACGTAGCCATTGGCATCTGATGATCGCAATCCCTTTTTGCAAGGAAAGTCGGTTAATCAGCAACTAGTAAGTAGTAATATAATATAATTTTAAACCTAATACTGTAATTTTTGGGCTTGTAACGGGTTTGCCTGCAATCAAATTAGGCGGGCGCGGGACGGCAACGTTGCTTTGGATCAGTCTCTAAGAAGTTGAGATTATTTGTCTATGGCCAGGCATAGCGTATGTAGAGTAGTTGAGGTCGGTACCTATTTGACATAATAACATAACTGACAGAAGTCAAAGTGACATGCTCCGAGTTAAATTAAGTCTGACAAGTCGAGTGAACTTGAAAAAAAGCTACAAAAACTGACTTGTAAGAATTTAATAAAATGATGATAGGAATAAAATAGTCGGTTGGCACTCTATGTAGTGTAAGGTGTAGTAAAGTGAGGTAAAGATAGATAGAGGAGAATTTCATTGTTCTCTTCTTTGTGTACCAACATTTTGGTACTGGTCCATTCCGAAACGAAAAACGACTAATATTTATGAAAATGATAAAAGGAGTGGTAAGATCACATTACTGTTCTATCTGAAACATTATTTACTCTAAGACGATTATTACTTTAGTCAACCAACTCAGTTATAAAAATAACTCTATGCGCAAATAATCGTGTAGACACATATTGTATAACAATAAAAAAAATTCTCTGGTGGACTTCTCCTAGTCAATGTCAAGGCTCATGATCAAACTTGAAATACATTTGTTTAAAATGTGAACACTACTATTTATATATATGTTTATGGTTTATTTGTTTAAGTGATAACTTTCTTAGTCATAAATGAAAAATCTTTCACCAGCTTAATGAAAATGTGTTATACTAGACTCTTTCAATATTACCTTTACAAATACATGTACCAAGTAATATTTAAAAAGTATGTCCAAATTAGGTATTATGACAATACAAAGACTCTGCAACTTTAACATTACTCAAACAAGTTTTATGATATGAAACATGGCTCAAATGCTGATAATTTTTAACTAAAAAATCTAATAAACTAATAAATATATGGAAATCCCAACTTTTCAGTAAACAATCTATAATTTGATCTAATAATATGCACTGCAATTTCATATTGTATGAATTCTTATTTAGTATCAAACTAAAACATAACATATTAGTTAAATATCATCCTCCTTATTTACTATCTTCATTGCTTAATATAATTTTGGTTTAAAAGTAATTCCCAGATTTCAGAAGGCATGGACATAGTTTTAGTCGAGTTATTTGTAATAAGGAGACATGTTCCGCAAGATGATACCTGCCAAGTAATTTATTATTAATGTAAAGGACAAAATTTTAATGCAAAGGAAATTAATTTTATTGAACCTAGAAAGCATGTGAATAATATCTGTAACCATAACTGTAACTTCTACTTTAAAAACTAAACTTTCAAAATCATTACCCTCCTTTTTGGTTTGCCATAGCTGAGTTAAAAAATAAGAAAACCTTTTTTTGCAGTTATATTTTTATCTGTAAAAGTTCTCACAGTTGTTTATGGGTCAAAACATTTATTGCTTTTTATCTCCTGAGAGATTTAAAATAAGAATGTCACTTTTGAATGTTTCAAATCAAAAATGTTGAAGATAAATACTTACGAAATATAAACAATAAATATGATTATAGATTTCTGCAGAAAATGCATTTTGGGCTTACAGTACCTTAAAATTATTTATTATATTCATTTTCCAGTATGGGTTGTTTAAGCTCTATTGTGAAAACAAGTGTAAGTTACTGTTCCTTCCCATTGGGGATTGAGGTCAGATCAGGTACCCAAGGAGGCAAAACCCTAGCCCCCTCTTTACCTACCACTGGTTAAATTGGTGGGAATAAACTAACCAATATTGTGCATGGAATAGGCTTGATCTTTGAATACAGCCATCAAAAAACCTTTCAGCAAGTAATTATAACTGTTATTAGTAAACAGGAAATTCATAGAAGTTCAGTAAATATTCTTCTGGTCAGAACAGATAAGGTTTTGTTATGCCTAGTTTAACACATTCACTGCTAACATTTCAACTTCTTCGTTAATTCTCTAACAATTGGACGCACATACGCGTCGTTAGCAGTGAACGCGTTAAAGGCCACTTCGAGTAATCTGTATGAACATCTTATTCTTTGCTTAATTGTGTTTGAACATACACATACGGACTTAATTATTTATAATTTGTCTTTTCCAGATAATATTTGGTGCCGGAATTTACACAGGAATATATGTGGCACAAAATTATAAGGTATTGAAATAAAAAATGATGATTAAAAAAAACAATTGTCATATTAACAGTAATATACTAATGAGGCCATTCATTATAATTCACCATTACTAATTCAACACTTCTACAGTATGTTGATCATTTCTTCTCTTCTGATCTTGTTGAATATTTTGTATGAATTTCCTATTTTTGCATGTTTAATTTTTGATTTGATTTATGAGTGGTTTAAAAACTCTTGAGTACATAGTTATAAATGATCCTGGTTCAAATTGTTATACAGTGTATAAAAAAATTACATCTATATATATATATATATAATAATAGTAGTGGGGATTGGTGCCACTCTCAGTGCATGTTCTTTTTACGACCTTACATGGACCACATAGTGACTTTCCATCATGGGAAAGTAAACCAAATAATTATGTATCTTTACTTATGCAGTTGACTCTGTGTAAAATATTAATTTCAAAGTGAATCTGTAACAAAAGCCAAGTAGTCTGGTGGTCACCTGACATGGGTATTAGGTATCACACTTAGATCATGGGAAATGTGATCACATGTAACACATATACACAATTAAAACTATGTGTATGTAAAATATACACTCACTTTATCAGGCAGTATTTTTCAACATACTGTATATTTGAGTTATATGTGGCCTCTTTTGTTGTCACATTTCTGTCTATAGTATTTTTTTTTTGAGAAGTATAAACTTTTATTCTTTTAATGCAGGGAGCTGCTGACATAGTTTGTAAAAGAGCAATGCAGGAATGTGACAGGGCATTGGATAGAAAGAAATGGTTAGTCTTCCATTTTTTTTACATTTTGAACCTGGGATCATTATGTTAGACAATGTACTTAATTTATACATAAGTTACAATAGCACTTTTAGCAGCTTAGTAAAATGTTTCAACAATTACAGAAGAACACAACATACACAAACTTCTTAGTTCTGACCCTATCAGTCTAAAACAATATAGCAACTATAAAATCATTAACCATTAGATTTAAAGATTATTTAAATAGAAAGGATGGTGTGCCATGTAGGTGTATGATGGTAATATATGAACCTGAAATGCTGTAATTAAATCCTTTTCATTACAGATTGAAAAAGTTGAAGAGCCACAAGTATTATTCGAAAAAGCCCGAAATTATGTCAGCACCAAAATATCTGAATTCACAAATGGAAAGAAATAAAATGGATTACAACAGGGACAAGGAAAAGTAAAATCTGTAATAATGTAAATAATTTTTTTATTAGTTCTATACAATGATAATTTAGTAGTAAAAGCACTAAACACTTACATATTGTTTCATTTTATATCATTGAAAGACCACCCCCAATGTGTTCTACTCTTGTTTGCGGTTCTTCAAAAGCTAGCCAATCACTGGAATGTGTTGGTAATAGGCCCATACTTTGACATTTATACAGAGCTAAAAGAATATTCACTATATTTCCTATGAAGTAAACAAATTTCTGTCCTGCAGCTTGTGTTCCTTCCACCATCTTGAATGTGCTTTGAGTGGCAAACAATGCCTTAACGGGACGAACAATCAACATTCCCACCATCATGATTGGGAAAATAGATATGGAATTACCAGCCATATACATAATGAACAGATTCATTGGCACTTGCTTCAACGGGCCCAAGGCTACATCCCACAACTTCTTGATCAACAGTAAATTAGAATCAGAATCCTTTGAAGATTCTGAGTAGTTAGAATTGGAAGATTGACTATAACCCGGGGGGGAGGGTAATTCTGTTGCCAATGCACGATTCCTGGAAAGTATGGGATAAATTGGTTGATCAAAGAATTACTGGATAACGAAAACTCAAACAATGTACTGCGTATAAAACTTACTTCTGGTTGAAATCTAAGGCCCACTTGAACTTCTTGTTCGATTTTACTTGCGACATTTTTGAGGCTACAACTCAGTAGAAATATCGTGAACTATTAAAACTACTTCTTCTAACCAACAATTAATCAGTTAGCAGTCAATATGAAGCTAAAATTGTTGCAGGGCAAGAATAGATTATATTATTTCAATTCATTCCAGTAAAATCTTAAATAAATTAAAATTGAATTGACTGAAACAGTGTCAAAATGTCAGTAATCAATAAATACGTAATGTCCTTAAGCATTGTCATTTTTGACATTGACAATTGTGTGCTTCTTTGTGGTTGCGGCTACGAATAAGCGATTATTTTTCTTTATCTATGGCTACAAGGAAGCCGGTAAGTAAACCCTAAATAATATAGCTGTGGATCTATGACACACTGAACTGACGTTTTTATCTATTACACTATTAGGATCAAAGAAGTTGAAATACAATGGCGTGAGGGTCTGCAAGGTGTAATTCGAATAGTCTAAACTAATATTTATATCGCGATTAAAATCAATGGCCCATGAAATAAAACTATGAGAGTGATTATAGATTATTATAAAATATTTTATTCACAACTCACAATATAGTCATATCATAATAAATTCTTGACATTTTTACATTGCTTTCCCGAGGTGTAAATAATACCTAACTAAAAACCTAGTAAAAGTAGATACTTAAAGATACATTTTTAAAATAAGGTAGGAACCTACCATTGAAATATTATTAATAAAATCTATTGGATAACAATAGAATTATATTATTTAAGCAACACGTGTAAAATTTTCGCAAATAACGTCAACTTCATTAACAGTCACTCCTCCGGCATCAATGTCCTTGGCCTTGTCTCTGGTCGCTACATGGACTTGGCAAAATGTGCATATCCTCACACACGCCTCCCGTAGTATATCTTCCGGTACCGTCAATACTATACGCATAAAGTTGGGGTATTCGAAGCACTGAAATGTTATAAATGAATAAAAAAATATATAAGTTTGCCCAAGGTACCATTCTACTGGATGTCACACGGTTCAAGAATATTCGGTAAGTATAAATCTCAAACGATAGGAGCAAAAAAAAATTTACTTATGCTTAAGAAAAATATGTTTACCAATTCGACTGTTTTATTATGGATATTTTTTTTTGTTGAATACAAGCAATATTTTTCTATTGATTTTAACACACTACTTAGTTAATGATGCGTTGGATATCCCACAAATTTAAAAGAGGAAGGGCAAAACGGATATTTGGAGCTGCCCGACTGGGCCTGCACACCTCACAGAAGATCGCAGATAAATAGCTCTATCTTTAAATAGCGTCTTAAGGTCGCCAGTGCTCCATGGAGGGGTGGAGTCGCGACACCCCTGTGTTTAATAGGGGTGTCGTTCTTTATAAGGTAAGCAACGCGAGTGACAGTTGGAGAAACAAGCTTTCATAGGCCGCAATAGCCGCGTACCATCAGGTGGATTGTACAATAGTTTGTTGCCTTAGTAGAAAACAAAAGTTATAGGTGAATTCTTTAAAGTTTTAAAGAACCCATTTTACAAAAATATATATTTGTAAAATGGGTTCAAAAGTATTGTAATGACTTAAGTACCTACTATGAATTTAGCAATGGGCTTTTGGTACGAACCTGTCCAGGTAAACAAAAAACAGATTGCTCAGAGACCATACGCTCAACGAACTGCAGTTCATTTTTAAATTCGGGGAACATTGCCATCTTTATTTCTATCATCATGTACATGGCCCCCTGGGGCATTATAGGACGTAAGCCGGGCACTCGCCTCAACTCTTCATACGCTAGCTTTGCCTGGTTCTGAAATCAACCAAAGATTTTAGCCCTTAGAATTATACAATTTCCTAAACATTGTTTTAAATCCATGTTCAGCAGTGCACTTGATTCACTCAGGCCGAGTTGATTTGTTCTGTATCGATTCATTAATAATCCAGTATCTATTTTAAATAAAAAATATACACAATACTAGCTGTGCCCCGCGGTTACACCCGCGTAGACGTTATTTTATGAGTGGCCCACGGAACCCTTATATTTTTTTTAAATTAATAGTAGCCTAATTTATGCCTTGTAATATTAGCTACCCGCCAGTGAAATTCCCGTTCAAATCGGACCAGCCCAACAAACAGAAACAAAATGTCTGTCTATCTGTTTGTTGAACAAACAGATAGACACACAGATAGACAGTGGAAATATTATAAATAGCTTTTTTAAGTCAGTAGCGTATATACTTTCATATGCATGTAGTAAAACGCTGATATTTTGGAATTACAAACAGACAATTCAATTTTATTTATATTTATAGATTAAAGTAAACAAGGCCTAGACAAGGTAAATATTTAGATTTTTTTGGGTTGCATTGTGTACCAATTGTATGACGTTAATGAATTTTCGTGCTTTAATGGAGATAGAGATTCGTTTAAAACGTATGTTACTTATTCCAGGCATAATGGCATGCTAAATATAAACTTCATCTGACAATCAAATGATACCTACAAATTAATAATTAATTAGAAGGCACGACTTGAGGAACTTACCTCGATAAACAAAACCACTTCGTCGAAAAAACACTGCGGCGTAGATTGTAATATAGTCGGTAAAGCTCGTTGTATTAATGTATTCGGCCCTAGAATCCGGCTTGCCAAATTAGACATTCCTTTTCGAATCTCTTTCCCTAATATATTTTGTCGATCGTGGATGATCACCCATCCCATTCGCCAGCCAGGAACTAGAAACCTCTTCGTTAATCCGCCGCATGACAACACCGGGACATCTTTAGACACAGCTGATATTGCTACGAATTCATGATCAGAGAAAACGAAATGCTCATATATTTCATCAGCAATGATCGGTATTCGGTTCCGTGATGCTATGTCTATTATCTCGGCGAGATGCTCTCTGTCATATACGGAACCACAGGGGTTCGACGGGTTGATCACCACTATGGCCGCCGTATCGTCGTCTATTTGATTCTCTAGATCTTCTAAGTCTACTTTCCATTGTTGATCTGGCTGCAATACAATAAAAAGTTAGTACCAGAACATAGATTTATGCAGTGATAACCTTATTCAAGGATCTACGCAGTTACAAAGAATATTCCATCTATGCAAATGTAATCCACAACAAGCAGGTTTCTAGAAACAAGTTGACGTCGGCCGATATTTTATATTATACTTCATCTTATAGAGGTAGGTATGTGTGATATAGTAATTAGATATAGCGGTATGGTTGTGTTCAAAATTTTGACGATAGCTCGAACGTGGTCTCTTCATGAAAATCTGAACTTCACTATAGGATTTTCCGTTTCATTCATTAATATTTTATATGATGAATTTGAAATAATGTAACACGTAAAGCTGAAAACAATGTCCATTTTGCAAATGTACACTAATACAATAAACTAGAATTTTTCATTTTGAGATACTTGGATCGATTGTTCAGCAGAAATTCGAGAGAAAGCACGCATTCTTCCCGGCTTTTCTAGTAAATACAGTAAAACTAGAAACATTTTAAAATAAATGTTGCTGACCAGTAAATTGTAGTATTTGATTTGTATTCCGAGTCCTTCAGCAACAGTTTTGTAGATCATGAAGCCGGGGCGCGGCACGAGCACGTTCTGTCCGACGTCGGCCAGCACGGTGACGGCTAGCTCAATGGCATGGGAGCAGCCGCTACAGAGCACTACGTCGTCGGGTGCCACGGGACCCTGGTGCGCGCTGTACTCGGCCACGGCTCGACGCGCCTCCTCGTGGCCCTTGGCTGGCCCGTACCCTCGACTCGTATGCGTCTCCAAGCTCTCCCGCACAGCCTGCAACACTTGCTCGGGGGGGTTCAGATTACCAAATGTCGTGGGGTCACCTGCAAATTCGAAAATACATTTTATAATGTACTTATTAGACTTGGTCGGCCTGTTGTTTTATAAGTAGTCGCCTCGTGCCTGTAGGTAATTATACACAGGCTGTACCTACATAGACTGCTCGAGGATCTGATTAAAAATTCGACTATGAACCAAATATAGGTCACTATATTATTTCACGAAAGCATCTAATTAGGTATCTTTGAGGAATAAAAGTTTCGTTACAATTGCTACACCACCTTCTTCAGATCACGCTTAGCTCAATTATAATGAGACAGACATTTGTTTGCAGAGGGTAATTCCTGCCTTTAATTTAAGAAAATATTTTATTAATTGCAAAATGTTGTGTAATCCAAATCCTGTTGACCATGAATTGACATACTAGTCAATAAATGTTTTTACTTATTCAGTCATTAATTTGTGTATTTTATATTATCTGATTGTGGAGTACATCAGAGAGATATATAAAAACATATCTATGGGCTCAGTCTTTGTCTGCCTAGAACATGAGTCTTTGGAAGTCAAAGGCCCACACCAACTACCAACCCACGTGACACATTCAAATCAAGATGTGATACTTTCCAATCGGCAGGAGATCTATCCCTGGCCCCGCCTTGCGCTGGTCAGACATAATAATGGAAATGGTACTGAAAAGATGTGCTCAGGTCCGATTACCAAATATGTAAATATGTCGACTATCCCTCAACTTGTGGCTTTTTAGTGTTTCATAAGCATTGTTTGTATATGAAAGCTATACAAAACTTCGGGAAGTCTGAAGTATTGTACAAATAGGGCAACTTCCTGTAAAGCAGCTGCGAATATTTTTGTGGGAGATAATTGTTTTGATAGCATGGAAACATCAATTACAGATAGCTGACAATAGCAGATAGCTGATGTTCGGACATCTGCTATCTGCTATTGTCATAGCAGATGAGGCCGACCTCATCAAGAAACGTTAAGGACTGCTATGATTACTTGATAAAACAAAGAAGTGCTTATTATGTATGTTACCGTCACGTTAAGTTGAGAACGAGGTTTAATGTGTCTGAATAAACTGCATTAACCCCCTATCAAATGGCTAATTGTGACACCGAGCAACGCCGCTATGAATTCATGCTACCTACCTTTCTTGCAAAGGTTTATTCCTTCTTTGGCGATTTTATATCCCTTTACTTTGTTCAAAATCGTTTCACCAATTCCTAGCCGACCACGTTTACACTGTGTTTGACGTCAATAGGTTGATTAAAAGTCACGGAAATCCAAACAAGCAAAGGGAGCTTTCGCTGAATCTAAACCTTCCATGGAAATATTAGATTTTCCCGAAAGTTCGAAGACGTGAAATTGTCCACACAAAATATCTTAGAAATTTTCCACCATAACATGTGTGACGTTATGTATTTTGCAATTGGTACAAATGTTCCAGAAGAAGTTATAATAGAAAGAACTATCTCTGTAGTTACGTATGGAAGCACAGTTGTTTGGACGTACTCACCAACAGAAAGTGCGATCAGCTGCTTATTGGGGTTGGGCTCCACCTGGAGGTTCTCGACAATGTCCCGGATCAGGTTATGGGTGTTGCGAGCCAGGGTAGACGCGCGCACCTCCCATTCTTGGCTACTTCGTGACCGACGCGACATGGGCACTAAACTTGCGATTAATTGAAAGCTGTGGCGACACTTAAACTTGAATTGTGAATATTGCTCGCATTTCGATACACCTCACTTTTGTATCAGAACTGTAGTGTTTGACAAGCACCTCCGAGTCGCGGAACTGGTTTGTAAATGTAGATGAGATGACGGCAATATGAACAGGTTGTTTATTTATTCCACATTTGCATTTACTGCTTACTCTGTGCCCTGCTGTTTGCTACCCTTATACATCGGTCAAATGTAGGGATGATGTCACCAATGGATTTCGCCTAGGTATGGTGAACACGGAAAAAACCAGAGGATTGCACGAGTTCATGTTGCCTTGCTCTTGTAGATTTGCTTTATCTCGTTACTGGTTCATATAGGACAAAATATATAATTTATTATACAATACCCTGCTTTGGATGTGTAACCTTACCAGCTTTAACTCAGTTCGTGTAAGATAATTTCAAGCTCAAGACATACTTAGCTTATTGTAAATACACGCAAACAATGTAGATACTCACTATCAACAGTAAAATATTTCTTTCAGTTTGAGTTCTTAGACAATAAATCGCCATAACTTTCCTCGTCAGTTATTACTAGAATATTACAAATAATGCGCACACGTGTGGGTGAGCCTCGCTCAATAAAAATGAAGACGTGCTTTCATGACTTTATCACCGGTTATCAACAAATTGTATCACGCTTTCGTAATAAACGCAAATTACGAATCCTTGCCACTATAATATATTACGGTCCATAATTAAAATTGTCGATTATTCCCACAATTTTTATTGCTATAACTAGCTGTGCCCTGCGGTTTCAGCCGCGTAGTTTTAACTTAATATTTTTATAAATAAAATTAGCCCTAAGTTACTCCTTGTAACTGAGCTATCTGCCAGTCAAAGTCCCGTTAAAATCGGTCCAACCGTTTCAGAGATTACCCGGAATAAACAAACAGACAGACAGACAGAGAAAAATTATAAAATGTGTTTTTTTTAAGTCAGCACGTATATACTTTCATATGCATTTAGTGAAAAGCTGTTATTTTGGAATTACAAATAGACACTCCAATTTTATTTATGTATATATTATCTATTACCTAAACCATTAGCACGGGTATCCATCGTACCATTCTTTTGTCACTTTATCATTAGAACGTAGGTTTATATAATGTTCATAAAATAAGCTATGCATATTAAGTATCTGAGTAGGTATAATTAGGTTGATTAGTCGTATGAAAGAATATTCACGTGGATAGAACATAATGCCAAGTCCTATTTACTCAAAATGCCAATATTTTTTTGGCGTATCGCGTATTTAGATTCGTCAATTGCTAAAATTATCATTTTAGACTCGACTCTACATAAACTTAAACATTAAAAAATACTTTACATATTCCGGTCATCTGTCTGTTTGTTTAATTTAAGTTGAAATTTTGATAAAGGGGGAAACCTTCAAAAGGTCCCCGACCGCCCTGTGAGAGGCAGGTTGGGGTATGTGGGATTTTTACCGCACTAAAACCCCCCCGGTTGCCATCCTCAGTGCTCAGGGGGGACTCCGGGTACTCTGATAGATAGCACCGGTTTCCCCCCACACTTTACCGGGGCACAACTGCGGGGCAGCTGTATCGCCGCCCCTGGAGACCTCGCTGTGCAAGGCAGCGCGAGCCACATCGCGCTGCCACCTTCTCGGGCCCGCGGCTCGGTGGTCAAGGCTCCCACCCCGATCACAGCCAGCAGGCCCTCCGGCCCCCTTTTAGTCGCCTCTTACGACAAGCAGGGGATACCATAGCCATATTCTTAGACCCTGGCTATTGGGTGGAAGGCTCTAAACCTAAGGCAAGGTGTCTGCCAATTACAAACCAGCATAGATATCTACGTGTTGTCACGCCACTATACGTCACTTTAGATTTAGCATAATTCTAAATTCTGGGCATAATAATATCGGTGTTATTTGGCTGCGCTGCCTACGATAATTAAACGTGTTCTAAATCACAGTATAAATATAAGCTTTACAATATATATTTATACCGTGCATAATATACTTACCTACAGAATTATACAGGTGCCGTCCCGAGTTATGAGCGCGCAGTGAAATTAGTGGTGAGTGTAAGTTATAGTCCAAGCCCAAAGTTATGACAGAAAATTGATTGCTTTTTTAATATATAACAATGGAAAAACCATTTTCATAGCTAATAATCAGATACAGTCAATGCTTTTTACGCAGACTAAGCTAGGGCACCTACTTTATATCTCATAGATTAAATAATAATGGTAGGTAATAATTAATTTATTAGAAAAACACTAAGGTTGTTTTCTGTTGTTGACTGTTGTCATGTGTAATGCGTAGAAAACACTTGTGTTGGTAAACAACATTAATTGCAATATTTACCAAATCTATGAAAGTGCGACATAGGAAATAAGTAATTTATATATCGAAATTTTATAAGTTTCCTTTTGCTAACGATATATACACATACAAATATATATAACCTACCTGTAACTTCGCATAAAAGTACACGTCTTTAATCTCTAGATACGAACATTCATTCAGGATTCATTGCGATACATTTTCATCAGGCGCTTACGCACCCACTTTATATACATATAAGGTAAAGCACCAGTCATGGACAGCGAATTTTTTTCATATTTGCTCAGAATTTTTTTTATTGTTCAACATTCTTAAGGGGTCAAAGGTAAATTAAAAGCTCTTTTCTTAATCAGAATTTAATATTTACTTTTAGTTTATTACTTAGTTCAATGAAATAATAAAAATAAACAACACTCCTACTTAGACACCATTAATGTACAGTAAAAATCCAATGTTGTGTTTAAGAGCTAAAATTATAATTTTTAGTACCTACCTATGGGTTCTATTATAAAATTGATTCATTTCTATTGATAAATCATTAAATAATATTAATCTGAAACAACGACTATACACCATACACAAAATAAGATGATAACCAACTTGCATCGCAATTCTAGCAAGAAATTACGATTCCCGACACCAAATGGCACCGCGAAATTAAAAACCGTTATGGCTGCAATCAAAATGTCAGTTGTTATGACAGCTATAATACTTGCACAACTGATCGGTATAGACATTTGAAAAAGGTTCCTCCACATATTTTTAACATTTTACAAGATATTTTTCTCAACAATCACTTGACATTGGCGGAATAGTTTTACTTAAGCTCATCGCCATTAAATAAATAAAGGAAAGGAAAGGACATTTAAAAAAAATACTGCGAGTTTCCTTAATTTTGGAAGAAATAACAAAAAAATTCCAATATTGGTCCGCGTCCAACAAGGTGCCTTTACCTTACTACATCATCAGGGAGTAACACAGGCGATAATTTTATTTATATCCGAACTTCCGCGGGATACTCCGCTATGTAGGACGAATCAGGGTAGTTGGCCCCATATCTAAATCTAGGATAGGCAATATATCTCTACCTATCGATAGTCCAGCAATACTCTTGTAGGGTGCATGATGATAATTTTAGAGACAAAAATAATATAATATTACGATCCACGTAGCAGTTGTGTTCTGAACCTCGACATGAAGTAGTAGGCAATTGTTTTTGGCTCGACGTGAAGAGACTCGACGTAACGCAACTCGGCATAATAATTGACGACACGTGCTTAATTTGGACGGCACCCGCCTGGGCGTCAGTGAAGGTGTGAAGAGATACGGTCGTCAAGGGGCTTCTTCTAACATTGAAAGCGTGCATAATATTATATTCTCCACAGTATTAATTGATTGCATTGATGTTTTAGACCCAATTTAAAGTTCTAAAAGAAGATAATATGAAGAATACCTAGAATTTCAGGTTTTAAGTTCTGGTTTTAGAAAAAAAATCCGATATTCCTTAGGCAAATGTAACTTAATGAATAACTTGAGATCTGTGCCCTAAGTTTTTGTCATGTTCAAACGTTGTCGCTTGACCTTGCGATTTGCGCTTTTTTTTATGGAGACGTAAAACTTCCTACACTCGCCGCTTGGGGCGCTTTTAACGATCTCATACAAAATACGCATGCGATATCGTAAGAGTAAAACTTGTTAGAGTTCTTATGCAAATCTGGAAAACGGAAATATACTTTTCTACTTTATGGTTTTTGTGTTTAGCAAGTTGAACAGTTGTTCGACTTCATTTACAAACGATATTGTCGTTCTATCAATTTATTATCTAAATTCAATCGCGTATTTTAAGGGTAATTTTTAAGAATGTTTACGATTGGTACACATTGTTACATGTGGGTAGGCTACTACAAAGTAGGTACGTCATATATATACTTACACCTCTTCCACAGTGTTCTGTACGTAACTGGGAGGCTTACCATCATCGGATTAAGCAGAGCTTATTAATAACTTCCGAGCTTTGTCGTTTCGTTTTAGTACCGTTAAAGTAAACGTCAAAGCTTGCACCCAGGACTAGTTAGTTGAATAAATAACACACGATTGGATAGGATTGGGTTGGGTAAATAACACACGCATTGAAAGCAAAATCGTGTCTAATTGTCTGCTTTACAATTAAACAGGATGTAACACGAAGCTTGATTCATCATCATTACATAATCAGCAGTTCTATGAGTTTTCGATTCGTTGCATTTAAGACTACTGTAAGTATACTACTGATTAAAGTACTACTTGAATAAACAGGGGGTGACCCCTGTTGAGTACCACAAGTATAGATCTTAACATGATTCACTCAATCACGTTAACGTTGGCGTAAACGTACAAGCGCCGCCAGCGGGGAATTAAGGAAGGTTTGCGTTACCATACAAAATACCTCCTTTTATATGGGAACGTAAAACTGCCTAAGTACTTGGGGTTCTGAGAGTAAGTAAGTACTTATGTTTCATTCAAACTTTGTGTTACATCTAAAACAGATATATTTTTAAATTACCTAAATATCACATTGCATTACATTCAAATAATCTCATTTCCTATTTCAACAAGAATCCCAAATTTTGACTTAGAAAATATAAAAACTTAATTAATTTACCAAAGTACCCAATCTATCTAGCCTTCACAGATGCGTTGTAACGCAAGCTAGGTACATGCACAAACATAATTACCTACTAGGTATGATATTTTTTGTGTAAGAATACCTAAATTCCAACAAGCTTTGCGTCGCGTTTTCATCCACACAGGATAAGATATAAAATATTTTTTCCCTATTTTGTAACAATTTCCGTAGATGCTTCGCTCTTCAGTCGCAGCGTGAGGTTATGAAGCCTAAAGTTTTTCTCGATTAATGAACTATCTAACACAAAAATATTCTTTGAGTTCAAACTATTAAATCCTGAGATTAGCGCGTTCAACCAAACTATGCAGCTTTGTAATATTAGTATCGACTAGCTGTGCCCCGCGGTTTTACCCGAGGAAACTAATGTTTTTTTTTAAATGAAAGTAGTATATCAGTCATTGTAACATCAGCTATCTACCAGTTAATGTCCTGTATAAATCGCTCCAGCCGTTTCGGAGATTAGCCGGAACAAACAGACGGACAGAAAAAAATATATAAAATAGAATTTTTAAGTCAGTACTTACCGTATATAGTAAGTACTTTCATATGCATTTAGTAAAGAGCTGTTGTTTTAGAATTACAAACAGACACTTGATTTCTTTTTATCTATTTTAAATGAAATTGTATGTATAGATTTACTATCCAGATATAGTGTTATAAACACGTTGTTAGTTTCGCGGTGTCATTTGGTGTCGGGAATCGTAATTTCTTACTAGAAGTGCGATGCAAGTAGGTACACTTATTTTGTGTCTGGTGTATCGTCGTTGTTGAAATTAATATTATTTATTTATCAATAGAAATGCATCAATTTTATAATATAAACCATACTTTAAATTATCATTTTAGCCCTAAAACACAACACTGGATTTTTACTGTCCATAAATTTATATTAATAATTATATTATTTCATTGTAGGTACTAAGTGCTAAACTGAAATTAAACATTAAATTCTGATTAAGAAAAGAGCTCTTAATTTACCACCTTAAGAATGTATGTTGAAAAATAAAGAAATTACAGAGCAAATATGAAAAAAATCGCTTATACTGTCCATGACTGGTGACTTTACCTTACCTCTCATAATAAACTTATTCAGCCCTAAATCATTAGCGATAAGGCCTTGGTCTCGGTAATGGTACTATCCAATAAATACGTGGGAGTATCATAAACGCTGACAGTGTCAAATATTGATTCCGGTGGTGTCAAGTGGTCGTTGCAGAAGGCTATCATCCTGTTACACGCTTCCAGTAGGATATCTTCAGGCACCGTCAGGACTACGCGCACGAAGCCCGGATAGTTGAAACACTGGAAACGTATATGACGCATGTTATTAGTCAACAGAAACGCTAACTAAAAGGTGTCTTACCAACATTCAAACCTTAATTCTTACAAAATTCAATCGAATGTTGGTCGTACAAGTTTGGAAGAAGTATCTGTCAGTAAGATTTTTTTTGTATTAAATTTCTAAATAACGACATTCTTTTGAAGTTGGAACCAAATGTAGCATATTTGGCACCAACTTAAAAAGTAAGTAATTTATTTTTCTCTTTTTGAGCTTACATGTTTATAAATTTCACGCTTTTCAATGGCTTATTGCAAAGTCCACCTACGCAGAAGACTTCTAAAACCCCATGGCTTTTCACTACCAAATGAACCAAATATCGCGCAAATTGACCCCCCACCAATACTTTCGATGAATGCGATACATTTTTGCATGCATAATAATAAATTTCCTAATAATATAAAACAATAAATTTCCTGAAAAACGGTATTTTTCACATCTGTGAAAAATATATGGGAAAAAATATAGGGGAAGAGTATAATTGAAGTTTCATAATTCAGTTATGAACCTTCAATTATACTCTTCAAACGCAATGCAGTAATATGAGTTACCAGCCATGCAATAGGATGCGATGCAGAGGCATTATTAAAGATCGCATGGAGAAGGTAGCAATTAACATACCGTGTCAGCCTTCCTCTATGGGATCGTGATCGCATAAATGTTATACATGAAAAAGTATATTACGAAATCCAATTTCCAATAAAAAGTTGTTAACGTAAGTAGTCCTTTAGAATAAAAATTCCTTTAATAATTAAACGAATTTTTTCAAGTTGATTGCACGTTTACCTTGGATTTTAGCATATTAATAAATTTATAAATAGAAAACTTTTTAAGAGTTAGGTAAACTATATCATACACAAATAACTTGGCATAATATTAAATATCTGTCATCAATTAAAAGATTTATTACCATCTAGAAAACTTGTATTCAAATAATACTCTCTGCAATAGTTGTTCTTTAATACTGACCTGTCCTGGTATACAGAGGACGGATTGTTCGTTACACAACTGCTCCACAAACTGTAGCTCACTCTTGATGTCAGGGAAGAGTGACAGCTTTATTTCAATCATCATATACATAGACCCTTGGGGCATGATGGGGCGGAGACCGGGCGCACGTTCAAGTTCTTTACACACTAACTTCGCTTGTTTCTGGTAACATAAATTATACATATAAAAAAATGTCCAAATACTTAGTTAAGCTCTTATTCTACTGTTTATTTGTTTAGTATATCGGGTAATAATTGTATTGCGATATTTTAAAAAAGTAGGTAGCTCAATGAAGACATAAGAATCTATTCGAGATCGAATCCTATTAGAGAACCGTCGCGCTCGTATAGTAATACTACTTACATGTACTATATTTACCAAACACGCAATATTTTCCACATGGTAGCTCTCCCTGCCATTTGAGTTGATTTATTATTTCCATACAGGTTTACTGACTTATAAACAAAATAGGATAAAAGGTCAAAATGATACAGACGAGTTTTGTGTTGCAAAGTAAAAATAACAATGTGGTACCAACAGACAAACACGTGTCGCGACAGTATTTTTAAAAGTAAACATTTCTAACGTGAATATAAATATAAAAAAATATTTAAATTCAATTATCATACCTCAATAAATGTTATCGTTTCATCAAAAAAGCACTGTGGAGTGGTTTCCAGGATTCTTGGTAACGCTCGTTGAATAAGTGTATTAGGTCCAAGTATTCGTGTCGACATATTGAATAGACCATTACGAATTTCGTTCCCGAGTATATTCCGTTTGTCGTGAATGATCACCCATCCCATCCGCCAGCCAGGTACTAAAAATCTCTTGGTGATGCCACTACAGGTTAACACTGGGACATCTACTGATAGGGACGATATAGGGAAAAATTCATGGTCGGAGAACACAAAATGTTCATAAATTTCATCAGCTATGATCGGCACATAGTTCCTCGATGCTATATCCAGTATCTCAAGTAAGTGCTCCTTGGAATATACCGATCCACATGGGTTCGACGGATTGTTTACTGCTATTGCTACTGTATTAGCATCTATTTGGCTTTCCATGCTAGTGAGGTCAACTTTCCAATTTTGATCTGGCTGTGAAAGCATAGAAAAATAAAACAAAAAATCACGCACAACTTATTTTGGGAAACTAAATAAACGTTAATCTGGAAGATAATAATTAATGATTAACACCTGATTACTAGGCACGTACCTAGTCTAAATATATATAACTCAAAGCTGACTGATTGACAGTGATCTATCAACGCACAGCCCAAACCACTGGACAGATCGGCCTGAAATTTGGCATGCAGGTAGATGTTATGACTTAGGCATCCGCTAAGATATTGGTTAATTCTACCCCAAGGGGGATAAAATAGGATGAAAGTTTGTATGAAACTTTGTCAATTTTAAACCGATCGGGCTGAGACAAGTCTACGCTGGTGAAACCGCGGGGCACATAAATTGCAACTACTCAAGGTATATTGTCAGTGCAGTGACCAGACCTCTAACGGCTCTTTACTATTTTGTTAACTATTTTCATCATCATCTCCCTGGCTTTGTCCCATACATTGTTGTGGTCGGCACTTGATTCAACCCGATGTGGCTGATCACTTGATTTTTATACGAAGCGACTGCCATCTGACCTTCGCAACCCCCTTAACGAGGAAAATCTGTGATCTGGGTTAAACCAGTTGTCAGACTATTTTAGGCCTCCGACTGACCTGTAACGATTGCCAAAGATGATAAATTGGCAACCGGGACCGACGACTTAACGTGCTCTCCGAGGCACGGAAGGAACTCGGGCGGTCACCCGTCTAATTGCTATGGCTAGAGGTAAAGTTGCTTAACTTTGCTAATCGAATGATATGCGCAATAGCAACTGTACCACGAGCTCCTCATTTTTTGTTAACTATTTTATATATGGTTTAAGAGCACCTGGGGGCAAATCACCATCGTTTAAGCAGCACGTATTAAGAACCTCTCAGCTTTGAAGTTTGAATTTACGGTACAAAAATGGAATGTAAAAGCTCAGAAGTTCTTAATACGTTCTGCTTAAACCAATGGTGGTAGGCCCTCTGTTCCTCTGAGGTGGAAAGTGTATGTTGGAATTCTTCGGCACGCCTACCCTTACGGGTACCCTTGTGGAATATGCAGCTTTTAAAATGAAGAATGCGTAGTGCTTCAATCTTTTCCTTATAAATAAAATATTGTATAAGCCGCAAATGTATCTGAATGCACAACATTAAATAAAACCTAATCATCTTTTCTAAAAATAGTGATATCTTTTTTTATATCAAGGCACTCTTAACCTAAAGACATAACCAGATTCCTCGATCAAACGTGTCGTGCTTGGACGAAGCTTACACGTGTGAAGCCGGTTGACGTCATTTGATTATCGTTACCTTTCACGACATTTTGTTATTAATTATGTTGCTTCTCCAGTTTACTCAAAAGTTCACCAACGTATTGCGCCTTAATTTTGCTTGTCCGTTGCGCATTTGGGTACCAGATTTAAATACTTTAACTACTTAAGTGATGTTTACGAATCGATTGAAGTTGATTTGCATGGTTAATGAACCTCACACGATCACGGTCTATAATTAGATGATTTTAGCATTACATTAATTAATATGTATATAAATTTGATGTGTGCCTACTAACAGGAGGATGCCAGTATGTAATTTAAGGAAAATATACCGAGCAGCGCAACAAATATTATTTTACTACCGATGAACAAGAAAATGGTGGATGGGTAATGTAACTACCAAACTTGGGAAAAGTTAAGCTATCATAATTTATGACTACACCAACAGGGGCTATTCTGTAAATTATATTCGTATCTAGCATATGATGACTTTATAATATGTTGATGTTGAAGTGTTCATGGTGTTCCTGAGTCAAATAAGTAAATATCCATCAGAACTTTTTCAGAATGCACTGTGCTACTGCTAGCACTAGGGAAACCTGATCGAATCTTATATTATATTCCGCCACAACACAGTGGGCCAACTATGATCGCTTAAGCAGCGCTTATTAAGAACTTCTTAGCTTTGACGTTTAATTGTATGGTACCAAAATGAAACGTCAAAGCTCAGAAGTTCTTAATACGCGCTGCTTAAACCGATGATGGTGGACCTTCAATTCCACTTAACATAAGATCAGCACCGAGAGAGATAGGCACTGAACTCGCTAGTGCAAAAAACCTTTATCAGAACAGTCGCACTGTATGTATGCCATATTAAAAGTATAACAAAACAACATTTACCGTATCACTTACCAGCAGATCATAGTATTTGATGTGAATGCCTAGTCCTTTTCCTAATGTGGAGTATATCGTGTAACCGGGGCGAGGCACAAGGATGTTCTTCCCGGGGTCGGCGAGCACCGTGACGACCAGTTCGATGGCGTGTGCGCAGCCGCTGGTGAGGATCACGTCTTGCGGTGACACGCGGCCCTGGCCCGAACTGTACTCAGCCACGGCTCGCCGCGCCTCCATGTGACCCACAGTGGGGCCATAGCTACGGCTACTGTTCACTCGTAAGCAATCAGAAACCGCATCTAGCACTTCATCAGCTATTTTCAAATTTCCGAACGCTGTTGGGTCTCCTAAAAATATCCATTAAAAAGGTATACATACTTATACGATCAGCTACATTCGATGTGTGGCACGACAATGCCTTACTGACTTGCTTCGAGTGACAGTGATTTGGGTGCGTCATTTGTAATGTAATCATTTCGAACGAATTCTGAACATTAATCTGAATTCTGAAATATTGAGGGACAGGAGGAATTGCTTAGGTACTTACTGTTTGAGTACCTACTCTTATTTCTTGAAATTTCTATTTATTTGATTGAAAATATCCAGTTATTTGAATATTATATTGTTAATTTTTGTTACCCTTAACTGCGTAGAAGTATCATACTTTAATCGTAAATGATTATCATAACGCCCTCATTGTTAGGAGATATGAAAGTCAAAGCGACTGCCATCCTGTCTTTCACAATCGCAACCTTTTATATTATTCTGATTCTCATACTACTAGCACAAAAGACTGATACTACTAACAGAAAAGTTTTGCTGTAATGTACACCTTATTACGAACGTGAAATGTTCTAAATACCTAGAATTCCCTTTAAAAATTGAAGTTCTCATGTTTTAATAAAATTTTAAATTTCATTAGAGCTGGGGTTGAAACAGGTAGAATTTTATATTTTAATGTTTTCTCTCATTTTAGAAGTAATAGAACTAAACACAAGGCTGCAAAAAAGGGAACGATGTTTTTTTCCTAACAATGCTATCAAAAGTAAAGAAGCCAAAACCTAGTGGGTAACAGTTACCTTTAATTTACAACAGGCTAGGTAGGTAGGCACTCGGACGTCAGAAGTCACATGTACGCGTTTAATATGTAGGTGCCTACGTAATATTAGGGCATGTAACTCACCCACGGAAAGAGGGATGTATGATTTGTTTGCGTTGGGCTTGATCTGGAGGTTCTCAATTATGTCACGTATGGGGTTGTGTGTAGTGAGCGCAAGCGCAGACGAGCGCACGTCCCAAGCGCACCGCGAGCGTGTCCGAAGCGACATCTCTCACTCCAACAATGATAATAGCTATCATATCTCGATCTTCACACTTTTGTAGTATATATGGCGCCCGCATCACGTCGCTCTACGGTGGGTATCTACTGCCAAACTAGTTTAGTTCAGACTAATGCTAATCGACCGAACCATTATATTACATCATGAAACATATTGCACGTGTACAGAATTAAAATATATTTATTAGGTTTAGGAGTCCTTAAGTAATAAAATGCAAACATATTTTAAATTTGCATTTTACTAGTAATCTTCGTAATTTGACAGTAACGAAAACAAATCTTAACTAAGCAGTTTCATTCGCCATCAAAAAGACATTTCATAACTTTCAAGACTTCTCTTAGCTAAGTTTATGTCAGATTGTTAAATCTGCCTTAAATATTATCCGCCCAAAGCCAGTCGGGAAGACGAGTTCGACGCTAAGAAACCTTACAGAATAACGTGGCTGGTTTCAGAATGCTCAAGACGAAATGAGCCGCAAGCATGTCGATAAGAACTACCAAATATTCAGTGGATGAATGCAGATTGAAATAATACGAAGGAAAAACTTCGAAATCGTTGGGAACCTATTTCAAAGCCTACGGAACACGAGATTACACAAAATTGACAAACAATTTGAACGAACCGGTCTAAGAACATAACAAAACAAGGTGACATTTCATTTCATAAATATTTTATATACCTACCTACTCGTATTTAATTTAAACTAAGCGTACCATTAAATTGGTTTATTTTTAGATGGTTAATTTCTGCACATATAATGAAACAAAACATATATACGTTTTACAAAACTAAGCAGGCGAGATTGCTTAAATTAATTTCTATTTTTAGTAACTTTTTATCACACTGATACTAAAACAATCAAATAGATGTGCTATTTGTGGATTAGCTCTATGGCATGCATACATTTAAGCTAACGAAGCAAAAATTACCCGTAGATACATAGGTAATTTACAATATAAGAAACGGTAATTTTCTAAAAAAAAAATTTATTGAGGAGCCGTGGTTGCCTTGAGGTTTGAGCAAGTTCGAATCAAAGCGGGGCCTGTACCAATGAGTTTTTCTAAAAAACTTATTCAGTGTTTTCACACCACGTGCTTTACGGTGAAGGAAAACATCGTGAGGAAACTGACGGCGATGGACTCAACATCTGTCACGTTGGCACTTAATCGTCTTCGGGGAAAAGTGGGTGTTGTTATTACAAGACCTCTGCCTACCCCTTCGGGGAATACAGGCGTGAGTATATGTATGTATGTTAAAAATTGATAATTTTCTCTTTCTGTGTGTGTCCATCTGTTTGTTCCGGCTGTGAATCGCCTCGGCTGGTTTTAATTGGACTTTCACCGGCAAATAGCTGATAATTAGGCATCCGCGTCTTTATAAAGCCACTCATGAAACTAAAGTGAGTGAAACCGCGAGACACAGCTAGTTATGTATAATACAATTTCCGTACCAAACATAAGTAAACCGAAGCCAAGTTTTCAAAGCGCGTAGTGCAAAATCACTACACATTTTTTTTTAGAAAAACCTTTAGTTGGGATTCGAACTTGCGTAGTAGGTGACTACTCAAACCCCAAGGCCACCACGGCTCTCTATTTATATATTTGAAGGAACGAAACACGTGTACAATAGACGTTTACCTTCTATTGATGGCTTCGTTTTTATAAGACTGCTGTAAATCTCTAAATTTCCTCTAAAAATTGGAGGAAAAGTAACTATAGACATAAGCCTAGGAGGTAAATTCTAAGGTGTCTTATCTGCTGTGCTGTGTTGTTATCCTTCTAATATCTACCTACGATTTCTATAAGTTAGGTAGGTAGGGCCTACGGGGTTCCAGGCCGTAGTGGGGATTGAATTTGTCACACCCACCCGGGACTGGGAGAAACAACATTTTGGGCTTTTAATCTCACTTCGCATCCATCGACGTTTGAGAAAATTTCCAGAATGGCCTGCACCTCTGCAAAAGTTGTTTGAATCAGTCTTATACAAAAGAGGACGGCTAAGGTAATATAATATATTTTTTTATAAAAACAATTACATTATATCTGCGACCTTTAATCTCGTGCTATAGTGTATGAATAATTTATGTCTACACCCTACTTCCTTTGTTTTTTATTTTTGATAAAGCTGTCTATGAACAGAATTTACGCTAACAGACCCAACTGTTCCACCAACTTATTGACTATTGACTAACCGTCATTATGACATAAGTGTCAAATGTTAATTGTCATTTAATTTAAAATACAAATTTTCTTCAGAGGGGATAGGATTGGAAGATAAGGTTAAAATTATCAAATAAATAAGTTTAACACTAAAAATGAATAGAATGTACTCATATTTGTTGAAGTCCACACAGAATAGTTTTATATTACTCCGAAATGCCTCCAAACAATCTGTATCCAGTGAAGACGCAATAAAATACTGTGCCAATATTGTAAGGTAACTAACTTTGTTCACTTCGATTGTTCCTCCGAGAAACGGAATAATACAAAATATATTTGACGTATTCTGGTACTGGTAATTATTTTGCAGTTAGACAGCATGACTATGAAAATTTTCTGGCGACACTCCTCATGACAAATGCCATACGATCTCCGGCCCTCGTTGTAAGAGCGTTCAACGTTGAAATAGCTCGCATTCAAGATCAAACCAGTGACGTTCAGACTGCCGCTTTCCGACTGCAGTTCTGGAAGGATGCACTTAATTCTATATACTTAAAAGAGCAAACACTCCAAAATGTTCCAGCCAATCCTATTGCTCAAGAACTTTTTAAGGTAGCCAATAAACAATATCTATACATCTAATTCTATATGGATAAATAAATAAAATTCAAGTGTCTGTATGTCATTTTAAATTAACAGCTTTTCACTGCATGCAATGCATATGAAATGTTATATGGCACTCACAAATACACCATAACAAAAAATCTGGCTCTGTGTTTCTGATTTTAACTAGACTTTCACTGGTAGGTAGCTAATATTACAAAGAGTAATGCCTATATTTTTTTAAATAGTATTTGGGTTCTCTGGACCACCCATGAAAGTCTATGCAGAAGATACCGCAGGACACAACTAGTTACATAATATCATTGTTGCTGTTGCAAAACATAATGTCTAAATAATAAGATTATAAAGGTAATTAATAGATATACACTGCTTAACTAAAAATCTTTCAGATTTGTGGCTGTTATAAGCTGCCTCGAAGATATTTAGAGAGATTAGTTACCTCAAGAAGCAGCTTACTTAATACAAAGTACTTCAACAGCTTGGAAGATATAGAAAAATACTGTGAGCACACAGTATCATCAATATACTATTTGATCCTGTGTGTTGCCGGTGTGACTGATGTGCATGCAGACCATGCTGCATCACATTTAGGAAAAGCTCAAGGAATTGCTAACATTCTCAGGTATTCTCCATCTGTTATGAAGTATGTTCAACAACATTTTGATGGAATTCTGGATGCTGTTTCAATGTCCTCATGCATTGCTAATCCTTATTTAATGTGTGTCTTTCTAATAAAAACAAAAAAAAAATTATATTTCAAAAGTTGTATAGTATATAGTTTCTGGGAGTGTTAGATGGACAAATCTCTAATGCAGCAGTTGTCAAACTGCATATTTTTTGCGACTCGGAATAAGACAAACATATTTTAGTAGATAATGGCTTCAATTCCCAACAAAAACTTGCTAAAGCTAAATTAAAGTCATCACTTTCATTTACACCAGCAAGAATAAGGATAATAAATTTTATGACATTATGATATATGGTAAACTAAATAATCCAATAATGTGCAGCAGTGATAATCCTTAACCAGAAAAGTGTGGTGAGCACTGCTCTAATGGTTTTTAGGCTCTTTCAGCTCATGGTTGGACTGGTCTAAGTCTTTTGCTGACATATGAGCACAAAGAACCTGTAATATAAATAAAAACAACTACATACTCATTACCAATATTTTAATTATGAAATGTATTTCAGATCTATACATGTATCCAACCACCACAAAATGGTGTTGTTGCCAATGGATACTCTGATGAAAAATGAGGTCAGTCAAGAGTCAGTATTGAGAGGTGTGGACAGTGAAAACATGAGAAATGTCATCTTTGATATTGCTAGCCGTGCTAACAGTCATCTACAGAAGGTAAATGTCATATTATCCACATCCTACTAATAAAATAAATGGAAAAGTTTGTTTATATGGATGTCTGTTAAAAGTCTAATCCTGAGTTAAGAATAATGTGTAATAGTAATTTTATGAGTCTTTGTCCGTCCATATGTATGGTACGGGGCAAATAAAAACATGTGCAGTATGCCCGCTATTTTTCGCAACGCGTTTTTTAATTGTGACGGGAATTTGAATTGTGACGTATGCCCAAAGAATAGGTTTTGACATGTTTGAACATAATCACTTGACCTTGAGTTTTGCACTGGAAAGTTGCAAATGGAGAAATTTCCTACTCGCCGCTTGTGGCGCTTTTTAACGTTCCCATGCAAAATGAGGAAAATACGATATCGTCAACGTAAAAACATGTTAAAACCTAAACTTAGGGCACTGTATTATTTCACTTTTTATAAAACATTTTATTTCGTTTGGTTACAGGCTAGAAGCATTACAGTTCCTAAAACAGCAAACCAGATACTCTTACCAGCAATTTCAGTTAGTTCTTATTTGAAAAAATTGGAGAAGTGTCATTTCAATATATATGACAAATCACTTCAGTTAGGCAATGCTATGCTACCGATAAGTTTGTATTATAATAGACTATTAAATAAATATTAGGCCGGCTAGTATTGCTTATAAGAATAGGTAGATTGCTTTATTTAATATATCAAGGGGCCACAGGTCAGCTCCAGTCACAGATTAAGGTAAGGTGCATATACCAACAAACTCTAAAGGCGGCCTCATGCAGTCGCTCGACGCTCGTTTCCATCGACAAATGTGGTCATGTGACCCCATTTTAAATTTCCCGCGACTCAAAAAGGAACTACGTCATGCAGCCGCCCGTCACTCGTTTGGTGACGGTGGTATTTTTCGTGATTTAAAGATGGGCCAAAAGTTCAAGTAGAGAAGTAAGTGTACCCGAGCTAACGGTTGATGGAATGGCTTCACCATATGTGGTAGTTGGTGACGGGGCATTCCATTTAACAGACTACATACACTCGAAACTTCCCAGCGATAAAGCTCAACATTTTCAGCTTTGTCGCTGCATATCACGTGACCACATTTATCGCTGGAAACGAGCGTCGAGCGGCTTACATGAGGTTGCACATTAACTTATAAACATTGTTTAGTTAAAATATGTTTTGCCAAAAGGCGTGTGTGTTTATAATGGCATTGTGATGAATCTGTTACTTATATGATTAGTTGTTTTACAATAAAAGTAATTCTCAACTACTTTTCTGTCTATTCTACCTAACC
Source organism: Watsonalla binaria (assembly GCA_929442735.1). Classification (NCBI taxonomy): domain Eukaryota; kingdom Metazoa; phylum Arthropoda; class Insecta; order Lepidoptera; family Drepanidae; genus Watsonalla; species Watsonalla binaria. The sequence continues at coordinate 8,637,001 of OV838919.1, read as the reverse complement.
AATGATGGTAAATTAGTTCCAGTGACCAACCATCCAATGCACATCAAGTACTTCTTGATCAGTCGGTAGTTGATGAATTAATAGGCAAGGATTTGTGTTATCCTAATTGAATGTCGTAGTAAGAAGTTTCTAATATTATATAGATGGCAGGTGTTATAATTATGATCAAAATAAAACAACCAAATTTTTAAGAAATAATTGCACTGTTTACTCACAAGCATCTCTCATGCAAATAAATAGATGATAACAATTGAGATTCAAGCAACATGTTTGGCAACCTGAGTACCTATATAGTACCTTATAATTAAATAGCAATATGTTTAAATAATACTACATACTACGTGATGGTTTTGCTAGCAATGACTTCGCTTATGATACATACAACTATTAGAGTATAGGTGTAATTATGAAACCTTATTTAATCAAAATTGGATATTATCAAAAATATGAATTGCATTGTCCGCTGCAATCACCCACTTTGGTAATGTAATCCACAAAGATCTTTGGTTACAGTCAATTCCATTACATTTTATTGTGATGTGCTAAAATTCAACTTCACTTACTACATATCCTGAAAATATTGGTAAATTATTTTTTATTGAGCACTATATTTTCTTGCAAAAGAATGTTATTTTGAACCAATGTTTTCGGCATACAATACAACGTAGATGAACTAATCGCATACATAAATGTATGAAAACATCACATGAATTGCATTCACATAAAATTCTGTGAAAATCGATACATTATTCATGTTCTAAAACTTAAGAAAGCATTAAGTACTGCGCAATCTTTCGTCGAACACAATTGTATATAAAATCGCGTGTAAATTTTAAGCTACTTAATAAATGTTCCCATTGCGCATGTCGAATAGATACATAACATAAACACAGCCAATATAAAAGAGTAAACAATATGTAATAATGGAATGTAAAAGTTCATTAGTTTATAAAACAATTTTAAATGTTGAACACTTAAACCTATCATACAAAAGCTAATTGTAAGTAAGTACTTATTTCTCCATCACAATGAGCTTGCTGCAAAAATAAAAAGCTGCACAGGATAATGTATAAAATAAATTCATTGGTTATTCTGATGGGGTTAGATCTTTCTCAGGCTCCCCTTCAGAAAGTATTTGTTGAAGGAGATCATACACAGGTTCAAATGCCTTCCGACAAGCTGCGTTAGTGGGAATTAGGTAATCGTGCATGTCGTGGTGGCTGATGGTGCCATCGTTTTGAACAAAAAACTTGTCAATTGCTACCAACTCCACTTTATTCATATTAGCAACTTTCTCACGCAAAAGTTGGTTTATCTTTGCATTCTTTTCCCTCAAAGCATTGGGGTGTTGCCCACGTGGAAGTAGACTCTGAAACATGAAGGGTGTAGTTCTGAATTTGTACAATAAGAAATTATTGGATTATAAAATCAGATAGCAAATGGTTTATGAAACATTGCAGTAATATTCAATTCAGTTAACAAAAGAGACTCACTCTACCTTGATATCGTAACAAAAGTACAGTGAGTAATACATATAAATTAAAACTAGCTTTGGAGACATATCATTTACAAGGTACAATAAATCTCACTTATACTATCTCACCAAAATTATTTCGTCTCTTTTACATCTATTATAAATCCTATAAAGGGGTTTTCCAATAATCCCCATTGAAAATCCCCATCAATAAGGATTATAGGAACAACCTTCTTACCTTACATACAAATTTTTTTTTAAGCTTATGTACACACATAATATATGCTCACGCCTGTATTCCCCGAATAGGTAGGCAGAGGTGTTGTAATAACAACACCCACTTTTCACCGAAGATGATCAAGTGCCAATGTGACAGATGGTGAGTGCATCGCCATCTCAGCCACCTACATATATCCTTGAATTACTCCTTAGATATATGCAGGTTTTCTCACAAAGATTTCCTTCACAATGTAATGTGAAATCACTGTACATAAGTTTTTTAGAAAAACTCATTGGTATATATATCAACAGACATAAGTACTGTAATAATCATTTGATGTTTATAAGTAGGGGGTAAATATAATACTTACAGGTAAAACTATGCAAGCACTTGGGTGTTTCTCCCTGATAACTCTAATTATTTCTAAGATGCCCTCGCACACCTGCTCTGGAGTATGTTCAACATTATTTGTGCCAACATGCACAACTATCACCTACAACATTGAAAACTAATTTAACATAAATTCATCACTTAACAAAATTTCTCTAAATCTGTTGTAAAAAACAAGAAAGATTATATAACTAACACTAGTGTTTAGAAACTAAAATATGTATTCAACATAATTGTCACACAGAGGATTACATTTTTAAGAGTGTGTGCTCCAATAATGGTAAGTAGTCTCATGGACACTGTACTTATGTTACAATTCTTAATATTTATTAGTTTTGATCTTTGTTTGACTGGCTTGAGTTGTCAAGCTCACTAAAATGCCTTTGCTTGCGGCAGCGTCTGGATGACGGGTTGTCCACTTCCCTCTATGATGGTTGAGGAGGTCAATGGCTGGCATTCACATCATACTTGTGAACAGGTGCTGCTTGTGGGGGCTGGTCATCTCAAGCTACGCATTTACTTATAAGTAGATGTACTAGATTTTTTGTTATGTTAATTTTTATCGACATTTGTGCATTGGAACATTGTCCATGAGCTTAAGTTTTTTAAATTATTTATTTTGTATTCTTTAAATTGTATAATATTTTTGAAAAGAGTAATTACTGAGTTTCTTGCCAAGTTCTTCTCAGTAAAAGCAACCTTCCGAACCTGGCGGTAGCATGTATAATCCTGTATAATTGTGTCATTCTGACGATTTGAAAGTGCTTTGTAAAAGTCTAATCGAATAAAGATACTTTTGACTTTGACTTTGACTTTGAATACAATATCTAATAATTTTATATTAATTTCACTAAAATTATATCCAGACACACAGCAAAGCTGAAAGTTCTAGAATTTGATTGGTTATTTATCTATATGTAAAATAAGCAAAAATGAGGGTAGCAAATATTTTGTGAGCTACAAACTGGTTAAAACTATAACAACTCAGATCATGCACTAAATTGTCTAAACAGGGATCCGCTGGAGATGGGATATCTAATACATGAGATATAATTAAGTTAAGTTATTGGGAATCAGCAGCACATATAAAACAAATGTTATCTGCCATTTGCCGCATTTGATGAATAGTAACCTATGACACCTATAGCGGCAAAGTGTCAGGGGCTACCATTGAATACAGATACTGCAAGAGGAAATATTAAATTTACCTTAGGTTCAACATGATCCAATTCACCATTTTTAATACGCCACAATACATTCTGAGTAAGATCCCTATGGATACTGAAATTAAGGCAGTGGAGTGGAGCAAACCATTGGTTCCACACTTCAGTATGTTCTAGTGCTTGGAGTATTGAGTCTCCAATGAAAATTACATCAGCATCCTTCCCTTTTGCATCTGACAAGAATCTGTTATGCTGCAAAAAAGTTTGGAACAAGCATATCAGTAATTATACGGTATAACAGTTACAATACAATATAATAATGTTTATTAATGATGCTGTAAATGGCACAAAACATTAGCTTACTATACTATTCCATCTTCCATCGCCTTCAGTATCTTGTTGAGGAGCAGCGACCGAGCAAGGATTCATTTTATTGATTTCTCAGGGTTCAAATTTCGTTTGATTTCTAAGGATATTTGCAACACCTAATTGTATTAATAGACTAAAAGCTATTCAGAATTGAATTATTATAAAAAAACCCTAAAGAATTGTTGGTGGAGCGGTACCTACCTACGTTCCGATAACTTTATCAATAATTGACATTGACATTGACTAATTTGACAACTTTCAATGACACTTCAGAAATAAAATGCCAAACCAAAATGTAGGAAGGACATTTAGTTGAATGGGCAGAGTGACTGCATAGTTTGTAGCAGGGAGTGTTCGTATTTTTCATAACCAGATTTTGGATAAGAAATATTTCTAAAAAATATATCGCATTTCTTTATACTTTGTTTGTACTGTTTGAGTATAACACAAATACTTGACACTGATAGATGTCAAGCATCAACTGTTACATGTCAAAAAAATACGGACTCATTTCAGTCAGATACATAACCTCAAGTTAAGTTACGTTTTAAATTGTGTACATATTATAAAATTAATTCCTCATAAAAAAACACACACTCAGGTGACTTGGGTAACAATAGCAATATACTCAGAATTCTCAGGTTGCTGCAATCAGTCTGAAGTACAATCGGTTATGGATAAATGAAATCCTTTAGTATTTTGGCAAATTGCAGTTCTACAAGTTTGTAGTCAAACCCGTGGTCATACTTGGGCACTAAGTACATGTGTGCCAAAAAATAATTTTACGGGTAACAATATATATCACTGATTAGTTCATAAAAATGGAAGAACTGACTATCTTGGAGACTAGGCATCGAAAGGAGAAGAAAGAATTACAGGCACAAATCCAAGCGTTGAAAAAAATTGCTAAAAACGACAAGTCTAGGAAGAAGGAGATAACAACCGAAATAGCTAGATTGGAATGCGACATGGACAATCGCCATAAACAAGAATCCGAAGAACAAGAACTATTGTCAGAAGTTATTGATGAACAAATTGATGTGGAGCCTAGTGAACAAATAAAACAGAAAGTGTCCAAAGCACAAAAACGTAGAGACAAAAAATATCAACAGGATAAAGAAAGACAAGAAGAAATAAAGATTCAGGAGAAAGAAAACATCAATGGTCCCAGAAATATAGAGATTCAAACTATAAATGCTAAGTTAAAAGAAAGAAAGCTTAAAATATTTCAAATTCCATCTGATGGGGATTGCTTGTACAAAGCTGTAGCACATCAACTGATTACAGTGAGACATGATACTCATGATGTTGAGGACTTGAGATCAAATGCTGCTGCATACATCCGACACCATAAAGATGACTTCTTACCATTCATGAGCAACCCCGACACATGTGAAATGATGACAGATGCTGAATTCCAGGTTTATTGTGATAAAATAGAAAACACAAAAGTATGGGGTGGACAACTAGAAATTAGAGCGCTGTCTAATTCTTTGAAATGCCCCATTAGCATTATACAGGCCACCGGGCCTGAAGCCATAGAACAAGGCGCAGAGTTTAATGGCTCTCCTTTAATAATTACCTATCACAGGCATATGTACAGCTTGGGCGAACATTACAACTCCACAACAACTGATCAAACAGAAGAGACTGCTGAATAAAATTATCTTAATTTATTTGATATGTTAACTTTTACTAGTTTATCATGAGACTTATTAGTACTAATATTAATGTGGTATAGACTTTTATTTATGTGTAAAGAACTGTGACAGCAAAAAACACAAATTAAAAAAAAAACCCAGCACTTTTATAGAAAGTAAATAACATACTTTTTCTTAAAAGTACCTTTCATAGAACCAATAATTCTGACATAATGTCTATAAAACAGTTCTATAGAAGTACTGGTAGGATTTTAGTTTGAATTCTATCAATTGCAATATGGTCATTTATATGATGTAATTAATATCACAGTCCAATAGAAGGAATGGGAGGTAATTACCAATTAGAAAGGTTTATGTGACTGACAAATTTGAACAGGGTTTTACTATTTATTCACAAGTAAATATGTTGAATAACTTACTTTAAAATACATAATTATGAGAGATTGATAATTTTTATCTACAGATGCCTTGTGTAACATGTACAGTGATTAGCATGATAGCTTGGTAATAAAGGGGACTTGATATGCAATATAATTATTTTGTTTGTACCATCTAGAATAATAGCTGTTTCTACACATTTTCAAAACTATGCTTTCATTGAACTTACTTTAGTCAACCGTGAGCACTTCCCAATAATATACCTTACTCATTGTCGGTATGATACAATAGGTATATGACCGACATTTAGAAATCTCTCGATGTCTGGCAGTCACTTATATCATAATATAATAGCATAATGATATAATAAAATAACTAGACCTTTCTACGTTGCCGGTAAGAGTCACGAGCACTCAGCGAAAATAGTGAGGGTAACTTCGCATCGCCGCATACAGGTGGACCGAGACAGACAAATGTATCTACTGCACATTCTAAGGTCAACGCTTTTTTTTCATTAATATTAGCCAAATATTCATTTTACTTACCAACATATTAATGCTAAGCAGGGATAATATACAGATTTGAAATATTTTTATTCTTGAACAATAAAAGTTCCCAGAACAAGTTCAGTTTTTCAACAATTTATTTGTATTAAGAATTAAGTTGGAATCACTCAAAATGTTAAAAAATGTATGGAAACAAACTGTTAATGTAAGCAAATTGTATAATTATGCTATGCGCCATTGGTAGCTGAGGGCCCAGTGGGAGTTTTTTCTTCTTCAGCATTAGGCTTGTTGGGGTCATCTGGCTTCATAGCAGGGAACAATAGCACCTCCTGAAAAACAATGAGTTATTATTATTTCATATAATTTATATATAATATATAACATCTATAGAGTTAAATAAAATTTAAGTATCATGTTGAACTTCCAAATTAACAGCTTTCCACTATAATGATTCTTAAATGAACTAAAAAGAAACCATTTTTGACTGTTTGTCTGTTTGTTCCGGCTAGTGTCTGAAACAGCTGGACCAATTATAACAAGACTTTCATTGGCAGATAGGCAATAGGTATGTTGTTCTTTTATTTTATAAAATAAATATTTAGGATTCTGCGAGTCATGAAATTCAGTGTACGGGGGTGAAACCGCGGGGATCAGCTAGTTGTGTATAAATTGAGTCGCCTCGTGGAGCAAGAAAATATACAGGGTACCTACCTTAATATTATTAGAATCTGTTAGGAACATGGTAAGTCTGTCAACTCCCAATCCCCAGCCGGCAGTTGGCGGAAGTCCATACTCTAGAGCAGTGCAGAAACCTTCATCAGTGGGAGGAGTCTCATCGTCACCAGCAGCACGATCCTTGGCCTGCTGCTCAAATCTCTCCCTTTGGACAGCGGGGTCATTCAACTCAGTGTAGGCATTGCATATTTCTTTTTTCATTACAAATAATTCAAATCTAAAACAAAAAAAATATTTATGGAATTACTAACATAGCATAATAAATCGCCGATCAAGAAAAAAACAAATGTTTTACTAATTCCGTAATTACTATTGACTTGCCTTTCGGTGAGACCAGGTACATCCCTATGATATTTGGATAGGGGGCTCATGATCTGGGGATGATCTAATATGAATGTTGGGTTGATGCACTTGTCTTCTAAGAATTCACCCACTAATTTATCAAGCAGTCGCGCTGTAGTGCGCGGGGGAGGACATTCAATCTGTTGAAGCATAAAAAGGAGTTTAGAATCATTACGGTATTATTTGTAAAACTGTCTAAAGAATAGAATTGATCATATAATTCACCTCATGTTTTTCACACAACTGGCTGAGAAGAGCATTTGCTTCAGCTGTATCTAGTTTGTGAGGTGGAGGTAGTTTGACATTGAGAACTTTCTCCAATGTGGCAATCATTGGGACCCTAGCAAATGGGGGGGTAAAATCAACTTCCACTTCTTCCCCTTCAGGACCATCAGGATGATACTTGACCTAGAATAATATAATAAATATTTGAAATAGATACAACACAAATTTATTAACATCTTGACCATCTCCGATGGCTTTACCCGACAAATATTTGCGTGCCCGTGACACCTAAGTTGTAATCTAAAACTTTTCAGAGGGCCTAGTGCAAGTTTTCTTAAAATCGCCGTCACAGGTCATCGCGTCGACGTAATCGCAGTTCTGTATGGGCTCACAATAGTGTCAGCTTTAGGCCGACAGATGTCGCTGTTTCGATCCTATACAAATCTGCGCGTACAGACGCGGTGACTTGTGACGGCTACAGTGAAAAACTCTCACTAGACCCCCTGAACATTAAAAATATTATTTACCTTGTAAGTTCCATGAATGCTCTTAACCATTCCAGAAAGCATTGACTCTGTCATTGTAATGAGATCATGATAATCTGCATATGCCATATAAAATTCGCATGTTGTAAATTCTGGATTATGGGTCATATCAATACCCTCATTTCTGAACTGTCTGCTTATTTCATAGACTCGGTCCAGGCCACCTACAACCAGCATCTTGTGGTACAACTCAGGAGCTATTCTCATGTATAGGTCCATGTTCAGATCATTGTGATGCGTGATGAAAGGTTTGGCTGTAGCTCCACCAGGGATCATATTCATCATTGGTGTCTCTATTTCTAAGAAACCCATATTATCCAGGAATCGCCTTACATATGCTATAATCTTAGCTCTGATATAAAATGTTTGTCTTACCTGCAACATAAAGGACTCATTCAGCTACTTACATCAGAGATATTACTCTATAATCATTTGGAAAATCACCTCAATGATGTGGAGGTTTGTGGTTGTGACTAGGTCTAAATATCATGCAGTAAATAAAATAAAAATTTCATAATAAAACTCACCCTATCATTCAAAATAAGATCTAAATATCTCTTTCTAAACCTAGTTTCCTTGTCCTTCAGTCCAAAGTGCAGATGTGGCAGCATATGCAAGCACGGGGAAAGCAGCTTCACATTCCTTGGAACAACAGAGAGCTCACCCTTCTTAGTTTTACCAGGGTGACCCACACATCCAATGATGTCACCTCGCCGCAGCTTATCAGTGTCTGTGGCAAAATTGTCTTCGGACTCATACATCTTTGCATTGGCCATAACCTAAAACAATTACTTATACAATGCCTAATTCAGCATTCTTAAGTCAGTTGTATCTTTTCATTTAATAATTGCTGAGCAATTGCCGCGATAAAAGTGAAAATTAAATGATGTTGAAAGAAATGAAAATAATTGGTTATTTAACATATTGGCTGCAGCAGAATATTTGCTCAGATGAGCCCACAAAACTGTTTTAAAACTACACAAAACTACATAAATTTTAAAGTGAGTTACATGCAAAGGAACACATGGTGTGGGTTTTACAATAGTAGAATGTGCATGTTACTATTTCATATATTGCAACACACATTTAGTAGGTAAATCATTCAATATATATCATGGTATGAAACCCACAGCCCACTGGACAAACTAGGTGATAATCTTAAGTGTTATTGGCTATACTAGTAGATAAGCATTCAATTTACATTATTAGTGAATTGAAATTACACACATAAAATGTTTGTCCACCTGAGTAAACATCAAACAGTAATACAATGACACAAAATCACCTGAATTTTAAAACCCTCAGCTCTCAAGTCATAAAATATGAGCTTGGCCCCAGACTCACGGATGGAGTGGACTCTACCTGCCACTGACACAGTAACATCCTCCAACACTTCTCCGCTGCTCAAATGATTGTACTTCTCAATGAACTCCTCCAAGGATATAGTGACGGTGAACTTATGAGGATATGGGTGTTCATCTTTGGAACCATTTCTAAGAGCTGCAATTGCTGTGGTTCGCAGCTTGTAATATTCATTTGGACTAATCTCTTCCTCTAGTTTAGAAGCAGCCTTCTTCTCGGAAGTAACCACAGGTTGCTGCGCTGTTTTTTCCGCCTTTTCCTTTAACTTCTGTTCCGCTTTCAAACGCCGCTTCAGTTCACTAAATGATAAATGCATTGTAAAATTTGAGTGGTATTATACAGAACCATGAAAATTATAAAGTGACCAACCGTTTGCTTATTGCCGTTGATAGATTGGTACACCGGTTTATAAAGAACTTATTTCTAAGTGGCAGGGCTGCGAAGATCTTCAATGAATACATTATTGGTTTCACACGATACTCACTTCTTAGATAGTTTTTCAGTAGTAGCTTCTGCCATGTTATCTATTATAATATTTCCTCTTGGTTGTACTTAGACTATCTAGTCTCAATGTCAATAATTATGCAAAAATATTATATCGTACCTATTTAACCTTAAATTTGAGGTGTAAGTAGGAATTTAGGAAAGGAATGGAAATTTGAGTCGGGTCATAGAGCAGCGACACGCACACAGACACTGACACTGACAGCTGTCAGTGCCTGAGTCCTTTCCTTTCCTTTATTTATTTAATGGCGATGAGCTTAAGTAAAACTATTCCGCCAATGTCAAATGATTGTTGAGAAAAATATCTTGTAAATTGTTAAAAATATGTGGAGGAACCCATTGGATTCCTCGCTGTCCGCATATTATCTGTGCCTGAGTCATTCAGTCAGATAAATGACAGATGTCATGCAGAAGTCACTTCGTGGCCACGAACGTGGTCACTTCGACTCATACCCTAGATGCGCTTTTTCCTTCCTTATTGCTTCTACTTCACTCATCAGACTCTCCATCAATAATCTAATCTTGTACTGTTCGCACTCAATTTTTTTTTACACTTTATGATTATCGATTGATTGAATAATTTCACACGGACTCTGACTCAGGTAAATTTTTAATTATCTATGGGTTGTCGCATGCCAGTGTTGCCTCCAGTTGAACTATCTCATACATAAGTGTATTAATGTATGATCACGTCTGTGTTCCTCGAAGGAGTAGGCAGAGGTGTCCTTAAGTTAACACCCACATTTCACCATTTCTGTCCCATGTATAAGAACGAGCGTATTGCCAATTCCAGACTCCGGGCTCCTGCTAGGAAATTATAAAAGGAAAACCTCAATAACACTGCTCGACGCGGGATTGAACCCAGGACCTCTTGTTCCGCATTAGTGTTTACGTCAACTCACGTCTGTGAGTTTCAAGCGCAATTTATTGTTATATTAAATTTATTTAAAATATACAAGAACTAGTGCATTTTTTAAATAAATTGTTTTTTTTAAAGTAGAATTTTGAAGGTTGGCAATTATTCACCTATAATTCTATTGACATCACAGCTGTTCGTTTCGTGTGGTTTGTCCTGCTAGGAAAAATTGTAATAATTTTATCATAAAGTGAGTTATATTTGATTAATTCGTGGATTCTGCATCATTTTAAGTATAACAAAATATAAAAAAGGCATTTTATACTGTTCAGTGACTCTTCACTAGGTTGGCAAACGTTTAGATTTTACAATATCATTTTCTTCTGCATTCTCGTGAATATCAAGTGCACTGTACACTTACATCTTGTGGTTCTAAGATGCATCATAACGATGTCAAACGTTATTTCCAGGTACAATCTTATGTAGACAGTATTATATCGACAGTCTAAATTATCGCAATACTATGCCTCTGTTTGGTAAGTCTCAGAAAAGCCCAGCGGAGCTTGTGAGATCGTTAAAGGATGCAGTCACTGCATTAGAAAGGGGCGACAAGAAGGCTGAAAAAGCTCAAGAAGATGTGAGCAAAAACTTGGTAAGTTAATGTGCAATATGGATTTAACTTAATCATATTAATTAATGGAATAGCAAAAACTAGTGAATGTATCAAGGGAGCTGTCAAATAGTCAATGAACTTTGTTTACACACAGGTTCTGATTAAGAACATGCTGTATGGCACATCCGATGCTGAACCACAAACTGATATAATTGTCGCACAGCTGGCTCAGGAGCTGTATAACACAAATTTACTACTCCTTTTGATTCAGGTATGGCTGGCTTCATTCATATTATTTTCTTACCAATGTGATTGTTCTCTTTTCCAGGTGATAGGTACTTAATTGTGACCAGAATATTCTTTAGAGGATAATTTTAATCATTTATCATACAATAGGAGTTGATAGAAATATTTGCTTTAACCTCTAACCTGGTATCCAAAACTGGCACCAAATTGTCACAGAAATGACTCTTTTTTTAAAACTAATTGATTAAAATGAAATTTGCTATGCAAAATTGTATTGGTTTAAATTATTAAACTCTCTGAATTGCATTTGTTTAAATGCAGTTACACCCACATAGATTTAATTTCATTCCTGCAGAACCCAAAATGTTTTTTTAATTAAAAATAGCCTTAATTACTCCTTGTAGCATTAGCTATCTGCCGGTGATAGTTCTGTTGAAATCAGTCCAGTTGTTTCAGAGATTATCCGGAACAAACAGACAGATAGAGAAATTTTAAAAAAATTGATTTTTTCTTTCACTACCATATATACTTTTATATGCATTAGTGAAAAGCTGTTATTTTGGAATTACAAACAGACACTTAAATTTTATTATTCTGTATAGATTAAATATTTTATGTTTGTACATATAATATCGGTTCTCTAAGTTTCATTCTACTATTGCAGACAGGGCAGGATTTTATTAGTTATGGATTCAATTAACATAGTTTGATCTACATTGATGTATCTTAATATGAAAAATGTGTATTTTATCCATATTACATATATATAGAACTACCTATCAGTTAACAAAATTACTTACCTGAACATATGTCAGATTGATATACCTAGGAACTATATTAAATTATATCTTATAAAAGTCTGAGAATATGATTTTATGATTTCAGAATCTGAATCGCATAGATTTTGAAGGAAAAAAGGATGTGGCACAAGTGTTTAACAATGTACTCAGGCGTCAGATTGGCACTCGGTCCCCTACCGTCGAGTATATTTGCACCAAGCCTGAAATATTATTTACCTTGATGTCTGGGTAATAAACAATCACTATTTTAATCACTGCCTTCTCTCCAGGCAAACTGTATACTGCTTGTTAATTATTTATACAATAAGTAAATTTCGTATTATTACAACCATTTTCATCAAAAAGGAAATGTGATTTATATTTCCTTATGTGCTCCCCAGTCATTTTAATCGCTTACAACTAACACATTGATAGGGGTGCTCATTCATACTACTTCCAAGTACTATTTGCATTACATAGTGTTTATGTTTTTGTAAGTTATGAGAATTACCTGCAGCTTATCTCTGTGAATGTAATATCTACTCTTAATCATTGATTTTGGCTGATTCGAATAAATAGGTGGTAAGTTATCTATATTGCAAGAAGAAAATAAACTGCTTACACTAAATAAAAAAAGAATATGGGAAAAACCTATTGTGAACTAAATTTAGGTAAGGGATTTTTTTTGTTTTTGTTATACACAATAGCACTTAAATAGGTTTTTATTTATGTTTTCAATGCCCTAATATGTATGTATGCTAGGCTCAACCTATGCCACTCAGCTATAGTTCCACACTGTGGAACAAGTACACCAACCCTGTGGTGTAGTATTAATTTAGTTTCTGATTTTAGATATGAGCACCAAGAGATAGCCTCCAACTGTGGCACAATGCTCCGGGAGTGTGCTAGATATGAGGCCTTGGCTAAGATAATGCTGTATTCAGATGACTTTTACAATTTCTTTCGTTACGTTGAAGTTTCCACTTTTGATATTGCCTCAGATGCCTTTTCTACTTTTAAGGTTTGCAATTTTGTTCTGCATTTTTCATAATTTTTACATTGAAAATATTTTCTATTTCTTTTGAATGGGAGTAACTGGATTGTTTATTTTCAGGAATTGCTTACACGGCACAAAATGTTGTGTGCAGAATTTTTAGAAGCAAACTATGACAAAGTATTCAGTCACTATCAAAGGCTGCTGAACTCTGAGAACTATGTGACTCGACGGCAGAGTTTAAAGCTACTCGGCGAGCTGCTGCTCGACCGCCACAACTTCTCCATTATGACGCGCTACATCACCAATCCAGACAACCTCAAACTTATGATGAACATGCTTAAAGAGAAATCGCGCAATATACAGTTTGAGGCTTTCCACGTGTTTAAGGTATTATAAGGAGTTTTTGCCTGGGCTATTCAGATCGTCTGAATAATTGTGATGCCAATAAGATGCTGTAATCAATAACTTAAATATTTTCAGGTATTTGTAGCCAATCCAAATAAACCAAAACCAATATTGGATATCCTCCTAAGGAACCAAGACAAGCTGGTAGACTTCCTGACCAAGTTCCACACGGATCGCTCCGAGGACGAGCAGTTCAACGACGAGAAGGCTTACCTTATAAAGCAAATCAAAGAGCTCAAGCCACAAGAACACTAACATTTATTGCATTTCACGAAATCGGCACTTCCTCCTCAAAAGAAGTTAGTTATAGATGCTATTATATTTAAATGCTTCTAAGTCACCAAAGGGTGTTGCGCGGCGCCGCAAGTAAACGATCAGTTACAAATATTGGAAACCTAAATGGATTAACATTTGGTCTGTGATCAGTCGGGGAAAGTATATTTGTGCTACGAGCAAATTAACATTTTTAATAAAGATTTGTAGGAATTAGTGTATCTTATGGTTTGACTTATATCTTTTGTAAGTTGTTAAAACCATTTTTAGTTTTATGACGTGTTTAGTGACGGATCCGTGGTCACAATCGAAAATATTGTTTTGTCAGATCAGCTCACAAGTTCCTTAAGTTCAGGGTAACCTATTGAACGCGGTGGCAAAATACAGCAGATAACCGATATCTATCGAAAAGATTTGTATATATGACATTTTATTTAGAGTTTTTAAACAATTTTTGTATTCTAAATCAACAGCAAGAATAAATGTTAAATACAAAAGAATTAAATACAAATTTTATATTGCACTATGATTATTATGTATAGTATCAGTATTTATTTCAGTTGTAGTAAGTTGATACCATTATATTTTATAGGCATCACTTTGTTGTCATATGTTCAAAGATTGTTAATAATATGTAGTTATTGAAATTTTCACAGTATCATATATTTCGCAAAAAAATAACAAGTTTTTATTAATTGAAAAATAGATAGCTTATATATAACTCGAGTCAAGAAGCCACAGTACCATGGGTCCTGCGGCGAGAACTTGCATGTGTCCAATCATACGCCGCAGTTGTTCCCTCTCAGCTTTGCTTCAGTCGACTCGTGAAAATTACTGTATAATATTTATTTCTAACACAAATATTTTTTTATTATATCAGCATCTTAATGCAATGTCATTCTATAGAAACGGAATAAATACAATATTTATACCATATTTAAGAATTTTATTTTAGCCTTTCTATTTTATCTTATATGTTCACTTTCCGATGCTAACAGCGAATCTTATTTCTACTAGGTATAATGAAAGCTTAATTTTGCTATAATGATCTTTATTAGACTCAAGCATAATGTAATTCGCTGTACATAATTATCTTACTTGTAAACTGTACATGTACATGTATTAAATTAAACTCACATTTATCACAAATTTGAAGAAGGATAATTACTATTTACACATAGATCAGCGTACAAAGGTGTGAGTAAATTTGGAGTGCTACATTATTTATGTGGAATCTTTTTAAGTTTTACGAATTACAAATGTGTGTTAATACTCGCTTAAATACATTCACTTACGCAATAACAGAAAGGAACTAGGCATGATCGACGACCAAACACCATCTTAAGGCTATTCAAGTCAAGTGGGATTGATATACCTAATAGCTTCCTCGTTAAAGTACGAATACATGATATATCATGCTTTGGAAATGTATACACTTTCTTAAAACAATATTGTAGGATGATAAACACAATGAGATCGAATTAGACTCGAGATTATACGGTATGGTGCAATAAGGGTTTGACATATCGGCTGGAATAAACCGGGAGGCGTAATTAGCGCGTCTAAACGTTCCCTGTTTGGTGATTTAAAACTACTATGGAGAATGTATAGGTGAACGGAACATATCATTTACTAAATGCGGGTAATAGTAAGCTATAACTTTATGTTGACAAATTCAGTATCAAGGCAACTGCCTAGGAGCCCCGTGAGCCTAGTCGGAATTATATTTGAATAAGTAAGAAAAGTTAGAAATTGGGCCAAGAGAATTGCATTACCAAAAAACCCGGATAGGGTTAATCCGGTCCTGCCGCGTTATTCTGTTTGAACTATATTGTTTGATTGAAAACGACGCTCGACGTCGAGTTCGACGCCGAGAAACCTTAAGGAATAACGCGGCTGCTTGTGCTATGCATTATTTTTGATATTATATAAATTAGTATATAAAGAAGCAGAACCTTCCTTCAGGACATGCTTGTTATAGTGTCGTCTGTGTCTCTCGTACTGACAAGGTATGTGGGGCACCACTGCAATGCAACGAGTCTCATTTGACCTCATGAATAGGTAATTTCTATAGAATTAGTTTAGAGACCTCAATATTATAATCAACTACATTCTATCTTAAGACTTAATTATTATGGCAAGCATGCAATAAAGGCGATAGATGTACATATTTATTGAAATATGACGTCATATTCGTCATAGTCGAGGATAATTAAGTTATCAAATATAAAAAGACATTAGGCCCTACAGAGTATACACGTTATTTAGTTATACCTATAATAATAAAACACATAGTATTTAAGGACTAAAATATGTCCAAGTATGTGTGAATATTTGATAATAATTTATATGGTGCAGATTAATATATTGCATATATCTTGCTATCATTTTGAATATTTTACAACAGTCTTTTTAAATAAGCAATTTAAGGAATTAAATTTAGTTATTCCTTTAGAAATTCCTCCAATCTACTTAAGTCTTTGATAAGTCTAGTAATTCACACATAGCCATTCATGTAAAAAAAACGCGTCAAAAACGCCAAAGGGCAATAGCCATTTGATTTAAGCTTTTGAGAGTCTTCGAACCAGCAAGAAACATTTATATTAATATTTTTTGTCCCGGCTAAGCTTTTCATCATTATGACGGGATTCATCCAGTCAACATGGACATGAAGTAATAAGGAGTAAGTATGCCATAAGGGTCCGCGAAAAAGTCTATCCAATCCGAAGTTACAGCAAAGCAGGATTGGTGTCTTTCATATAAGAACAATTGTATTTTTTATTATTTATTGTTTCAACAAAATCCATAGCTTAAAATGAATTATTAATAGGTCTTATATACTTTTCATAAGCCAATGTCGGTTATACATTTTCCTCTCAACATATTACTTAAATAACAAACATAATATTGAATTGTAGTATTGTAGGAACTTATAAAAAAAACTCTCTGTTTAAAAATGTTCTACAAAGAACATTTTTGCAAAATTCCATAATTTTATGTGTGCACATTTTTATTTTGATAAAGTGACGCAGTGTCGGTGCCAGGATAATTTATCCTCTCAAAACACAAAATAATTTTTTCGATTTTTCGCGGAATGGCAGTCTTGGCATGTATTTTTGTTGAAAAATGGGTTTAATTCCGTAATCGTTATTTTTCCGAAATTTCAAAATATAGAGTCTAAAATAAAACCAATTTCATATTTAGCAAAAAAAGGCATGTCAACTCATACAAATCTTATACCGAAATACTTTTGTAATAAGAGCATTTCATAGAATTTTTTTTCTGATAATTATCTAGGTTCCCAGTAATATATAATTTAAAATATTTATTACTACTTAACACAAAAAGCGAGTAAAATATTACCATAAATACGCGGTCCCTCTGGGATAGTTAGTAATAAAATAAACAAGAAATACTATCTTGTGGGAATATTGAATTGCCTTATCTAATTGCAATAACAAAATTCGAATAAAATTTGGAAGGAAATACAAAATCACCTAATGATTTAATAACATATGTCACCTTAGTCGCCCTTATGACCTTGCGTATTTAATCCCCCTTCAAACGCATGCACATTCAAGCACGGATTTATCTTCTTTGATTCCATTATACCATAGTTGCATCAATCAGTCTGTGAACACGAAATAATTTCAAATATCTATCTCTAATTAAATAAATTACATGAAATGGCAAAATAATCAAAATTTTGTAAACTGATAGAACTTCTCTATCTCCACCAGCGTGCATATTTATTAATGTTTAGTATAAATAACTATTATATTGACGTATAAATAATGTATAACAACGCAGTCATAAATTAATGGAAGAACAACATATTGATGGAGTGGAGATCGTTAATATTCGACCTTCGTATAAATTATAAATAGTTATAAATACGCATAATTTTCATGTATTTAAAATTACACTCTAGGCTCTAGTGAAAAAGAGACGTCAAGTAGTTAATGCACACCAGTATAATATAAGGAACACAGTGTAAACGTTCCGTCAATATTTACACAAGAAGAAACTTAATAACTAACACCAATTTTACTTTTACGATGTAGTTTTGTAACCTTTATATTAATAACTATATTAATTTGCAACATAGAAGATAATCTTCTGGGTATTTACATGTCCGGTGAAGACCTAAAACTTGCACTCCCCACGCGGTGCGAGTCCGACCTAACTCCTCCGCCGCCCCCGCCACGGATATCGACGGAATCCACAATGGATTCTCGAAAGGTATTTACATACAATACAATGAATATTGGTGAATGTATGATAAATCAACTATCGGTTGGTTGGTTTGGTATCATATAAGATGTTATATTGTATTTCCGATTCACTTTATCATACAGAAGATTTTTCAACGTTTAAATACATTGGAACTAATGCAAAAGCTGCATCAATAGTAGTCTTTCTTGTCCTAGGAGATGATGTTATTTGTGGAAATTGATTAAAGGATTTTTTACGTGGCCCATTCTTTTGGAACAAAACACCCTTCGAAGTGACAAAATATATAGCGAAAGGCTACCTAAAGATGTGTGCGTGTCTCATACTCCTATATATTTCTGGATCATGTACTCATATGTGCGGACTGGAATCTTGTGACTGCATTACATTTATGTGTACATTGCACTATAATGTTAACAGTACAACTGACAATACCAGCGCAGTG
This sequence comes from Watsonalla binaria, assembly GCA_929442735.1. Classification (NCBI taxonomy): domain Eukaryota; kingdom Metazoa; phylum Arthropoda; class Insecta; order Lepidoptera; family Drepanidae; genus Watsonalla; species Watsonalla binaria. Next base: position 8,618,280 of record OV838919.1, on the reverse strand, counting down.
ATATGCTAGCCTGCAAGATACTATAACACATTTAGTTGATTTTTAATGAAATCACTAAAGGAGATTAAAGTGAATCAATTGTCATATAAATTATTTAGCAACTAGCACTGTAGTCGGGTTATAATTACAGTTGAATACAACCCAAGTACTCATTAGTAAAGTCTGAACTGAAAAGATATTGAACTCCCAAGATAATTAAATCGTCAAATCAACAGTCAATGTATCACCTTAGAGCAATAATAGCCAGGAGTTCGCATAACGAAGACGAAAGAAACCCTCTTTTGAAGTACGTCCGTGGAAATCATCACTTAAGATTCTTACAGTTTTGGATACTTTATAAGTGCGTGCGTAGTGTGTTCACGCTTAGCTCATGATGATGAGTTGTCCCGTGTTGTTGGCGTAGACCAGTCCCTGTCCGGGCTGCGGAGCCCAGCGCAGGCAGTTGAGGCTCGTGAACCCGTGCTCCCAGTTCTGCTCCAGCTCCTTGATCGGCGACAGGCCCGTGCGGCTCGAGCTCTCTGCACATATCATATCACCCACTCAATAAATGACAAAGACATGGAATTAAAATTCGGCACAAATAGCTCTGTAAGTAAAACGCGTTAGTTATGTTAGTTATAGTATGCAAACATAATTAAGTAATTTGGTATTGTTTTTACTTTTTTAAGTGTCATTTTTTACCCATGCACGCTGAATTTTATTGTAATTAATAATTATTTAACGTAATGAAATGCACATGATGCCAGCTGAGTTTTCTGCCGGTTCTTCTCAGAAGGCTAGTTTCCGAATCGGTCAGTACTTCGACGTTCATAATTGACTTAAATCATTTTAATTTTCAATACAAAATGCGTATAATATTTAATAACTCGCGTGAACCGGCGCGAGCCCAGGCCCACGACGAGGGGGCAACGGCGAGTCCAGTACAAGTTAGTTACCGAGCGGGTCGAGGCGGTAGAGCAGCGCGAACACGTTGTTGCGGCCGTGCGGCGCCGTCGTAAACCGGCGCGAGCCCAGGCCCACGGCGAGGTGGCGCGCGGTGGGCGACAGCGCCACGGACACGGCGCTCTGCTCCAGCACGGCCGTGTGCAGGCACTGGCCCAGCCGCGACCACTCCAGCGAATACACACCTGCATACACACACACACACACACTATGTTAGTATGTTGGACGCATCGCGCTGTTAGCATCTGTGCAATACCTACCAGATTCATCTCAGTTCAGCAATCTTCCCAAATCAACGGTAACATTTTGACGTTATAAGAAAGTCTGTTTATCCCGTCTTCTGCGTTTCCGTTTGGCCCTCTGTTAGAAACCCTCACTCTGTCTTCTAGAGTGATGACCAGCCTCGCACTATAAATTATTTTGATATCCAATATTATCTTATTTATCAAGGCATCCGCATGAGTATTTACGCAAGTTGTAATGATTTAAGTGGCACAGTGTGCTGCTCCCCTCAAATGCTGATAGTAGCATGTCGAGCAATGATGGGTGTGTTGTGGACTGACCCAGCCAATGGTTGGTGTTCCGCAGGCGAGGCACAGGCAGCAGCGCTACCAGTAACCGCCCGTCCTTGGAGATGTCGATGCTGGCGTCGTTGTGGATCCGGCACCTCTGAACCACCACGTTTTTTGTACCTAGTGTTATTTAAAATTGTTAGCGATTGATATCTGCGAACCTTCGATAAAGTCCCATACTATAATATTCTTGCATGTATCACTGGTGAAACATATTTAACAAGTTATAGTATAATATACACATATTATCACGGTGAGTCTCTCAAGAAGTAGGCAGTGTTATAACAATGTGCAAAGAATAACAGTTATGCCGTCACCACATAACTTTACTGTCATCATGGAATTTATTGAGCGTACAAACTTTTAACTTTTTTATCTTTCGTTTAAGTTGTCGTACTTAAGACACTTTGGGACTCCTGGATGTATAAGGTGTCGGTCGATGTTGTTCGACGATGTTGGTCGTCGCACATATGTGGCTGAGCGCCACATATGTGCGACGACCAACATCGTCCGAAAACCGCGACTACGATAAAAAACAATAGACAAAAAAATTTTCACTCCCTATACTCAATGTGTGTACGTGTAAAACAACGTGAATGAATGGAGTTCACCACGGGGGCTTACAGTCAGCGATGTCAGGTATCTCGCCGATAGTGAAGTCCCAGGCCTGCACGCGGTGCGAGGGCGCGGGCAGCGCCTCGGACAGGATGCCGGCGTCCAGCAGCCCCGCCATGCCCGCCATGCGCCGTCCGCCGCCCTCCTCCTCCACTACCATCGCATTCTGGAATGCATATCAGCGTCAGAACCAGCTCCACCTATCGGATGATCAGCGGCGTCGCTAGGCAGACTAAGCCCCGTTCAAACGAGAATAAAGCGGGTCCCAACCCCCTTTCAACGTATTGATGCATGCTTTGAAAGCATGGACATATACTTACAGTTAAAAACCCTATTTGAGACGAACTATTCATACGGTCATAACATTGTTTCCTGTGTATGTTGTATCAAGATAAATATGTTGTGTTTGTGCATCAATAACACAACCAAAGGTGGAGTAAGAGACTCTGAATTATCATTTCACGCGTTAGTTACTCCAAAGATTTGCGGGCCCCTCTGAGCATCAGAGCCCTGGTGCATCGCGCCCTACGATTGCTACGCCACTGAATAAATCACGGGTGTATATTGCACGTAAACTCACCTGAGCCAATATAATGGGTTGCAAATACTCTTGAACTCTCGGCATCCTTTGAAAGGGGGCTCCCTGTGCTTCGGCAGCGCTAGGCACATCGTTGATATGCACGAGCGGCACAGCCACGTTGTTGAGCACGGTGTGGAACTGGCCGGGCTCCTCGGGCCGCCCGCCGCTGTCGCCGCGCGGCGCCAGGATGTGCGTCCGGTACATTGTGAAAGACCGACGGTTACCTATTTCAGGCGAAACGTTATTCTGTAACGGCGGCCGGTTCTCCGGTTGGTTCTCTGCATTGTTCTGCAAAGAGAACATTTCTCTCACCGACGACGGGGTGTACAGTCGTATCGTCTGTAGTCGTCTGAATCTGTTGCGAGCTGCGTTTCTCAGTCTCACTGCTTGCATGTGTGCTATCCGTATGAAATTAACCCTGTGTTCGAACTCATTCATCATGTCATTTCTCGAGGGATCCTGGTTTGCGGCATCGTTGTTAGGTGGGGCATTGGAGGGGCCCGCCACCGGCTCCATGTTCTGCGGTCCCACTCGAGGGGTAATGGAGCCGTGTCCGGAGGTGCGACTGGGCACATATCGCAAGGTTGGTATTCTATGAGTAGAGACCGGGGGTAACATTCGTTTCCTATGGAAAGGATGCGCGTTAGGATTGGTTCTGTGTAATGCTTTCAAACGTTTGCACTCCATGTACAGTTCCCTTCTATTCCGAGCAGTTGCCGAATTATTCCTATTGGCAGCGGCTATTTGTACCGCAAGACGATTGCTCCACCTCTGCGAAACATTGCTGATTGGAATTGATACAACATTTTCTTGTACATTGCTGCCCGCTTGAGAAGTAGACGGCGGGTTGTTTTCAGTTTCGGCTTTCTTGTTCGGTTTTTTTTTATTTTTATCATTTTCTACATTTCTTGGAGGTCCCACAGGAGGGGCGGTTGCTAACATAGATATAGTTTCCTCGGGACCGTCCACGTTTACAGGACCCGTGTGGTCGACGTTTTGAATTCGAACAACATTTAACGAATCCACACGCTGGGAAGGACTCTGCGGAATAGGATTCCCTCCTCGCCCGCTGTTTCTATTTGTCATTAACATTAGACAAGTTAACGCTAAAGCTTTCTTGAGCGTCCGTAGCATGTTGATAATAAGTTGGCTGAGGCCGCGCTCTTCGAGGCACATCATCATCATATTGAACATTACAGACAGCACTTGCATGGCTCGCATACGTATCTCATGCCTGGTAGCGCTTATTTCAATAGCTCGTGCGAAGTCTCTTCGCGATCTATTAGAATATCTAGGCGACAAACGGTTCGCTGTAGCATTTCTCGAACGTCTGCGGAACTCGTCTTCTGCTCGCCATCGGAAACTAGATTGTAATCTTCTCCTGGCAGAGGGGGATGATTGCGTACTAGGTGACGACCTCATCTGAGTGGTTCTACTCGTTGGAGTTTGGTCTTCATTAGTCGTCAGGTGACTGGTATTCCCTGTTGAACCATTTACTGTAGAATTGGTAGTCGATGTAGTAGTGTCTGTGCGATCAGTAGGGTTGATATTGTTAGTACTATTAGAACTGACAGGATCATCTCGGTTTGCGGTATTAGATCTGTCAGCGTTATCTTCTGCTCTAGGATTGGTCCGTGGAGTTCGGTTCGTAGGCCGCGTCACACCATCGGACATCTCTGTGAGGATCATACATCTTTCTAATAGGGATCTTGTGTAGTAACTCGGCAAATCCTGTCGTCCCGTTTCTCTATGCAGCATTAATATTCTTCGTCGCAAGTTCTCCCACATAGTGCGAAGCTCCCTCATGGTCGTACGGTTTCCCCTCAGCCACAGGTTCGTTAGTTGCATAGTATGCTTTTGCAGTGCGCTGACGCCACTTCTCACTTTTCGGTATGCTTCATCAGGTGGGACGGAGCCACCTCTCGTCCAGAAATTATCACGGCTCGTCGAGGGCCGATTGGGATTGGAATCGGATGCCCCCGAACCTCTACTCGTCGACGGCCTCGCGTTCCGACCGGCCGCTTCGGCATCCACTCCTGTCGCTGCGGTTCCTTGCGTTCGAACACGAAATCGACTGCTCGATAACAAGACATTGATACCCCCAGAATCACGAGAGCTCTGTTGGTTCTCCTCAGCTCGAGATTCATTATTCAAATCAAAAAATATTCGACCTGTTGGATTACGCTGCTGATCTGCGGCTGCGTTAATAGGAGCCGGGGTCGGAGCTGTAGTAGTAGGCGGGGCGCTGGCCGGAACGGGACAAGGGCTCGGGCCGGGGGCAGAATCCGTGGGGGGCGGGCGCGTCTCCTCCTCAGGCTCGTTTTCCTGGAAAGTGGAGTTCCGCGTCCTCAGTATATTCACTTCTAGTGAATGATCACTATCTGAGTCGGAGCTGGAAGAGAGGAAAGAGCGGCGCCAGATAGGACTTAAGAGTCGTGGCGGCCGTGGGTTTGATTCTTCGCGAGGCCGTCGCTGGCCCCTGCGTTCCACGCTGGCTAGCGTTGACAGCGACATGTTCGTGATCAGGTTGAGTAACCGCGTGCCCGAGTCACGTAGTATGTCTCGGATTAGGTCGAGGCTTTCGTTGATGGCGTGCGCGTCCACAGGCGGCGTGGAGGGGCTCATCTGCGTAGAAGAGTTGGTAGTGGCGGGAGGCGGCGGGCGGAAGCGCCGCGGTGGGACGCGACTAATGGTAGCGAACATGCTGGTACGCGACGAGTGTCGCCCGAGCGGCAACTCCACCACGGTGTCTCGCCCCTCCTCTACAGTGCGCCGCAGGCTTGCTGCCCAGGCACTGAGCTCTTCTTCAACTTCACTGCGGGATCTTTCCGCCCGGACGCCCTGGTTACTCTCCACTCCCGTACCTCTGGAACCCTCTGCTTCAGTGTGCCTAGAGCCCTCCATCCCTACACTCCTGGAACCCTCCACCTCCGTTCTCCTGGAGCCCTCTACCCCTGTGCCCCTGGAGTAGCCCTCTGAACCCGTGGGCCTGGAGCCCTCTACCGACACGCCCCTGGAACTTTCCTCCCCCGTGCCCCTGGAGCTCCCCACCCAGGCATCGCGCTCGCTCTCCACCCGCATACCCCTAGAGTTCCCCGCCCAGGCATCGGGCTCGCCCTCCACCCCTGTACCGCTAGAGTTATCCGCCCAGTCTCCGCGTTCACCCTCCACCCCCGTACCACTGGAGCTCCCTGCCCAGGTACCGCGCTCACCCTCCACCCGCGTACCGCCAGAACTTCCCGCCCAGGTACTGCGCTCACCCTCCACCCCCGTGCCGCTGGAGCTCCCCGCCCAAGAACCGCGCTCACCCTCCACCCCTGTACCGCTGATACTCCCCGTCCAGTCGGCCGGCCCGTCCAGCGGCTCAGCATTACGCCTACCCTCCGTCAATACGCTCTGCACACTCTGAGCGAAAATACTATCCCCGCCCTCTGACGATACGCTCTCCGCCTGGACACTTTGGTTATCAGAAGCAGCACGTCGAAAATTTTCCGCCCATGGACCCAGTCTGCCCTCCATAGGGCCTCGGATGAGCCTAGGTCCACGGTGCGTCGAGAATGGGTTCGGCAACAATGTAGGCTGAATTAAATCTGAGTGTGGTCTTTGGATATCGTTCAGCGGCTGAAAAGCAGATGAGGGTGATCCGAACGACGAACGTTCTTGATTAAGTGACTCCTGATCCCTGAAATGTAATACCTTGCTTTAGAAATTCCATTTGAAAATAGCATTTCACGCAACCTTTCAATAATTTGTACCTCGGAGTATCATTGTCAAAAGATAATGCCCCGAAATTCAGAAGACGGCCGCCGCTTCCATCAATATCTCCTTGGTCACTGGTATCTTGGTTTCGTGATGTACCAGCAGTCGGAGTTCCTACAATAACAAAAGTACTTTTTGTTTTTTTTCTGAACAGTCTAAAATGGTTAATGACGAAGGCAAATTTAGGATTGAGTGTGTATAAAGTACCTTCATGGTAGGCGGCGGATGAAGACGAGCGCGTCCATCCCGAGGGACCGGGCGCCTGGTCCGTTTCCATGGGGTCTGTACCGCGGTCAATCTGTCACCAATATTTTACTAATAATATAGGTATACATTTATCATTATTTCCTGTATTTTTTTCTGCGAGTCTAAATAAATCTCTTAATACATACAAAACAAAGTAATTACTTCCAAATTAATCAAACAATATAAATGTTACAGATGCCTTTGTTTATGAATTTCAGCATTTAAAGTACAGAGTAGTTCACATGTCAACTCGATAATGTATGTAGGACCAAGTGTCAAATAATATAGTTTTAGTATTACCAAGGGGTAATGATTTGGTTATGCCAAATTTGAAGAGTGTATTGCCTTTAAGAAAAAACGATTCCATTCAATTTAGGCTAATACTTACTCCTAACTACAACGGTCTTCTTTTAGAGAAGTCGTTTTTTTTCACAAAAATTTTACCGTATTTGGCGGCGAGGGGGTGAGTCGATGTCTCACCATGAATAGGCGCTGGTAATTCCTGACCAAACTGTCATATCTTTGAACGAGGTTTTGGTAGGAATTAACGATCATGTCCTGAGCTGCACCCGGGCTGTCTTGAGTGCGGGGGCCTTGGTCGGGGGACGCGCGGCGGACGCCCCCCGCCGGCATCTGGGGCCCACCCGTCGCCATAGCGCTTTGTTGTACCAACGGGTTGTTTGCAGAGGGCCACAGGGATATCCCAGTTATTAGTTTGTAACCCAGTGCATCAAATGCCACATATCTGAAAAAATTCTACATACATTAATTTGCACAATTTAGGGCAAGCATATAGTTTCTAACTGATATTTTTACAAGATTTTTTTATAGTATTAACATTTAATTACGCACCTCACTTTCTCATTGACATTACTAGTAGATACTTTAGTGCAGGGTGCGGACTGGCTCCAGTCCCAGAAATATAATTCATTGTATGTGGCTATGACCAACAGTTGTTCTCGGGGATGGAAAGCAATTGAGGCTATCACTGTTTCATTGCGTACATTCCAAACTTCACTTCCACCCTATAATAAATAAGCAAATAATTTATTAAAAAATATAAAAACGTAAGTTTTTGCCAAATTGAATGTCAAATCAAATATCTATATACCATCAAAGAAGCACCACATTTTAACTTTATTTGCTGATGATGCTAAAGTTGAGTTTTATATATACTTACACTTGCAATATCCCACACCCTTACTTGTCCTCCGAGGCACCCAGAGCCTATGAGCTGAGGATGGGACGGATGGAAAGCTATGCACCATGGTGTTCGAGGATGGCCTTTTAAAATTCGAACATGCTTGCCACTCGCCAGCTCTGATACATACACATTGTGGTTGCCATGAGTTGATGCTACTTTAGTCCTAGAACAAAAATTTGTTTCATGGTAAATTTTTGTCATTATCTGGATTTGCAACTGAAAATTAACACATTATTTAATATTCATAGATATCTTTATGATTCTTACCCATCTGGACTGAAGACCATTAGGAAAGTTGATCTGGGATAGCCAGGCAAATCACAACTCTGGAAGTGGATACAATTAATTAAAAGAAAAATAATGATTGAAATTTTTTGCATTCTGCTCTAACTGCTGAAACTTAACACAACATAACGAAGGACTTCTGTATGTTACAACAGCCACAATTCACTTAACAATAAATATGTCACAAATATTAGATGCTCATGAGACAGTGTGGGTCTGTTGTTGACTTTTAAGCACATAGCATATCAGACATATTGAAATTTCCCCATAATGTCTACCTTCACCTTAACATGGTCACTGCTAACGACACATCTGTCTGTCCAACAGTGAGCGAATTTATGAAGATGCAAAGTTAGCAGTGAATTTGTTAAAGCTTAGAAAACCTTATTGTAGATCTTCATCCAGTAGTCGGGCCACACTTTTTTTTAGTATAGTTTTGATTAAGCTCTATAAAGTATTTCTTCAATTTATATTTTCTTTTATTAGATTAGATTACAGGCAGTCCTGGACATATGTCGTTTCGATTTACGTCGAACAATGTTTTGACACTATTCCTCAAACATACGTAATTTGTTTCGATTTCTGGCATAGGAGAATTCACTTGCGATTCACTCGCGATGTCAATGTCCGTGGGGCCGTCGGGGCGCGGTGTCGGCGTGCGGGGATTACCCCGCACATGACGCTGATTTTGTTTAGTTACTTCAGGGACACCGGACAATCAATACATTAGTTACTTTTTTTTATCTTTGACAGTTTTTGTTTTTACATACATATTTAAGTGAATTTTAAACTATGCCACCTAAACAAGACAGTAATAGTAAAGTGATGAAGAGAGTGAGAAAGGCAATGACAAATGAGGTTAAATCTAAGATTTTAAAACTCAAAGAATGTGGTTGTTCGACTTCATCTATTGGAGGAGAACTTAAATTATCATGCACAACGGTACAAACAACATTGAAAGATAAAGAAAACTCTGAACAGCTCTACCTTCCGCCTCTTCAAACAGCACTATTATACGAACAAGGAATGCTTTAATTTATGAAATGGAAAAACTCTTATACACTTGCATTCAAGATCAAACTTTTGATAATAAAGTTTCCTTTGTTATAAATGCAGTTTTTTTATTATTTTGAATCTGTGTGGAACCTAATCCTTGAATTTTACATGTAAACATATGAAAAAATATGTCTCGACTTATGTCGTACCGATTTATGTCGCATATTTCGAGAACCGAAGATGCCATAAGTATGAGGACTGCCTGTAATCAGTATATGTTATAGTTACCCTTATTTTGAGTGGTTTCTGAACTAAGATATCTTCCGCAATGTTTTCAAACACAGTTTTGTTTGGTGGGCAGTGCTTTGGATCAATACCACGCTCCCGCCACTGCCAGCTTTGAGCAATGTTGCCAACATTCTGAGGTTCCTCTATGGGTTCATTCTTAAATAGCCACTCATTGTCCAACACTGGATCCATTGTCCTTATCAACAAAACTGTGTGGTTTTCAAAAAAGAACACTGAACCTGAAAAAGAATATGACAATATAAATCTGTTTTGCTAGTTTGTTAATTCTTGAATTACTCTCAAGTAAATATAGGTATTGTAACATATACTCATAGGGTTTATTGTTAGATATAGGAGTAAAAGTATAAATACATTATGATATTAATTAAAGCTTACATAACCAGAGCTGAAAATAAATGAAAATGTGCATATGTATGTTGGATATTTATTGTAATGTCTAGTACAGAAGTTCATTAAATACTTCACGTTTATATTTTATGTCGGAATTATAATACATACCTATAGTCGGAAATGACCGGGGCGAGCCATATTGGAAAATGACAAAACGTTATTTAATTTTACAATAACATCAGTTGATTAGAATACCCTACTCCTCGAGGGAGCGTTTTATGTATATCCCATAGATTTCTTTCAAAACAATCCTATAATTGAAAGCGATAATGCTCGTTTTCATGTGTTTACAAGATGTCTAAAAAACAATCATATTTACCTTAATCATATTGCAAGTTGTTAGGGCATTACGGTGCAAATTTCTTCTTAAGGAAATATTTGTATATTTGTTGTTATTTTGTGTATTTAGTCTTAATATCAAAGTTTCTGCGACTCAAAAATCCATAACAGAAACAATTTAACAGCGCCAGCTGCGAAACGTCAAAATACGAATCCAAAAACAAATAAGATCTTTAACTAACACAGAAGATACATACTTAGATCAAAGACAAAAGATTCACAGGCTAAACGTGAAGTGATAAAAGTATGAATAGTCGTAGATTTTTTTTTTAAATATTGATATAATAAATCAACAACAGAATGAAGGTGAAAATTTTTGTTTCAACATTAAATAAATAATTAAAACTCTAAAACTGCAATATGTACAGATCTTAAAAATATTATCTAGAAATCAGATGTATTTTTTCATACTTCATCTGTGGCCGAGGAAGTAACCAAAGAAATTCTTTGAAAAAAAAAACATACCTCGTATTCGTGCCTGAGACGGCGATAGACTCACCATCTGCCACGTTGGCACTTAATCAAATTCGGTGAAAAGTGGGTGTTGGGATAACAACACCTCTGCCTACCCCTTCGGGGAATACAGGCGTGAGCATATGTATGTACCTCGTATTCGATTTTTTATTTTATTATTGGATTTGGGTTACCATGTGGTACTTTAAAATGCAGGATTCAAATACTCATTGTAATTATGCCTATTAGTAAAGAAACATTTTTGCATACCCTACATCTGTATTATTTATTTATTGTTTTTAATTATTATTATGTATTATTTATTTATTTGTTAAGCAGACGTCGTCTAAATAGATAAAGAATAGTTTTTGTGGTGTATCATATCATAGAAACGATTACGTATGTCTTGGAATTCCTATTCTTTTTCGTATTATAGTTTTTTTATACTTTTTTTTTATTATACTTGCTAAGCACCGCGGTTTCATTCCTGTATAATTTAACTGCCTACAAAAAAGTATTTATTGTGTGAAAGAGTATAGTGATAGAGAATAAAAGTAAATGCATCCACACATCCCTTATTTCGCGTTTCGTTTATAATATTAGTAGGACTAGCGACCCGCGTTCACTTCGTTTCTCAAAACGTTGACTTTTCGCTCCATCTCACAACTTGTTCCACACAAGATGGCGCCACACGTCAGTTGGATTTAATGAGAAAGGAAAATGTTAGGATCGCACAATGATTCATCATCATCTACCTGGCCTTATCCCATACACTGTTCGGGTCGGCACTTGCTTCAACCCGATGTGGCTGATCACTTGATTTTTATACGAAGCGACTGCCATCTGACCTTCGCAACCCCTTTAACGACGAAAATCTGTGATCTGGGTTAAACCAGTTGTCAGACTATTTTAGGCCTCCGACTGACCTGTAACGACTGCCAAAGATGATAAATTGGCAATCGCTGATCGAATGATATGCGTAATATCAACTGTGCCACGAGCTGCTCGAGGCTCGCACAATGATTATTATAATAATATTTTTTGTACATAGGTACGTAATAGTAAAATGTATGATTTTCACCAGTGCCCCCCTTTCTACTTCTCCATCAAGGGCTAAGATTTAGAGCCAAATGACGTGGACCATCTAATAAAACTAGGAATATTTGGATGCTGATAAGCAATAATGTGTCAACCCACAAAAAGTCAAATTCAAAGGTTTTGATATATTTTGATAATGCATCACGTATTTAACATTCTAAAAAAGTGTTTCAAGTCATCTGAAACATAAAAGTACGTAAAAAATGGATTTATGTCATAAAACAAATCTTAAATCACGTATACAATCATCTTAAGACACCATTTTCTCAAAACCAAGTTTATGCGGGTTGACACATTATTGCTTATCTGCATCCATTTTTCATTTTAGAAGAAAAAAAAATTCTGTGGTAGCGAATTCTAAAAGTGTCCAACGAGTTTTCTCTAATAATTAAGTTAAATATACTGTAGTCACACCACAGGTGAATTCTATGGTGACGGAAAATAAATTATTTTATATTTTAAGTAATGTACATACTTAAGTAAGTAAGTACATAGATACATATGCTCACGCATGTATTCCCCGAAGTTGTAGGCAGAGGCGTTGCAATAACAACATCCACTTTTCGCCGAAGATGATTGAGTGCCAACGTGACAGATGGTGAGTCTATCGCCGTCTCAGGCACTATTCAAACGTCTCTTGAAATACTTGCAGGTAAAGCACGTGGTGTGAAATCACATAAGTTTTAGAAAACTTATTGCTACAGGCCCCGCTGGGATTCGAAGTTACGTCGCTTGCGTAGCAGCTTGAACTCCACGACCACAACGGCTCTTTAAGTAATGTTTGAGATTAATTTCGAAAAGCGTAGCTTGGTATAATACCTACGTATTGTTTGATATACGGCGATAGAATCACCATTTGTCAGTAGATAAGCACCAAATCTTCGGTAGAGATGTAACACCGGTTCTTCAAATCCCGTAAGTACAGGCAGGCCAAAGCTAACACACACTTTGCTTCTAGATAGAAGTAATTGATAATTTGAATAAAATAATTAATTAATAATGGTAGTTTCCTGTGATTCTTTACAAAAAAAACATTAAGACTGGCTTTGGAAGTCTTCCTACTTAATGTTGTGTACGTTGTGAATGTTTATGAAAAAAGCTGAAACTTTTTAATTAAGTAAGCATCAAAAGTTAAGATGAAAGCTTTGATCTTGACTTTGTATCGCTCGCTATCGGTAATATCAATCAGGCTTATTTTCTCGCTCGTCGACTGGAGACGCTGTTCTTCTTTGAAATTACAAATTCTGCGATCAAGCCTGTATATTATAATTACTACATTTGATCTTCTGGTATATTCTTCCATTTGGTATATTCTTAGGTAAGCGCATTCCTGAGCATTCGCTGCCCATACGGCGGTTGGTGTGTCTTTAACGCATTCTCCACGATAAAAATAATGGGAAAAACATGTCAATTAGGTTTGCATGTTGGAGTGACTCCAAATATGTCGATACATTTTTCGCAGGCAGGTTGTAGTTGAATTCCAAAGATGGCGGATCAACACAATTTCTCACCACGCCAATTTATTACACATTTCTTTCTTTAGTGAACCGTCAATCACATCAAACACGCGATGGAATTTCGAAAACTTTGACACATGTCAAAACCTATACTGAGGGACAAATTGAGAATCCGAGTATCCACTGATGGCGAATCCATTGCTGTCTCAGGTATTACCTAAGGAACTAAATGTTATAATAAACTAAATATTCAAATGTGTGTACTTACATAATATGTTTCTTTTTCAGGCAGTAAGGAAGCATTGGATGCATGTAATTCTATTTGAGCTAAGCTGATATAACCTAGAATAGGATGCACCCACGTATATACTTACCTACTTACTTACTTTCTTAAAGTAGGCGACATTTATTCACTTTACCTACTTAGTTTAGAAATTAGCATGCAAGGTATAAAAAATAGTGAAGCCATATTCACCGCTTAATGTTCTATTGTATCCACGAATAAGGATTCTAAAGGGCAAAATGTTCTCAAATAACCATTTTATGTAATGTCTTCTATTCTGCAACAAAAGTTGTAAAACGCCGTCGGAAGCCGCCTCTCGCGCGTCTTCAAGATTTCAGCCATTTAGATTTACGAGTGTGCCGTAAAATAAATCTCAAATATGAGGTCCCCTTCCATCAGCACCGCTTGCGCCCTATTCTCGAAATATTTACAGTACATTTTGCACGAGTTACATATTAACTGTGATAAAAAGTTTCCTTTTCCTTCTTTATGTCTCGTTGATTGTACGTACTTAGGCACAGTAATGTTATCCTCACATTAGTCTTACCTATTTCATCAAAAACAAACATGAGTAGGTATAATAATAGATAAAGGCAAAAAACAAAAAAATATCATTTTGATCATATACCTACTTATAGGTACAGTTACAATTTTAATCAATAGTACGTTATACAATTTTAACGTTGACTGTTGGCTGTTGACACAACCCGTTTGAATACTCGAATACTTAGTATGTAGGTACCTAATAAAATTACTGTGGCTGGTGAAGTAATGGGCAATGTGTAAAATTACTCTTCGTTCCGTGTTAAACGTATGCATACACATATATGTATACTATCTACCTACCTATAGTAGAAAAGCGACGATGTAACGATATTTTTTCTCAAAATATGATTCTCCGCAATTTTGCGCTCGGAATGGATTATTTTTCGGCGAGGACGTGATGCTTTGCCGTGATTTAATATCACACCTTTAATATTTAAATGTGTGAGGTATGAGTATGTCTTTGTTTATAATTACCGCAACTATAATAATAAGCCTTACGTTCAATGTGTTGTGTTTACGTGATTAGTTACCCTGGAATAAAATTGGAAACATTGTCAGATATACTTACTTTAGATCATATCAGAGGTTCAGGAGCCTAAATCTATATTAATATTATAATTTTCTTATTGCTTTGGAGATTTTCATGGCGTTTTGTACACAATATTTTCTTACTTTACATAAACAGAAAACGTTTTGGTTCGAATATGATTGAGAGCGACCACGCGTGAAATGGCATCTCTGATCCATTTTTCAAGAAGGCCCAGATACGCCGCTTACCGCGGAATACAGATTAAAGTACAGATAAATTATATGCTTTGTATATACTTATGTCCAAATAAAGACGACAAATCAATCTTAATCGATGTAACTTAATACATGAAGAAAACTTCTATACTCTAGTTAAAACAAACAAGATAAATGTTTATTTTGGACCAATATTTTTTCCCTGTAGGCATCAAATAAAAATATAGCCCCAGAGAATCAAAGACTGATACAAATAATGTTGCTTCGAGATACCTCGCGGAACATTGTTCCTGTCCAATTAACTACAGAAATAGAAGGTACTCCGATTTTCCTGATTTAGATACAGCCTCCTTGCGAGGGAGCTTTGAGTTTAAACTGACGCCTCATACACCTCCTAAAATATTCATTCTGCTCGGAATGGAATAGGAGGTCAGTCGCCTACGAACCTACCATGTAAACTATCCATCGATTTATAGCTATCTTAAAGTTATCCTTACCAACCCCTGTTAAATTAATTCTTGTGATCTATAGGTTACTTTGTTTATGGCAACCAATGTAGGTATTTCGAATCTGTGAACGGAATATTTAGCAAATATTTGAACTGATGGGTTTTGATCTTTCCGCATTATGTGGATTTTCTCAACAATTGTTTGGTTATATCATTTCTATTTGACTTCCTAGTTTGAAATTTTGCAGCCTGTTTTTTTGGCAAGGTATCTGCACCCGAGCCGCTCATAAAAATTTAAATTTACTTAGTTCCAAAATTATTGCGATGCGGTCCCAAGACTCTGATTAAAATGCATGGCCGACAATAGACATTGTTCCAGATCAAACATTTTCGTCCTTTGTGTCTATATTAAAGACAAAGACTGGGGGAGAGGACTTTCAATCTGCGTTATTCTTTGTCCCTCACTTTTTCATTGATTAAGGGTGACTGCCTGTAGGTAATTATATTTATTTTATTTTGAATAATAATTTAAAACATCATTAAGTTTGCTAATATAATTCAGGTTACCAGCTTATAATAAAGCTAGAAAAGTCGCTACGCGTTGTTTAAAACGATATTAATATTTCGCCTCAGAAAACACCATACTATAATTATCATTACAAATTTTTCATCTAAGCGTATACAAGTAAGAGGATTGTTTGTGTCCAATGGGTGGAGAGAGGAACTGTCACGTTTAGTTTGCACTCGTGGCTAGTGTGCGGCGGAGAGCTGTCTGAGGGCGCACATGACGCTAATTGCAAACTTTCATCCTCTGACACTGTCTCATGGCTCCAGGAATTATTTTAGCTTTAAATGTGTACGTTGTTACCCTTCCACCACAGATGGTCATGCATACACTAAGCCAGGTATCTTTGAATTTTATAAAACAGTCTGCTAGTACTGCGTATGTGTAGTGAATCTCAGCGATTATCCCTATTTGTGACATGTTGACATTCACTTTAGCTCACTCATTTGGGTCTGCGAAGAAATATCTTCCGAGTCGTTATTAGATGTAAGTAAGTTAAATTCTAATGATTCATAAAATTAAATTATATGGATCATACGATTATACGCTAGCACGATCGTGTTGAGAACATTATTGCCTGTACTCGCCGATCAACGTTTGCAATCGACTGCGGCCCGTGAATTGTCGGTTTTTTAGGCATGCATCAAAGGGAATCGCCAGATGGTTCGTTGAGGTGCCCATACGATCGCTCTTCGAAAAAGGGATGCCTGCACTGCCTGCATCGTGCCGTTTACAGACGATCACACGATCAATGATCATCGCCGAAAGCAGCCATACCACTCACAGCCCATCTCTAGTCAGATTAAACTTCAAAAAAAGTTTATGTTAATAACACAATTACATTCTGAGATGCGAATGCTTTGATTGATTTGTGACACAACTAGAATGGACAAGGTAAAGATAAGACTTAGTCCTTAATTTATTTGGGGAAGATTGAAAGTACTGACTGAGGAGTTGAGGCATCATGGTACCAGTACAGTTTTTTTATATGAATTTGTCGATAAACGTGGAATACTAAAACGGTACCTATAGTAACAGACGGATTGTTGAAAGACGACATGGTGACAAAGGGAAATAATGCAGAGATGACGGCTAATTAAGAGAATACAATTGGATGGGTAAAACATTACACTGACACAAAATGATCAATTATATAGTATGATCAAAGAGTTTGAAAAACCACACAAGGCCATAAAACAAGTGTAAATTACAATAAGATAGCATCAACATTGGACAATTTACAAAGATGGTCTCATGGTTTACCAACAAAACTTGAGATGGGTACTAAGCTACGAACGTATTATTGTACAGTATCACAGGCTTTCAACTCATTAGTGAAACTTGTAATGGATGTGTAGGTCTCTCAGGAGATATTTAACCAACTAAAACCAAGTAGGTACCACTAAATCCCTTGAAATGTCCAACTTCAGCGAAAGGAACCTAAATTCGTGACTTCGTGCAACATGTATTACATGCGTGATACTTAGAGTGATACGATAGTAGTGAAAAGGTAATCAGATAGATATGAGTAGTATGACAATGGATATACACTTTATATAATACCGAATCTACGTATAATCACTTATTATGGTAAACAAATAATTTTTAATCTATTCAATTTCTTTTTCTAATAACAATGTGGGTATCCTATTTAGAAAGAAACCGAACAAAATAATGACAACAATTAACATAATGTAATGAACAATTTGTAAGGAGCGAGCTGTGAAGTCAAGGCTAACAAATAATTAATTCAAATATAAAATTTCACCTCCCTCTTACTAGGGTAGGTAAGCAAACAAAACAGCTAACAATAACGCTGGGCGGCGTCGAAATATTAATTGGAGCATGAGATTTCGTCTAAATTTGATTCCCGTTTGCTGCTATACTGCTACATTGCCTCGCCAGGAGCTTTGATTTGATATTTTTTAAATAATTGTTTTCAAACAGTTATGCATAGGTAACGAATAAACGAAAATGTACTTTGGTTCCCCACGCAATATTTTACGTGAAAAATTGCTCTTCGTATGTATGAAACGGAATTATGCTAATAATGATCTCCTATCCAATTTCGGTAACGGCGGCTAATTTCAGAGAGGATTACCCATCTGCGCAGGAGATATTATAGTGCACTAGTGTCTGCGCAAAGATGCCCAGGTGCACTCTTTATTCACTCACTCTCATAGTCCGATGGGACGGCAATTCGACACGATCAGGAAGAGTTCTGGCATAGGACCAAAGGCTTTACGTGCTTTCCGAGGCTACGGGGTGGAAACACCACCAACTTCCAAACTCCGGACATTTATTGTGAATTTCTTGACAGAAAACCCCAATGTCTATTTTGGCCCGACCCGGGAATTGAACCCGGGACCTCGTGATCGCTCTAATGTACGAATTAATTGACTTCATAGAAACGGTAATCTCAAAAAGGAATATTCAGGTTAATTCTGTCTGAAGGTTACACCTAACGACAATGGTATATTTAACAATACAAGTTACTTTGATCCGGATTTAAAGCTATCTGATCCCAATTTTTTGTTATTCAGTGTGTAGGTGTGTTATAGCTTATAGCAATGATTTTGAAATTGCCGGAGGCCAAAAATAGTCTGACAACTGGTTTAACCCAGACCACAGATTTTCTTCGTTAAAGAGGTTGCGAAGGTCAGATGGCAGTCGATTCATATAAAAATCTGGTGATCAGCCGCATCGGGTTGAACCAAGTGCCGACCCCAACAATGTATGGGATAAGGCCAGATAGATGATATCATCATATTGCTATAGCAAAAAGTGGGTAGGAGTAACAAATGTACTCAGCTTTTTGGTACAAAAAAATAATCCTCATGTAGGCCCTCGATAGGTTTCATAGTAATTTCGATATAGAAACACAATCAATTCGGGTAGTCGTGTCGTTGTTGAACATCCACTCCATCAATCTAGAGCCAATACTTTAGTTCGATAAATGGATTGATTCGGGGCTAACGACGGATATTGGCATCTGCCGTAATGTCTACTTACTATATATACAACCATTCGACGGGGCGGATACATAAGTGGCTTCTCATTTGCCCGTGAAGTCTGCACGCTGTGATGAGGGTTTGTGGGGAATAGCGACAATGACGTGCACGATGCTTATTTAAATGGAGACTTATTTCTAAATGTCATCCTGTTTTTGCATCAGTTGCTGATGAACGGGTGAAATGGTGGGTTGAAAATGTCATTTATATTTTGGGAAAAGGGCAAATTGAGGGATAATGCGTTGACATGGACGGATCGGACGTAAATAGCTGGCTGGCACTCCCGTCGACCCCGCTCCGCATCACAAAGGTATACAATACAACGTCAGGGTTCATAAGCAAACATACGTGATTATATTTTAATGATATAGATGATAGAAATAAATTTAAGAAAAAAAAATATATTTTATAAGTTCAAGTAGTGCCTCCCACATTGTGTCCTAATTTAAACTAAGATATACCCTATATCTTAGTTTAATGTAGGAATACCATTATAATTAAGTTTATTTTGTATCTTTCATGTAACTAGCTTAAATGCGATAAATATATGAATACGTTATCCATACAGATAAATAAAATTGAAGTATATGTTTGAAAGCTTTGTTTTTACCTAATTAGCTGCTTGCATTAACTAGGTCACCTATTAGTATTTATTTATTGTTATTAATACAGAAGTAAAGAGGGAAAAACGAAAGGACACTCAGTTGTCGTACCTAAAAATAAATGTTACAATGTCTCATTTCCGTATTGATGAAATTTTGCAATACCGTTTCTAATTTCATTTTCAGTCATTAGTTAGTACTGTATAGCTGTTGTTATAGGAAATCTCCTCGAAAACATAAATTGAAAATCTCAAAAATGATTTTATTAACTGTCAGTTCATCTTCTAAGAAAATTCTGAAAATACAACTTTCAGATGAAGACAACTCAAGAAAATACTTTTACTTACCTCCTGACTGGAGCATACGTACCACCTACCAAGTATAAATATGTATGAACCAGTCTCCCAAATTTAAGGGTCGTTTATCGAAAAATTATTTTGCTAAGACGTAAGAGGCCCTTAATTTAATAAGGCATGAAAATGAAGTAGATGAGAGAGATAATAAATTATATATAGATCAATGATTGTTGCGACATTATATTTGCATTGCTGATGACTATTCACGATCAAGGAAAATTTACTTGCTATCAGGATAATTTTTGGTTGAGTAGAAATGTATTGTTTATTCGCTGCCATTTCTACTGTTAGGCCTTACGTTTAGAGGATAAGATTGTTATGAGAATGTAGACGCTGTAGCTGATCCCATGCCAAATGTTTCTTTTAATGTAAATATTAATATAAATCAGTTGACAGAGATAATAGACCAGACAAAGGAAATATAACAAAATAAAAAAGAGTTATATGTACTGGTAGAATGGCGCCAGTTCTTGTTAAAGCGTTTATTTTCAATTAGCCAGCAAAGGGCAACCAGCGCCGGCTGGGTTTTTGCTGATTTCGCAGGAATCCTATCGTCAGTGCAATCTGCCCGACAAACTGGACGCCGGCAATCGCGTAATTTAATGAACACTTCCCTAATCGAGTGACGAGTTGAGAGCTGTTCGGACGAAAAATAACATTAAAAATTGCATTTTGAATGTACCGAGCTTGCAGCGGAGCGTCGCTATGTGCTTAACTAAGTGTTCAGGGAGTAATTTTTATTGCATTGATTAGATTAGTTCGGTGACTGTATTCAATTGAAATCGTGGTCAATATATTCATAAATTACCTAGCTAAATCGATTTATCGCCCGCGAAACCCTCTGCATACTAAATTTCATGAAAATCGTTGGAGCCGTTACCGAGATCCAGATTAGGCATACAAGAATTGCTCGTTTACAGGTATAAGATAGACAATTTTTTTAAATCTGTAATTGGTTCTATGAATAGAAGTAGTATTGATGGAAGTGCTCCATTTAGGTACCCATCGAGTACTCAATCGGCAGTATCCAACTCAGCTATTATTAGGCCCATTTGTAAACGGGTCACATTAACAATATTTCACCGCCGAGATGACATTAATGGGTGACATGGAAGCGACCGACTTGTTCCACATCAAAATATGAGAATCCAATATTACCGAATACTAATGGAGCGTACAAATGTTTATGGGAACTAGTGATACTCTTTATATGAACATATTATGGTCCTTTATCTCATCATATATATATAACTCAATAGCGTCGCTTCGTGGTTTTACCCTCAAAGGCTTAACTATTTAGATTAGCTATGACAGTAAAAAAAATATGATATTTTATTGATTAAATAATATATGAAATCAATTCAGTAGTTTTTAAATTTAATAACATACAATAAAATACAAAAACTGTACTGCTCTCAAATAATTGCAGACCAACCCCCAGATTGAGCGCCTATTAACATGCTAGCGCTTGTTTTATACTGATTTACGACTTTTTAGTAAAATGAGATGTTATAAATTGTTGTAATTGTTATAATTTGTTGTCATATATTGACGCCACGTTAACCTTTTGTATAAAATGATATCTTATAATTTAACGATTTAAAGCTTAAAACGGCTGTTAATATAACATACAAATTACACCTACGTTATATTGTGTTTAGTTATCAAATTAGATGAAGATTCGCCACTTGAGCGCTCGACGTGTTGACGCCTCGCTCGCTGTTCAGACTGTCTATTTAAGATAAGCAGTTGCCTCCTTGTATTGTCTATAATGTACCTACTGTGCTACATGTGAGCAACCTAGTTAACAAAACTTGATCCAATTCACATATTCGGCTCGGCTATATGTAGAAGTTTAACTAAACTATCGAGTTTCCGACAAGGTATTATTTAAATTAAGTGAATAGCGTAAATACCTATAAATATTTACTTAATAAATATTATACGTAGATAGAACCATGCACATGTTACCGCTGCATATGTGTGTGAAAAGGCAGTGAACGAAATATTGTAGTAGTACCACCCAAGCCTTCGTAGAGTCAGCGACGCGTGAACACGCATAGCTCGCAGTTTTCATCAAACGCTTATTTTTTCGGAGCATGCGACTGTGGTTCTCTCTTCCGCCTTGCGAGGCTTTCGATTATCCACTGGAACGGATTTCATTCCATATTTTCATCTATTTCCATTAAAACACTCCTCCGTAGACCGTAGACGCGTAGCAGAACGCTACGTCGTAGAGGTGCTGACTACGCATTACGCAAGCAGTATCTATATCATAAGAACTTATTGCCGTTCCTTGAGAAAGTCGATAGCTCTTCTTTCGTAATATGAATTTGATATTGTTTCCCATCATCTTCGAAAATGGTCTTTGTATTATTTCAACAATGTTATGGCCTATATGGAATCGTGAAAAGGTGCTTGTGACATGTATGTACATACAAAGCGTTGTGTGGATACAGTCCTATCAAACATGCCGCCAAATCGTCTCGCGTCACCCTCAGTCTTTTATTGCAGCAAGCTTTCCAATTACATCGGGGATGGATATTTGCGCTAGGGACGCGGCCTCGACAGCGTCGGTTTGTTATCTTTCAAACGAGTGCAAGGACTCTTCAAATAGAAGTCCACGCCTAGGCTTAAATAAAATACTTTATTATTGAATCAGGAATACTGTATTTTTTTATTATGCTCTGTAACGTCCGTGTCCCTAGTGGTCTAATAGGTTATTGATACATCTTTTGGATTGGTGTTTAGTATTAGCCTATGAATGCGAATGGCTTGATATTGTTTCTTAATTATATTTCAGTTTTTACTTTTTAAATCCAACTTAATGAGCTTTTTTTGCAAATAATTATTGAAATTGAGAAGAATTCCCTTTACAGACTCGAATAAGTTTTATATACTTCTGATATAGGATTATCTTATTATATATCGAATTCAAAACCACTTTTCGTTCTGGTTTTGAAATAGTCTGTAACAGACGGGGGACAGAACCCTAAAAACCAACACGTTTCACAAAGCCAACGCGAGCCTGTACGCTATAAATAAACTGCAGTCAGCATACCAGTCCTCCATTCACTTGTGACAGAGTTTGGACAGTTTCTGGTCCATGCCTAGTCCGGAACACAATCTGTGTCCGAGTTGTGGGCCGGACACTAACGAATATAAATCACTGGTAGAATATGATAACCATATAACAACGACTTACTAGTTTCCTAGTAGGTACGTTAATTTGTATTAGGTTTACTACTTACTAACTAAACTCATACGTACAAACGAATTACGAGAACAAGTCTAGAGAGGAATGGCGCTTCTTACGACGTGATGGCGTGATGATAAGTATTACGAGGATGATAGAGTAATTATTCTTTAAACAGTATAAATTGAAGTATCTATTTCCATCATTCTTCTAAACTACAGTACGGATCTTGAAACAGTTCATACCAACGTGTAGGAGTTGAACTCCGATGGACTTATATTTAAAACAATTCCTTATTATATTTATAGATTGTGTTACAGAAGAACATATAACCCGAAGAGAAGCAGGGGTGGATCGATAGTATAGTTATAAAGTGCTTCATAAGTAGTCAGAGTGGCGCATTTATAGTATTTATCACCGTCTGATATGTTTTGTAGCGATCGAGTAAACAATAAAAACGTAACGTGGAGATTTATCGCTGCCGTTTATCCGGATGATCCCGAGGGTGGTCGGGTAAATTATCACCAAGGTTGCGCTGGACGGACACTCTCGCCTCATGTGAGCCAATATCCACCGTGCCGTAATGTCAGCTTTTATTAACACTATTGTCGCCGGGGAGTTGACTAACTTGCCTTCCCAAACATAAAATGCTACAATACGTGGGTGAATTACGTTAATATCAATCATTGGCAAAACAACATACTGTGATAATGTATAAAGCCTCTGTAAAGTTCTGAGATGTTATGAATAAGTTCTATTTCGGTAAGTATAATCAAGTTAAATAGTTTTTCTGAAGTCCCCGACAGTTGTTTTGAAGAAAAAGCAAATACAATTCTAATCCACGGCTTAATAACTTTTGTATTCATGTATACATGTTCATAAACCATTTAAACTCAATAAAACAAACTATTCATTTATGAAGGTAGGTAAGATAGATAAAACTACCCACCGAAACTAAGTTAAAAGAAACTTAAAACTGTACTTTCTTGCATTTATCTCTCAAGTGTTAATAACATTTAACTTAAAAGGTAAGAATAAAGGGAATATCAAGTCGACATTCTTCAATGAAGTTTAAATTTTTAGAACACCTATTAAAAAAAAACATTACTTGTTTACATATTATAATTTAATACCGGGGTATGAAAATATATTATTATACAAGACTCACGTTATCGGAACATCTTTCTTAGTATATATGCCTACTAACTATCAACACCCTACTTATAAGGTGATTTTAAAATATTTTACTGCAAGTGTATTTGATTTCAGGTTTCCTTTATCAAAACACAAGTAATGTTTCCAGCTTTCTACAATTTAAGAAAAAAAATGTCCTTTTAACTAATAAGTTGTCCGTCGGTTGACTTGGTTGCCAGTTAGCATTATGCGATTCGATTTTGTATGATTCGGTATTAAAATAACACTCGGCAACTGTCACGGAAGTTACCGTTTAAGTATTTTATCGAACATTTCCAAAAATAACAACCCAAAACAATATTTTTTAAACTTCGATTTTCCGCCGCTTTATTTCACTTCCATCTCATAAATCTTCATTTTCATTAGGCAAAATGGGGGCGAAATATTGCGAGACTTCGGCTTAATATTGAAATTTAAAATTTTATTACTTTACTTTTAATACGTAATATTTTAGTTGATGTAGATTGGACGGCAATGAAGAATCAATTTCTTGTATTAATACAATAAAGGCTTCTATAAAAGCATTTTTTGAAGTCGGTTTAAAAAGTCTTGAATGATTTGATGTAGGTCAGTGCTGATGCGTATGAGAGGAAGTAAGTGCGGTATTCTGCTCGCGGCTAGGCTTTGCAGGACTCGCACTCGGTAATAAGGTTAACGAGCTGGGTGAAGACTTTAATGAGCAAATGTTCCTTACCTCTATTCAAAAAAATCTCCATGTAATTATAATAAACAATTCTAATACGCGAGTTAAAATAAAATCTGCTATAAAAAGTAAATCCAACTGATCCGATGTTGAAATTGGAGCGGGGCTCAGTGGATCTATTCTAAGAAAACTTGGATAAAGTCGGTTCGTCCTCTCTTACTCTCAGGAAAGTTTTATGCGTCGGATGAGATAGGTAGGGCATTATTGCCTATTCAAGATTGTGTCATCTTCAACGTGGAAGTCTCCCATTGATTGCGAGATTCGGGCTAAAAATAATTTCAATCTTTTTACGACTTTAATGGACTGATGATATAAACGTTAAATTTTATTTTGATTTCCCACGGGATTGATTTTCCATTCTTATTTTTTCTTTTATTAATTTAAGATTGAAGTATAAACTTTAGAAGTTACAATAGAATTGAATCCGCTAAGCTATTTAATTCCGTATAATTTCTAAATGGCTGTTGTACTTGGACAAATTATGTGATTTAGCAGTGCAGTCCAGGCGGGCCTCGGGCGGAGACAACAGGACAAGTGTTGGAACTTTGTCAAATCGCTGTTCTAATCCCACAGTGCAGCTCTGTTTACATTCAAACTGCGAGATTGGAATTATTAAGATAGAGCTACAATCGAGCTAAACTTGTCGGGACACTTGAGCCGGGATTGAATTCGAATGCAGATTTAGGTCAGACGTCGATTGACTTCGAACAGTGTAATTAAGAGAGACTTTTAGAAGTTAGATTGCTTAATTTAATTCCAGTTGGCGTTCAATTTCATAGTTGGGCTAAATCGTTTTCCAATATAGACTTAATCCAAATTGTTTATTTTCATTATAAAATGAAGAACCGGTCAATTGCGAGAACTCAACCACCGAAGGTTCCTTACCCCAAAACAATTTTATTACGAATATATTAGTTCCGAAGCGGTTGAAATATTAGTATTAAACAAATATAGTCTTTTTCAAAAAGGATAATTTGCAAACCGGCAAATTAAATTGATTTGTGAACTATACATTTCGCCAAAACTGCGTTACTTACATTCATGGTTTAACTTTTCGTCAAATATTTGAAAAAGTTTACATCAGCACAAATTATTTTAGATAAAAGATATAAGATAAGAGAACCGTAGTTAATCGTACTTAATTAGAGAACTTTATTTATAATAATATAAATTAATAACATTGCGTTAGTCGTGGACTGGTATTGGTGTCAGTATCTTTATATAGTTCCTGAAATATTAAGGTGTGACAGACTGGCAGGCACCGAAGCAAAGCTGTAATGGTTTTTACCTATTTGGTACCGAACCCTAAAAAATAGATTGTTTATATCAGTGTGCATGTTAGTAATACGGGTAATACTTGCATATATCAAAGAAAATATGCCGTCTGCGATTTTTTGTTTGGATATGTAGTAACTTTCACAATAACTTCTGGGGAAATGAGGCATTACTGTGCCGCCGACTGAACGTTAAATCATATTACTGCCGCCACTAACTGCGTATATATGTGTACATTACCATTGAGTGAATTGTTAACGGAAATCCGGTAAAATAGGGGAATCAAATGTTGTTTTAGGAAACATCCCTAGCAACGTTGGAATCACACCATATATTTTCCTGTTAATTCTCCAAATAAAGGCACTATAGGAAGGAGGTTATACTCACATTAGCTGATAATATTAATGAGAGCGCTAAAAGCGCGCACATTACTAGACCATAGAGCGCGGTAACAAACTCACCGGGGAATTGATCCTAATATTTGACCTCAATAGATATTCGAAGGGATGTGCCAGAGAGGAGATTACCGTTAGTCTATCGATTTATAGGGAAAATCTAATCAGAACCTCGATTATAATACGAGGCTTAACAATTTACGTCACATTGCAGTCTTACAATAACCATTTGAATAGGTAGTTTATCAATTTAATATGTTACTAGCAGTGCCCGCGGACTCCGTTCCATGTTAGAAATATTTTTGTCTCGACCCGTTTATCCCGCGTAATACTCAGGTTAAAATTCGGGATAAATAAAAATTATGATAATGAAGATTTTTTTTGTTACGCGACGCAATTGGATAGATACGGGCGGCGCACACCGCACGTTTTTATTTTGCTAATATCTTTGAAGATATTTGTTTAAACTGTATAAAGTAATACAAATATTCTACAATAAATTTCCGTTCTAAAAGACATATTTATATAGATATAAATTAATACCATATGGGGTAAATAAGCTTCATAAAAAATATTTTTAATCCACAATTTTAACCGTAGAAGCAGTTATTGTGAGTTATACGTACGAGATAGGCAGGCTATCGCGGTCTTTTTTAACAGATTTTGATACGTTCTTTAATATTTTAGGTACTATATTGTTTTGTTCTATCCACAATAGTTTCCGCAGCGAACGCGATGAAAGCAATTATTTTTACAATTTGGATTACATTATTTAATTTTAAGTAAAGATGCGTAATGCATTTTGGAATTATTGCCTATGTCACTCCACAATAACGTAGCATTCTATTGATGAAATTTTGCCTTCAACGTAACAAACTCACAAACGATACTTTTTTCTAACATTAGAATAGATGATATATATTGTTACACTATACAATAATTCTCTAGTAACACGCTCCAGTATAAAAATAGGTTCGTGATTTTATTATTGCAACGTCACTACGCTATTTAAAATTTTTCAACCCGACCTTCAAAATGCTGTAATTAATTATAAGAATTAAGTAAGTAAAAAGCTTCTATGTTAACTCTAACAAAAATCTTCTTTTCAATATACCTAATATTACACAATTTGAATATCTATCTAATGTAATTGGGGCGTGGTGTTGGGGACGCGAGACAAGCGCGTCGTCAAGTGAGGCGCCTTGTGATGAAAAATTTTGACTTTATATGGAAAAGTGGCGCTTGGCTCGCATCGTACAGACTTTCGTCTCAGGCAACGCGTGGCCCGGGCCACAAAATATAAACTAACAGCAGGTCGACTCCCATACTTTGGCGAAAACAGCGAACGATGTCACTGGAAATAGGTTGGCATTATCTATGATGCATGCATATTGCATTTTTTTTTCGTATATGAACCATAATAGAGGGTATAATAACCTATTTTTAATATTTTTCATGTTTTTAATGTTCTTATGTTTGAGTAGCGTTTTTGACATATCTCCGATGTTATTGGCTCGGTTTAGATCCTGATTATTATTTCTGAAAGCTTATCTGAACGTGAAAATAAAACAGGTGATTAAAGAATGTTTTTTTCTGAAGTTCTCCTTAGAAGTAAATTTTCCATAATTTTACATGATAATTCAGGGCACATAAGGGCAGTAATGCCCATCTGCAACTTAGAATACATGTGTATTCGATGCGATGATTAATGTAGGAAGCTGACCTTCTGGTTACTTCTATTTTCTTACTTCCTTTCTGTGTTCAACACATTGGCATATAGCTACCATATGCACACATATGCACACATTCTTTACACTCAACTCCAATGGGCTGGAAGAAAAGATATTAGTAAACCCAAATAACCTAGCGTGTGAAAACTTAGTGTTTGCAAAAGGACATGATTTTGTTGTCATCGAAATTAAACAATTATAAAGCAATGATCTTCTTTACACATTACAATTCTGAATTATAATGCAATAATAATTTTATACCCTTAAAATCCACATTTGTGCCAGCGCGATCGCTTTGATTTACGCACTTATGAAGCGTTACGAATGTAACATACATTACAAACATGCCACAATTTATTAGTTTTAATTCGCTACTAAGTTCTTGTGTAAGTTAAGTATCTGACGTAAACACATTTCACGAAATAGACAGTTAGGTATTACGTTTCGCCATGATAACGGTAGAAATTATTAATTAAGCGTTTCAGTTTGTATACAAGGGGAAATAAATGCAATTTGACAGTTGAGTGACGTTCATAAGTCAAGACAAAGTTGGAGAGCTTCGCAGCCATCGGCGGCGTGGTGGAGCACTTTATCGGATTGCGGCGATGGTGTCGGCCGAGGGCTGATTGCACAGCTGTCAATCACTTCATTGTCGGCCTGTTTGCATGGGCCGCGGCTTGTAAAGATAAACGACGATAAACTGTTATCAGTACATGTCGTTAACCACGCTGCTCTGTCTATGACATATGGAAATCAGGGCCAAGTATTCACATTATTTGTTTGTATTCATCATCATATTTTTTTAGATAACGCCACTTTTTACACTTCGTTCCACTTTCCAGTTCACTGCATGTAACACAGCAACGATTACCAGTAGTTCCAGGTCTCCAATCAACGGAAATGGGGAAATCTCAATATAGAACCTATGCATCGAAACAATGCGAAAACATGTATCAAGGATGCATCCATCCACATGGTACTTAGTTGTCAATGATTAAGTGCCACGCTGAAGTAATATTATGTACACTTTGTTATCGTCATATCTATAATATAAATATAAATTGCCTGTAACATAAGGGGAATCAGAAAATGTCATAAGGTTATTTGGCATCGACAGCTCGAAGATTACCTAAAAATAGTTTATTCCGTGAAAATGTAGGCAAATACAAATTACACATACATGTATATCTGGGATGAGAGCGAAATGGTACGTGAAATTGTGAAACTTCCAGGTGATGATAAATGTACTGTTATCAAGTAATAAAAGAAGTTTTGAACTGTAGTTTCTCTTCCGCTTGCCTTTCTGTCCTCCGCTGTTCATCATTTGTCATGGCGCTGGTGAGGAGCCTGTCCATTGGAATAATAGATGACACGAGCACAACTCTCCGGGGATAGATTTATGGTTCTCCGGGTTCGAAGAAACCCCTTTTATTTCCGGTGGCGTCTTTAAAAATAAAGTTCCGCTTAGTTACGTTGTTTATTCCAGGGGCACCCTACTGCGAGCATCAACCCTACGATATATTCAAACTACTTTCCTCAATAGACGCAATACAGACGTTATGGCGCGAAGACAGAGCCAGTTATTATGGGCGTGCTAAATATCGTGAGTGCTGAATTCCGCTGAAGGCTGTACGGCCGGGGTCGTCGACCTCGCGCACTACTCCCCCGCCCCTCGTTTTTCTTTTCGGACACTACAGTGGCGGGGAGTACGCCTCACGAAATGTGCTGCGTCGCCACGCCGTCGACGTCTTGCTGAATATGCGACCATTGTTCTGCTTTTGCAATTTCATATGTAATCTTGTCCGCATAAAGGCTTCCCCTTAACTCGAAAGCATGAAGGGAACTTCTTAGAAACAGTATTTTTTTAACATAATATCTACTATACAAACTTATTTTTAATCCATCCAAGGCGATATCCAGAAAATTTAAAAGTTAACTCTAGTGAATAATACAGTGTTCTATGAACGTGTAAATGCTAAGCTGCGGTCGCTGCATATATATTCAAGAATAAGAAATGAAAAAGAAAATTTAGAAGTTTTCATATTATTTTCATAAAGTGAGGACGGAGGCGATTGCATTTATTTTATAAATTGTACAATATTATGCGACGGAGCATTCTCTGCATAAAAGTTATTATCGTTTTTATGTAACGTAACTGTTAAAGATGTTGTATGTTTGTAAGCAGAGGCACATTTTTTCGGTTTGAATACTTAAAAAGAGCCAACGAAGTAATATATAGAGTCCTAAAGACGTTTACTCACAATCTAGGCATCTTCAGTGTAAAGTGGCTGTTGTATCAACTCTGTTTTGGGAATTTTTATTATACTATGTTTATTTTATTTATTTATAATTAAACCAGTTCTACTAACACATTTTTTTCCTTTCGTCCTTCTCACTTTCCAATCCATCTCGTCCCTTATTCCACCTCATAGTCATCACTCTTTGTCGTGACATGGAATGAAATAAAATATTCACGTATAAGCTGAAGAAAATGTTTGTGCCGTGGAGGAGGGTTTATTACAGCGCGTGAACTGTGATTGCAATATTATAACTCTGGAAAATTCTGAATTCAACATTTGCATAACTTGAAGAATGTTCTTCGACGCCTCTCAACCCTTTGATGTAAGTAGTAAGTAAGTTTATTACTGGTTTTATATTTGTGAGTGTTCATTACTCATTTATTCGCATACAGTTGCTCTGGCGACAGATTTATGGACAAAACTATATATTAAAGGGAAAAGAAGACGCGTCTAACGAAGAAGCAAACGATGCAATTCATACACACAAATGTATAGTTTGTGACAATAAATACGTGTTATTACATAATATTATTAGCTTTAGCTGACATCGCACACCCACAGGGGCCTTACAACAAGCTCTTATTGCCATCATAGTTCCACTGTGTGATAGTGACTTACTTATAGACGTCACTTGTTGTGCCCCTTGGTTTCACCCGCGATAGCATACCCTAACATCTATTATTAAAAGTAGCCTAAACTTTCATCCCCTTGGGGGTAGAATTAATCAAAATCCTTACTTAGCGGATGTCTTCGGCATAACATCTACTTGCATGCCAAATTTCAGCCTGATCCGTCCATTGGTTTGGGCAGTCAGTCACCTTTGAGTTATATATATTTTGATAAACATCTGTCTCATAATAAGAGTTAAACTATCATGGCAATAAGAAGTCTTGGTATGGCCCCAAGTACCTAGCAATGATTTAATACCTAATTTCAAAGTTACCTGAATAATAATAGTCGATTTTAAAGTCGTCTTAAGACTGAGCCATGCTGTATTCCAAATATTTTGCTGGTTCTTTGGCAGAAAATGAGTATGAACACTTCTCTCTAGGTATAATAATAGGATGGTACTTACTTCGCCATTCCCCTTTCCCCCCCGTCGAGTACTCAGGCCTGAACCTGTACTTGCGAGTCAACAATAGGCTCACTATCTGTCACTTTGGCACTTAAATACATCTTCGGTGAATGGATCACACCTCCGCCAACCCTTTCGGCGGCATTTGCGGGAAGGCGCGCAGATAAATAAATAATGAATACAGGTACATAGCCTCGTAGTTATAAGTGTAACTGTATTTTGCATCGTTGCAGACGTATTTTGCCTTGGGCTGCGCTGCGGGTGTAAGCTAGCCACCTTAATGATGAAAATCAGTTTAGAGGAGGTCGGTTCACCGTGAAGCAGCATTACGCTCCCATTTGAACAAAACCGAGAACTGTCTACTATCTCGTTACTACACCACATACTTTGCTTCATTATCACTCAAATTTGTAAAATGGGAATATAAATCAAATCAACCTTACTTACATTTTTCAGGTCTACTAATATTCATATTTGAATTGTTATATACTTATGGAATGATCATGTAATTTATTCACCTAGTATCAAATTATGAAATGTTTTCGTGCAAATTTTAATAAAGATTTACTGGCTGCACAAGGCAGCGCGTGAAAGTTATTATATTACATTACCCAAATAGAGTGCTGAAGCGTAGTTATGAAACATTTAATTACGATGATGGATTGACATTAATAATGTTAATATTTAAAGTGAATAGGAAGTGTAAAAGCCGAGCCTGCGCCGAGGCAAACGAGGCACGGTTGAGATCTCCCCGTAATTAAATACTTTAGCCGACCCTTCGTAATGTCGGCCACCATTTCACCAACTTAACTTCTTTCCATGAAATCGACAACAGAACGGTGTAATTATATCGTAGAGATTCACTACCGACATTTTTCTCGGCATTTTACGATTGCTTCTACTTTGAAATAATTATAGACAGTCTAGCAGTCGCCAAAATTACTATCGTTCATTTAAATATACTTAATTCATTTTTGTTTAGTAAATTTAAGTAAGGTCATGATAAATTTGGAGCTGATAGACTGAATATTGTACCTTCACCGTACAGAAGCTCACAGTCAAAAGGAATGCGTTCTTAAGGCAGTAATGTTATTATTCGGTGAGTTAGGTCTCCATACCCTTCCCCTTTCCTTTCCTATAGGGTACCAATACTTTCAATTATTCCAGACTTTCCAGCGATTTCAGTTCTCAGTGTTGAGTTCATAGTCTGCGATAGTCGCTTACCATAAGATGGACTGTACACTTGTTTTCTTACCTTAGTAGTATATGATTATTTTTTTTATCAAAGAATTACTTAACCGATAAAGACTGAAAGAAATAGCTTGAGTCAGATTTCATAATACTTACAAATGTCGCAATAAAAATAACCATAGCAAAACAAGAAGCGGGAGAATGGGGCAAGATCGTAAAGTATTTAATTGATATAATTGGCGTTTGGGTCCGCCATTAACAGAGCCTTTCCGTCCCTCCTACCCGAGAGTGTTCCAGAAACAGACGCAATTTTTTCATTACTCTCGGCCAAAACGAAATTTCACTTGCATTTTTACACAATTCCCTTTCAGGCCTTTACATTATTCAGTGCGATCCCTTTTCAAAAATCCGCCCTACAAAGAGAGAAGAATGTGAGTTAAAACTAAAAAACTATTTTTATTACTTAAAATATGGATATAGTAACACTGCTAAGGAAGTTTTTTCATAATAGTAATGTAACCTTTGATGTGTAGTAAAGTAGTTATTTTTGTAAACATTATTGAGATTAAATTGTATCGATTCTCTTATCAATTCTGAGCGTGGAGTATATTATAACTAGTTCCTGCCCGCGACCTCGTCGGCTTGGAATAACGCTAACGGTAAAACGCTAACGCTAAAGTCTTGTGATCGTGATTGTAGCGTGATTATATGTATAATCATTTATTTTATTTATTATATTTTCAAAAGCGTGATTATATGTATAATCACGCTAGAGCTATATATATATATATATATATATAGCAGTAGCCTAAAGCCTTCCCCGATAAAACAACTAACTTAGATAGTTGTTTACGAAAATTTTCAGTGTTCAGCTAGTCTGTCTCATAGTTCCTGAGAACAGGGTGTACAAGCAAACAAACAAACAAATTCTACAGCTTTATATATTAGTGTAGATATAAATATTAAGGTACTCGTCTTCATACATATCCTACGTCATTTTTGTACAATATAAAATTAAGAATATTACGAGGTCCTCCATGTAAACATACAACAAATTCTTTCTGTTGAACAATAAAACTGTCCCATTGATTGCAGAAGAGTAGAAGGGGCAATATCAGGCCAGTGCTCCGTTCATGTGCAGTACACATGAGAAATGGCCCCTAAATCATGGCGGTCGCACGATGAGAAGTCGGCTCCCCAGCCACAATAACTGAAACTATACATTTAGTTAGTTCCAAACTTCTCGCAATTGTGCGTACTTATAGTTACCGCCATTTCGACACAACATTGTAACTAGTATTACTATAGTACTGATTAGTATAGTACTGATTGTAACTAGGTATATTATTTATTTATACAAATAATAAATAAGTAACTAAAAACTAATTACAAGTAGAAAACTTGGCCCAAATCGGTGTCTCTCGGGATCGTGCCAAGAAGGCTGGCAGGTACTAGGTATATTGTATTTAGAAATACAAGTATGCAGACCTTAAATTAAAATACTTAAGTAATAACAATATGATCATGTTACAGAACTTTCTACTAATCAATAAAAATACAACTGTAAGTGCCAGATAAAATTACTGTTGTAGGTAATTACGTATAAGTAAGTAATTATATACAATCTATGTAGATTTGATTCAGTTTTATTTTAAATATTAGGAAAACGGAACGAAGTACTTAGGTAATTCCTTTTTTGTATGTATTTTTATATCACGACATCGTTATGAGGGACATTACTGTAAGTCGGCGATAAGGAAATGAAATAAGTGTGATGGCGATGAAGATAAGTTGTTATTATTGGTATATACCTTAGGGTGGGAATGACATTAGGGGAATGTGGGATGGACTGGTGTTTGATGGTCAACTGGAAGGTCCGTCATGGAGAAAAAAATACATGGAAACCAAGGTATCAAAAACGCAAGCAAAGCCCCGTGGTTTCACATGCGTATAAAACAGATGTTTCATATTCAAAAATTAATGCTTTCCATACAAACTTTGAACCACTATTTAAAAAAACAAAAATGCTATACCCTCAAAATGTCAAGTCTCTACTACAAATTTAGGCTCTGGGTTGATGAAGTAGTCAGACAGGACAAGCAAATTATATGATATAAATAGCTTTGCCCTGCGGTTACACCCGCGCAGAATTGATTTCATATGTGACATTATTTCGCCCTTTTGTTCGAATCCAATTTATTTAAAATTATTAGGTTTACTTACTCCTTGTAATATCACCTGTAAGTGAATCGGTCCAACCTGGAAAACAAAATTAAAATGCTCACGCCATCCCAGAAGGGTCCCCGAAGGGGTAAGCAGAGGTGTTGTAACAACACCCACAATTCACCGAATATGATTAAGTGCCAACGTGACAGAGGA
The DNA here is from genome assembly GCA_929442735.1 of Watsonalla binaria. NCBI lineage: Eukaryota > Metazoa > Arthropoda > Insecta > Lepidoptera > Drepanidae > Watsonalla > Watsonalla binaria. Next base: position 8,583,042 of record OV838919.1, on the reverse strand, counting down.
TGAGTCCATCGCCGTCACTATACATACGTCTTTGAATTACTTCTCAGACATATGCAGGTTTCCTCACGATGTTTTCCTTCACCGTTACTTACTTCACATCACGTGCTTAAGCACGTGATGTGAAGTAACTGCACATAAGTTTTTCGAAAAACTCATTGGTACAGGCCCGGCTGGGATTCGAACTTGCGTCGCTTGCGTAGCAGGCGACTGCTCTAACCCCAAGGCCACCACGGCTTTTTTTTTTAATTACTTTAAAATTAAAAATAGTTCTTTATTGCATGTAAATACTCTACCTATATACTTTCATCCATTTAGAGAAAAACTGTTCATTTGGTATTACAAACAAACACTTCAATTTTATTTATCTATATGTATAGATTATAGATAAAAATATAAATATTACCTAAGTAATTACTAATTTATCAGCAATAAAACAAAAACACATACTACCTACCACACATATAAACATCACACAAATATATTGTACTGGGTAAATACTTACATGTATAAGAGAATACCGAGCTCGCGTTTTTATAGTCTGATGTTGTAATTCACATCGGAATGACCCTTTCTTTAGCTCGCTTCAAGAGCTCTTTAAAGTATTGAATTTATTGTCATTCACAAAAGTGCATCGTGTATTTCGAGGAGGTTAACTAAGTCGTTTACTCAGTAGACTCTATTGAGTTTGATTGCGCTCGCTAATTTACACACTGGCTGACACACATCGTGTGAACAGTGCCGTGATATGTTTATATACTCTTCTTGTGTTCAAATAGGAATCCAGAATCCAAAAATATGTTAAAAAATGCCAAAGGCGCATATCAAATTACTTCGGACTAGTATTTTATTATGATGGTGAGTTCATCTCCAACCATTTCCCTTAGAACATTTTCAGATAAGCGGTGTCACATATTTACCATGCCAGTTAACTGCTCTTTTAATTGCCAGCGTTTATTGTTATATTACGTGATCCTAGTCCGCAATAAAGTTGCGTCGAGTGTCAAACTATAACAGAATTCAGACTTCGTCTGTCTGAACTGGAGTAATGGACATAACAGGCTAATTAGCGTTCATCCCTGGCGTTTTTCCTGTGGGTTTTTAATGAATTCGTGTCGGTAGTGAAAGGGCTCTTTCTTATTATGCCGCAGTAACACGAGTAACAGTGGATAAATAGCGGAACCTCGGGAGCACCAATGCAAATGAACGTTTTTATGTGTCCCACGGCGGGCGGTGCGACGAGGCGAGCTAGCCAGCGCGGTTGCAGTCTGCCGAGAATTAAACCGTGCATCTGAAAAGGTTTAAGATGAATGAGAGCTGCGTGCACTCACAACGCAACAACAGTTTACAACAACTTATTCCTGTAGAGCAAATGTAAACAGTCTGCGTTTTATCAGCACAGCGACGTTTGCAAACAGTAGCCGAGCTCAATACGCGAGCGTTTCATTTGTGTGTAAGGGGTCATTTAAATTAATGTTTAATTTTGCGGTAGCAAACTTAGTTCCAAGCGATATTGATTTGCGATATCTAGTACTGTTTATGTTCCTGATATTCTCGATATTATGTTTAGGGATGTGTTCTGTCTGAGTCGCGTCTGAACAGGAAATGGGCCGCAGATGAGCTATCGTTTGCTTTGGCATTGGTGTTCATATAAAGCTTGTGTGTATATTGCAATTTTCCTACCTTGTTCAAGTGTGTTGATTTTTGATTTTTACAACAACATTATCATCTAAAATAATATGACCTAATACAGAACAATATTCATGTGTTTACATGCAACAATAGTTCTACAAGAAAATATAATCATTATGGTGTCGAAAATACCTCGGTATGTCGTGACTAATTGCGGTCGAATCAAACAAGCTTTTGGTGTATAGCCTGGCATAAGTTTTCGGAGAACCGTCTGACGCGAGGCCCTGCGGCACAATGTTAAATATGCTACCTGCCTCGGCTGTCTCCCTTGCTTACCTGAACGTTTAAGTAATTTCTCTTCAACCCATTTTGCGCCGGAGCTTGGAAACAAAAACAAAACGCCAAAATGTTTTTATGTTAGCAGCCCTCAAGAATGAACTCCGCTTTAAAGTATTCCATTGTTTCAGTTGTAGGCGCGCAATAAAGTCTCGTTTTACGTTACTGTTATACTTCCATGTATATTATGATCCCCATAAATTTCTAAATTTGTGTCGCCACTTAAGTTTCCCCTCGTTTCTTCCGATATCATGGGCGTACTTGAGCTAACAACGGACAACTCTCGTTATGATAAATGAGCGGGGAAGTGACAGTGACACAGATGCAGGTTGCACCCCCTTTCCGGTGGAGTGATGAAGACTCAATCACCTGCCCTTGACAGCAACCCATGACTACATCGCACTAGACTCACTAGAATATTTTTTATTTAACAGTAAGTTCCTATGAGAGTAACTAAGCTTAGGCATAAGCAATTTTTTATTTTTGTTTTTAATCTTAATTCGCATTTTCAATTTGTTACTAAATATTGATTATGAGTTCATGTCATAGTCACAAAAACACGTATGTTCCATGTATACGTTGGTATAAATTAGTTTTTTTAGTGACATTCGTAATTCGAAAATAAATGATGAAATATCTCTATGAATTTTAATTTTATTTTTTATTATCATCTTGGTATGTATGTATCTGTAATTAATATAGACCAACTAGCTGTGCCACAGTGTCTTATGTAACTTACTCCTTGTAAAATCAGTTATCTGTCAGTGAAAGTCCCGTTATAATCGGTTCAATGGTTTCAGAGATTAGGCGGAACAAACATACAGGCAGAAAGAGATTTTTTAAATAGTTTACCGTATATACTGTCATATTATTAATTTTGTGAAAACACATTCAACAGGAAACACTTCAATTGTATTTATCTGTATATATGTATATATATAGATTACATTGAATCAAAATACGTATGGTATTCTTATCTCTTCGGCAATAATTGGTAATACTACTTATTATCTGTAAAACCTTATAGTACTGGATTAGACCTAGTTTAGGCGTACACTTTGAGAAGCAAACTTTGGGATTATCGGCAGATTGATTTCTGAACCATTCACTCAACAGTCAAGCAGAATCATTCTAAACTAATGCAGTGTAAATTAGATATTCAAAGATTTGAAACCGGCTTTGATATAGGTGAAGACAAAGTGATGCATGGTTGAGTGTGTGGTAGATTGGTCACACGAGTTATTTTGTATAGGTACTTAACGTTCACGAATGTTTAAAAGATAGTATAGGTGAGAATGATAATGGCATTGTGGCAAAGCAAATTTGAGTTACATACAAAAAATCCTACCCAAATTTTGCTTGGTAAGTAACCATTAATGAGCGTAATACTCTCTGAAATAGCATCTCTTTTTGAAATGCGGGCTTAACCTATTGGGTAGGCCTTTGAAGGTATGTATAACATGTTATTTTCAAGAATATTAGTGAAATATTTTGTGTATTGGTTGTGTTGATAGGCGCGCGCAATCGACAGGCCGTGCGGCGGTGGCGGAGCGCGGGGCTCCAAGTCGCACCGGCACTCGATCCGCGGCGCCCTCGCGGCTCAGTCTCCGCCAGACCACGGGGGGACGAGTGCTACTCCCCGGCACGACAACTGGTTCGCCAACCTTGCATCGTCGCGGCTACGCGATACAACCCGCTTTTGATCCGTTGCATACAAAAACTTTACTCAGATTTTTAGATCACTTCGATCGCTCTTTGTAGAAACCGGCTCCGTAGTTAGCCTGTGATTGTTTTCCCGAACTGTCAGTGCGCGTGTTGTGGTTCGTCGATAACATAACCTGTACAATTTCAAGGGCACAGACTCTGAAGACGATATTGGCTGTTTGCGGTAGATGAGGTGCTTAGAGCTTTTGGAATAAGTCTAACGTAGTTGTTCGTTGTATGTGGGCGTACTTACCTATTCGAAAGTTCGAATAAATCGATCCGGTGACGTGCGTGCGTGGGATTACGTTTACGTAATCTTTGTTTACCTTGGGAATATGCACTGTGTTGACTTCTAGCCGCACTACATCTGATTGAAGGCGTTTGTCACCTCCGGAAGACAACATTAGTAAAGGTATGATCAATTATTTGTATTAAGTATTTATTTTATAGTTTGTACCTATTGTTTTTGATATTGTTAGTGTGATAATAGGATTCGTAGATTCCATTTGCCTCGAGCGCCGAGTCTAATCGAATGTGTACCTTTAAATAATATGTTTTAGAACATTGCTAATATGGTCCATTACCGCATCTTTACAATTTACTTCACCACTCTTTGTGTTGGTAGACGGTAGTGCCTATTATTTAATCTGTGCTGGTAGTTAGATATAATAGCTAACCTCTTTATAGTCTGAGTGGATCATTGCTCAAGATGTATTATGAAATAAAATTGGGAATAGATCATCGGAAGGTGTTTTATTTTGTTTCCATAACGGAGTAAGAAGTAGTGAAAGGAAAATCATTGAATGAGCAAATGGTCGCGATGTAATGTAAGGCTGCTACTTCGACCCACACAAGCTAATTGAGGGAGAAATTATAATCTGTGGGAAGAACTACGTAACCTTATGATACCAATATACTATGAAACGCCGCCACTATAAAGAACAATGTGTGCCATTGGAATGTTAACATCTCAGTTTTCGAAGCTCAATATACTTACATCAATCACCCATCATTTACTGGAAGACAAACAAAGTCACCTGAAAAATACGTGGGTACCAATAAATTGATTTGAGAATATATAGGCACGGGTGCGTCACGAGCTGCGAGCGCTGACTACGAATGCGCGGTAGTAATTTTATAAGTCTGTAACTGTGTGAATGGACGCGTAACAAATACAAGCGCACTTACCCCCATTATTTTCATCTGAGCACTCATAACTCATGACGGCACCTATAAGAGGGAACTGCCAGACATAATTTATTAAAAGTCCGTTAGACGTGTAACCCTTACCACACGCTCAGTGTGTGAACACCGCGTCATATAACAGGTTCTCTTCAACATAAACCCCTTTGCGTTGTTCAACTTGACCGGTACCGATCTACTGATGATGGGGCACCTAATTATGCAAAAGAAACAGGTTTTACAAAATATGTGAGAAAGCTCCAAGGATTCTTCGACAGTTACCGTTACGAATATTTTGACCATATTGTTATGAATCTGTGGGAAAATAAATAGATATATCCATCGCTACATAATTATGCTAAGAATATAGTTTGCCTTTCAAAAATGAGGTTTTGATATCCTATATAGTACTAAAATCTGGTGATAGAGTAAAGCAAGCATAGGGTAGACAAGTGGTTCTTTCAGGCGATGTGTACATATTTCATGAGCGGCGGTCGGTGTTACAATGGCGGCGCGATGAGGTCGTCTAGCGGACACCGCCTTTGCCATCTCGCTACGTGTCTCAGCTAGACATCTATGTATATACTTTGCATATCCCAGCAAAATGCAACATTTTGGTTGAATATTTAATGAAGTGTGCATTTTGGAAGTAGTGATAATGGTAGCGGTAACTAAACGAAATTGACCGACTGTATTGCACGTTCTATGATTAAGTAGATACCTACGTGAATTTCTATACTTACGCGGTTAATCACCTATGTGTCTAGTGCATAATATAGGTGAACCATTCACAGGAACTGAAATAATTGAATGTCGGGAACGCTTTTCGAATTAATTAGTTCGCTAAGCATCGAATTTCCTGACGATTATTTACCTGATCGTTATTTTCCTGCATTCATCGACATTCGGGTGAGGTAAACTACTTAGCAATTTGATAAACTTGTGAATCATAAAATTGGCTTAATACATGAACGAGACCATGAAATTTAAAGTGGAATTACCTCAAGATACACGCAACGGGGTGGTGTCAGAAGCCGAAATAGCTTTTAAGGATATCATTAGTCCCAAGGGAAATTAGAACAAATTACACAGCGTAACCGTTACATTATGCCCCTTACAAAATCCAACTTACGAGTAAATGAACTGTTAGCACGAGAATTGGGTTTTTCATTTAAGGCTATTTAATTGAATCTTATAAGGTAGTGCATTTGCTGTTATTGCTTCTAAAGCAAGGATAATGAATGTAGATACGGAACGAGTGGTGTTTCCAAGCCTCTAGCAAAGAGCGGTGACCGGCCGACCAGGGCCTGTTTGTAAACAAAGCTGAGACGGCTGTGGAGCAACCAACGCGAGATGGTACGAGTACTTGGGATGACTCACGATTTAGAATGATGCCATCGGTTCGTTTGTGGGCACGAGCGTCATTACATTAAATTGGTACCTATACATTGCTTTGAGTATCTATAACTGCGCAGTTTTTATCCGGATTGTGAAGATTGCAGCATGCGACGTTTGCTTAATCAAGTAGGCGTTTGACAACATGACATGCAGCACGTTTAATGTATATTTTAATATGAAACTACGCCCATGTCACGTCGCTGGCGAGGTCCCTGCTAATGTGCGCTGAATGCAAAGACTGCTAACATCCCACATTACCGGTCCCCCGGGATGAAACCTACTCCCTTCATCGTGCGTGCATTATGTACACACATTTTGAGTCATACCAGCCTTGAGCTGTGTTTACGTATAGTAGTTTAACTATTTTAGTAACAGTTGATGATACATTATTGTATCACTATACTAAAGTTTCAAATTTCATATAAGTTGTAATAGCGAAAAAAAGGCAAAAATCTCAATATTATCATTGAAACTGGACGTCAAACTAAGGTAGGTTGATTTAAGTAAATGTTCCTTAACTTAACCATTCACCATAATAATGCTGGCAGATAAAACGGCAGACCTCCCGCTGCCGCCGTTTAGATCTCATATTTATGGCTAGAGGTGGGCCTGTGCTAAATCCATTTTTATTCCCTGTAAAATCCTTACCCTTAATACTTACATTTTTCAATGATATAATTTTACTAGACAATAAATCGTAGGCACTTATTTGTGTTCCGTACACAAGACGAACAATAAGACATTGTATCCACCAGCAAAATTAAAGATCAAGGTAACTTTAATGAAAAGGGCAGGTCAAAGCTTAATTAGTTTTCACGCGACTTTATTCTCGCGAGGATGAGGTTAATGTAAGGTCAAATTTATTACTTTCAAATTACAAGACTATAATTGTTACAATACAATTTTAACCCAAAAATATAGTTAACACAGTTCAGCTGTTTCCATCCACATAATATAATAATTTCAGCATATAATGGTTAAGTGACTTAGCCATAAAAAGTCTAAATGGATTGGCAGACAAACTGACACTGAATGAAATGCATATAGAAGATGATAATATGATCTGTTTCCAGAGTAATGGTAGAGTAGATATATGGACTGTAACGAAAATGTGGCCGATTACACAATTCAAGTGGATAAACCGGCTCACAATCTGAAGTACCTGACCTCTACAAGACTTATGTGTTTCAAGATAGGACTTACCACCTACTGTATGTCTTTATATCCATACTACGACGCCCTCTAAATTATGTACCGTAGGTACTGACTTCAGTATCTACCTAGGTGTAAGTTTTATTTTAAATGAGTATAACTTTTTTAATAATACCTAATTAACACATCAGCTACAATCTATTTAGACCGAGAATCAGCCAGACCGGAACTGTCGGGTTCAGCCGAGCGAACGCCTCCCAAGGTCGCGACGTATACGCCTTAATAATTCAACAAAATTAATTACCTAGCATTTGCATTATATTTCATACGTCAAGTTGAATGTTCTATTCAAGTTTTTAACGCTGTGAAATAAATACCAGCATTTATGAACCGATGCAAAAGATGTTACCAATTTCTCATTGCAACAGACAGATACTTAGTGTGAAATGTAATTACGGCTTAAACTTTCTGCTATATAACCGACGCTGCGTCATAGGGCATATTTTAATTGAAACTGTCTAGGAATGTTTTTCAATTTGGACATCATTGCACTATATTCGCTATAGTATATTATTTTTTATTAACCGCTAAACTAATCATATTGAAGTAGTAAGTTCAAACCATTTGAAAATATTTACACTCGACGATTATTGACGAAATACTTTATTCAAAAGTACAATAATACTGAAATCGTTTTATTGCCGTTCGGCCGAGATCTTGATACAAAGCGTGACGGATAACGGACTCTCAGTTGATCTGAGTACAACAATTTATTATGGAAATAGCCACAAGCTATCACGGCTCATCAACTCAATCAAAGAGGCCGCACTGATCTGTTATTAAATTTAGATTAATGCCTACTATTACATTGTTTTGTAACCTTGCACAGATTTATTGGTCGATTAAGTGTAAAAGATATTAATTATATAATATAAAACTAGTTAATTGATTGCGAGGTTGAAGGTATGTATTTGTGAAATATAAGGTTTAAGTGATTATAGTTGACGTGTGTATGTTATTTGGGATGGCGTATGCAAGAATTTGACTTCGCTTCTATGACAACGCACTGTGATCAAATGCGGCGTAAAGAAACTTGTATTTCATTAAAATTGATGTTTGTTGCAAGCTGTTGCGTGACTGTTGATGATTGGGAGAGATTTCTCTGTACAACTTTAGCAAAAACAAGATTGTTTCAAATCACGGGTACCTATTACGCGAGGAGCGCCGAAATACTCTTTCTTTTTGTTTGTAATTCTTATATTTCCAGAGAAAATGCGGCTCAAACATGCAATCCTGGCACGGTGCTAAATATTTCCTCGATTTGGGTAATGTGCGAATATGTCACACGATTTATACGATTGCAAAGTTCACCGTAATTGTTTCCTTATTTTTCTCACTTTCTAAGTAAAAAGTAGTGTTTACACAATAGATGTCAAGCGACCTTTGTAGAGTCAGTGAAAGTGTATTTACGAGCAGAGCAAAGCGTGTAGGTACCCAGCATTGTTAGTGGCAAGAAGGCGCGCGCGCGGGGGCGACACAGAATAAAGTCACGCCGAACCCTGGTCACGTTACTTGGACACTTGATGTCTTGTTAACCATTATAGAGGGACTGGCCTCCGACGTAGGAGCCCTTAGCGGAATACATGAGCGCTGGATTGATGCTAAGTCGAATGAAAATGGTATGAGGGATTGAAAGCCTTTCGCATCTTTGATAATAAGATCCTATAATATACTTATTAAAAGTGAAACAGCTAACATGATCCTTATCTTTTCAAGCATCGATAACTTCATTATACTTATTCTTTTTCATTATACTTGTATTGAGTAAGAAATACTTTCTAATTTACTTTCTTTATAGAAATATTTGAATCAAAGATATGTAGCGATGTATTGGATAGGTCCCTCTGTGAGGAATTCCTCTCATTCCATGCTTACATATTCCCATTAAAAAAACCTTAAACAAGGACTGTGACTTAGATACTTGTACCTACCTGATAAAGATAATAATTCCAAATATTAAACACACCCGACTTATATTTCACCACATACTGAAATTGATTCAGACAAATACTTTTATGTAGGTAACTACTCAAAGATCCATAATTGTTATTCACGCTGGAGTAGGTGGATAAAAACTGTTTTGCAAATTAATATCTACAAGATGATATTTATAACGTCACATCACGTCGCCGCGTCGGTAATTTCACCTGACTCGACGTTTTCTCTTTTGTCGGAAATGATATTATGGTCTTATTTTTTTTTATAAAAGTGACGCCTCATGGGTAAGTCATTGATTCCGGTCACGACGACATTCAGAGCGCGGTGTGCGTATCAAGTATCGATCTGGTGAACGGCTCAGCTGCGTCGCTCTACATTTCACGCTCGTTGCCAATCGTTCCGAACACGCTCGCTTTGGTTACTCTTACTCGGCCTGCTCTCGAACCGAACATCCAAATTTAATGAATGTAGCGATACTATTTGTGGATCAAAACAATGGATACAAATGGAACACCGCCGTATTTGTATTCCTATGAGGGCTTGGCATTTCATGTTTTATTATTTCAAGGGGATAGATGTTTTACGGAAAAGTATGTAACATAGGAGCACGATGCTATCAATAATCGATCCGGACATAAATAATATTTTTTATGTTAACGTTTGTGATCTCCTTTTGTTGAAAAAACAGTCGATGTCCTGTTTGATTGTGAAATGTAAACAAAAAGGTAAAATGTCCTCAATATATTTTTGAGCTTTCAATGTACAGATAGCAAAGTTGTATGGTACTTAGGAACTTTGCAGTCATAAGCGATTTGCGGTTTTGACGGCCAGATGTGGACTGAGTCATTATGAGGCTGAGTAGGTGTCGAAGCCTTAAAGATTAAATATTGATACTTACCTTAAGAATTGTCAATACTAAATTACAAATATCCATAATGTGCTGACAATGCTGAACCTTTAAAGGAGCTGTAACGACACGATATAGATAGACAGATGTATTAGGTATCTAATGATTACAGAATAATAATAAATACGCATATAATTTAACGAGTGCAAATACATTTTCAAACACTACAAAACATTATATTACATAGCCGTTCCGCTATCGCCCCGCCCCACTTTGTCTGCACTTGTATAGATAAACCATGCTTACGTATCACAATAATGTCTGAGTTTACTTGAGAATACCGTGAGAAATAGTATTTCAAGCAAATTAACTCCGTCGCTTGCACCGTTGCGTTGGCACGCAATATAGAATTACCAGTAATGCACATATTAAACTTTTTCTGCCATTTTGTTACGTGATGCGCGTCATGATTGTCAATATATAATTGCAAAATTAAAGAAATCATGCGTTGCGATGATGCTTGTTATTTAATATGTCATTGAACTTACGGTATCAATTTATAGACGCATAGTTGTGTGTCGTGTGGGAACCATAAACTTGCTCATACTGCACACTAGTTTGGTAACATGTAGGTAATGAGTGTTGCATGTGTTTAGAATAATCATCAGGTTAGTTAACATTTGTCCCAGGAAACTCGGACTAAAACTATGTCCAGCCCTTTTGATATCCCTATCACAAATAGAGATGGAACTACTTTTAATCCACGTTCTATGTTAGGCGATGTTTTGTTATAAAGGGGGAAAGAGTACCTACAGGGGAACTTCTTTCGTCTTCTAAATTTTCAATCAATTCCTGATAGGGAGAAGATTGGATCACGGTGACTTCTGTTCCAACGACAACAGAACTCACGGAATCTCAGTGAGATATATTTTGCAAGCAATAAACAAATTGCTAAACTGTGGCAAATAAGATAGCTAATACATTTATGCTGAACCAGTACCCACAGTGAAGACAATCGAGTCTTGTGGAGGATTTGGCGGAGCAAATAATAGGGGCATTGTTTCGAAACCTCTGAAATTACTATCGATCCCTTCGACACACGATATCTTCATCGGGCGGATTAGGACCAACCTATTTGTATACCTAACAACTTTCATGAATTAGAGAGGATAAAAACCCTTAGGAAATAATTGACACGATAAAATTGGTGAGGGTTTTGTTTCAAATACGGAAATCGTCTATCACAACAATCAAACCTTGAAAATATGTTCTAAACCAGGTATATGTTCGACAGATACCAATTTTTTTAAATCTAGTTAGCATTAGCAAGACACTCACAGATATTTATAAGTAAATAGGTATGTGCGAAGTGAATAAACAAGGTGTGACAAGGTCCTTTAAGTGCCAGTGACATCATGCCGCCGACAATCACAATTGTAATCCAATCAAGCGTGGACGATGAATGTGGATACCGATGCTTAAACTTATGCTGATTACCTACTTACTGCTACTTAATAATTTATGCATAGCAATATAGTTTTAAATACCACCTGCTTTATTATATACGAGCTACGAGTGAATTTAATAATATATCTACTTGTACCTATTATAAACGATATAGGTAAGTAAATAAAGTTTCTGCTGTTTCTCAAATATTTCGCCGACTACTTAATGGGGCCATATCCAGCGCAATGTAATACATTTCGTACTCCGGCTTCTATGTTATGTTTGATTTTAATGGAGTATTTGTCGTAACCAACATTTAGCCCGATTTTTCTCCACGTTATTACGCAAGCGTTCCCGTTATAATCGTGAACCAGATAGTTTATGAAATCCGTTTTCATTGTTAGATATATCGATTTATCGATCAGCTTGATGGCTAGAGACGTGAGGTCAGGCGTTTATTGAAAGTGCTTGTAAAGAGCGTTCACGTGATGATTGACAAATAGGCGGTGATCCCGCGCCGCCAACGATCATTAACCTTCGCCCCAACCCGACCGGATCCTAGCATTTTTCTCAAAATCAGCGATGTAGCATCTAATATCATTATGAACCAATGACATTTAGATAGAAGGATCCAAATGTTCCACTAAACTTTGAGATGATTTTTAGATGTTGTGTTAGTTATAGAAGTCGACTAAACAGAGGAGGCCTATAACCAACAGTGGGTGCATGTGGGCTGAAAATGATGATAAATAGTAAATATTTATAAAATTTACTCATGATTTTCAAGCGCCACTATATTTATTATCTATACAGTCGAAACAGTCTATACATACACACATGCATACTACATACAGATAAATAAAATTGAAGTACCTGTTTTTAATTCCAAAATAACAGCTTTTCACTAAATGCATTTGAAAGAATATAAGGTACCTACCTAATGAAATGAAATGAAAATACTAATTTAAAAAATCTCTGTCTGTCTGTCTGTTTATTCCGACTAATCTCCAAAACGGCTTTACCGATTTTAATGTTACTATACTTTTTTTTGAAAAAAAAAACATCAGGGTTCCGCGGGTCACGCATGAAATGAAGTCTACATGGGTGAAACCGCAGAGCGCACCTAGTACAGAATAAATCATTAAAGTATGTGCAAAAATGCCTGCAGTAGAGTACAATTTTGACGTATCACAGATAATAATTCATACTCATCCCCAGGAAGAGATATTCCTGACTAAATGGAAATAATAAACAAATTTTATTACGTATCTTAAAAATACCCGAATTATTATTCGGGTAAATAACAGGTAATTACTGAATTTTTTCTTAGGTTCTAATGAAGTAATGAATCTAAAAGCGGTCGTCCACGCTTCGTTGATCATAGAACAAAGATAAGTGTGTGAAAATTACGAGCGTGTATAAAATCTAAGTGTAAATTGTTCAGTCTTGCTATTATGTACGGGTTTCAATCAAATTGCAGTCCCTTTCTCATGTAAAGGCATGGAGAAAAATAATGTTTCCACTGATTATTAGTATGTATTTCGTAATCAGTATTTTTTATCATATTTTTCTGTTATATCTGAACCCTTGAAATGGGATTGAAACATGATTGAAACCCGTACATAGTTTGCCCTAAGCTCCGACCTTAACGACATTGCCAAAATACCTTAAACTGTTTCATGAATTCTCATTTATATATTTATATCCGTCATTAATAGCTTATTTTCAATTTAGTTTTAAATCCACACTTCTAGTGCAGTAAAAATCTATCAAGCAGCTAATACACAACTAATCTAAGATTGAAATCTGCCCATAGTGTTATCTACAACCTAGTCTTCGAAGTTTGTAAGAGCAAAGCAAAGCGCGGCGGTAATGTTGGAGGATCACACTGTTTAAGTGCACACTCATGGGATAATCCTTTTTAGAGTATCTCGGCAGCTTTAAAAGGTTATTTTATTAGTGAGCCCAAGAGGGGAACTGTGTTTAAATATGTGCCGCAACAAAGTGCGACGTAAACTGGAATATATTATGCTCTGAACTTATTTACCGATGAGATCTGTCGCTTCAACGATATAGATTCTTGCTAGTATGTGCTTTGCTTGTTTGTTTTATTTATCGGCCGACAAAATTAAGAATAAGGGAAGACCATAATAAACCCGTTGTGCATAAACGGAGGTCACGTTCGCGGATCGGCGTTAGCGCACACTACGTACCAGTTCGACGCCCCAGCCGGTTCCATCTAGCACACCATACGCACACGCGGCTCAAACACAAATTATAATAACTGCACAAGTTATTATAATTTGTGTTTGAGACTAGCGATTATTAGTGATATCGCTAGTGATTGAACTGAAATAAATCATTGAATTAAAACATTAATTGGCTCAACCAATGCCGTGACATAAATAATTTATTAGATATGTCGATGACACGGACAGGTTAATATTTCATTTAAAATTACTTTTCAATAACAAATCAGTGAAACGCAAACAGTGCAAATACTACTTTCATTCAAACGACGAGGGAAATAGCTTTAGATCCAATCATGTCATATGTAATCAATAACCATGAAACGTTATTGCCTGAACTGAAGAAAGTTCTGCACTTTCTCTCTTTGGATGGTTCCAATTCGTTCAACATGAGTAATCTGGTGGTTTAACAAATTGTTAATTTCATTTATGGTTTAGCAGCCTATCAATACAACAAGGAACAAAAAGATGATGAATAATGTTTATATTGTTAAATCAGATTCCCAATTGTATAGAAGGGTTTGTTCAGTTTTGAGCTCATGATACTCAAACACCTGATTACCAACTACGCTAGCAAAGAGCTATCTAAACGAGTTTAAGTATTCGTAACTCTTTTCATTCTCTGGGATTTTTTTGCTAGCAGGCATTTCATTCTCATCCGTTGTCGGTCGAGACGCAAAGAAAAAAACATAGTTAGTAATTATCTCATTCTCGTTGCAACAAAGGGTCTTCGATTGTTTATTGCCTCTCTGCCGGATGCTACTACTATCCTGTTTATACATATTACATATTTATTTAATGTTACTTAGAAATAGTCTACTTTTTCAACCTTATAGCTTACTTTGTATGATAAGTTAAGTTTGAGAATAGAAGTTCGAAGTCCCAGCGGGGCCTGTACTAATGAGTTTTTCTAAAAACTTACGTGCATTGATTTCACACCACATGCTTTACGGTGAACATCGTGAGGAAACCTGAAAATGTTTGAGAAGTAATTCAAAGGCGTATGTGGGGATGGCGATAGTCACACCATGTGTCACGTTGGTACTAAATCATCTTCGGTGTTAGTGGGTGTTGTTATTACCGGCGGGGAAAACAGGCGTGATCATGTTTGTATGTACGTACATATTTATTACTATATATGTTGGCGTGGAAAACGTATTGCATCTGAGGTAATATTTTCACAAAACGACTACCTAATAGTTACGAGGAGCGTGATTAGGTACATTAGAGTAACTAGTGTTTACAATTAGTTGCACAAACGTACGTGTCGTCGCATCACATCGATGATGCAAGTGATACTTAAACAACGTTAAACGAAAGTGCACAGTAACGATTAGTATTTACCAAAGTAGTGCATCTTGGAAAGCGTGTAGTTTTCACTTCTATTTAGTCTCTAGAGGAGGCAGCTGCGGTGTCCGGTGTCCGGGGGCTTTCTAGTGAAATCCTCTTGGTCCATGGCGCCTGCGCCGCGTTAATCCACTCGTGACCTTGGATTAAGGCGGTATCATACATTATGAACCAATTTTCAATTATATTCCATCTAACTTTTGAATTTTCTAACTTTTAAGTAGTACCGATTTATTCAGTAGTTAAGTCAGATCATGACAAGTATGTACAAAGGTAAATCCTGGTAATTTTTTCATCTGTATGTGTCAAATCTACTATATGATAGTATATCGATTACCGAAGAGTTTATTTGTATCGCCGATATTGAAAATTGTGTTTGTAAGTCGGGTCGAGTTTTATAATTTGTAAGTGGCAGGGTGCTCGTAAGTAACGGGTGTTCCACTTATTATTCCGGCACGTCCCGGCCTTGTCACGACGGCTCGTGCACTTTCTCCCACAAGATTATCCCATTTAGCAAATGAACTGACCCCAATCGGCCCAATCACGCTTTCATCATACTCTTTATAAACTTAAAGCCACTGCATATGACTATTAATAAAATATTACCGTCAACGAAGAGAGGAAATATTCTATAAAAACATTCCCAGGAAACGTGGACGTGTAAATTTATAGGAGTCGGACGCCAGGAAATTCTATACTCGGTTGAGTGAGATATATAATAACGAAATGTTTGCTTTTCGGATACAGTTGACACCTCTAAGGACAGTTTTATCTCAAGTCAATAAGCTCTACGGGGTTGTCGACCTTATATGAGAATAAAGTTATTGAAATAAAAAATTTCTCATGTAACACAATTCAATGGAATAACGTGTGCATTACAATCGATTATAGTTTTGTTGGATCATATAACACATGAAGTACCTAGTTGCAAGAGTGACGCAGTCAGGCGGCTCGAATGTCGGTAGCTTGCCCCCTCGGCACTCGAGCTCTAATAATATTTATATTTCCGTACTTCATAATGAACTTAACTGGTAATTTGCATCTAATAACTCATGTTTTTATGTCCAACTGGCATGAGAACACTTGCGCTTTCGCCTGATGCTTTTAATTACCGATGTTATTCAACATGTGGTGCATTATTTCACGCTTGGTTCCCTGGTGCCCGCTACTCGCTCACCACTGCACCTAGTAGTGGCCTGCTAGTTGACTCCCAAGGCGAATATCTACACGATTTTGACATTTTTAGCTCCGAGACTTGCATCACTTTGCTTTGAAATGCCGCGCTTAAGGTGCGTGTCGCAATGCTATTTATATTGTAACTATACCTTACCCTTTTATAGAAAGCTGTTAGATGAAGCTGTTAGTCTGCGACGTGTTGAAAATCCTTAACAAATGCTTCTTGTTCCAAACGAACGTCATTTTCTCTTTTACTACTTTATACCTATAAATATACCATTTCAATGTGCCCGTAAATCAATGATGGGTGGTATAAAGATAGGTATCTTTATTTAAGCTGCTATCACTCTTCCTATCGTTTATGGCATGGGAGATGGGCTCCACTGTTTTTCATTGCAGAACTTGTTGTTACAAGGCGAACAATAATCGTAAACGTCGGTCCCCTTGTGAGGAGAGCGAGCACTGCCCATGCGGTGATAAAAGAAAATGCATTACTTCCCCGCAAGGGAATGAGGGGCTTTCCTTGAAATCGCCCAGAGGAATAACGGCCCAGTTCATTAACGTTCGGCACAAGAGTTGCGAAAATTTTAAAGTCCACTTTCAACTTAGTTATTTCACTAAGTAACTCAAAAAACAAGGATGAAGAATTTGATACACTTTTTTTTATCCTTGAGTCAAGATGAAGGGTCATTTTAGCTGATAAATAATTTACATTATATTTTGGCTTCCGTGTTTTATAGCTGTGCTATTTTCCTGCGGGAACATGATACCAAAAGGTTCTTGTTTTCTTTTTCAAACGTACCTACCACTAAGGTGAGCAAATTATGTATTTATACGTAAATTATTATTACGTACTTAACTTATACTTTTGTTATATCCCATACTAAAAACTCAAATTTATAATATCGTGCAAAGCAACAAGGTTACAACGAAAATCCTGCTCCATTCCGCATCACAATGATGTCAATAAATGAACACAGGATGCTGGTTGAGTGACGTAACGAAAAATAATTATGCAGTTTATTACTTACATTTTTTTCCCGCTGTGTTTCATTATGCACCTAAAAAATATTTGGAAATTGTTTGTAATCGTGTTATTTGGATCGAAGTGTCAAAAATTTTGTGTCTGTGTTCATAAAACTTACATAATTCAGAAAAGTATGCAATATCATGGATCGCTTTTGTTTTATTTATATTTGTAGTAATGTAATGCTAACACAGCACAGCTTTAAAATGTGACGTTCCGTACAAACCGTCTTTTAGTATTTCAGCCATCAGACAATATGACGCACGTTAGCACATCAACAACAGTTTTTATATAACGAACCGAGTTCCTGGTTAATGTTTTTGTGAGAACTCAATGTTGCAGTTCGTTTTTTACAATAATGATTGTTGGTAAATCAACATTACTGCCTAGTATGTTATTACCGCACATGAGGCCAGTGCCCTGACCAAAATTGACATGGTTTCTCTAATAGCATTTCCGAGAAATTTCTTCGAAAGTACAATACATGAGTTATAAGATAAACTAGTTGGTACTTGATTTATATAGCGAGTTTATACGAGTATATCTTGTAGAAGTGGTACAAGGAAGCGAATTATGCGAAGATCAAAGTAATAAATTGTACTCAATCCGTCCTTGCTGGTTAGCAAAGGTACTGGCTATTTATGTTGATGCGAAGGGCGACACTATTATTCAGAGCGAGGGACACCATACGGCTACAATGTCTCGTCCACCTGTCCTTTCCATTTTATGGCCACTTATTTCTCCCCATTCTTTATAAAAGTTATAGTTTAAAATTCGTAAACATCGTCGTGAGTTATTGTTCACATTCATGCATTAAACAGGCATAACATTAGGTAATTGTTACATAGCTAAGCTCTTTAAAATTTTCATTGTTGCGATTACCTGTGTTAAATAGGCAGAAATTATCCAGTATCGCCGACCTCCTTCCCATTATACCTGCTATTTGTTATTTTATGTGCAAGTTGCTGTGTAATTTGGTATCGTTATCATAGCAACTTGCTATTTACTTACCTACCTGTACCCCTATTATATATATATATGCCTTTGCTACCTTTTACCTAATCTTTAGTCGCTAGCGTCTGAGGAGCTCGTGGCACAGTTGCTATTGCGCATATTATTCGATCAGCGAAGTAAAGCAACCGTAACCCTAGCCTTAGCCTAGTAATTGGATGGGTCACCGCCTGAGTTCCCTCCGTACCTCGGAGAACACGTTGAGCCGTCGGTCCGTCGGCAATCGTTACAGGTCAGTCGGAGGCCTAAAATAGTCTGACAACTTAACCCAGATCACAGATTTTCGTCGTTAAAGGGTTTGCGAAGGTCAGATGGCAGTCGCTTCGTATAAAAATCAGGTGATCAGCCACATCGGGTTGAATCAAATGCCGACCCCAACAATGTATGGGATAAGGCCAGGGAGGGATAAGGCCGCCTCCCAGCGGTGATATGAAGAACTAAAATATCTCATACAAATATTTTAAGTGACACTAGCTAGTATAGATTACGAAATAGTGCACAGCTCGTGATAAGGATATTGGTTAATGGTAAATTCAATACATAAAACATTTGTGGCAAGGTACAAATCTGTATAGGGGAAACCTTTTCACCCCCTGTATTTGGTGCGTTGAAATTCGCTTTTCCAGCGGAGGCTTTTAAGAGGGGAGCTCGAGACGAGCACGTGACATGTTTCTAAGATGAAGACAATCAGGGCCGTTGGATGCCGTAGCGACCTGCGTGATCTTTAGCAGTTCGTTAAATACGTGCTTGTTATTATATATTAATGACAGGGTAAGAAATAAAGGTTACAACGATCTCTTCGTCAGCAGCTATAATATATTAGGTACCTATCTCTTACTAACGAAAGCTATGTATCGAAAAACGAGAAAATCAGAATCTAGAATTAAATTGCAATGCAGGCAGGAGAATCGATTAGGAACGGGAATTGATTCAATTTAATCGTCTGATTGAGTATCGTATACAAGCGTTCTTCCGTCTGTGCGAAACTGATTAACTGTAAGCGTTTTGAAGGGCAATGACCGGCCCTTACCTCGTGACACGTGCGCGGTATTATCATGCACGCGTAACGTTGCCCACGTAACATCACACACAACACAACACGGAAGCAAACAATAACAACAATACTATGGAAACATTTTTAATTTAAACTCGCCATTGATAAGAAATAAGTACTTACTTAATGTTTGAATTATTTTGCTTCAAATGATTTGTACGTGTTAGTATCGACTGTAGTGTGCACTTCATTGAGTTTGTTCAGTGGTTGTGAATCAAATCTGTCGTCGCTCTGTCTCGCAATAATAAGAACTTTTTATTATTTTTTAAATATAGCAACTTAGGGAAATAAGACGTTCAAAGTAGAGCGGAAATTATTGAATTAGATATTATTTGGAGAAATCATACCTATAGTAAAGCCGTATGATTACAAATTTACTCAGATCTCCATAAGTTAGTCTCTACACATTATTTTACTAACTTAAATACTTTTTATACAAATACTCTTCATAGTCGAAGTCAAAAAATATGGAATCAATACTTTGTTCTTGTTGTGTGATAACACATCTATTTCCGACTCACAAAACGCACGCTTTCGTAATTAGGACCAGTGAACCTACAAGTACACGCAGACCGCGCCGCTGTGAGCCATGTGCTCTGCGGCACATGAAGTAGGGTCCGGCTGAGCGATTAGCTGGCTGCTTGCCATGCAATAAATTCATTACCTATTTGTATATTTTTAGTTTTTATACGCAAGCAAGTAAGTCATGCATCAATTTGACTGCGGTAATTTTACTTTATCGACAAACTATTTTTGTGCCTTATCAAGACGTGAATTTATATGTAGGGATAGGGGCCATCACAAGTAAAGAACGAGCAGTAAAAAATAAAGGGGATACTGCGCATGTTTTTATTTAAGATACACGTTCATGGCTCGTGACGGGACTGTACTAAGTAATTGTATAAGTTTGGTGTATAACCCATATTGTGACTGTGAAACAGCGAGAAACTGTAAAGGTTTCCGTATCTTGGCTTTTCAATAACTACGTTCCGCTTATCACCGTAGATACGGTTTGCAATTCAGTCTGGATGCCACAGAATATGATTCGTACAAGCCATGATGTAAATACAGTTGTAATAAGATATCAACCCATGATCATAATATAATTAGTGTGTTTATGTAGGAATTAGGTCACCTCGTGTCACGTAAGAGTGGAGCAGGAATCACCGCGTCATGGACTTATTGGTGCGGACCGAACAGTTATTTGGATCCTCAGTGACTGGTGACAGATATTGATGGGGACGACCGACCGTCACTCTCACAAGCTTTCTTGTTATTTCATCGGCCATAGAACCGTCGCACAAGTTAATGGAGTAGGACTTTTATTTATATGACATCTTCATATACAGAATCAACGATAATATTATAATCAAAATTAATGGGTGTTCTCGGTGAGCTTATTTGTTATTCGCGCTACAATTCGTTGCCTCGTGACGTAATTATAAAGCACTTGGATTCCAAATAATTTACATTGTATCAAGTCGTGATGCTGTTTCCCCATTGTTAACTTAACTATGCTTATAACAATAACATTAGCATTATTAAAGTTTGTATTAAATATTTAACTTAACAGATTGTTGCCTTAAAGGTTTTGGTGTCAGCGAAATTTCAGCCCTTAAAGTTAAGGGTAGGAAAGTTTTAACGGTAACAATGAAACAATTAAAGTCGTTCAACAGCTCTTGATCGCAACAACGGGTCTGTGCGGAACATTGTCGAGGGGCTAAAGAATTGCACACGGTTTTATTATTCAGGACACTTGACTAGGTGAAAAAGTGAAGGCGGGTGGAGTGGCCATTGTGGTAAGAGTGCGTGCTGGATTGATCCCACCGGAACTCTCCAAGTGTGCTGCGCTGGCCAGATGACTGCTAATTACACACCTCCGGGACACATATTATATACAGTCTACTCAGTGGACTGCGCAATTTAATGAACAATGCTTAGTACTTACGTCCGGCTGGTCGACTGCGCTAATTGTTTATTTATTTTAATAAAGTAACTTTTTCATCATTAGCACTCCCCAATTCCCAAATGGAGGCAATCCCCGAGAGGCGAAGTAGATATATCGCATACTTATATAAGTAATCACTTTTCAACTAAGAATCTCTCTCACAGGCAAGTCTTCACGTATATTGAGTTGTGTATTACAGTCCCAACATAAGTTGGGCATAAGCTCAGTAAATATGTTGAAATTCACAACATACTTCAAACTTCAAAAGTAGTTTTAGTAGGCTTCATTGAAATTGTCAGATCTTCGGTTGACTTATTATTAATGATACAAAAATATTGGTAGTTGTAATCCCTTATTATTGTTACAGATCTCACAACATCGGCTTGACGACAAGAGTAAGTACAACATATTAAACAAAAAATATGCAGGTATCTATGTTTTACATGGATGGTCACTTGAGGCAGTATAATAGTTTCGGATATCGAACTATTAATTAATTTAGAACCTGACTTCAGCATTACCTTTCCTTCTCAGAATAGATATATCTATCTATACATATATATACATCTATACAGATAAATAAAATTGAATAGTCTGTTTGTAATTCCAAAATTACACCTATTCACTAAATGCATATGAAAGTATACACGGTACAGACGTAGAAAAAACAATTTTTATGTTTTTACAATTGTATTTAAAAAAGATATCTATCTGTCTGTTTGTTACGGCGAATCTCCGAAACGGCTGGACCGATTTTAACGGGACTTCCAACTTAGGCTACTATTCATTTTAAAAAAAAATGGGTTTCCGCGGGCCTCCCATAAAATTAAGTCTTTGTGGGTGAAACCGCGGGGCACATATAATATAATATAATACTAGGCTATATAGTAGGTACAGAATTTTAATAGCTGCCCGTCTAGTTTCTGATAGCCTCATTGTTCGCATTCTTTGATCGTTCGCTTTTCATTACATTTTATTAAAAAGGCTTTTAAAGGTGAGCAATGTTTGGAGCTTTTCATCATTAGTTAGGCCGTATCTGCCTCGCTGTGAATGTAAGCAATACTAGTAATGAAAATAACTGAGCATGTTGAATGGGCACTTAAGTGAACACTTGTAGGAATTTGGGTGTTACTTTCCATTGGTGTGATTAAAAGTATCACAAATCAAAAGAAATTATTTCTTGTTATTTGTTTAACTGGTGTTTTTTTCATAAATCTCTTCTTATCCGTAATCAATACTTTAAACATTTCTGATATGTAAATTTACTCATATATGTTATTATTTTAATAATAATAGAGACCTACGATTAATGTTTTTTATAATTACCTAATAATGACTATGTAATTTAACTCTATATTAGTCATAGGTATAACATATTATGCTATAGAAATATTCTTAGCTGGTTCTTACGTGGAAGGCTGCTTTTAGTTAAGATATAATATGGTTAAAACATATAGATATACTAACATGTTACTATTTGAACCTGTCTCTAAAATTCATTTTATATAATATTTTTCGGTAGGGAGATGTTATATATATACAGGACGTCGGGAAAAAGGAACAGTTGTCTTCTAGAAGTTGTTAGATTTTATGAAAATATTACAATGTTGAAGTCGTCAAATATCTAGCTCCAATGATAACGCAGTTATAGGTTATGGTTGCTAAGGGCCGAAGAACTCGCGGCCTTAAGCGATTCGAGGAACGCGCGGCCGCGTTTACCTACATTACGTACGCGGTAATTAAACTTGTTAAATTTTATGCTGATTTTTATGCGTAAATAAGGTCTTGCCACGTCAACTTTGAACGTCAATTATTCGAAAACGGAAGAAGATATTTTTGTCATAATCATTTTATTTGCTTCCTAAAATTCCCTATCACATATTTTAACAGCTGTTCTATTTTTCCCGACACCCTGTTTATACATATAAATTGTTGTATATAAATTGCTAAGTCCGATGTTTATGTTTTTGAGGCTTTATTTATAGGCTCTTTAGTAAAATTTTGAAGAAGTTCCAAGTACTCTTAAATAGAAAGTTAGTTTGGGGTGTGTTTGTCGCGAGCCTGCTGGGATGGCGCGCTCTGACTCTGCTGATTTAGGGAGAAACTTTCCTTGTTTTGCATTTTACTGGTGCGCGGGGAAATCGCCCTCGAGATTTGAATATTTTAAAAGTGGCACCCATTTGCAAGGTGCGTCCCTTTAAACGACTTAAAATCTACTAACTTGCACACATGGGTTCAGAGGTAGCACATGTATATTTCCTTGAAAACTGTACCCGAATCACACGGTTGAGTGTTATATTCCAGCGATGTATAAGGTCCTTCACGTCTCTTGTAGGTATTGTGGTGAAGTGAACCTTTTTATTTCGTTCTATTTGCATCAGGTAGTAAGTATATCGATACAAGGCAACGAGCCGTGTGGGATGTGGTATATGCACGGTATGTGGGATAAAACGCTAAGCGTTTCATAGAAAATAATTGAAAAGTTCGTTTGAAATGTCCTAGAAAAAAATGCACTCCATTTCACGTTGTGACAGTCATTTATTTGCTTTGTCGCCGGCACGGTATCATTCGAATGAGAGCGGGTTATGTCTCAGCCTGAAACAGGTTAAATAAATAGAGAGATCTATTCCTATTGGCTGAATTCAATTTCCCCGCACAGTTGAATGGACTTTGCACTTTATCTGATTCAGATTTTAATTAAAGTCTGCCGAAGCTTTTATCTAGTCAAGTTGCTTGGTACGAAAGCATATACATAATTATAAGCTTTTAGCGAAGCAAAGTTTCCATTTCGAAGACATCAAACACTAAAAGCTTCAAAAATATTCAGGTCAACTAAAATATGTGGTCAGCTAAAATATGGAACACAACAATATTAAAAAGAACGAAATATTGATATCCTGTTCCTACTCATATGAGCAGAAGGAAATTGATGGCGTTACTATAAATATTGAGTGAGTCACGATATGATTATGATTAGTTATTATTAAATTCCTATGTTTATTAGGGAGAACGAGTGATTATGTTCATCCCCAGCAAAGCAAAGATCTACATATAGTTGGAAACTTATATGCTGTAATGCGCTCGAAAACAAACTGTTATTGCGTGATTTGGGTTCTCGTGTATTTGTACTCAAACTTTGCAATTGTTAGCGTGTAACGTCATCTATGTGCGAGTGGAGAAGAGCTACTACATATATAATGGCTCTGATTTTACTCTCTTGGATTTATGTATGTGTACGTAAAAACTTCTGAGTATGACTTTTGACAAAGAGATACGCTGTATTTATGTTTTGTATCGTTTATTGCACACTAAAGTGAACGTTTCGTGTTTTCGGGCGTTGAACGATTGGCTCACCTTGTCAGTAGAACCGTTGATTTCCGTACTTATACAGCAATGTACTTTTTTGTATAGTTGCAAGAAGTATGTCTTTTATATTGTTCTGAATGAGAATGGGAGTGAATACAGATATGAGAGCTGTTAGCTGCTAGCTGACCACAAATAACATGAGATAAGGGCAGGAGGGTGACGATGTTGATGACACTTCTAATTCTACTTCTTACACAGTTTAATAACTATTTATTGAGGAGGGCTATAAATATAAGCATAAATAACTTTTCCACGCGAACAAAGTCATGCGCAGAAGCTAGTCTTTTCATACACTTATTGCAGCTATGAGTACACTACGCAAAAACTCTAAGGCATAGATCAATAGTATCCATACATAATATTTTTGTTCATTCTACAGTTCCATTTCTAGATTGGAATGAAAATAGTGCGATCGTTGTCTGCCAATTAAAACCAGTGGTAACCTGAATCCACGCTCCACTATCCGCGGTTTTCATGTTGATAAACCTGCAGATAGATAAACAAATATCTCTCGTGTATTATAAGTGACCTATTCTGGTTGAGTCTTCAATTTCTTTTACGTTAGTACAAACTGGTATGATCATTAAATGAAGCTCTGAAAAGACGGGTTCAAGCCCATTCATAAGTAGCTTATCCCAAATCCTATACTTAGGTACTTAATATGTATTTTACAAAATTATATTTACTAACATTATATAAAATACAACCTAATTTAAGTTCGCATGTTGAACATTCTTATCAAAATTACTTTGAAGCTATAAATAATAACATTTTATTTTTATTTTTACTTTATTTCAATAACTGATTCAATCGTCAGGCAGTAAGGATGTAAGCTAGCCGAAAGAAAAAATCGTAATTTTTTTTTTAAATCACCAGATCTCGTACTTATTCAGGTCTTAGATTGTTTGACGTGGTTGGTTTGAAATCATTGATGTAAGTAACGACGCACTGTGAATGAGCCATTATGTTACTACATTTTGGTTTTCTCGTTGATAATAGATACAAGGATGTTAATTTCTTAACTATTTGAATCTACCAGTCGTTTGCTGAAATTTCGTTGTAGGTTGGTAAGATTTCTCTATGTTAGTAGATTGAAATGTAGTGGTAATTGATGTGTAATAGGTTGGTAAATGATGAGTCGCTAGATGATGTATGAGGCTGAGGTATGAGGTAGCGTGTCTGGGTATGGGTCGTCGGCCGGTGGGCCGCCCGCGCATCCCCCGCCGCCGGCCAATAATCCGGTTAAGGCGACCGCACGCGCCGCCGGCACTGCCCTGATCGAAACATAATTGAGTGTGCTCACCTGTTTCACCGCAAACCCATTAAAATAACCACTTTTACACTAACCTACTTAGGGTTAAGCATTTAGGTATTACTCGTCTTCTTATTACCTACCAACGACCGCTAAATGCTTGCTTACATGTTTGCTCTGGTGATAACTATTCTAAGTTTAATAAACGAAGTAACTTTAGAAGTAGTTATTGTTTTAATTTTTAAATTAAATATCTTAATTGTTATCGCCGTGTTACAGGAGTTCCATCCGCCCGTGTTTTTTTCCGCCACACGCTATTTCTGATGACGTATAGGTATTCTCTACGCTCTTCTAAGTAGTTTTTTGACCAAAAAAGTAAAGTACAAAAATACAATACTACCCGTGCAAATCGGAGCGAATAATATGTATAACTAGACCTGCTAGTTGTATAATACACAAAAAAACAGTGATATTTAACTGGATCAGTTCTAGTTGACCAGAAAAACAGGTACCTACATAATTTGCTTTTAAGACAAAAATCAAGCGAGGCTTTCCTCGGAGGGCTAACATTCCACGGGTTCTCTATGTTTACACTAATTATGTTTAAATACATACCTACTTACTGCTATGCAACATTGGCATCAATATGCAGGTACGGTCTGGTAAGTTTAAACTGTCAGCAACACTGTCTGGAGCGATCAAAACTCGCTCAATGTTTCTCTAGTTACGGATTGAGTCGAGAGCGAGCGCTACAAAGCTAAATTGAAATGTCGACCTTTCAAAAACGACGGATTACACCACAGTATTCGAGCACGTTCGTTGCACAAAGAACGTGGGTAGTCGCAAGTTTGTTTCTTAATTAATGTAATGTAAATTAGAACTCCTATAACCTACTCACAGTTCTGAGAACAAAAAAAACGTAAACATGTAAAAGCATAAAAGTCAATCATTATCTCCCTGGCCTTATCCCATAAACTGTTGGGGTCGGCACTTGATTCAACCCGATGTGGCTAATCACCTGATTTTTATACGAAGCGACTGCCATCTGACCCTCGCAACCCCTTTAACGAGGAATATCTGTGATCTAGGTTAAACTACTTGTCAGACTAATTTAGACCTCCGATCAACCTGTAGTTACTACCAAAGATGATATATTGAAAACTGGGACCGACGGCTTAACGTGCTCTCCGAGGCTAGGAGGGAACTCGGGCGGTCACCCATCCAATTACTTGCTAGGTTAGGGTTGCTTAACTTCGCTGATTGAATGATATCCGCAATAGCAACTGTGCCACGAGCTCCTCCTAAAAGCATAAAAGTCAATAACGAATACAAATAAATAGTATTAGTTACCGGACCTCTCTGAATATGAAAATTGTTTGGGTTTAGAAACAAACGTAGACATCTATATACATACGTAAATATGCTCATGCCTGTATTTTCCGAAGGGGTACAGGTCTACTACATCCACATTTCGTCAGTTATAAGTCCCATGTAATAGGGGCGAGCCTGTTGGCATTAATCGGGCTCTAATCCAGATTCCAAGCTGCCCCAGGGAAATTATGCACATAAAAACACAATAATATTTTGCCTAACTCCGTGTTCCGCAATAGTGTTTGCGACCACTAGACCAAAGAGGCAGTAGGCGAAGCAGAAAACACGTAAAAACAAGAAAAAAATTGAAATCGGACTACAATGAAAACTACGCTTTTCGTCGACTAAAAAAGCGAACCAATTACGCCTACATTTTACATTGATAGATAACCATCGACTCTCTTCATTGTGATTTTCAAGTGAACCTATTCAAATATAGGTACGGTGAACCGTAAGAATTATCCGAGGGTAGTATTTATACTTTTAAAAATATTCGTCTTATATTAAACCAGACGTATTTAATTTTTCTTTTGGTCAGTATGTGGTCTATTGCGTGTGTTTATTTTCCATTTTCGTCGCAATTGTTTCAATTAAGTAGACGAAGAGTTATTTACAAGATAATTTCACAAAGCTCCTTTCGCTAGCTTATCATGGGGGAGATAAGTGAAAGCAGTTATTGAGTTGAAACTGTTTATTTATAACATACTAGCTGTGCCCGCGATTTCGTCCGCGGAGACTTAATTTTCATGGGTTTCAAATAAAGTAGCATCTGCAATGCTGTGCTATACTAGTGAAAGTCCCGTGACATCTGTCTGTTTCTTACAACAGAGATTTTTTTAATTGTTTTTTTTTTATGTATGTACCGTACATACTTCCATATGCACTTTTACACTTATTAATTTGGTATTGCAAACAGACACTTCAATTTAATTATTTGTATAAATAAATAACAATATAAATGGTATCTGAATTTCCGTCTTGTTGCAAAATTTTTCCTAACAAAACTCGTAAACCCTCCTCAATCCGGTACGGTTGCGGCACCGCCACTAAAATATGGATTATGTCTTTTCATTTGAAATTCAAAGAGGTCCTCATCGCTTCCTCATTCCTTATGATGAACTTAATTTATTGATGTGAGGATCAATTATTATATAATAATCGTTGTAATGTAAATTTCACTTCTTTTATTTTTATCGAAAACAGCTTAAACAGTTAGACGCAAAATATTCTTATGCTAGAATAAGTAATAAAGTCACTAAAGAAATTATTAATCGATCTTCTATGTAATTTTATCGGATACATTTTTTCTTTCGATTCAGCAAATCGTAAATCGCATTAATTTGACCATGAAATAACAATATTTCTCGAAACAACAATAAAAGTGAAACGTTATCACGTATGCATTGTTTTGTAAGCACAATTCTCGTTTGATTTCATGAGAAAGTGCCGGAACTGGCAGAGAGCCTGGCTATTGAAAAGGGTGGACAGAGACTGTGTTGTGAACGGTGTCATTCGATACCGGGATATCTGTAGCAATTCTCTTGTACTAGCGGCCTTGTACTACTTCTCATCTTTTCACAATAATACCCCGTTCCCCGTAATATGGCACGGCACGTGTAACCTTTCACCTTTATTGCTACTTGAATAATGCGAATGATCACTACTCAATAAGATTAGCGGAAGCAACGGATATCAAAAAAGTTATTCAAATATTTCTGCTTTAGCCTTCGGTGTTGTTTCAGTGCTTTCCTTTAATTTTCCCTCATACGTCATTATGGTTGTCTCCTAAGAAGAAAAAAAATTTACCGTCATTAAAGCTGAAACTGCAAATTAAAGAATTCAGCTGAGTTTCTGAATCACCTGAATGAAGAAACGTACTTAATTGGACCTCTAGACGCAGTTAGATGTAGGGTTGAATTACGAAGTCTGTATTTATAATATTCCCCACTGAGGGTTCTGTCGTAGCACCTGTGGACCTTTACTTTAGATTTCCGTCGTAGCACTTCACATCATGTTTCTGGTATTCCGCGTTAGCAATGAAGACCATTTCTTTGGTATTTCGTCGTAGCGCTTTAGATCATGTTTTTAATATTCCATCGTAGCAATGTAGACCATATCATTATTACTTCGGCGTAGCACTGCAAACCATGTCTTTGGTATTCCGTCGTAGCAATGTAGACCATGTCTTTGGTATTCCGTCGTAGCAATGTATTTATTGACAACTGCTTTTTTCCCTGCTCTCGATCTAATTTATTCTTAGTTTTTAGCTATCGTCTATATAAGGACCATGTTTTTGGTTTTCTGTTGTAGTACTGCAGACCATGTTTTTTGTATTTCGTCATAGTAATGAAGACCATGTCACTGGTATTACGTCCTATTAATGAAAAACATGTGTTTTTGGAATTCCATCGTAGCAATCTTAGGACCTCTTGGTATTCCATCGTAGCTTCAGACTATATTTTTTGTGCGCCGTCGTAGCACTTGTAGACCGTCTTGGTGTACCGTTTTCGTATCACCCGTCAACTCTGTCATTGTAGCATCTCTAGAACTTGTCATTAGCGTATAATTGTAGCAGATCAAACCACCAATAGTTTTTAGGATTCAGTTGATAAGGATTGAGTAGTATTATCGTAGCCATGCAGACGTAGTCAATGAAATACTATGTATACTTATTTACCTCGTGATGTTCCGCAGTAGCAAATGGCGTGGTTCTCGTCTTTCCATGAGATCTCCTATAGTTGGCTACGTCGTTTGGCGTACTTGCTAAATATCAAATAATTTGTGTTATTGGCTTACATAATTTATATGCTTCTTCAAATTTGTGAAGAATTTCTGATGATGATAAATGTTATAAAGTTACTTTTATTGCTGTTTGTACACAAATGTATTACATACAACATAAAACTTAGTTATTGTGTTTTGTTTACTGTATTTTAGGGGGTAAAAAAGGTGGGGGGGTCACGGCGAAGCATGTGAAGACGTATCACGTGCACCCCCCCAGTTAGCGACTTGGAGGAACACCGTGGAGTTTAGTCGGTGTGAGTCCGACATAACCCTTCCGCTGCCCCCGCGGCGGTTGGTGTATCCATAACGGATTCTCCCGGAGAGTAAAAAAGGTGTAGTAATTATTTTACGAAAAGTTTTTCCAATCGGTACTCACCTCTTTGTGCAGCGACGATCACATTGTTGAAATATTCGCTCAATGTTTCTATTTGTTCACCATCTACTGTGAGAGTTATATAATTAGTTTAATTACACCTTTTTTAACAAATTATTCTGGACCCGGCTAACTAAAAGCTAGGAACTTGTTTGGTAATTAAATCATACTGCAATTTGGTATAAAACACTAGTAATAAACACTTACCATGCACATCAGGCTTTAGTTTCATGAGCCGACGTTCAACTGAAACAATATAAATCGTTCATTACATCGTCCTGGGGGCCTACCATAATCGGTTTAAATAGAGCGTATTAGGGACTTCTGAACATTGATGTTGAATTGTTTAATTTTACGGTACTAAAAATTTTTTACGACAAAGCTAAGAAGTTCTTAATATGCCCTAGTTAAACGACTATTGTTGGCCCCCAGAATCTACCGATACCGAATAACAATGAAACGTAACGTAACAAGAAACTTACAAATTTTTTCTACCTCTTCGTCAACAATACTTAAACCAACTGAAAATTTCAACACGTTATAATGTAAAGTTGTATGTAAGGTAAGAAAATACTATGATGTGAGTACTTACTCATCTTACGAAACTGCCTCATTGCTTCTGAAGTTTCTTCTTCTAGTTTTTCAGTATCTAAAACTGTATCAATTCGAAATTTGATTAAAAAGTATTGCTATGTGGTAAGGTAGATACAAGATGTGTCTAGAATACTTATTCAAATACTGATTATACTCGTAAGTACTCAACAAGTATTAAATATTAAATTAGTACATTTAAAAAGGTATGCCGTTAGACACTTGCAGAGGTGAATCGCATCAAATGGTTTCATCAAGCTAATTTGTTCTTTAAATTGTATTATATTTGGAGTCGCAATTTCCAAACCACATTTTATTCAAAGGTATACCTACTTTGTGAACGACCTGATAAGGGAATAATTAGGCGTCTGGTACTCACCTATGTCTGACAGCAGTCCATGAGTTTGCTTGTTCTCGTCACACTCAGCACGAAGTTGGCACGAGTGTAAGTCATGCTGAATACCACATCCGTACCTCCAACGGCATTTGCTGTCGAGCTTTCCTGATTGGAATTATGTTTTTCATTGAACAAGTTTTTGTTCAATGAAAAACTGGAGGCCTACCATCATCGGTTTAAGCAGAGCGTATTAAGAAGGTCTGAACTTTGACGTTTCATTTTTACACCGTAAAATTAAACGGCAAAGCAAAGAAGTTCTTAATACGCGCTGTTTCAACGATCATAGATGACCCCCTGGACTAAGTATCGCTGGATTGTGCCAAGAAGGCTAGCAGCATTGCCACACAGTGCTGCGCAATGCACATGCTCTGAGAGAGAAAATTCCCAGCCTTGTAGCAAAAAGCCTTCACTACACCACTAATAAAAGACGATGAAGTTGTGTGTGATTGATCTTCTTTTGTGTAAGTTTGAATTTAATGTCACTTACCATTATTGTTCCCGTTATGTTCAAATTTCTTTAAAAAATTGGCTCCAACTGTTCGATTCCGATTGTGTTTTCTTTTAAGATTTGTCCTAGTTTTATGTGGTGTTCCTTAAGTATTAAGTATTTTTTAGCTTCTTATACTTACATACGGACATATTTCAGAAAATATTATTATTATAATAAATGATTACCGTGACGATTTTCTTTTTTTGTTGAGCTTTCTTCACCCGCAAACTTTTTTAACACTGTTTCAAATATTAATATAAATAATAAAATATCGGCATAATGGAATTTTAAAAGAAATACAGCTTTACTTACACTTATAACGACAAGTGTTTCGCTGCTTCGGTGCTAAAATGTCCCAAGTAGGAAAAATACTATAATTAATATGTAACTGCCCACATCTATATATATAAAAGAAAGTCGTGTTAGTTACACTATTTATTACTCAACAACGGCTGAACCGATTTGGCTGAAAATTGGCGGGGAGGTAGCTTAGAACCAGGAGAAGGACATAGGATACTATATCCCGAACTATACATACAGATAAATAAAAATGAAGTGTCTGTACGAATTCCAAAATAACAGCTTTTCTCTTAATGCATATGAAAGTATATAATGTAAGTACATAAATAAACAAATTCTTAACATTATCTCTGTCCGTCTGTTTGTCTGTCTGTTTGTTCCGGGTAAACTCTGAAACGTCTGGCACGATTTCTACGGGACTTTCACTGACAGGTAGTTGATGTTACAAGGAGTAACTTAGGATACTTTATTAAGTTAGGGCTCCGTGAAAAAATCCACCCATGAAAATAAGTCTACGCGGGTGAAACCGCGGGGCACGGCTAGTTTAAATATATAATCAGCATTAGTGACAATACAATGCAACGATAAACCTACTTACATTCTAACTCTTTATTGACCACAATCTGGTTTCCAAGTGCTCCAACAGCTGTGAAATTTATATGTACAATAATTATTCTTTTTTTGAACCTACAAAACTAAATAAAAAGTCTGTTCATGGTTTCACTGTTAAATTAATAAGAGTGATTAGTATTTTTCCATCTGCCAGGCTTTTCCCAAGGTTGACTAAGGTCATAGTGCTACCGTATAACATCTGGTGAGGTCTGCTAGTCTCGTTCCCTAGCTATCACAGGAATACCTGGCGCTGATGTGTTTTTCCATATTTGAAACTACGTTTAAACTTTTTTAACCGTATATTCTTAGTGATACGTTAGTACAGAAGGAACCACTTACTCTCGCCACTAAGTGCCAACGCCTGAAGCGCATCCAGTCCTGCCAGGTCTAACGCTATAAAATATCGAAAAATAATAAATAAATAAAGAAATATTTCACAATCTTACGCTTTTATTTACCATCTTAGATTATGCAGGCAGGTAGCGTTTGGGTGATCAGATACGTAGAATTGTAAAAGCAAAGGACAGCAAGAAAAGATCCCAAATGTCGTGAGTCTGAGGTAACCCAAACCCTAAAAGCCAAATTAAGATAAGGTTAGTTGCAATAAATGAGAGCCTTAAGAACGGTAGGTAAATATATACGTATTACATTTTTTTTTTAACCAACTGCGTAAACTAATTGTTGGAGACTGGAAGGAGTTAAATAAAACGATAAGGGGGCCAACTATCATCATTTAAGCAGCACGTACTAAGAACTTCTCAGCTTCGAAATTTCAATTTACGGTACAAAAATGGAACGTCAAAGCTCTGAAGTTCTTAATACGCTCTGCTTAAACCGATGATAGACCCCAAGTAAATAGTAAAATGAATACCTGTCAGAGTTACCATTCTACTCCGTGTTTTAACTAAAATAATAATTATTACAAAAATCAATCCATACAATCATTAACAGCATTCGAAGTAATTAAATAATGATAAAATAAATTGAACGTACAGAATGCTTCGAATAATTTATCAGCCAAATGTTCCGGACTTTTCGCTGACGTCACAATACCCTTTCCATCTGAGGAAACAAAAGAGGTCAAAGTTAAGAACCCTCGGGTCACATATATATATATATATATATATATATTTCTTAAAGTGCAATAGTATACTTACCGATGAAGTTATCAACTGAAAGAAATTAATGGAATTTATTTCAAAGTGCAGGTTAAGTGGTTTACGATATCAAAAATATCGTAGGAATATCCCAAGAAATTTAAAAAAACGGTATTTATAGCTTCTTAAATTGGTTTTTATTAGTGGACCTACAACTGGCATAAACGTAGGCCTAGAATTTGAGTATGTTGATCCATCTAAAAACATCTGTGTTATACGTATTTTGATAGTAGGTAATTTCTCTTGAAATTTTCCAAGAAACATGTGATTAAATTCTTCTTAACGGTTCTATAAATTTTGATGAACAACTTCGTACTTAAGTATATATATTTAACCTTTTAACATAAGTCTTCTTGTAATTGGCAACAACTCCAGTGGCGTGAACGTATCTCCTGCAATAGTAAAGAGTAACCGTGATGAGAGGGTGACGAATAGATTAATTTTATTATTAACTAAACTACCAACCAAACAATACAATATAGTTCAAAGAATCGTATTAACATACCTATTTTCAGCGCCCTAAAATTTTGGGCCGCTGGACCTGAAAATGTAAGCATTATTTAAGTTACATACATACATATGCTCACGCCTGTATTCCCCAAAGGGGTAGACAGAGGTGTTGTGATAACAACCACTTTTCACCGAATTTGATTAAGTGCCAACGTGATAGATGGTGAGTCTATCGCCGTCTGATGCACTTTACATACGTCTTTGAATTACTTCTCAGAAATATGCAGGTTTCCTCACGATGTTTTCCTTCACCGTAAAGCACGTGGTGTGAAATCACTGTACATAAGTTTTTTTTTAGAAAATCTGATTGGTACAGGCCCCGCTGGGATTCGAACTTGCGTCGCTTGCGTAGCAGGCAACTGCTCTAACCCCAAGGCCACCACGGCTCTTTTTTTAAGTTATTATTTTTAAATAATATCGATATATCAATATTATTTAAAAAGTAAGCCTGAGCCAATTGTAATATAGTAGATATGATAGATATCTTTACATAATAACAGGCTTCTTCCAATTTTCACTCTTACGTATTTGTTAATGTCTTTTATAAGAATAAGAATAATTTATTTACATGAAATATGGTAATAAAAGATGTTAATAAAAAATTTATTTTCGTACATATCATATGTCACCCGTATTATATCTATGCTTTGATATAAAAAAAATATTTTTAAACTACCTACTTAATTGTCTTTGTTGGATGTAGTTGATAAAGAAGCATAGCTACAAATACACTGATATTTATTTATGATCAATCATAAAATTACATTAAGATCAAAATAATAGAATATTTAATATGGCAGACTATAAAAATACTTACTATGTACGTGTTCATACAATAATACTTTTCTGGAATTGAGTGGCGGTCGAGGAGTACCCTACATTGGATAAATTAAATTAAATGTTAAGTTCTAAGTCAAAACACTCGCATAAAATTACATTAATTACATTCAAAGTACTTTATCAGGGTCAAAACTAAATAAATAATTTTCTTTTCACTACAAATTTGAATTCTATTGAAATATTGTATGAAAAGATATAATTAATAAAATTTTAATAGGACCCACCTGACTAACGCACGCTGTTTCTTTTATTACTACAAACATAAACCAAAATAAAGCCGAACCTCCCATTTCTTAAAATGCTTGTATAACAAAACAGAGAATTAAAATTAAATTGAAAGCGATCATAACAAAAATAATTACAACCGCAAATGAAAATCCGGTGACCGTGAACGCATGATTTATTCACTTGGATAAGAATATTAAATGTCCCTACGAATTCGCCACAACGGTTATTGCCACAAAATTGCGTAGATCATGAGAGTTTTACCTTGACTTTACAATTTTAAATAATTGGACGAAAAGCTACGATTTCTTCACAGTAACAAGTCATAATAGGATTGATTACACGAATAACAGTTGCGAAATGTAGTCTGTTGTGAATTCGGACGGGACGCTTCGCATGTCGCAAATGAATGACAACATTTGGATGATAATTTTATATAAAGTAATTACAATCCTTAAGATACATATCTTTTAGTATCATTTGAATCATTTATTATGTGTAGGTATAATTTATTTCATACTGAAACAATACATTTATAAACCAACGTAATGGAGACGTCAGTCTTCATCACACCGACTCCCAACCGACGGTAATAGAGTCCCAGATCACTCTAGATTTACATATACCAGTTTTGCTTCATCCGCCTTCATACATGCCTGCTGGTTGAATGGAAATGTTTACATTGTCTGGTTTCGAAATTATTTCCTAGCAACATTCTAATTCAGATTAATAATGGGACGGGGGAATGTTATTGTCTACCTGAAACCACACGTTTCGCCACACAAACATCGACCCTATATTACCGCAATTGTGAAATTCAGATTTTACCACAAAACCACTCTCGGTACAAAACATTTTCTCGCTTGATTTGAATTATCCTTTAATGGTTTATCTTTGTCGGCCATAACACCGATTATAATACCAATTACAGAAACCAAGATTTAGATGTTGTTAACTTTCAAAGAT
Organism: Watsonalla binaria; assembly: GCA_929442735.1. Classification (NCBI taxonomy): domain Eukaryota; kingdom Metazoa; phylum Arthropoda; class Insecta; order Lepidoptera; family Drepanidae; genus Watsonalla; species Watsonalla binaria. Next base: position 8,546,304 of record OV838919.1, on the reverse strand, counting down.
TGAGTACACAACAACAATTTCAGTTTGAAACTTTCTACATTTGTATAAAAAAAAACTATAATGTCTCTCTAAAATCTAAAGGCTCAAACATGTCCAGAATTGCGTTGTTACGTACTATAAAGGTGCGTTTCCACCAGCAATAAATTAGCCACTTCATTTACCTAGCCTCGCGCAGTGATTCAATCGATTCTTAACAAACTTGTAAAAATCCCTTATTACAAAACTTGGTTTAGATTAAGAGTAGACAAAACTTGGACTAAAGACCTGTTGAAATCCGTTTCACAAAAAGAGATGGAACTACTTTTAAAGTAATAATAACCATGAGCTTATGCTTTTAGTACCTTATGAACTAAAATTGGACACAGATGTGATCCTTTAGGTATATATGTGGGTGTGGTGGTGGTAATGATCTTTTTAAAGGTAGCTATCTCCCTCAGTCCCAAGACTGCCGCGCCGTTATTTACGGTTTACTCCGCTTGATAATTATGGGCGAGACGCAGTGTATATAACAGAGAACCCTTTGTTTTTGATCCTATTTAAGGCGAGTAATTTACATCAATGTCGTTTAAGATTAATTTATTTAAGGGAAAGCTACCAACGCGTTTAATACTATAAGAAATTTAACAGGAAAGGTAAACAGCTGTTACTAATTATTCAATTTTACTACTACCTTCCACTGTGGAGGCTGACCGCTATGATTTCGCCATTTAACACTACTCTCACTGCAGGAAAAGTTTCTAACATAACACAAATTACCAGGCAGTTTCCTAAAGAGCATTGTCTATTTGATCTAGATACCTTTGTTACTCATTTGTAGTAGCTATAGGTTATCGCGGCTGACCCCATTGCGTAAAGAGATAATAATATTATGCACGTTCATCAGGTACGAATAAGATTCATCACCTTTGTTTATCATGCTATTATAGTATCCTGATTGTCACCATATCTCGTAAAAAGCTTTCAACAATATCTACAGTTTTATAATCTACCTGTGTTCCGCGACTTTCAGACACGTAATTTTTTTTCTATTAAATTTATCGATATTTCAACCGAATGAATTATACCCATAAAAATAAACATCTTAATTGGTCCAACTGCTCTAGTGTACTTTAATGAGAATGGTGTAACTAAGCCGGCTTTGTTTTAGAGAAGTACTTATTGAGAATTTACAAATATTTAATATCGGCATTATTGGAAAATTAGATCTATTCAATGTGTCCACCTTTACAATGTAGACGTCTTTAGAAAAAACGGTATCCTCTATAAAACATCTAACAGTGTATCCAGCCTTTTCAGACATTGAATGGCAGAGGTGCCCGCCCTAGTGGCGGGACACGGCCGCTCCATCCACTCCCACCGCAACGTGCTCGGACTCAAATCACGGCACCACCACATCTTCAACAGACATTTTCTTTTTTTAAAGCGATTTTATTGACCAGACTGGAATAGCGAGGGAGACTCGAAATAAATTAATCTGTGTCTAGCAGTGACTGATCTAGTTTATTTAATAACGTGCTGTCTGATTAATACCGTTGATATCGCGCTGAATCAATTATAAGGCACGAACATTGCATTGCAAATACGGGTGCATACTACGTGATTAAATGTATATTTTTGAAAGATAAACGTGACCGTGCATATTCAGAAATTAATAAAAGAATAGATAGCATATTCTAGGAATTGTTTCGTTGCCATACTTTGAACAGCTTGGGTCTCGATTGGAAATAAACCAAATGAGTACTGGGATCGAATTTGAACGGATATCCTAGAGCGGTACGTTGCCCGCCCACATCACATAATTTTACAGCAGCCGATAGGACCCGACGCGCCGCCGTCTAGACACGACAGAACTGCTAGACTTGTTTTACAACCTCTCTACTAAATCGTGGAACAACGAAATCTCGCGAACCAGTCCATCGACCAATCTGATTCGAAAATGTAGATGGTATTACAGCGGAAGTTTCGTGTTTGGATGGTAGAGCCGTATTATGTAAGAATAAATCCCTCGTTCCTCGGGCCATTAAATATAAAGTAAGACCATTTCACATAACCGCATTTTTACAATAACAGTTATTTATTCGGCTTTTTTTTAAAGTAAAACCCTGTTCCAACAACGTTCTAACAACATATTTCGCAGCTATGAAGTAATCTGTTTACAGAGTGGGTTGACTCATTGACACTGACAAATTGTCGCTACAATGTTAAGTGGATTCGTTGGAGTAACTTGCCTTTAAACAGTCGAATGCTTAGGACCTTGACAGTACAAACTAAGAACACTAATTTAATTAGTTACGTACCAAAAGGCAAAAACTATATTTATATAAATGACTGACCTTAATCTTTTTACTCCATTACAGGTATCTGAAACCAATTCATTGTTACAAAAACAAAACAAGGGGATCCATTATCTAGCACTTCCTTTCACTTCAAACACACGAGTTTCAATTTGTGTAATCTCAACCACTTACCGCTGCAACAATGTGCCATTACACACGCCTTCACTTACAGATATGAGGCCAGTTTCCACGGCTTAAAGGGAAATATACTAACATACGTTTTCAAATTAATACAGAAACGGCAAACTATCAAAAAACAATATTGCGCTAGTCTCGTAATATCAAAACATTCATAATTGAAATTGTTTGGCGTTTGTTTCATTCTGAACAAATTTTGTTTTGCAAAGTATTGACCGAGGTACATATTGTAAAGGCATGGTGATTTAGGATTCGTAATCGCCTTTGGGTAGTAGATATTAGGGTTCAAACTAAGGATGTCAATGAGTAATGCTGGATGTGCAACAGCGCCTGAGATTCGGCGAAAATCTTATCATGCTTTACACACATGAAAAATGCCTGCACCCATCGAAGACCTAGGTGTGAAACCGAAATTCAAATACAAAAGGAAAAATACAAGCGTATAAGCCCACTTGGCAGAAGCTTCCTCCAACTTGAGCGTAGTTAAGGATATCGGTCGCCACAAGTATTCTACTTGTCTTTAAACGCATTCCCGATGTCTCAGTCCACTCGACAAAGAGAATTGAAATCCACAAGCTCCTTGTTGCTCGTAAAGAGGCTCACAGTGGCTTAGTGAAATCCAAGGCACATGCGATGCAACGCCTCGCTACCCTAAGGAGCGCCACTGAAATGTAAGTTAATGTACACAGTGAGAAAAACGTATTGTCTGCAGTTTTATACAGTTGTTCACGTTGTGTGAGCTGTTCGTTAGAACTACCTAATAATATGATCGTGCGATCCGTGCGGTATCGATTTAAATTTAAGATTTTATTCAAGACTAATATAAAATACATATAATAATCTATAGCCATAAAACACAATTAAAACAAACTTACTACTGCCTGCCAGTTTACAACATAATGTTATGCTAATAACTTTAATACAATATAGCACCTAATGTTGTATTAGTATAAAATATGTCTCAGAAAATGTTTTCATTCCAACCATACTTATTTTGATTAAATAAATATTTTAATGCAGTAAGTCACTATTATGCACACATAACTAATAAATAGTTAGCGATAGTACATATACGTTTACTTACCTTGGTTATGACGCAACTAACAAATCGATATTATAAAGTAGCGTCGCTAGTGGACAACCTTAGCGCTCAGAAGAGGATAAATGTGAGTCAAGTTCATAATAATTGACGTTCAATGTCAGCGAGAGCGCACGGGCGGCGCTTTCCCAGGCTAGGGCTCCGACAGCTGCATCCGTGCCGCGTGACGTCACTGCTGCCGAGACCACCCTCCCACCAGGATTTCCTTTACGAGTTTTCATTTAATTTTATTTTCACGCTATTGTATGTCTTGTTGTAATTTTAATCTCTATTAGATTGGTCAAGAAGAATCTATACTTACTAATTATGTGAAGAGTTCGTTTGCTTGAACGCGCTTATCTCAAGATCGATATGATCGATACGAAAAAATATTTCACTATGAGATAACCCATTTATCGAAGAAAGCTATAGCCATAAGCCATATCACTCTAAGACTAATCGCGGGTTAAAGTTAGCGTTAGCCCAAAGTAAATATTCCACGCGTACAAGCTAGTAGGGTCATAATTTAATTTTCCCATCTTTTCCTTCTACCTTTATTGTTATCTTCATTTTACTTTCTAGAAACGGAAAAATAATTATAATATAGCATAGAGATATCTCATCAATCTCGATATCTACGCATTAATTCTGTCTGTCAAAATAACTTTCATTTTACTAAGTAGTTGCATAAAAACCAGTCCTGAGGTTGTCACTTGATGTTATGCAAATAAGAACAATTTGTATAAATATTAATACAACTTATGTAACAACATATTGTAGCGTGCTATCGTGATTGATTGAAAACTATCTCATAACACTTTCTAAACGAAGTGAAAGAGTTGACTGTAATATTAACTTCGCTCCTCATTGAGTGTCACGTTAAATATGCAGCTACTTATTACATTATACTTTCCATTTCCAGTTGTTACTAACACACAACTATGGCAATGATATGCATCTCGTATAAACACATGTGTGGTGGATGGTCACAGTTAATGTCAAGACAGCGGTTTACATTGGTTACATTTGTATATTTTGTTACATACACGAAACAAAATATGCTTAATAGATGCTATATTCCAATCATACATTAATTAATTATCAATTAAAATTTGTATGAAGCAAAGTCAAGTAAGTAATGCGTGGGGTTGTTAATATTATTTAAGAGATTTTAGGCGCTAAGTCATGAGTTATGAGCGCTGACCCTGAACGCGCAGTAGTAGTAGTATTTGATGAGTCCGTCTCTGTCTGGATGACACATAAAACCCATACTATTTTTGCTGAGCGCTCTCAACTCGAGACGGGACTTTAACGATTCCATAGGGATCGTTGAGAAGTACGTTTTTGTCCATCGATTTAAGCGAATCGTCTCGGTATAAAGCAGCGGTTTGTTTGTTTTGCTCCATTAGCGACGGAGCAAATAAAAACTGACATGTCCGTTCGTCTCATTGCCATTCTAAGTAGCGTTGGCAAACTTTTGGTTCAAATCAAATATTAACTCAAATGTTCACGTTGTTTGCATTGAAAATTTGCGGGCACTACGAATAACTTATACATTTTACCGAGCTTCTACTATTTCGAATAAGCAATCCAATTTTCGTTTATGGCTATGAGCAATCAAGTAAACACTTGTTTATAGTTATTCGTGAGAGACACAAAGAGACTGCGAAGTTCGTGGTTGCTTAGATATCTTTTTTCAACACATTTTCTCCAGCTAACGCTTAGTTATTTATAAAGCCGACTTTAGAGACCGTATTTAGTATTCAGACTAAGCTATTAGCATTAAGGCGGCCATTCAAACACGAATCCGTTGGTAGCTCGTAGGCGTCATTCAGTTAGCTGGATCAATAACAAACACAATAACTTATTCTCTAAATAATTATGCGCTACTTTAGTATACTATAAATATCATAAAATCACTCCTACGTTTAACGTATTCAGTCAAATACAATATCGACTTATATGGAACTTATCTTACATGGTCTAACGAACTTACCAAAGTAGAACATTAGTATGTCGATCGGATAGCGGGAACTATAATTCTTTTGTTTTATCTGTAGCATTTGTTGGGAAATATTCTGCACTATCTATCACACGCCACTTTGTCTCTACGTGGACGATATACGAGTATGGATACAAGTGTATATTTTTTTATGTATATTATATTATAAGCACTTTAGCACTTAACTAAATGACTGCAGGTGTATATTTGCTCATATAAGTACTTACTTATTTTTAATCATGATTTTATAGTTAAGCACTGAAACATCGCGTTGGTATAATAAAATACTGTAAAGAGACTATATGTAAATAAATAACATAAAACACCTCACGTGTTGAGGTGTTTTATGGTTACTTGGGAATTATTATGAAATCAATACCAGCTAAGTACTCCCAATTATATCTAAAGTCTTACCGATCATTACAGGTGTACCTAAACACAATGATGAAACAATAGAGAACCGTTAAGTTGGTCTGATGATGGCAACAATAACTTGTCATCAAAACAAAAAAAAAATCCGGGATTTGGTTTTGAGAAACGACGTTATTTTCTTCCTAACCCAGCTAAGAAAGAAAAATACTTCTATTTCTCATTTAAGTCCTTAGAAGACGAGTTTTCACCCATCCTCGAGGTCAAAGCGATCCGTGAACCATAAAGCAAAATCGACTCAACTGCCTTGAAAATATATCAGATTGTTGTCTTCGGTGAACTCCGAAAGAGGATGAAGCAATATGTGAATATAGATTCTAAGGAGGTTCCAAGTGTCATGAGCCGTGATCGCGAAATTCGCGACTCCCGCCGTCTATTACTACATCAATGTGTATCTACTATCCCCGTCTGCCTCTCCGCTACACCCTCGCCTGCGGCACTTATGATAAAACCCTGTGACACGATAAACGTTACATGTCCCATTTACCAAGTATAGCTAATCAGACATAATTGTTAACCTAAAACTTCATGATGCCTTTAAGACTTCCGTCGTACTTCGCCCCAGTTCGTTGGTCGACCCCAATAAAATAGAAGGAACTTTCGTAAATTAATATTCATTCAAGCTATAAAGCCATCGTCAATATTCTTCATGAGTCCAATATTGATTTATTAGTAATATTGGCAATAAATATGTATATTTCCTGGGTCTTATGCGATTTGGGAAAGGGATTGGCTCCATGCCAGTCGCTGGAAAATACTGGTGCTGAGTCAGGACATATTGTTACTATTGCATTGTAACCGAAGATAAAATAAAAATTCTTTGCGCACTAATTATCATATTCTGAATCTAAGAGTATTCTAATCCAATTTGAAAATACAAAACTTAATTTTGATTCAAGCTAACATCAACTAACTTAATAGATGCGATATTTTGAATGCGAAAGTGTCTTTTCCTGCTTGCTTCTCTTTAATCTTTTCACGGCTCTACATTGTCTGATATTTAGTATTAAGAGGAAGATTGATAGTAAGAAACTTGGGGACTGTTCCTGTTTCACAATGTACACATTCTCTATGGGTAAACATTTGAAAACTAAATTTATAGATAAATAGCGAGACATGTAAAATGCCATTATTATAAGATAAATACGAAATTTTTAAATTTGCAACGAATGTTTTGCACGGACCCAGCGCAAGTAAAAAATATTGTCTTTTCCATTACCTTCTGAGATTACCCTGTCAGTTAGCAAGGAGACAGTGCGTCCTGGGAAGATTTCCTTAATTCTCGAGTGTCAGCACGGCGGAAATCCCGACAGTGCGACACCTGCCTTCATCATGATATTTCATGAACACCTTCATTTTTCGCGTTTGTGCGTCCTGATATCAACATTCTATTTTAGCATCAGTATTCGACGCACGAGTTACTTACACATAAATTTATTCATATCCTTTGTTGGGCTTCTATTCTACTAAGAATGCGGACTTGTTTATTTGACGTCTATTATAACGATATCGCTCAAGTATTGCATGAAGATGTATAAAAGTTAATGATGCATCCCAATCATAGATTCGTCGCTTTCGTTCATCCTCGACGTTATATCGTAATATTCTGTAACTGATTAAGATTTCGCCGGTACGTTGTTAAATTTAATTATAGTGAGGTCTCTTCAGATACTCATGATACTTAATTATTATATTGATAGCATTTTACCTTGGCAGTAAAATAGACTTGAATGCAATTTTATCGTTAGTACAGCTTTCGTAAATGAATAATAGCAAGCATGTCGAGTTTCTGCAAGGTTGATAGAACGCTATAATACTTAAAACTTGCAGACCTGTTTCTCTTCAAGCAAATTTATCAATATCTTCAGATCTCAAGAGGGTTTTCAATAGATACCTACAGCCATTTTGTTACCATATTTAATACTGCTGTAACTATAAGAGTTGGTAATGAGCAATATCCACAACCACAATAATTTAATGTATATTTGTATTGAAGTTGGATTTTATCAACCAACCTATACTTGAACCAACTCCTAGATATGCCAATCCCGTGATGCTAGACTAGAGTTAGCTTAATTAAGCATAAAATTACAGTTGCTGTACTTACAGAGAAAGCTCACAATAATCCGAAGCGAGCGGTAAATGAGTCACCATTAGTTTTTATTGAGTAGGAGTTTAGGAACTCCACCCACTTGACTAATGCTCACTTCACATTTAAATTTCGTACCCCACGTCCTCTGTGCTATATATTCATAAACAACACTTATAATATAATATATCAACATAATAATAATGATTTCCTACCGAATTTCGGTTACGGCGGCTAGTGTCAACGCGGATCATCATCTGCGCAGGAGATATTATAGTGCACGAGTGTGTGCGTAAACACAGGTGCACTCTCTATTCTCTCACGCTCATAGTACGATGGTACGGCAATCCGACACGACCGGAGAGAGAGATCAGGCGTAGGACCAACGGGTTAACGTGCTCTCCGAGGCACGGGGGTGTAAGCACCGAAAACTGCCAAACTCCGGGCATTTATTGTGAATTTCTTGACAGAAAAACCCAATATCTATTTTTGACCCGACTTGGGAATCGAGCCCGAGACCTCGTGATCGACAGGCAAGCTTGAGAACCACTAGACCAACGAGGCAGTTAATAATCTACATAATATGACATAGGTGTCATAATACGTACATGCATGGGACTTTAAAATCAAAGTAATTAAAAAAACATGGAAGACCTCAAAGAAATCCAGTTTCTTCCCAACTATAAAACTACTGATTAAACTAACAGACATCTAAAGCGTGACTACAGCTGTTGAAACTTGGTTGAAGGTCAAGGTTTCAACCCGTTATTAAAAATTAAAATGAGTCAAAGCAAAGCAATCTAGCTCATATCTTTCTATACTCATAATATAACTGTAACGACGTATGTATATGTATGCACAATAACATGTACCTAATAATGGGAGTGGTAATTGTTCTAGATATAGCAAAAAAAAAAAATTTACGTTCTGCCTGTGTGTTCTGTACGCGAAAATTACTTGATGAAATTTGCAGTAAATTTAAGGAGTTAAAAAGGGTCGGGAAAATCTCAAATTAGATTGACATCTACAAAACCAATATGCTGAAATAATGGGAATTTTAAGGTCTTCTTTTGATATAAATAATTTTCGTTTTAGAATTTTCAATGTTGTTTACGTAGGAGTTTTAAAGTAGTACGCAGTGTTAGAACCTATATAGTATTGGTGTGGCATGATGGCAAATGTTGCATTAAGCAGTACGCTAATCGGTGAAATTGAAACTTAGTGAAGTTGCACCTAAGACTGATTTAATCAAGGCACTGATGTGAAGTGCACTCTCATCGCTAAATTTAATCATCGACCTGCTTGCCTAACTGCCGGTTCAGTCGGTTGCGTTAACGTAACGTAAGGCATTTAATGACGATGTTCCACGTTCATTAAGTCAGTTGAACGAGCCGTTTGGTAGCGTCTGTGACATGCAAATTCGTTCCAGTACACTCAATATGTGCCTGTCAACGAACCCGTGGGTCGGATTTTTCATCCACGCCCCTGCCCTGAAAGTTAACTGGTCCATTTTGTTTATGTTGACTTTGCCCTCAACAGGATCACATATAAGGTCCATTGTTTATTTGCATCCTTTTGACCCATTCACCTGGATTTATATTCTACGTATTAGTATACTACGTGTTACGTAACTATGTAAATGTATTTAAAAATATCATAAGGTTAATATATTATATTACACTGCGCAATAGTTATTCAAATATCTGACCGTATGCATATGATTCGTTTCAGGTGGCGTCATAATTGGCATCTCGGTGTGACTACAGCGTGCTCTAGGTAACATATTCATTTATCTGCATTACCTACTATTGCGTTATCGAAACTACTTTCAGTTTTACATAAATTCTCACCTACTTCACGATTTATCACACGATTTGTCAATTTTATATATTTTTGTAAACTACCTAGGTAGTTTACAAGTCGCTGCCGAGTTGGAAATAGGGTACACTCTTCAAATTGTTCATAATTTATCTACTGAAGATCTAAGCACGTAGCGTACCTATATCACAAGAGCTAGTAACTTTAGTGTATTCCTTTACAACGCGTAGCTAAGCCTTTTTATCACCTCCGCGTGCTTTGTGTCATGAATTAGTCACACATGTTTAACATTCTTTGAATCACGACATACATTAAAGTTACCCCGCGCGTCTGTGTGTCAAAGGTGATTACTTATTTCCAGAAATATTAAATTTGTTTATTTGCATTTACAAAAATGAGCATGGTTTGAAAGAAAACGTGCGTTTCGAAAGCAGGACTACAAATCATCAAGTAACCCGAAATCCACCCAGACGAAGTCAAGGACAAACGCCAGTCTCTCTATAAAATAGCCGTAAATATGCTCCACTGGAAGGTCGAGACGTAAAATATATATTTTTTTAATTTGACAGGTACTCAGACGTGCCATGTTTTAAAATGTATTACATTTTAAATCCTCGAATTCTGACATCTACCACATGTAAGCGTCTTCGTCCACGTTAAGTTTAGAAATACAAATATCTTAAGTACATGTACCAAATTCCATTATAAACCCAGTCGTTTTTGGTGTGATTGAGTATCAACCATCCAATACATAAATGTACTATGTATTCTACATTATATGCTAATAATAGCACAAAAAATTGTATTCGGATATTATCACACATCATCATCTATTTCCAAACTAAACAAAGCTTCTTCTATGGGTTTAAGACAACGGATATAATACTCAAATAAACTTTTCTTCTCTAATTACATACTTATTAATATGATAAAATCAGAGAGATTTTTATTTCATTGTATCTCCTGGAACTCAATGGGTTTATATAATCGGCGAATTATTATTATTATATACTGACGAATAGTAAAGGCTACGTGGGATTGTGTATCCCAATAATTATAAAATTGTGTTGTCCAGCCGAATTTCATTATTAACATCCTTGTTACGAGTTGATACAATACATTGATTAAACAACGCTACGCATACAAGAGTACTGTGTAACAAAGTAATTACATACCTGAAATATTATTTTAATTGAATAATTATCTACCTTTGGTTACTGGACGTTGTTTTCCCTAGAAAAGGTCCGGTAATTCAGAAGCAAGCAGTTTTTAATTACATTTGTATGTTGGCATAGTCAATTTTAATTCATACTCACATGTATCTACCACTTTAAATGCTACATGTTATTATAACGGTTAGTGAACATGTTGATTTTAATCTACCAATTGTATACAAAATTCGAAATGCTTGAAACATTCTCCCTTAGGTATTATAAAGCACTGCCTAAGATAATCCTTGGCCTAAAAGCAGAACTTTTATATTTAAAAAAAAAAATAATCTGTCTCTTTCTGATACGGATTTAAAAAGGTGTAAACCCTGTTTTGTAAGGACGGCGATTATGTTTAGTAATTAAAGCAATGTACTTACTGAAAAAAATATAAGGATATTACTTGAACGACAAGCTAGGACCGGGTTTTATAAAAAAAATAACAATGTTGCTCGGTCTAACAACTTTAATAATAAAACCTTATCTAAATAAAATATTTTCATCCAAAAAAAATTGTTATTTCAATTGTTGTGTCATTAAGTAAATAGTGATCGCATCGAAACCAATTTGTGCTGTTATATACAGGCCGTGAATATAATAAACTATGTAACTATTGTATTAAATGTTTGCACCAACGTAATTTGACTATGATAGCAGTATTTGGTGGCAGGTCAGCCACGCCGTGTTGTATTGCAACTGGGTCATGCTGCAGTGGTCGCTATTGTTCAATCAATATGTGGACAATAGGCTCACTTCTGTCCATCGCAGAGGTACTCCAACCAATTCACCGGTCACTTTATATCAAGCACATAATCCGTGAAATAATATCATCGAATTCTTCTTACACAAAACGATGAGATAACACTGCATCTTGTATTAGTAGCAAGTAGCTAATGGTTGCTTTTACCTGGGGGCCAACTTAGATCGTTTAAGCAGCGCGATTTAAAAACTTCTTAGCTATGACGTTTCATTTGTATTGTAATTGTTAACTCTAAGCGGGCATCATCATCTCTCGGGCCTTATTTTACATTTACATTGTTGCGGTCAGCACTTGATTCAACCCGATGTGGCTGATCACCTAATTTTTATACAAAGCGACTGCCATCTGACCTTCGCAACCCCTAGTAGCAAATAACTTATTAGAATCTAAATTCTATATTAGTTTCTGCACAGCATACAGAAAATGCTGCCAAAAAATTAAACAGTTTACATAAAGAGTCCATATTTAAATTTTATCTGTACCGTGGCAAAGTTCATAGTACATTATAAGTGAAATATTTCAATTCCAATTTACACCGAACAATGCATGCATTGTTTCCCGAGACACGATTTATTTGCGGACAGCTTTCACTGAGAAACGGACTTTCTTTCACGTGAGCGATTTGAAAACAAACTCGATCCATATCGGGCAGCTTTGTTAATGTTTCCTGTCATTTCTATACTTCATACTTACGTTGGTAACACTAACACTTACGTTAGAAGACGAAATACGACCTTTTTTTAAGTAAGACCTCGGACAGGTGGGTATTTTTTAATCTTTCACGTATTTATTGATATTGGTGAGCATCTTGGGAGCACTTTTAAAGAAGTATTCAATTGATATACTTCTTATTCCCCTGAAGCCAATTGGCCTTCGCCATGTCGGCCTTCCTCGAGTTACGGCCTCCCCGTGGACACTTTTCGTTTATTATTCACGTAAAATTACACGAATTCCGTTTATTTTTCCCCAATGGAGCTTTTTGAGTCACCTCAATTATTCAATAAGACTTCTTTTACCAGACATCTAATAATTCGTACGTTTATTGATTATGCCGACTGGGAATAGTTAAGCAGCTTCTCTGTTGCCCCAAAGGCATAATATATAAATAAAAACAGATGTGGTTGGCGCCCAACATTTTCATAATACGCGCGAGCTCTTTCATGCATACTGAAGAGCCTACTAATGTTCCCAAGGCGTTATCTATCACTTCCAAATTCGCTCCCACGTATTTATGTGGTGGTTCCGCATCTCACTTTCATTAATTCCAATAAGCTTCCCAACGTTAATTCTGTTAAAAGGTCCCGATCACTTTATGCGCCACGAAAGTTCTTCGGAGCATTCCGCTTCTCATCTTGTTTTCCGCTGAACTATAATAATAGTTGGAAAGTCTTAGAGATAGTTATCACTTTAACAAGTCGATATCTGTCTTCGCAGCATTTACAACAAAGCATTTATTCGCAAAGGTTCACATTCTTAACTAGAATTTGGTACAAAGAGCGTATATAATGAATAGTATCAATGTTTATCTTTAAGTTTATATTATGTCTGGGAGCTTAGTTGTTATGGGATTCAGTACTAACTAATTTCTAGTTAGTTGCTTTGAGTGTCACCACAGACGGATTTTTTCTACCTAAGTATTTCTTCAATCAACAAAAAATACAGGGAAAGCATGTACTGGGTGAGAGCCTTTTCTTAAAAAACGTTACTACATTGCACAGCTAAATCGAATCAAATCAAAAAAAATCAACTTAAGGACACTCGGAACACTCATTTAACGTCATTTTTGAAGCTAACTTATGTTAATTTTGTACCTTTTCTAAATACTTTTCACGAGAAGAAATGAGAAATCAAAACCCCCCAGATGTGCCCCTTTTTTATACACAGAATTATTTTAGTACTATTAATTGAAGAGTCAGCATCGCATTGCCATGCTTTGCTATCATTAATGTAATAAGTTAATCTATAATGTAATATAGTTGTAATACTAAAAAACTACATGTTATATGTTATATTTCCTAAAGTAAATAGCTAATTCATATGTAGAACTAGTAGGCGAGCATCCAACAAAGTAATATATTGAAGGGGGCGACCCCAGCGCTTCCCTCTGTGTGGCAACACTCGTCTTTGAAACACGCCATTTGATGTCTACTCTTGGAGCGACACAATGCCACTGTTTACCTTCGTTACTGAAAACACTTTTGCTTTCAAAAATAAACTTTTTAACATGTAAATTTCCAAAGTACTGCAAGTTATTTTACGAATTTCACAGTTGAACATCGTTTTACAATAATTACGAAATATTAGGTTGAGTATTTTTTTATGTTAATATAAATGAGTCAAGTTAAGGAAAAAGGTGTCTGTTATCACGTATAAGGAGGTCAAAGAGATGGCACTGCACAGAGAAAAGTCTTGAAATTCATAATGGTGTCTTTTAACACTTAACATACTGAAATATAGACATTAATATGTTCTGATTACTGTAGGATAATAATATGCACATCAGGGTTAACTCTGCTGTAAGCTGAGGCTCCGTCCAGCTCCAGCTAAAGCCACGTGCCCATCGCGATTGTAATCGAGCAATAAAAACTTTTACTATCTCATTTTACGTGCCACCTCTGTAACAAATGTCCTGGTTTATTACCGAGCTGTGAGCTTATTTTCAAAAGAAATGTAATCTCCACAAAGAATCAACACAACTACCTAATATTAACTTTACGCGTTTATTTATGAAACTGTTGATAAACTACTCCGTCGTTTTATCGCTGACAGAATTAAATTTTCTCCTTTTCCCGCGATGTAGAAAAACTGGCGATAAAATGAACGAAATTTACTAAAGGTAAATAAGTTTCGGTGACGGCGAGGCGGGCGTGTCTCGCTCGCCATCAGATAAGAGTTGGCGATTCCGGAAATTGCATTTAAATATCTATGTTCGGTACGTTGAAAATTATCTGTAGAGTCTAGGATTTTTCAGAAAATAATTTCTCAAACAAGTACGGTATAATATTTACTTGCCTTAATTGAACCAGACATCGGTCAGTTCATTAATGCAAGTGTATAATTTTGTTTACCTTCGAATATTTTGCAATATAGACAAGAGAAAAATGATTAAAAACAAGAAAATATGTTTATACAAAGAATTAATAGATAAGAGACTTGTTCCTTTAAACGTTTTACGCTTCGCGATAGGGTACCAAGAACTGTAGGTCTAAAAAGGCCACTTTGGGAGAATCATACCGAATCCGAATATGATTCATCTTCGAAATGACAAAATGGTTACTTCGGTACAATTCATATTATGATTCACGAATGATTAATATTCGCAATTCACCTGTTTCATACTTTCCTATGAAGATTCCTAAAATGATCCACAAAATATGAATTG
The DNA here is from genome assembly GCA_929442735.1 of Watsonalla binaria. Taxonomy (NCBI): domain Eukaryota; kingdom Metazoa; phylum Arthropoda; class Insecta; order Lepidoptera; family Drepanidae; genus Watsonalla; species Watsonalla binaria. The sequence goes on along the minus strand of OV838919.1, from coordinate 8,531,064 downwards.
CTTTTGGGACAAATAGCATCATAAAATGTTAGTTAGGGACTAATACCTACAATTACTGTAACCATGAATTGCACCTAAGTGACCATTTTGTCATTTCGATGATGAATCTTATTCGGATCACATTATGATTCTCCCAAAGTGGCCTTTTTAGACCTACTGTTGACAACATTAATTGTGTAAGTTGATTACTTTTGACGTCATATAAAAAAATACATATTTTTTAATATGTCGTCAAAAGATAACGTATAGGAACCTACAAACGTAATGTATAAAACACAGAGACGTAGAGAAGAGAAACACTGTCTCAGTACGTCTATCATACTGACACTTAAGCTATCTTCGGTGAAATGTGGATGCTGTTACCTTCCTATCTCTGCCTACGCCTCCGGGAATCCTTTAGGCACGTACATAGGTTTTTAGGTATGAATAAAAGCTAAAATCAGGCATGTATTTTAACTCAGTACACATAATCCTAGCGAACGGCACGCGGGTATACCATTCGTTATTAAGTTTATTCGTTACATGAAAAATAGAAATCATTCCTTTCATATTTGTATGTAGGTTTGGAGGTTAAAAAAATTATCTTATTTTCTCAGTAACAAATTGTTATAAATCCAATTTCATTCAAGAAACTAACACAAATTAGTGCAATTAGAACAAGGTTTATTCAGCAAAGCTCTCAGTAATCCTTTTGAACGAATCTATCATATTTCAAAGCTACTGATAATAATTGCAGTCAATTATAATATCTACATTAATTATTCTGGTGAAAATAAATTAACGTTGATCATGTTTAATGAAGCTCCCTGCTGCATTTATGTTGGACAAATAAAGTTAATTGAGATATCGATGTCACGTGAATAAATGGGCCGGTCGCGAGCTCGTATTGGAAACGTGTTAGTTTTCATTTTGTTTTCAACTGGGCTGTTATAAAACAAGCAAGTGGATGATCTGGTTAGCACACATGGTCGGCCCTAATAGTCTCGCCATTGTCGGTGGGTAACTGGGGCACCGCGCCGGGACAAGAGCCACTGCTCACTTGCATTTGACTTCCGCTACCGACACCCCGGGATGAATACAATAAACAATGCAATTAAATAGTTCGTGTGTTTAGTAGTATGCTTGTTTTCACCATAGTAGTGTTCATATTCATATGTTCATTGCATTAAGTCAGTAAGTATCATGTAAGATGCAATATAAGCTTCATTATAATTGTTACAAATGTATTACTAATAAAAACTCTATTGGGGCGCAGCAATGTAGGTACTCTCACTACTTAAAGTTCTATAATACTTTATTTATTTGTATTTACATGTATCTAAAATTTAAATTTAACGTTTAATTAAGAATTTGACGATAAGTAGTTACTATGAATGTAGCTTTAAGTGTGGAACGGTTTTCATTTTTGGTATGTAAGAATTAACCAGAGATGCACGGTATCATTAATCACTCAAATTATTAGTGTTATTATTTGTCTAGTGTCTATTCTTTATCTAACTATTGTTTTGTCTTATTAGCGTAATTTGATGTTGTGTCGTGTCAATTATAAATATATAAATGAATGGTTCAAGCTAACAGTTAAAGTCATGATTTCTAATGGCGGCGCTTTTTCCTTACTATGGCTAATTTTATTTAGTTTTAGTTTAACATCGTGCAAATACCTGTACAATAAAAGATTTCAGTAATATTTGTTTTTATAAAATACATATTGCATATTTAAAGCATGTATAAGTTTGTGTATTATTGTAAAAATATAGTGCTTTTTCTCGGTACTATGGCATACAGCTTTTGATGTTATATTGTAGGTAACTCACTTACATCTCCGCCAGCACAATCAAATGAGAAAACTCGGCCAGTTGTATTTTTTCCACTTATTCTATTTTGATGGCTGGAGTGGTCGCTTCATAGTAACTTTATATTGAATGGGCTGCAGGATATAGGTCGGATGCCGCGGATGCCTTTGTCTCGACTACCGGTGTAAATAATCTACATTCCGTTCCCCTTCATAACTGTTGTACAAGCCAAGTATGTAGGTTGCGTAGTAGTATATTACAATGCCGATAGATGGGGTTAATTATATTGTGAATCGCGCTATGGAGATTCTCTACGGTATACGTATATACTAAGACTCGCTGTATAATAAAAAAAACTTTTTCTACTATTTCATTTCGATCCCAAGTACCTAGTCGAAGGCCACAGTACTAAGTTTGCTCAACTGTATTGATACACATTCGAATATATTTACAAAACCTCAATGCTCCTTGCTACATAAACTTACAAAGTTACCAGAGATATATCTTTTATGTCGAATATATGTTAAAACTCGTACCTCCATTTTTGTACCATCGTATCTGTCGTGGCATGGTACATAGGATAGGTACTCACATTTTAGTAGTCAGCAATTTGCTACATCTTCATCACATGTAAACTCATAAATTTGCGAAAACTAGTGTGACAAATTCGATCGGAAAAAAATATTTTATTACGGTCACAGATGTGCCATCCCCAGTTCTGCATGATCAAACTTGCTTCAATCACAGAACTATGTGCCTTTACATGTGTCTGATACTGAAAAGTTGTATTACAAAATTAAATATATAGATAACTATAATACTATGTATGATTTGGGCCAAGATTTCTACTTGTAAATAGGACTATCCGCAGATACAATGTAATGTTATACAATTTTAGAAATTCACTTACTATTCAAACTTAAATAAATATTAAAATATAATATAGCCTTTAACATCATTATAATATGCGACTGTTATAGAGACATGGTATCACATGGTGCGATTGTTACCAGAAAACTTGAAATACTAAAATAAATATAATTCACCTATTGTGTACTAAATATAATATTTACTTACTTGCAATAACTTTTTTATATTTGAAGTGGATCCATAAATATGTTCTGACGTGGTTTTAAAACTAGATTAATGTCTGGTGGTCATACACCGCTGTGATTGGCAGACGACTAGTTAACTAACTAATAAATTATGTTTAGTAGTTGTTCTGGGAGCTGATAGAATTAGTGTGTGTTATGATCCGCAAACGGGTCGCTGCTCCATTTGGGTCATCCGGATTGGTGTTAGCGGGACACGAGCAGTCGAGCGCAATATAACGTTCAAATAGAGAGTCCTTCAAACATAGCCTCAGGTGCAATATTCATTTCATATTGCGGTTAACACTTATTCAACGTTACTATCATTTGCGGTCGAGCTAATTTTGGACACAATCATTCAGTGTTGTTAAGGTTAATTGAAACCATATCATATTTATGGTATCTACTTACTTTTTGAAAGTAGTATTTTATATTTTTTTTATTTCAGAAGAAATCTTGGTCATGAAATAAAGGTTGTATTGATGTGGATACTGCTAACGCTTGAATCTTCGGACTGCAGAACACGTAAAGTTATTGTTTGCGTCCAAACTCGTTAAATCGTTGCCACGTCACTTTCTAATTTATTTTTAATTGTGTTTAAAATTTAAACCGAAAAAGGAAGAAAAAACAATTGACATTCGATTATTATAAAACGCAATGAATCATTGCAATATCATTATTTCTCCCTCTCTCTCTCATTTTATCATCTCCCTCAGTTTATTACCACAAGTATTTATTCAATTATACATTATTTTTCGCAAGCGTTGTTTTAATGAGAAAAAGTTGAAGTTTTATCACACATCATAGCCGAGCTCACAACAATTATTGTTTCTTATAAGCAAAGATTTCAAAATACATACTTAATTAAATTTCGGCAAAAAAAACGTATTTTTTCTGATGAGAGAATATTATTACTTACAGGTTACTAAGTATGTTCTACAAGTAATTTTATTATTTTTATAAATGAATCCATCTGTCGTTACAGGTACCACTGGAATGATCCAGACTAACAAACAACATTACCGTCCCCCCGATCGAATGACCAGGTAATCTCCTTCATTTTGTATATTTATTTACCTGACTACCTACAACACATACATTTTATAATATAACTTATTTCTTCCGTGGTTGTATTCGTCATTTGTCATCGGTAACACGTGAGTGTGAATAATTAGATGACGTAATTTACACCTATTGAGTTAGAGGCAACGTGACATTCAAAAGTACGAAAATGTATACACGAGCTGTAAAATTAGTAACAAAAGTGTTTCCAACTTGGACCATGGTAACCGCAATGAGGGTAATTTTATCGGCTGGCACCGTAGTTAGGTACGTGACGTGACGCGATAGCGTGTATTCCACTACCCGGGACTACCCTACAAAGGCGTTTGCATAAGATTTTTGCAATTTTATCCCACATACACAAACTGAATCAGCATTTTACGACTTACTTTTTCCTCTTGTACATTTATGTTTTATATTCGACGCTAAATCCCCATGGAGGTAACGAAATGAAAAAGCCCTCCTTATAGGAAAGCATATAAGGTAAATATTACTCTTCCGACGCATGTGCCTAAGGAAATTACGTATACCCACATGAACATTTTTCATAGAATGCAGAGCCGTTTGAGATTGAGTAGCTTGAGTGCCGCGTACTGTGCAATAGGGAATGACACGGATATAACGAAATAACAATATATGTTATATGGGCTAACAAAATTGGTTAGGCAATTCAATACATATCACGTAGCAGGATTTACAACACCCAATATGTTGACAAGTGCAGCCAGCGTAACGGCTGGATCGCGTGCTTGGTCGAATTATCACTCGCCTTTTACGCGATATTACATACCGAAGTGAAAGCTCGCGTTAATATCGCTTGTAATCCACTTAAAAGTTCATATTGCTGCCCCTTTTGTAACACAGCCGACGGACATGCAATCTTTATGAATGAAATCACTCAACCTACTACAACCTAATTAAATACATAGGTAGGTACGTACGTATATGCGAACCTTACATTCTCAAATGATATTGAAGTAGTAGCAAAAATTACTTAGTTTCGAGCGAAAAATCTGCGTAAGTACTCGTTTAATATTTATGATTTGACTGGAAGATCGCGTGGAAACGCAGTTTAACATTTTGTAGGTACCTTTGTATCGCCAGCGAGACGAATTGCTTTAGAGCTGAGACTCATAAATTTCCGAGGTAACTCATTGTCTACCTATCGTCGTTGATGTCGCAATTTAGCTGCAACGCGCTTCGACACTGAAATATTCTCAACTGGCTATCTATCAAGCTCTTTGCTAAATAGATGGCTGATTAAATTGTTAAATCGGTACGTTTATTCAAATGGAAGCTCCGAGAACACTGTTGTATTTATTTACTGTCCGAGAACTTGCAAAAAATACGTATATTTTAACAATTTTGTATAATATATTCTCATTCGTTATACAATAAATACATACATTTTATAGTTATAAAATTGGGTAGGATAACCCTTTTGACGCGATAGAGGAAACATTCTTATGACCGAACGCTAAGGATAATTTGATAGTTTTGGTACATGAACCGACTAATATAAAATAAGGCCGGATCAATCCGTATTTAGTGAAAGGAAGGACGTGGAAAAGGTTCGCGGATATCTCAACGTTAATGGATGGTATATTTTTTGCAGGCCGTGGGCGTGAGATGGCACGCGCGGGCATGCTGCACAAGGGAGGAAAAAATGGAACTGAGTGAGTAGTGCCTTAACTTCCCACTAATTCATTTTCACCACCATTTTTTCCAATCCACAAAAACATCGGGCGTCTGACGTCTGAATCGTAATGACACAGTTAAACGCTCATGAGAATTATCCATTTATCTCTGCCTAATGTTACAATCATAATGTTTTCCTAAGCACTAAAAGGACAAGAGATACTTAATGACACATTTCCAGAAATTGGTTCATGAGACTACTTTCTCTGCCAGACATCATAAAGCACTTAGCTTAATTGGTACAAACATATATTCTCTAACATTGCTCTGTAGTCCTTACTACATCACGATATAATGTAACATGAGCATCAGCGGCGCGTTCCATATTCAACATAGTCGTAAAATCTTAATGTCAACCTATGTGTTGTATCGTATAAAAACGTTTATTTATGTAAAACAGAGATCACACGTGCACACGAGGGATAAATTTACTCTCGCCAAAAATAGAACATCATGAAATATAGGCAGAGTTGAGGAGGAAGGAGACGCACGATTGCCCTTATCACAAAGTACTTAAGGGTGCGGCGGACTGCGGGGAGCAGGGCGGGGGCTAGGGCGGGCGTCAGGTGCAGTCCTGATAGAGCAATTACTTATTTTAATATTTTTAATACCGGTCCCCACAGGCTGCGGGCTCTTCTCACCCTCTAATAAAGTCACCGTTATTATTTATGTACGAAAAATAGGCAGAGAAAAATCTCTTTTCGGTGGATACTTGCGAGTAAAGAAAACAAATGTTTATTTTAGCTTCGATGTGCCAGCTGGCTATTGAATAGAATCTTACGAAATGTCTCAAAAACTTTATTCAAAGTATATTGACTTAAATATACTTCGACTCTGTTACGAGGACAAGTGCTTAACCATTTTAGTTAGCGATCCTGTAACTAGTAAAACCACAGAGCAGAGGAATAGTGCATTCTATTAGACAGCATGTCCGTTTTGCGGGCGAACTTCGCAGACTAGTCCCAGGTGACGAGCCACGCCCCTGCAGATGAGGTTATCTCTAATTACATATACTAATGACAATACACAAATAACCTAATAAACCAAATTCACTACAATCCATACACAATAGCCCAAATAACTATAACAAACCGCAAATTGTATGTGTTTGAGAATAGTTTGATATTCAATTTCAACAATGGTATTGTATTCCATAAATAGTTATTCTCGGAAATATCCGTTCTTGCCGTGACATTTTCATGACCGCTTCACAATATTAAAGGCTAACTGGACTTAGACTGGTCGGGTATAAGTTACTTACCTGGATATTCGTGCCAACTTTAACATTGCGCCGGTACTCTTGACCAGCTGCACCCCCTCCCCCCACCTGCAAACCATTCCATTTTCACACCTCAGCTCGCACTTACCTGCCTAGACTAACTTTAAATTGTTAACCACAACTTTGCCTACCTCCTGCTCGAATAAACTTTATTTGTACATTGCATACCGTTTTGCCAACTTTTAATGACAACTTTTCAGGATACTTTGAGGCGTTCATTATATTCGGATTTCAATGAACTACTAATTTAAAAACTAAGTACCCTTTCTTCAGTAAAAAAAACTGATTTATGAAAGATGACTAAGAAAAAAGGTAAACAAACTACTTACATTGTCGTTACAAGTAAGCAAGCAATTGAAATATTTTTGTATTTGCTACAATAATTTGTGGGCACCATGCGCACCTGTAACCAATTTCCTAATTTTGGGTGATTGATCGAACTAACCGCGCTTAGTGGTCAAGCGCCGGGGCTTGATGATGATATAATAGTTATAATGTATCAAAAGGGATTGTCTTATTAGTGCTTCACTATAAGTACATATTATAACTCCGACCGATCTCTTCAGCCGCAAGGTCTACACTCGCCGTCGATTGTGGGCCAACGTGGAGCCAACCACCTCGCACCATACCATTGTGCAAGGAACATACTCATTCAATCCGAACAATGCCTTACATTTAACAATAGGCTAATTAACACTTTAAATAGTACACTGTCTATGGAATGGTTACGTTTACGCTACTAATAAATGGGAGAATGTATAAAATTACTTTCAACTAAGATAAAACATTTTTGTCCAAGATGCTAATAACGCAGTAATTCTTGCTCAGGATGGCGTACCTTTTTATGAGGCTCTAGTATTAGGAGGGCTCTTTAAGAAGACCCGTAATGTGGATTACTTTTACAGCTTGTTCAGAAGTGGGTCAGTGTCCCGTAAAGGTTTCCGTAAATGTGGTCCGCGAGCCCTATTCCCGGAGCCGATCAAAGCTGCCGCCTCTCAACACGATGACCCTACCCTCAAGGACTCTCACAATCATGCGGTTGAGCCATGTACTCTTTCTAGTGTATCCGCTACATGATTATTAGGACGGGTCGTTCTATAATTATGTAGAGAACACTCAACTCGATACACACTGTGCAATACCGCTACAGCGCCCAGCAGTGGGTACCTATCGCAGTGTTTTAGCGAAATGTTGTTAACTGTGAGTTGGGTGACTGGGGTGCATTAAGCCACGACTCTACCGGCTGCATAATATTTTACACTGTTTGACCTCTATTAACAGCAGCCGCAGTATGGTTACAAGTCGGCTTCAGACGGAATTTACTGTAGCTCTCCTCTAATCCACACCTACTGCGTCGGATAATGTTTAGTGAATATTCTTTAACCATTCATTAAGTGCCGGGAAAGTTGTTTCGAATGCGCTGAAGGAGATTAGCATTGCTTAGAATATATTTAGTATTAACACATCATACTTTGCAATGTTAATTCGAATGCTATTCAAGTGACATGAAGTAACAATCTTATATGCCTCCACTGAAGGGATAATAGTCCACTACGTTATTCCAACGTGGATTGTTGTACTTCACTCACACATACATCGTTGAATTTATAACAACATTTTAGTATTGAAAATTTCGGTACCTTTACTTTATTCATATTAAAACTACAGTTTCAGAACGTCATATGTTCATAAATAAATATGTATTAGGTAGGCATCTTCCATCTATCCTGTACGGTACGCCATCGGTGGCGCCGCTAACAGGAGATGCAAATTCTGTCAACTCACCCGGAAAGCAATTACCGAACCGCGCTGCCGGCGTGTACCTAGTCCTTCTGCACTTCCTCATAAATCAAATCAAAGGGTCTGCAGAATATCACTACTAAATTTAAATATGATTAGATTTTGATTTGAATAAAATATCGGTACTATCCTCATGAAGCTTGACAAGGGGGACAAACATCTTCAAAGTCAAATGTTCAGTATGCAGGCGTTGAAGAGAATACAATACGATACGATCTTGAATGTCGTTTACGATAGAATGACAAAGCCCATGTTTATGGAATAAAACGCATCTCCTAATATAAATATTAGTCTAACCCTGCTGATTGAAGATCAATGCATATTTCATCAACAATAGATAACACACGTACACATAAATACCCAATATATTGTATAAAATAAGATACAAAAAATGTGAAAGAATTTTGTGATCCTAGTGCGAGAGCAACACAATTTTCTTTCATCCCGACATAAAAGTGTCCAAACACAATGTTCGCGATTCTTTGATAAAAGTAAATAATACGCGAAAAGCCCATTTCCACAATTTGTTTAGGATTCGATATGTGGTCGTGACCACCACAATCTTGTGACCCTCATACACATGAAATCTTTCAAATGAATACAATATCTTTTGTAAAATACTTTCATACTAAGTGTCTTTCTATAACCCGTCAACAGCTATCCAGAGGAATCCTCTGAGGAGACTCTTACACTGTTAGATAAAGATTTGGGGATCAATTATGATCGTTTTAAGCAAAGTTGAACATAAAATCAAATGTTCATAGTTGGCCCCAATAATCGTCGTAATAGCTAGCTAAATCTTGTATCTCCCATTCGAAAATGAAGCATAAAATCTATAATCGGTCTGGATCGCCGTTTCCGATCGTTTTCCATTCGTCGATTGCATACAAGTGATTTCCGAAGTCTGATAGCATTTAACGTTCACATGCTGATACAAAATTGCTGTTGCTGCAACTTAATATTTTAATAATTGCCAACGAAATGTGACCTGTGTTACATATTGCGTGTTTATAGATATTTTTATACAAGTCTTAGTTAGGTAATATATCAAAAGTCAAGTGAATAAAATAGAGAAATGCAATCGGTTGAATATTTTATTTGTTGGTCAAGACATACGAGTACGTCATTATGAATCAAACAGGAGCAGAAGTTTCTAGCAAACACTACTGAAGAAGAAGTATGAAAAGTTCTGTTTGCACAATAACGAAAAGGGCAATAAAATGTAAATATAAGAGAGGCTGCGAAGGTTTGGTCAATTTATTTAGGATCTCAGACGTTGCTGGCTAGCGGGCGGTGCTCCCTTATTGCTCTTCAATATCAGGATTTCGTCGAAAGAAGCAAAGCAACTATGTTTTCGAAACCTAAAATAACACTGGAATTAAAATTGGATAAGGTTCTACATTCCACCAAATGGTGCCGTGGTTTACACACAACAAATACCATTTCGAAGTAAAGATGATCATTCAAAACGTAGGTAACAAGCGATACGTGTGAGTAAGCCACGCCTCGGACATATTTTAGGGCAGCCGTGATTTAATGGCCGGCCACTTCCTTTAATCAGGAAAGTGTTGTTATGCGCTGAAAGATAAGAAAAACCGTCACGTTTAACCTCCAACAAAAAACTGCCACTCACGTAATTTTATTCATAAAAATATTAAAATATTTGAATGAAGCCGTGGTGGCCTTGGGGTTAGAGCAGTTGTCTGCTACGCAAGCGACGCAAGTTTGAATCCCAGCGGGGCCTGTACCAATGAGTTTTTCTAAAAAACGTGAGGAAACTTGCATGTCTGAGAAGTAATTCAAATACGTATGTATAGTGCCTGAGACGGCGATGAACTCACCCTCTGTCACGTTGGCACTTGATCATATTCGGTGAAATGTGGGTGTTGTTACAACACCTCTGCTTACCCCTTCGGGGACCCTTCTGGGACCCTTCTGGGATGGTGTGAACATATATATATATATATATATATATATATATATATATATATAAAAATATATTAGACATAGTTTTCACCAAGATCTCTACATAAGCAAGAGTGACATGACATTAAGCAGACAAACACTGAAGCGAGACCAATTATTTTTGTACTTTTAGGTACGAACGGAATCCTAAAAATAAAGTTCATGCTGGAATACTACTAGACTTTAGTTATAACACTACTGTATTACTTTGCTAATAGAAATGTAGTAAGCTTTTCCGAAACATACAATCTCAACTTTTATACGGATTGTAGATACAGTCAATACAGGTATCAATTTTGGATGTGAATGAATATGAAAATGTAAATCACATGGAGTCGAAGCCCGCCTCCACGCCTGTCAATTTCCATAATGGAGCGACGTCGGCTTTACGCTGACCAGCTGTTAGGATCAGTACAGCCTGATATTACTATGGGTGAAACAATTCACTTAGTTTAGTACACGCAGCTTATTCCTGATATTGTTTCGATCATAACGGATTATTTTGCACAGGCATTAAATTCTTCGGCGAATTAATGGTAAGCTGTAAAATATGGAAATAATTACAGTATGTAGGGCTACCAGTTTCGAAAATTAGTTTTCATGACAAAAATCCTGGCTTGCAATCCTGGCAAGCAAATATGTATACCCGAAATACGCATTTGCTTGTTAGTCAGCATTGCTGAAACCAATAAAAAAAACAAGACAAATCTGATGAAGAAAAAAATAAAAAAAAATTGTGTTGATTTATCTATCCTAATATAAAGCTGAAGAGTTTGTTTGCTTGTTTGCATGTGCTATTAATACAAAATACTGGTCCGATATTTCAGTTTTAGATAACTCATTTATCGAGGAAGGCTATAAATCTAATATATCATCACACTAAGTTGGTTAAAGTTATTGTAAATACTCCTCGCGGATGAAGTCACAGGCAGGAGCTAGTTTATATGTGGTGTTTTTTATGATTTTGATTAGTAGCGGGAAAATTCGATACATTTATACAGGACTACCGTTAAATTAATTTCACCCTTTTCACTATACAAATGCGATAACCATGAGAATAGATAGCGATCACAGGCATACAGCACGAATAACATAAAATATGACATGCATGAGATTAGCAGACGGCGCGGCGTCCTTCTTGGCATGTTTTATATATAACAATAACACAATAAAAGCATTGCGAAAGGCAGCGCTGTTGGATCGATTGGGAAAGTTGTGCAGCCGACAGGGAAGGTCGGCGCGCGTTGCAGATCGCGGCGAGCCAGCCGAAAGTGAAGGTGTTCCCACCCCGTACCCCCGCATACCGCCGCACGCATCCCACAGGAACACCGCCAGCGAAAGTACTCCCCACCCGACATGTCCATATTATGGCGAACCCACAAATATGGGACTCGATTTGCATAGAGCAAAATATGTCGTTCTATCGTTGGTAACGTCAATCCAATATAATTTTACTTCTGTACCCTCAAATAATTTAAATTATTATAATAATTAAATATTTAATTAATTATAATAATTAAACTTATACTTTAAAAAAAAATTTTGCTTATTCCTATTTATGTGCGTAATTCTCCTTGTTTGGGCCTTTCATAATAGACCTCTTACAGCACTCGAGTCTTATATTACCAATATTTCAATGATTTAAAAAAAAAATTATAAAATATCTAAATTTACCAAATAAATGAAGTACTTCGGTATGTTTTTAAAATAAAAGTATTTGTCCGAAGAAATGAATGCCCACGCGGACGAATTGTTGGGATGCTTGCAATGGCTACAATTTGCACAAAAATGGAATTGCAGTATTTTCACCGTTGTGTCTGTCGTGTTTTAAGTAAGTTACGCATGTAAGAGCACCCATAGAATCGAGGCATAATTTAAGCTCTCTCACTAACGAGCCGGCACTCAAGTCGAGCCTCCCGTGCATAGTAGTTCCGCAGACTAGATGATATTGTGAGATTTGCAAGCATTGTTTATGATGCGTACGTCGCGCAAACAGGAGCTAAACTGGTGACATGCGAGCGAGCACACGCGCTCCCTGGTATTACGACACGACAGTCAGTAACACTCTGCATTTTGTATTGTTTTCTAAATCATGGAAGTGATTTTTTCTGGCATTCTCCGCTTAAGAACATAATTAAATAATTTATATGGAATTTCCAATAAATGAATATTACCTAGTCTTTAAATTTGCAGACTTCGATTTGATTTCATGTTTAATAATAAATTTTATAAATTATTTACATATAAGTAATATATTTTGTAACGCTGGCTGGCGCCATCTATGTGTAGACGTCAATTCAAACTGTATTTTGATAGTTCTCTTTTGTTTCATTCTGGAATTGTGTCATGTGATGTCGTGTGCTACGCTCATGTGTAAAATAAAATAAACGTGAAAAGCTGTGAGAACTTAAATTTATTGCAAGGGGGTTCAAATCCCTAATACAATTTTTATTTTTCCATAATTTTCCGCGAAGCAGATGAAGGAAAATCTTAGACAACTGTCTAACAATCATAACAAATGAACAGGATTATAGGTAATTACCTACTTAAGCTACTAACAGGAAGAATTTCAATTTCCCTTCAGTCATGCCGAAGGGAAATTGAAATCCTTTTCGCTTTACCTATAGTTTGGAGCGGTTCGTGATAAAGGAAAACTAAACCTATTACAAAATAAAATGTAACGCACCTTAGCTCTTTGTATGCGGGAGATCACACACAAACAGCATCACCGCGTCGAATGTCGTCACATAACCAATTACTATGAGGGGAAGTTCCGACGCTAATCGCTTCTTAAGGGAAGCTCACTCAAATACGATGCGAGAATGGACTTACGACGAACTTACCTGCTTCAGTAAATTATTACACTTACACACTACATAAAAAAGAGCTATTATCCTATATGAGGTATATTCCGCCGTCCCGTCCAACCTTGACATAAAGTTAACAAGCTTTAAAGAGCATGAACACTGGCGGACACTGTAACATCGTCATGTTCAATTTTATGACGAGCGCGGGAGGTACATCGACACTTAACGTTTTAGAGGTCGTAACGTGAGTTTCCATTAGCACCTGGTCGTCAAAGCAAGAGCGATTAATCTAATTTATCCGTTTGATGCCGGTAATTACGTTTTCAAGAGAAATGTAGGCGAAGGCGAGAGGGCATTCTTATAGCTGAGGGTGCAAGTCTCTTAGTGCTCTATCTTATTTGTGTCCACGATAACTTGAAAAAACCCAAATAAATTAAAACCCACCGTCCGTCGTGTCTTGTCATTTTACCCTACCATTCCGATTCTCTTCCATGTGACATTAATTGTTTTGCCTCATTGGAAACTAGTTTCATGATGTATGCTAACGTTGTGAAGAGTTAATCCTACTTAAAACCCTAATTAGGTTTATTATATAAAAGCTATTTAAGTTATTTATAGAGAGGGAGACAGTTCTCAAAACTAAAATATTTCGAAACAAGCCCTAATAAAACAGCCCGATATGTTCACATATTGAATAGAAAAATGTGTTGAATTTGGTTCAATACAAAAAAAGTCAGTTCGTTCCTAAAAAATATTGATCTTCCTAGGTTGCGTAACCTGTAAAATACAACGTTTTTAAAGCCATCTAATTTATAACATTCTAAAGTAATATTTTGTAGCGTTACCGACATTTATGCCTGGAGATTTTAATTAAAACTAATTACAAGGGCTTACCGCTCCAATGGTTCCTTGAATCTTGGGCCTGACTAGTCACAGAGGGGAGAAATTGGTATTTTGCGTCGTCTTGCCGATTTGGTCCCCTCCGCACGTAGATAATTAACTGCAGATAGCTACACCCGTAGGGTTGGAAGCTCGGGGTATGGGATCAAATTTTATCTATGGCTTTTTAAAGAGTGTCGTCGAGTCGGGTCGAGGTAGGCGGCCTCGAGTGCACCGCCAGTGAAGGGTTGGATGGCACAATTTGTAGGGGCGCTTAGGTAAACGACCGTCATAATATTGATTTTTGAACTGACATCTCATTTGCCCTTTATTTGGTAAATAATATTTATTCGGTATAATTAAAGCATACATTCCTGAAAGTTCTGAAGAAAGAATTTTGGAAATGAGTGTACTTTTGACGATTGCTTCCTACATACAAACTTACAACATTTTCGTCTTTCAATATTAATTTGACCCTTGAAGTAATAACGTTTCTCTGAAATTCACAGAATTTCACGAAGTTTCGGTAAAAGTTTGAGTTAAGAAACTAATGTATAATGTTAATGTTCTCTAAATATTGTTCTCTAACCACACTCTTGACTCACTCTTGGCCAGATTTCTTACCCTTCGCCGATAGCTATTCATATTCAAATTCCGCGGGAATAATTTTTTTTGATATGTAACCCTAATACATTGATTTGCATGTTTATGGCATGCTGGCAGTGTAGTGTCTCGAAAAGAGTGCGAGTGTTTATGGTCGGTATGGTGTATCAACCCCTATGCATTGTTTGTGGAATTAACGCAACACGAGTTTGTGCCAGACGTATAAATCAGGCGGCTAATGCTGCAGCTTCCGGCGCGTCTCATTGTAGAGCTCCACGCTCAGGCCAGAGAAATCCTCGGCCACAAAGTAAAGACTCACAGAAGGCCGGCTTCCGTTTACCGTACGGCTACAGGCGCACATGGACGTGTAGCAATACTTCTCCGGTAGCTACAGTTATTTCTTATAATCGCAAGTTCGTGAACAACTAGACGACAACTTAAATGGAAGTTTTCTGCGCATTAAATTTAGATTGAGATAATTATAAATGAGAAAAAACAGTTGGAAAACGGTTTAGGCATAACACGCGCTTGGCTGGAAGATCTTCCCTTTGCTGGAGCTGAGCATGATCACTCACTCGCCTCACAGACGTACCTATGCTTTCGGCCGAGTCACTTTACAGTTCAGTTACTACTGAAGTTAGCCCGCGTTGCAACCATTCCTGCCTGACCAACAAGGAAAGCCGCCATTCTGTTACCTTTTTATTTGGCCCCGCACCCCGCATCCGAGCAGTAGGCGACGACAGCGAGAGAGGGGCCCCACGATTTATTAATTTACAGAAATTACAATTTGTGCTGCTACGATTTCCCCCAAATTCATCCGTTTATTTTGTCATTTCTTACCACTGATGGAATAAAAATTCGAATCAATTTAGACTTCAACGCGCTGCTTTCAACTACTGTTTACTAGCTTGCTAAAAACTAACCCCAAAATCGTAGCTCTAAACTACCTCTTGTAGTTTAGAGCTACGATTTTAAGGTATTTTTTTTTTTTTTTTTTTTGTTGACGAGGGGGATACCTTCAAAAGGTCCCCCTGGGCCCTGGGAGAGGCAGATCGGGGTATGTGGGATTTTTACCGCACTAAAACCCCCCCGGTGGCCGTCTACATTATGGCAGTACCCCTTATATTATTATCACTATTTAATTAATGCTCTAGATTTTTTAACTATACCAAAGAAAATATCACACTACAAATATGTTTATTATTTTCGGTTTCAAGTGCAACTAATTGATACAAAATGTTGATTGATATTTGGTTAATTGAACCTCTACATGGGCAGATATATTTGAATTCCTACCTACTCTTAAAAGCTCCCACACTGATGACCAGACACTGTATATAATAATATTTATAGTTCTTTACCGAGACAATTGAATTGCAAACATTTATAAACACCATTAAAGTTTGGACAAAAAGCATAGTTCATCGGCGCGTCGTCTGGCCGCGGATAGAGATCGATAGTGGGTGGCTGCATCTCGCTCGACGTAATCTTACAACCCCTGTCTCAACTTAACAAATGTTTTCCAAAACTTTCACATTTCCAAGGAAATTTCCTTATTTTACAATGATACTTCACGAACGATAACACCTTCAACGAACATTTAATTTAACTTTTTCAGTCACATTTAACCATTTTCCAGATAAAACATTAATCAAACGAAAGCAATGATAAGTCACAAATACCCGCCGTAACATTTGGCATTTATGCTATAAATCGTGTTTTTCTACGTATAGGATATATTTTTACCGAGCCCCAAATTGAAATTAAAACGCGCTTAACCACAAATTTTGCATTCCTACTTCTCGCGACGTACCCCGTATTATAATGTGGGTAAACACACGCATCGCATACACAATTTGAAAGCCTAAATTTGATTTAGAGTGCGGATTAAATCTCGCCAGAGCCTTGATGGCGAAGTGGTTTGAGTAGTCGCCTGTTATACAAGTTCCACTCTACTGGTCTGCACCAATAAGATCTTCTTAAAGCATAAGTGCAGTGATGTTGTATATACATTTATCTGAGAAAATATATGAATTGTGAAAGAAAGTGAGTGTTGTCACTTCAGGAACCCTTCTGGGAAAGTATTAGATGTAATTTTGCGATACTTTATACAAGGTTTTTACATCGAATTAAATATTTGTAGGTACTTAATTGTTTCTGGAGCATCCATCGATTTTATTACGATCCTCTCAAGCTACGGAACACATCGCTCCCACAAGTTGAAAAGTTCAATATTGACTCACAAAATTGCTTTAAGTCGGTGCAGCCGATAATAGTGAAATATTATTGTTATTTTGAACCTTAATACAAGGTAGTAAGGGTGATGTTCCCCGGCGATGTGAGCAGGGCAAGGTGTTGTTACAGCCCACCGCGCTTATTGCCTTGTCCTCAACGCTTCCTTCCGACGACGACACTAAGAACGTTCAGGATTTTCTGTTGAGACTTACCTTTCAATAGATTATATTCTATCAATTTACACCTTATTGCGAAAAGCTCTTCATACTATTTACTTCACAAATCTTTTTGCTGTTGAGCTCATAACTTGATGGTGATTATTTTTGAAATTGTTACAAATAAAATAAGACTATAGCTTAGTACTATTACTACTGGACTCAAGACAAAATTTCTGGCACATACAAGTTAACCATCTTATTTAGTGAAGAACCAGTATGCATGTACAAGAATGTTAGAAATATAACGACTAGAAAGTCACTTAAAATAAACGTAGATAACTAAACATCTAACTCATTTATAACGCAACACTATTAATATAGTAAAAGAAGTAAGACTAATCATATTCGACTGTTACGGACAGTGTTTCGATCCCTCAAAAAGTTTCAGTTTCGCCACTTTCGCATCGAACAGGAAAATTAATGGTATCAACTTGGATGATATGACTGGCGCAACTCAAACTTTTTCATCCAATAACAAATTGGGTATTGACGATCAATTGACTACTTACACACTTTGTAAATTGTGCGGATTTATCTTCAAAACCATATCTCATACAACATTTTCGTGTCACAGTTTGTAGCCTCCTTCGATCCGGCTTCTTCTTCGATGTTGAAACTATATATTTTTTTATTTATTCTGCTATACAACAATTTAAACAGCCCTAATATAACAATACTAAAAATACAATTTACTAAGAACGGCTCTAAGAACAAAAGAACAATCTTTATAAGTATTTTTTTTACACCTTACACTTAGTATATCTTGTATGTATGTACTTATATATTTTATTATAAGTAGTTCTATCTCTATCCTAAAACGCAGCACAACTATGAATTTTTGAAGGGTTAAAATTCTGTTCAATATGTCAAGCATCTTCAATATAATCGGTCAATTTTGTTGATATTTTCTTTTGTATTCATTTAGCACCTGCCAGGAGTTGAGACCATAGGGTTTTGAGGATTAAACTGATGGATAGGAAGATAGTCAGGCACTCTCGTGAGTATACCTAGATACGTACCAAGTATATCTATTTTATTACCTTGAGTTCAAACGAAGTACCTTCAAATTGTCATAATTACAATTTATGCAGATTTATAAATGTTAACCTATATCAGCATACGTTAAGAATGTATTTTAAGTTATGTTTCTGAAATAAGAATACATTTAAGTACTTACGGATCTACGTAGGTACATACTTAACGTTACTTAATATTTTTATAATAAAGTATTGTCTCCAACATTTAATTATATCCGTGTAGGATTATTGCGTATAACACGTCCGTAACACAATATAACACATGATTAATGGATGCGGATTCATTAATCTTACATCGCGCGGAGTTTGCTTTGCTTCTGTACGATTCTTTTGATTGCTTTTCGACAGATTTTCTGTCAAGCAGGCTGTATTGAGTGGTGTAAGAGGCTTTGGTGTGTGACGTCTGCGTCGTAATTGTGTGTGCCGGCATCAAGGCACACGCGGGGTCGACGCCCGCGGTGCGAGGAACGCCGGGGTTGCTTTGCACTTCCGCCTCGCTGCACTCATTTCCGCATAAATAGTACGCGCGGTGCGTATCATTTCAATATGTCCTGGGATCTAAATAAGTAGTCCCTTGAAAAAATCTGATACCAAACATAAGCTCACTGCGGTTCCCTAGTAATGTTACGCAATTGCAGACATCTTATTTTGCATATATTGCAACTTTAAATTTTTCACATGATGAGCTTTGGTAAAAAAGAACCTGACGATTCTGTCTTTTCGTTTAGGTGTAAATAATGAATGCCTTTTATTAGAATTAGAAGAAAACGGTTGCCTAAACAAGAATAACAAAGTTGAAACAAAAACAAGTCCGTCTGACTAATCAGCACCAACCAGCTCCAGTTATAAAGAGAAACGCAATTTTAAGTTCCCCTTAAAAGTTTCGAAAGCGAAGGAGTGTGGGTGAAATAAAACAAAGGCAGGCACGCGCCCGCCGCGGCACTCATGCTGAGTGCTCTGCTTTGTGGCAGGCTGGGCGATACAATGCAATACGCAATACATGTACCCGGCACATAATACCTTCCTACTTGCCAGCCAACGGCTTCATCGAGCAGAGCCGAGTCGAATAAGTAGGCTTCCACGTCCGCCGTGCCGCCGTGCTCGTGCGCTAATGCGGAACCGATATTGCTTTACCGATGAATACAAACACATTACAGGAAACCAAACTGTTATAATGAACTAATTTATAAGGCCTGAATAAAGTCATTCGTCCAAGCACCGTGTTGAATAAGGAATTCGGAAGTATTGTATCAATGAATTTTTCGAACATTTAAAAGAAAATTTACAGAGTCATATTTCGTAGCTATGTAGGTATAGTTTGATAAAATAAACTGATCCATTGGTTATGAAAATAAAATTGAAACTCTATCACGAAAAAAGATCCAGTTGATTGTTGATGTCCTTACGCTCGACTGTGCAGAGGAGGGAGATCATTAGTGAGGTGAACACTAATGAACCACTCGATCGGGACAGATCGCCGGAGGAGACAACGCGGCCAGCGAGATAACACCGACATCTCGAAGTATCGGAAACTTTCCGTCAAAAATGTCTCAATGCCGCGCTGAAAATTGCTGACTGTAGATAATTCCTTTAGTAACGGCAATATTTCAGGGTAACTTTCAGCGTGTTTATAGAGTGCTTAGCTTGCTTACATATGTACTTCTGTAAGGTCATAATAAATGTATCCTTGTTCACTATAAGTACTTTTTAGGAATATACGTAACTACACCAATCTGTTTATTTTTTATGCACTTTCACATTTATCGCGGTTCGTTTTATATTTGTCCAAAAAAAGTTTACACCCGCGTAAGAACCAATTAAAACTTTTAAAATAAGGTCCCGTAATCTATTGGGCGTGTACGTATGTAATACCCGCAAAGAACAACGTCCATGCAGCCACAAGAGCTTATCGAGAGACAGCACGAGTGCGCTTTTCGCTCAACAGGGTTGCTTTGTACCTTCCACTGCAACCACTTAGCCATAGAGAGCATACTCGTTTGAAAAAATACCCCGTGATATAACTACAATCAGACTCATGCTGACTTTAGAAGCGAATTAAACAAAGTACATTGTGTAATCCTTAACTATTTTTAGCTGGCCTTTTCGACAATATCATACCTTTATCTTGTTCACATGAAAATGTCACTGCCCACGTTGAATAAAATACTTACAGTTTAAAATTACTAACACAACGTACTTATCATTTAGTGTAGGTAGCGCAGGGAAAAAAGGCTGTAGGTATTCTAATAAGACAATTGAGCTAAATGCTAGACATGCATCGTGATACACAACAGGCTGCTCGCATGATATGACGAGGATTTGACCTGACCTCATAGAATAACACTTAATAATCTACTGGACTGCTGTGTCGTTTCAACTTTCAACTCAAGTCATTCAATTTTAACTCAGAAGTGTCTCAGTTCGAGTCGGTATAGTTTTAAAGTGTGCAGTTAGGGCAAACGGTCCAGCTACAGGACTCGCGGAGGAAATTAGTTCAATTTACAATTATTGCGGAGAATTGACTGCGGCTCGGCGGCGTCTCGTCTATGGACACTTTGCGCGCTACATTATTTATTAGGCTATAAACGGGTGGGATATACAAAGATTCGAATATTATACTCGGTAAAATGTCAAATTACTAAGAAACCTCTCGGTTGTCTAAGCGAAGCGTCTGTGGATATTCTTCAAACAACTCGTGAAACTAGAATCACCTTTTTTTATAACTCATCCCATTGTTTGTTCCACGACTGTGGTTCACGTCCATGATAATTCAATCGTATATTAAAAATATATAATATAATTAAATATACTATGCAGAGTATGATTTTGCATTGTTGCCATAATATGATAATTATAATAATTAGTAATACATTAGGTACGTCGATTTTTTTTCTAAAACTCACTAGTTTACTTTTACTTACTTCAGTAAACTCTGTAAAATTTATAGAACATGATCAAAATGATCAAAATTATAGACATATTTTTTTTTATGTTTAGTACAAAGGAAATGTTGATTGTCTGAGAAGCCCCCACAAGATTATGCGCATACGTCTAAAAATTCTGAGAATCCCTATTTAAGTCTCACTTAACTGTGTGTAAATAATTTCCAGCGCATGCGACGACGTGCAGCGTTCGCTGGAGCTGCTGGACCAGGTACTAAGCGAGTACGACGAGGGGGAGCCGCGGTCGCTGGAGGCGCGCGCCGCCACGCCGGCCACGCCGGCCACCCCCGCCACGCCAGCCACGGATGACGACTCGCCGCTCGCCGGACACACCTCCGAGGACGATGGATACATGAGCATGAACGGGAGAAGGTAAAAAGACCACCATCATCTTTAACCTGATAAGATCATCCACACAATGTAGGAACCAAAATGGGATTCTTCAAGAAGAGTGCGAAGAAGGTCCTTCAGGGTTTGCATATGATAACCCATTGCAAGCATCCATATGCTAATACATCCACTTACCATAAAGTAGAAAAATTTTAAACGTTCATAGGCTGAATGAGGCCATTTGTGAGTCAGTCCGTATAATTATCTGCCAGCTTTGACTAAACAAATAAATCAACAAAAAAGTTATATAGCTGATAGTTAAAATCTTAATGACCATTTTCCCTATTTTGTATTTTCTAGAGCGAAGTTCGCGCTGGGTTTCCGTCCGACGGAAGAGCAGCACGAGGAGCCATCCCCGCCCGACCCACCGTCCCCCCACTCCCCGCCCCCGCCAGAAGAGGCCCAGCGCATCATATCTACTCTGCTGCCAAAGTAATTGACCCTACCTAATTATTTATTAAAAGATAATATCAAACTGGAATCAGAAATAACTGAATATATTTTTTCTTGAAAAGGTGTTCTAATGCACCCTCATCAGCTTGGGTATTCTAAACGCGCTTAAGACAAGTGGCAGGCAGTTTACTAAAACTGAATGGTGGATGGCAACCTGAATCATAATTGTATCTAATTTCCAGGGTATCTCCGGCTAAGCGAGTGACCCTAGCCGAGCATCGAGAGACAGAAGAGAAGCTGGACTCCATTATCAGCCTCAAAGGTATAGCAACTGCGACACAGACCACTTTTGTAAGTATACATTGGATGTGAAGTGCTTACAATACAATACAATAGGTACAGTTTATTCAAAAAATCTAATCAAATCATTATGTGAACTACATAATGATTTAATTACCATACAACTAAAGATATTTTTCTGTTATTATTTCTAATAAAACAAATCAATCAATATAGATTGTCTTATTTGAAAGCAGTTGGCGCATGTCCCCGTCATTATACTTATTTTAAAAACCTATATTTATTTTTCAGCCAAAAACTAGACATCAGCGTCCTTACGGTTGGGAGAAGGACAACGAGAGCGGGTTCCAGCTCCAGCAACCGCCGCCAGTGCCTCCGTACCGGTTCGCGTCACTTCAGCACGGTGCCCGGCCGCCTCCACCCGAAGGAGCTACCGCCTGGCTCCCACCGAGGCACAACGCTCTTGCTACACACTTAAAGAAATCACCGAGCGTAGAAAACCCCCCTGTGTTCCCCTTTATGGGATTCTCAAGCGAATTTACAGATAAGCCTTACAATGAACATCCAGTAACCATATACCCTGGACCAAATGTTCAGTACAACAAACAAGCCCACTCACCAACATATAACTTACAGAGGATCTCACCTTCCAACACCAAAAATTCTGAGTGGAAGAATAGTATGAAGCGTGACAGCAGATCAGATGGTGAAATTTTGTCACCTAAAGGAAAGCTGCCTCCGCGTACTCTCGCCGGTTCTATGGAGAGACATAGAGAAGTGTGCAGAGGATCTACGGAGAATTTGACAGGGAGCTGCAAGAGGAGAAGTTCTAGTAAAAGTAACGACGAGGAGCATTTTTCGGACGACTCGCTGGAAGAGTCGTTTCCGCCGCCGCCACCTGCAGTTACAACGCCTTCGAAACGCAATTCCATTGCTTGGGAAGTGTCTCTCGATGGCGATGATCCTCTACTCACTCCCGGGAGCACTAAGGTAGTCCATTTTATAAATCTTATCATATTTATTTGTTTATTAGGTTCTTATTGCACTGTTTTTATTTTTATTGAGTAGTGAAAACAACTATTGCCGATAGAACGAACTACGAATTATTTATGGCAGCGTACAAACATCATGTTAGATGTCTCAATGTCTAAATTATAAATAATATTGTTAAAAGAGGGTAGTTCGGTCTGTTCTTTTAAACATAAGTGGAGCTACAAATTGACATGTCGTGATAACATCGTGTCTTTCTTTCATTATTCTTTAATATTTAATTTAATAAATATGTATTTTGTTTGTATAAACTTTTTACTGCTTATCGCTCCAATTAAATGAAGAAAAGATAAAGCTTATACTTTGCTGATAACACAGCGAACACGGCGATTTTTAATTGGGATTAGTGGAACAAACCATTATTATAGGTACCTACCTACCTACCTACCTACATATTAAGTCACTTGTGATATTTAACAACAGAATAAATTTATAAAAATATGTGAACGTTAGTATTAAGTATTTGCGATCGTTTCTAATTGTATGATTATGTGGTTTCAGGTTATAGGCAGACGAAGGCGCAAGTCTGGTGATCAGTCACATTCGAGTACAAGTTCCATCCCTCAGCGAGTTGACGACGACTGGGGTGAGGAATATTGGCCGCCGCCTCCACCGCTCACTCAATGTGAAACTCTTGCTTCTCCTACTTCTGATATCGAGCCAGATCAAAGACGCACACAAGACTTAGCATGCGGAACGTATGTCATTAGAAAGGGTAAAAATCGGAAACAGCTGCCCAGTTTCAACAAAAACGCCAGCAACAAACAAGCAATCACAAGCAATTTACTGCACAGTCATAGTTTAAACCGAAGTACGGACACCGACAAGTCAATTGGCGGGTCGAGTATATCTATCAGTGGTTCCGGATCGGTGGGCTCCTACAACTCTAGACCAAGTTCAGACTTGAGTTTGCCACAGTCTCGATACAGCGTAGATTTAAATTCACGCTTGAGTCGTGAACTCAACACACCTAATTCTAGATATAGCATAGATCTTTGTACTCCGAATTCTAGACTGAGTAAGGAAATCACTTCACCAAAATCAAGACTTAGTTTAGATCTCAACAACGGACAGGATAGATACATAACTCAAGAATATTTTGGACATAGCCCTAAAAGTAGAAAGAATCCTAGTGATAAAAGCGCACTTTTACCTAAAACCAATGTTATTCAAAATAAACTATCGCCTCAGAACTCCAGATTTTCGGATTTCAAGAAATATTCCTCCACGTTTGATAATATACAATCGCTAATAAAAGAGGGTAAAGTAGAAGAAACACCAGTAGCCGAATGTACGGAAACTGTAAATGAACTGACAACCGTGCCTCCAAATATGGTGCGCGTAGTGTCTCTGCCGAGCCTAGGAGAGGGCGAGGGCGGCGCAGGTCGTCAGGCGCTCATCACCACGGTGGAGGAGGAAGAGGACCAGGAGAGCGCCGAGCCTGGCTCCAGCGGGGACTCCTCACCACTCCGCAAGATTGAGAACAATATTAGCGCTATACTTAGTCAGGGTCGGGACCATTTTACCCCATATATACCGAAAGACTGGAATATACATAAGGACGAATACTGTGATGAAGTATCTAAAGATATTATA
The DNA here is from genome assembly GCA_929442735.1 of Watsonalla binaria. NCBI lineage: Eukaryota > Metazoa > Arthropoda > Insecta > Lepidoptera > Drepanidae > Watsonalla > Watsonalla binaria. Next base: position 8,505,926 of record OV838919.1, on the reverse strand, counting down.
GAAAACAATTTCCGTTATAGCTCTAGAGAACGACAAAAGAGGCACGATATACAGAAGTCATCCAGTCACAATGAAATACAAAATCAAAGATCGATAGACCGCAGGGACCGTTCAAGAAGGTCGAATAGTATGCATAAGTCTACGAGTGCTAAAGATGTTCCGGTTAGTTTGATGAGACAGCCTTCGTCGTCCGACTCGGCGGTGTCAAGTAGTGGGGACTTCCCACTGAATGTCCAGATAGTGGAACATTCTTATAGACACCCGCCACTGCCTGCGTCCCCAAGCCTGGGGCACGATATGGGTCCATTGCCACAAACACCAGAATCACCCAAGTTCCCGCCTCTACCTCCTTCACCCGTGCAAGAGGTTGAAGATGAGTACTCGGAAATAATGCAGCCTACGGAAATACGCCATAATAAAAAAGCAGACACTCTACCCACGCCAACGATGGAATCAAAAAGAAGGTACAAAAATATCATAATTTGACATTTCCAAAGTATGTTTCACATACAATAAAGCACACGATCAGTGTGCTGACTACAGTTAAATTGTCTACAAAAATAATATTGAAAAAAAACTTGACTATTAATTTATAGATATGAAAATAAGGCGAATGTGGATAATACATAAATGCTAATAAATGAATGCTTAACAGGCCTTCGGAACCCCCGGCAGTCCCGCCACACCGTGACGCCACTAACAGCCTGAAGACGCGTTCTATGGAAACCAGCTACAATAAAAATAGAAGAAGCAGTAATTTCAAGAATGGCTCCACAGATAGGAGGACCCTGCCCACCGGTCAGTTGTTGCAGAATATTCAACCTCCCTTTCATTTTCAAACAACATCCGCCAAAAAACTGATTAATTTGGCTCTCAAATAAATAACAGCATTTTGTCTCTTCACTAAGATATCTGTTTTACATTGCCCTATAACAAAACCAACGTTATGGTTGTGACCGCAGTCGTAGACGAACGAATAAAATAATCTGTAACTATAAAATTGGGGTCCAAGCGCTATAACACTTTTTAAAGAAAAAACAAAAAGGTTAGTCGACATCACAAGAGACCAAACCTGGCACATACCTCGGACAAAGAATTAGTCTTGGCATTCAAAGGGGGAATGCTGCCAGTATCTTTGAAACCTTGCCTACATGGACTCCTTCCTAATATATTTTAGTTATTACATTATATTTTTTAAGGTTTGTTGTAATAGTCACCAATGTATATGATATGATAAACTGATGGTGTAGCTGTTTTGATAAATAAATAAAGAATACCTTATTGCGGTTTCCAAATATTTTTATTCAAGGGTACGATAGTAAACGTCTTCGTATGGGCACACAGTAAAAAAGGAGTGGCATTTTCCCTCAGACATGGGTGCGAGTGGTGCTAGACGTCGAACCCTGCAGCGTCAGAGTCGTGAGTCTGGTCGGGGCCCCCTGCAGACGTCAGCCAGCTTACCCGAGACGCCGGTGTTCGCGCGCGGCTGCGACGTGCCGCGCACACCGCCGCGCAACAACATTGCTCCACCTAGGAACAACACAATGAACTCTATACAGTCCATTGGTTCGTACTTATTCTTCCAAGATAATACCTATTATTCCCTCCCTCAAGAGATACTCATATAGGTCCAAAGTGCTATTCCATTCCGGACATACATAAGTTTGCGAAATGTGATTGTAGAGAAACAGATACTTCCCTTTCACCACATTCTTCAATCTCTTCATAAAAAATAATTTTACCTTGGGAAAATACCGAAAAATAATTGTAGTTTAGAAAGTAAGTAATTACCTCTCAATGCACCCGAGTATTTTTTATTCAACGGAGTTGTATTTTGAGTGTATGCAGAATATATAATATTATTAATAAAACAGTACTATCGTTGCAATTATGAAGAACATGATACGAAATCGTTGATAACAATCAGTTATATCAGGTACTAACCTCTATCCGCTTACTGCATGATCGTACAAATGTTAATTTAAAATATTTTAATTGGTGAAGTAATGTATTTAAAGTTGGAACATCACAATTCTACTTGCAAAATACACTCCGTCTGATACCTTTATCTAATTAAGTACCTTATATTAGTTTATCAATTAACCTTTTTTTAAATGTTTTTCGTTCACTGGGTACTGAATGTCCACTCATGAAAGGTTTATGAATGCTGAAACTGCTATAGTAAAAGGTACTCAAAGTTTGACTATCAAGCAATTTTATAGAATTGAATGATATGGATCACAAGGACAATATATGAGCTTCCAAGTTTATATTCACATAGATAGACCCTACCTACGAAGAGGTGCCGTCACAAGTTTAAAGTGCTCAGTGGAAATGGTGGGGATTCATGTATTTGTTCGTAACATACACACATACATATGCTCACGCCTGTATTCCCTGAAGGGGTAGGCAGGGGTGCTATAATAATAACTTCCACTTTTCACCGAAGATGATTAAGTAAGTGCCAACGTGACAGATGGTGAGTTATGCAGCAGAGCGCTGACCTTCAATGCACAGTAGTATTTTTATGAGTAGCCTTCATGCGCAGTTACCCCCACTAATTTGTTGAGTGCTGATAACTCGTGACGGCACTCGTACAATTCAATAGTCTGAAAAATATTAAGTACTAGCTTTTACCCGCGGCTTCGCTCGCATCAATGGAAGTGAAACTTTACCACTGCAACAGCACATTCCAGGAGTTTTATCTTTCCATTCGAGTGCATTGCAATATTGACATTTTTTATTCATTGAGCCAATAACAATTAAAGGATGATTGTGATATTCCATTGTAGGGTCATATTGAAATCCAGTATCATGATGATGATTCGTCAAGTAGTTTTTGCGTGAAAAGGTAACAAACATCCACGCTTTCACATTTATAATATTAGTAAGGATGTACTTAATTATTTATTTTTCACTGGACAGGGAGCAGTGTAACGTTGGGCGGATATGGGCGAGGGTCGGTGATGGGCCCCGCCGGCGTGTGCACCGGGGCCGACCTCCTCCGGCTCGGGGGACCTCCGCGAGGCTGGTACCCGCGGCAACGTCATCGGTACATATCTAAATATATATTTTTTTTTATCATTCTTCTAAGGTGTCAATCCAGTTAACTGAAATCCCACATCATCAGCAGCCAACACGCAGGTGTCATACACATAAACTAATATGCTCACGCCATCCCAGAAGGGTCCCCGAAGGGGTATGCAGAGGTGTTGTAGCAACAAAACCCACAATTCACCGAAGAATATTAAGCACTATACATACGTCTTCTCAGTCATATGGAGGTTTCCTCACGATGTTTTCCTTCAGCGTAAAGCACGAGGTACGTGGGTACTGGCCGCTGGGATTCGAATTTGCGTTGCAGACTGCTCAAACCCCGCGGCTACCATGGCTCTTAACAATTTGTACATTTAATTGAAAACCTACTTTCATTTAATTACGATGTTTCATGACTAACATGTACAATATCTGGTTAGAGCTCCATAGTAACTAAATTTGAATTAATATCCAAGAAACATAGTATTTAAATAGGTATTAGTCATAAATGAATAATACAGATTCCTAAAAATACTATTAACATATTAAACTAAATATGGAATGACATTACAATATAACTTTAATTTGATTTATCTGTATTGACTAACCTAAACGAAACAAAATATTATATTAGGTATATATATATCTAAACGGATGAAGGACTAGGTAATAATGTTGTGGAATTCACAGTTCAAAAACTGTGTTAATTATGTCGCTGGACGTTATACGGTAAATAAGAGTAAACCAGGAAAACGCCAGATTTATTTCCAATCACCAACCACTACTATATACTAAATTAGTCAATCGAGACTCCTGAAGGGACTTACGTTTTATTTTGCTACAATACTTTACGTATTAAATTGAGATTAGTACATTGGTACATCTACTTATATATTTACTCCTATACTCATAGTATCGAGAGGATAGATTTGAATTTTTATAAGTAACTAATAAACTTGAAAAATTCTTAACCGATTTGAAAAAATAAACAAATAAACAGCAATGGGTAGACATTATCAGCGAGTAGCATACGCTATATTTTATACCTGTAGTCCCACGAAATTAGGAACTAAGTACGTATAAAGCCAGGGGAGCAACTATAATCGTTATTACAGCGCGTACCTAGGTATTAAAATCTTCTAAGCTTTCGTTCCATCTTGGTACCATACGTGAAACGTCAAAGCTAAGAAGTTCTTAATACGCTCTGCTTTAACTATCATATTTGGCCTCCAGGAAATCTGCACCGCTATCCTCTCACAAGTCTTTCATCAAGCGTTTAGTGTCCGCTTGACTTAAATTGTGACTGAGAGCATATTTCAATTCATCAGGCCCGCGTCCACCGAGCACCTGGACCGCCTGACGGCCTCTGCGAAGATCGCGGAGCCAGCGGGCTGGGAGACACAGGGAGCCCGCAAGCCCCTCACGCTGCCACCCAACCTCACACCCAAATTCTTCCACAAATCGCCCAGGGAGGCCCTCCGAAGAGTTACCAGCTTACTAATACGGAAAGGTGAGTTTTCTTATCATATTATTGTAGATAAACAAAGCCCTGTACTATACCTACCTATCAACAACAGTAACCAAAGTATAAATTTGAAATTTTAAAAAATTGTTGACATGCTATCGTAATGTAGGTATTTGGTATTGGTGTGGCTCAACATTGGCTATATTTGGTATTCAACCACAACCTGCCTCCGAAAAAGTATCAACACATTTTAATCCCGAAAGGTTAAGCAACGACGTTTGAACGTGTTGAAACCTATACTTGGGGCAAAGGTGCGTCTTCCACTATCACTCAGTTGAATAACTCGCAACGATGCTGTTGACGCTAAGGCCAGGTAAGGCCTTAGGCGCCGTACCTCTTCCTCCCATTGCCACCTTAACCAAATATTACGTGTATACGTTTTTCATTGCAATAAGAGCTTTTGGTAAGGCCTCAGTTTTGATCCTTATAGAGAGACTGAGAACTTTGGATATTCCAAAGCTAAACTCTTCTAGAATATTCATGTGCAAACCTTTGAAAAAGTGCAAATGATGATCTACGGTAAATGACTTTCTTGACCTATTTTATATTACCTATGGAAGATTGTCTGGCCTTCATGAAATGAACATCAATAGTACTATATCGTTTAATTTTGTGGTTGTGTACTTAACAAACAGCAAAGTTTGTATTTCGGAATTTATTTTGAAACAAGCTGTGCCGTGCGGTTTTACCCGCGTAGATTGTATGCTAGCTTTTTTTTAAATAAAAATAAGTTACTCCTTGTAGCATTAGCTATCTTCCACTAAAAGTCCCGTTGAAATCGATCCAGCCGTTTCGGAGATTAGCCGGAACAAACAGACAGACAGAGATTTTTTTTTTAAATGGTTATAGGCAATATCAGTATCGTATATGCTTTCATATGCACTGAGTGAAAAGCTGTTATTTAGGAATTAAAAACAGATACTTCAATTTTATTTATATTTATGTACTGTATAGATGTATAGATATAAATATATAGATATAGATGGGAAGTACCCTCGCCTATAGGTTACTTAGGTACCTGTAATTACCAACACTTTTCCTAGGACTTGCGCACTCTTCATGCCTTCTGTGATGCTTGGCAATCTTATCATCTACTTACAAATTACCCTGCATTCCAGGCCTAGCGAATTATCACTTAACAATCAATACTCATAACATTCTAAGTCGTTTAAAGATGTTTTAAAAATAATTAAAAAGTATAAACCCTAACTCTGGCAGCCTGACTAGCACGAAGTAACCATCGTAAAAAGTACATTGCCATTCCAAGCATTATTGAGGTCATTTATTTTATACCACCAAGATGGCAAGCGAGGATACAGTCGAGATGCAGTATCGTATATGGACACTAACAATATCTGGAATACAACTTGCCAACGTTGACCCTGTATTCTTTTAATAATTCCGTTTTGTTAGGAATACCCAGCACTGGGACACAACAGGCTCATAATAATCATGTGGTATCTAATTGCAATTTATGTTGTCATGAAAATGTGCAATTTTCTTAGACGGTTACCTACAAAGTTTCAACTCTACTGCCAACAGATGGCGCCAGCAGTATGCTTTCATTAGGCTACTGCATTATTCACACTTGCGATATCGCAAGGAAAATTCGATTATACTAAAAATGTGCGTTGGTACTTACTAGGTAGATAGGACCTATTTTTATTAGTTGAACTGGTTATTAGTACATAAGTAAGTAATAAAATGAGATATGATATGACACATGTGTACGTTATGCCCGTTAATTTGTTCTTTGTTATTCACTCAGAATGCATAGATTAGATACAATATTTTGTCCATTGATTTATCAATTCAGATATGTAACTTTTTTTATAATTCAATAGCTTGGGGTTAGTCAGCACACTAGTGGGTACCTACATATTTTAAATGCCTTGCAGATGGAGTAGGTTGCATTTTTTTATCGCAGGATATGTTGCGCCTCATAATTTGCAGATACGTAGCTAAACCTTAACAGTAGTTGAAGAATACCCTCATAATAACAATAGATCCATCTACAACGATACATGAAGATTTTATTTACATGATCAATAATTTTAATTGAACATGATTTACAATGACTCAACATAACCTATCTTTTAATACGTACCCTGCTTGAATATTCCACGCGTAGGTACCGAAGTAATCATTTGTACGTTGTCAGTTGTGGGTTATATCCTGTTATGAATTCAATTTGAACCGTCACATTGGAGCCGAGCAACAAACAATAAGGCGCTAACAATCGCATACAGGGACCTAAAAAGTAGGAGTGCACAATAGTGAATAGCATACAATAGCAATTCTGTTAGCTGCGACATCACATCAATATGTGCATAATAGTATGGCGAGGTAGAGTGCAGTGATTCAGACGTCGCGCGCCCTCTGAGCGGCAACTGGCGACGTGACTCACTCGTGGCGACTGGTGCTGGCGGGAGCCACTGCCACTGTATATTATATTGTTATACTGCTATCTATTATCACTGCCATATAACTATAGGATTACTATTTCTTGAACAAATATCCAACTATAAGGCACGCGATTAGTAATGATGGATCAGAGGATTTTGTTAATTTCCAAGATGTTAAAAAGCTTGATAAAATCGGAAAAGAAATTCCCAAAATCTGGACCCTTCCAGACACATCCAAACGGGTGGTGGCCCTACCGAATACAATGTAGGTACTATGATTAATGGAAACACACACTTAAGATACTGGCTGTCCGTCCCTCTTATTTATTACTTGTCTTTAATTATTTATAACCCAAATGTCACCCTGACGATATGCGTCAGTCTGATTAAGCTACATTGAACTTTCATTGTTTCATATTGAGGAGTATAATATACGCTAGTCGCTAGCATCTAAATGTTAACGCAAATATGTATTCTAGCTAAAGAGTAGTAAATCGTAGATACAGAGAACGCAATCTGGCTAAACCGGTCGCTTCCAAAGAAGGCAACCGGTCAGGATTTGAGGCCAAGATCGCAGCGACTCCAGCGCTGCGCCCGCGCCGCCCGCCACCTCCTCGCCCGTGCCCTACTTACGACTCCACTAACCGCACTGTCTCTTCATTATACATTTCCAAATTCATCGAAATTTCTCGAACTCCAATTTACAACTTAAACCCAGTATCAAACATATAATTAGCAGGTACCTACTACGTATTAATTCTACAACTTCCCCAATCATGTTTGTAATTCGTAACTCAACGTTTCCAATCTATATTTAGCTTTGATGTCAAGTCAATAGTATGTTATTTTAAACCGATACGTGTTCTCTTAAACATTTGTGCGGTTTGATTGTAAACTATCTTTCGTCTGTTTAACTGAAATTGATCCGTTAATTATACTAATGTAATACCTTTCCTACTTACATACAATACCTACCTTTAAGATGTCGAGTGCAACGGTGTTACAGAGTGGACATAATAAGTAAACGTAGGTAATTGTTGGTAACAATCGCTTTAAACGATGTTGTTTCGTAACTATAGCGTGTTATGTAGGCTAGATATTTATAATGATGTGTACGGTGTACACAACTGACTGTGAGATATTTTCCACTGAAATTTGAATACTTTGGCTTATTGCCAGGCTTCATTAATTCTATAAATTCTCACGGCTGTTAAAATTAACTTCTTCGAGCCATGTATGTTCTCCACGTACCTAATCAAATATTACACAAAAAGGGCCTATCACAATTCTCACTACACGATCCGTGTGATAAATAAATAGCTGACACATCCGTCACCTTGATGGAAAGTATTCGATATTCTCTGGTAACGCCTTAAACTTGGCGTATACCTGCAGTGTGTATCCAATATTGATAATATATGATAGTGACGGCGCCAGAATCAGCGCGATAACACGATATAATCAACAAACATCACATCCTAATCATCGTAATCTTCCATGGCCCAACCTTTGTACAATTATTTTGCGACCATTAAATTTCATTTTTATGAGCTAGTGTGTAATAAAACAAACATAATACATAATAATATACCTCTTTCTTATTCTAAGACTTAATATCTTATGGAACGTTTAGCATATAATAGAATACCATATTGGGATATGAGTAAATACCTATTACGTCATCGAAAAGATTATCAGGTATGCAGGCACCTCAGTTATATTAATAACTTAAAGTCTAGGCGTATACCAGGCAAATACTTCCTTCTGAACTTTATAAATTTGTTCCTTTTGTTACTTCCTTGATAATGTAAATGTCTGAATATATTAAGTATCACTTTTTTATTTTATTCATGTTATACTCGATCCCAAAGTGTTGTTGTGCGAGCCTGGAACCCTGCGCTTGCGCATTGTCGTCGGGCCCGCGACACGCATGCAAATGGCGGTACATCCGCTTTAAACCGAATAGTATTTATATCCGGTGTACGTCATCGGCGAGACTTACAATATGCTTATCGTATTTATTGATGGATACCTGTTGACTGGGGTCATTGGCTAATTTACAGAGAACTCTACATTAATATACGATCCATATCTAGGGTAGGTACTACTCGTCGTCTAAAACTCTACGTGGTTTTATTATTTATTTTGTGATACTATTATCATTATATCACGTACATAATTCAACAGCCTGTGGGTGTTTCTTCATCACATGCCTACATAGGTAGCTCATTAATATATCAAACCTTGCACAAATACTAGCAATTCGTTGCATATATCATCGGATACCAACATTTATTTGAAAAGAGTTTCTCGCAAGTGCTAGTACTTACATTTAACTAATTCACTCATAGGTTGAATTAGGAGTTGTGAATCAGTCAAAATACCTATCGGAATGTTGTATCTATGAGTAAGCTTGAGCAGCGGTTGAGTTTGTATATGTACCGATTTACCCAACAATTTATTCGGCGGTAATACCTATCTGTATAATCTCAATTTGATTGTTCGTCGCCTTCGTCTCGATCGGCCTTCACCTTGAAGGCCCACGTGCCTACCAAGCCTATGAGTACAATGAGTACCCACCTAGTGAACGTACGATATCCGTTACTACTGCAATTCCATTAGACATTGCCTTCCAAAGGATGGGACGATACATTTGATAAATCTAAAAGTTGTTGCAGTTATACAGATAAAGTCATAGATTAATAGATATTCCATATCTGGTTCAACGAATACGTCGTTCTATGGTGTTGTCATTATGACCTAAAAACACACTATACGAAATAGAATCGAATACCAAATTGAAATAGAGTTAAATCAATACTCACTCTAAAATCAAGTCAGTACGGCACAGAGCAATTTTTGGGTCTGTGATACATAATTACCTAAACCTGGATGTTTTTTAAATTAATCTCTAATCGATGTCTCGCCAATAGATGTCTGGATGAGTTGCGTTACTCTCGACGGATATAGAATTATTCTTGCAATTTCCTTTTTGAGAAGGCGTGAAGATAAATTGGTATAAAGTTATATATTCGTGTTCATAACCTCGAACAGTTGGCTGACGACAGCTTTCGAACAACAGTTTTTATTGCTTTATTAACTTATGTTTACTTTATTGCTTCAACATGTGATTTATTTGGTACAACTGGTAGTTATTCAGCCTGCTAGGTACCTACTGCACAATTCATTTCAATTTCTATGCTTTAATTTGCGGTTAGATAATGAATAGTTAATACAGTCTCTAATACAAACATAAACCAATAACTCATAAGAATGTGTAATAAATACTTACGTCTAAAAACGATCAAAGTCAAAGTCAAAGTCAAAAGTATCTTTATTCGATTAGACTTTTTACAAAGTACTTTCAAATCCTCAGAATGACATAATTATACAGGATTATACATGGTCAGGTCCGGAAGGTTGCTTTTACTGAGAAGAATCTGGCAAGAAACTCAGTAATTACTCTTTTCAAAAATATTACAATTACAATTTAAAGAATACAAAATAAATAATTTAAAAACGTAAGCTCATGGTCAATGTTCCAATGCACAAATGTCGATAAAAATTAACATAACTAAAAATCTAGTAAAAATTAACATAACTAAAGATCTATCATTTGATGTGGATCAAATCGATCGTATCGAAGGTAGGCTATTTGTATTCACGGATGCATAACAGATTAGATACCCACAAACCATTTCGTTGAAAGCATAAACAATGCGACGTTCCAGTGTAATTATGGTCCCATGACTAATGTTAAGATAACAACGTCGTCGTTGATACGATACGACCTCCACCACAAAACACTCTACATGCAAGTAACTTAAAAGCTTCGTAAACCTTTTTATGGATATGACACAGTCGACAACCGTCTCGGCCATATGGCACTGTACAACCAAGAAAAAAAGTTATTTCTTTAATTAAAAGTGTTTAACAACAGCCACGCCTTAATTCTGTACGATGACTCATCGCCGTCGTTTTGCACGTTTTCCCCTCAATATGTGTATGCTTTCTAAGACACGAATAATAAATTAAATGTTTGTTTATCACTTAAATCCTGTTAAAGCTGTTGTGCGTGACATTACGAAGGTTAACCTTAGTGGTATCCTTTAGTATCACACGCTCGGCTGCGACCTCAGGGTAATCCAATATGGCGGGGCGCCACGCTCGACTTATGGCCTGATTGCTAACACCAACTTAGGTACCAATATTCCCATGAAAAGATCTATCATCGACTTTCGATTTTTGTTACAAAAATATCTATATACCTATTCTGACAATTTTGGGAGGAGTAATTATAATTCGTCTTCGTATAGTAAAATTTCAGAACCCTCTTCTAAGTAAGTTTATTATGTACACTTATATATACATATAACTACTTACCTATATGTGTATCTAGCTGTATGAGATCATTACATACATATACTCACGCCTGTATTCCCCGAAGGGGTAGGCAGAGGTGTTGTAATCACAACACCCACTTTTCACCGAAGATGATTAAGTGCCAACGTGACAGATGGTGAGTGAGGTCCATCGCCGTCTCAGACACTTTACATACGTCATTGAATTACTTCTCAGAAATATGCAGGTTTCCTCACGATGTTTTCCTTCACCGTAAAGCACGTGGTGTGAAATCACTGTACATAAGTCTTTTAGAAAAACTAATTGGTACAGGCCCCGCTGGATTCGAACTTGCGTCGCTTGCGTAGCAGGTGACTTCTCAAACCTCAAGGACACCACGGCTCTATGAGATCATTATTATTATTATTATTATCTACCTGTAGTGTTGTTGTCTCTCTTCGTAATGAACTGTACGGCACATACATCAGACATTAATTATAGTTATTCTAGAAACAGTCCGCAGTGTGTGTTGTATTGGTGACACATGTGTTCGGCCATCACCCACATACCTCACTCCTCGGCGAACACTTGTACTCACAGTAGACGCCTACGTGGCCATCGATGCAACTCCACTGTAGTTGGCTTTGAAGTTAAATCTGTTATCAATACATCTATACAGATAAACAAAATGTTAGTGTCTATTTGTAATTTCAAATTAACAACATTTCAGTAAATGCATGTGAAAGTATTATATACACAGTACCAATAGAAACCAATTTAACCGGATAATATCTGACATGGGGACACCGATTATAACGCGACTGCCACTGTTACATTTAAAAAAATAGGGTTCCGCAAAATAAAGCCTGTAAATTAAGTATACGCGGGTAAGTAAGTAGTAAGTACGAGTATATGCTATGATATATCGCTGTACCCCGCGGTTTCACCCGCGTATACAGCACCTCCTAGACTCGAACCAAGTAAATCTTGTACAATAGGTAAATCTACCAGACAGCTTATATAAATATAATACTTTTTCCATAATGACTCTGCATAAGGGTTCCTCGGGGAAAGTGTTACCAAATAAGAAAAAATAAGAAGAATAATAACAATATCCCCAATGGGTTCCCTCGAACCAAAACCTTAATTATACTTTACCTAATTTACAAATCTAAATTTTATACTAATTTAAAATTCTACTTTATACCAGTTTCGATAAAATTTCTTCGATAGTTGACTGCTTTAGCATTAGAGAAATTCTAATTAACATACCTGAACCGGCTTACGACGTATATCCATTTAAGACATCCGTTAATGCGTAGTTTTTATAATAAATTAACGCTACTATCATAATTAACCGTGTGTATATTAGAGTTTTTTTTTTTTTTTTTTTTATTCAGTATTATAAAAAAGAGTTTTTGCACAGAGTGCACGCCACTCTTATTGGTAACACAAAAAAATAACAACTATCTTCGTAACTCTTAACAAAAATAAACATAACTCTATTCTAGTAAACATGGTCAAAGTCTACGTTTGATCACCCTTTGCACCATAGCATACAACATTCTGGCCTCCAACGAGCTGGGGCTTGCTAAGACTAAATTGCACGTACCAGTATCAGACAAAACTAGCCCTCTCAGGGCAAGTTTGCTCCTGTCAGCTTCGCCCCGGACACACTCCACTAGCACATGGTACACATCCTCCACCATGTTGCATTCAGCACAGTTTGGAGAGCTGATCTGTCCCATCATGTATCGGAATTTATTAAGCGGAATATGTCCGGAACGAAGCCTTAATGCAGTTACAATTTCACTCCTACCCATATCAACTGTATCGATCCATGATGATCCAGGAACACACGGCTGGATTGTTTTGTACCACACACTTTTGGTTGTGGATTGTGTATTGAAAATGCTATTCCACATATTTAAGCAATGTTTCTTAATAAGACCATAATATTCTGTAAAATACGGTGAACATGTGTGTGGTACACCATCCGCCACTGCTTCCCTAGCCAAACAATCAGCACGGTCGTTTCCTACCAGTCCAATATGAGCAGGAATCCACTGCAAATAAACATATTTGTTTTTCTTCCTTAATAATAGAATCGACTTTATTATACAGTAAGCAACAGGCAAACCACGCACACCGGAAGTGCAGCGCAAAATGTGCTGAAGCGAACTTTTCGAATCTGTGAAAATAACAAAGTGACTGCGATCAATCGTATCTATGTAAGATAAAGCTTCCGAAATAGCTATTAACTCCGCATGCATTATGGAAATAGTCGCCTGTATGCTCAGCTTTAAGGATACATCTGACTGAGGGTCGACGAAAGCAGCTCCAGTACCGCTCTCATCTATAGAAGCATCACTGAATATTTTGTAGTGATTTGAAAAGTGGGATGAGATATGCTTAGAACATGATTTCTTTAAAGAATAGATGTTATAAGACCTCTTTGCTTTATCAATTCCATCAAAATTAACTATTATATTTGGAAGATCTATATAAGTTATCCACACATCCATGGAGAAGGCTTCAGGCGTAATGCATGAGTAAAAAGAATCATTGACGTCAAACGTTTCGCTCATTTTTATAAGAAGGGGTTTGTTCTTTCTTCTCCAATATGAACGTTCCATACTACATGCAAGAGAATTCAGAGATGGGATAGTTTCATTGTCAGTAAAAGAATTACTTCTAAACCAGTACTTTGCTGCCAAATATTCCCTGCGAATAAACAAGGGCGGTAACTTGAGTTCGCACTCCATCACATGAATAGCAGTGCTTTTGATAAAACCACCTATTACACGCAAACATTTGTTTTGAAACGTATCTAACTTGCTCAGCTGTGATTTGCAACTGTTAGCATACAGAAAACTAGCATAATCCAATCTACTCCTTATCATAGAAATATATAAACGTCTTAGATGCTTTGGGTGTACACCCCAGCCGGAGCCTGCTAATACTTTGAAACTGTTCAACCGCCTCGAAGACTTCTCCAACAATTCATTTATATGTTTGCCCCACCTAAGGGGCCTATCTAGCCACAAGCCCAAATATTTAACAGAGTCAACTACTTGTAAATTAGTTCCGTTTATATTAATATTGATTGGTTGACGTGCAAATCCCTTTTTAAAAACACAAATATTACTCTTATTTTCAGAAATACTCAAACCAACACTTGATAAAATCAAGACAATATTATCCAATGCAAGTTGGAGCCTACGAGCAGCTTCCAAAAGACTGTTACAAGTCAAATAAACAACAAAATCATCAGCATATTGTGAAATGTCTACATTTTGTATACTCAGGCAAATCTGCATTGTGGCTATATTGAACAACAAAGGCGACAACGGGTCACCTTGAGCAAGGCCACGTCCAGTACTTCTGCTTAGAGCTGAATTTTTCCCGTAAGCCTTTAGATTTCTTAGACTGAGAAAGTTCCAAAGATAAGAGCATATACTAGAGCCTACTCCAAGTCCATTCATAATTTTAAGGAGGCAAAGTGGATCTACATTATTGTACGCATTATCAATATCAAGGAAGCAAGCAACCGTAGCTTGGTTATTAGCAAAGCCTGATTGTATTTTGCATACAAGCGCTGTCAGATTATCCATAGTGGACCTGCATTTTCTGAAACCCGTAGTCTTACAGGACATAAAATTATTTTTCTCAATGTACCACTCCAATCTATTAGCTAGAATAACGTGAAATACTTTACATAAACATGACATCATAGATATGGGCCTCAAGGAAGACTCTGATCGTGGATCGCGTCCGGGCTTGGGGATTGGCATAACAAGTATATCGCGCCACTGATTTGGCACAAAACCTGCTGACAAGAACAAGTTGTATAAATTAACTAATATACGCTTACCATTCTCAGGGAGGTTTTTAATCATGGAATATGAAATATTGTCACAGCCAGGACATGTATCCTTAAGTTTTATGGCTACTTCTAATTCATGGAGAGTTATATCAATGTCCAGATTAGTACTATTAGGAGAGAACTGTGGGTGTTCAGGGCTAACGAATGGAGGTGCTAAAGCTTGGAGCAAACGAAGAGCTCGGTCTTCCTCTACATATTCTCTATTCTTATAATTACCTTTGAACCACCTCATTTTCTGCCATAAATCTTTTTGATTAACAGTTTCACTTAACGATGTACAAAACTCCTGCCAAGATTTTCCTTTAGCGGTACGAATAGCTGTTTGTGCCACCTTCACCTTTAAGTTGAGGAGGTCTAAGTTAGCAGGTGTAGGA
Source organism: Watsonalla binaria (assembly GCA_929442735.1). Classification (NCBI taxonomy): domain Eukaryota; kingdom Metazoa; phylum Arthropoda; class Insecta; order Lepidoptera; family Drepanidae; genus Watsonalla; species Watsonalla binaria. The sequence continues at coordinate 8,490,359 of OV838919.1, read as the reverse complement.
TTACGGCGAAATTTTGATAGAGCAAGTCTTCTCTCTGCAACTAATTTTGATAGATTTGAATTCCAATAAGACTTAGGAATAAATTTATTCTCAGGGTCTTGGTTAATCTTGGAGTAAGGTATGTGAAGCTCAGCCGCAATATTCATATAATCCACAAAAGTATCATAACTATTTTGTAGATTATCTAATACAATCCTATTATCATAAAGTTTTTGTAAACAATTTTTGTAAGACTCCCAATCTGCTTTTTTATAATTGCGTCTATAAATAACACTAGAAGGAGATCTGAAGCTACTAAACATTTTAATGAATCTATGGTCACTTCCTAAAGTCTCATTGGTTACTAGCCAGGTAAAATTAAGAGCTATATCAGAAGATACTAGAGATAAATCAGGGGTGGATTCCTGTAGAACACCGTTGCATAATTTGACGCGGGAAGGTTTTTTATCATTCAAAGTTACAAAGCAACTATCAACTAGAGCATCAAATAGTTGATTACCTCTTAAATTTGTTTTGAGCGACCAGTTTGGGTGATGCGCATTGAAATCACCTAATATTAAAGTTTTCTTTTTAAAAAAAGAGAATAAATCATCCCAATCTCTTTGCTGAGTGTGGGAAGACGGCGGGCAGTATATAGACAGTATATATTCTACGTCTTGGCAATTATATAATTTCACACAAACAACTTCTAGAGCAGGGTTGTTGACCCTCACTTTATACTCATGACATTTGACTGAACGATGTACAAATAAAGCAACTCCCCCGTAGGAATCATGTCTGTCCGACCGGTATACGTTATAACTACTAATTTTAAAAATACTGTTCGGATCTAGCCAAGTCTCACAAACCGCAGCTATGTGGACTCTATCCTGTAGCAAAAGGTGATCAAAAGCAACTTGCTTGGGCCTAATACTCTGCGCATTCCACTGCACGATATTAAGTCTTATATTGTTATTGTTATTGTTAACACTAGCCATTGAAATAGTCTACTATAATTTTCAACATTGGCCAATCAGAAACATTTTCGACAATTACTAAGATTAACCATTCTAACGAACATTTCAAAATTTTATGAACTTTAGACTTAATCGATAAACCTTCTAAAAAAATTATTTCTTTAAGTCTTATCAATAGTTCGGTAAAATGTACCTCCCTTTTTGGATCTGAAGGATGACATTGTTCATTTTCCGAAACACTTGTTTCTGCATCAGAAAGAAGAGGACGCCCTGTCGGTAAATCTGCTGATCTAAATCTTTTCTTTTTGGACTTCCTCACTTGGTTGGGCGTGATGGGTGTCTCGCTTAATTTGCTTGGTCTTCTAACGACATCGGCAAATGTTATTGTATTCTGACCTGGTTGGATTATAGTAGAAGTACAGCTAACATCTGGGTCAATAACAGGCATAGGAGTACTTGCAGATAGTAATCTTTCGTTGGGGGCAATGACCGGGCATGGGATAGGTCCAACGAGCTTAGTAAGGGCTTTTCTGTACGTACAATTGAATTCCGCCATTATTTCTCTAATCTTTTTTTCCTTCTTGAACATGGGACAACTTCTAGATAAAGCCATATGATTTCCTGAGCAGTTCACGCATTTATATATTTCTGTTTCACAATTAGAATGATTTTGGCCACATTTTGGGCAAATAATTTTATTAGATCCACATCGTTTGGCCGCATGGCCAAGTTTCCAGCATCGGGAACACTGAGTTACAGGAAATATAAATTTCTCAACATTAATAGAAAGCCCGTCAATATAAACGTATTCTGGTATTGAAGAACTTTGGAAGCATAATCTGACAGATTCACTAGGTGCCCAACCAATTTCAGATTTGACACGACGATTTAAGCGATGGACCGAAATCAACGTAAAAGGGCTTGGACATGAAATGTTCTTGAGAATGTCTTCCTCTGATAATTCTAAATCAACATACCTTATAAGACCATAAGAGTAACTTTTCTCCATACCCCGGTGGAAACGCCATGCCTTCTCAATAAAACATTTATTTGTTTCTATCTTTCTAATAGTCTCAACCTTAGAAGTCTCAATACGCACTCTATACTGATTAATATACTTCACTCGGAGAATGTCAGATATGCCCTGTTCTTTAAATAATTTGGCCAAAGCAAATTGCTTTGGCAAAAGCTCCTTACAAGATATGTATAACTCAAGTTTTTCTTCGCCTTTCACCTTCTTTTGCTTCCTGTTAATAATCCAATCGCTATCATTATCCTCCTCCCCCTCCTCCTCTTGTCTTATTCTTTTTATTGGTCTCTCAGATTTTGAATTTTCCATTCTAAATTCTTCAGATTGAATAGCATCCTCAAACCTGTTATCTAGGTCAGCTTCATTAATTGATCCACTACAGCTAGAAATGCTGAAGGCAGACAAAATCTTCAGGGGGTCGTCCTTTGCACTCATGTTGGCTATACACTAACAAAACGATTCGGAGTATTTATTATACACCGCAGGCACTATTTCTGCTACAAAATGAACGGAATTAACTAAAATAAAAGATTTTAAAATTTTTCTTGAAAAATTGCACACATCACGAATGACAGCACAACTGTCAATGTATATTAGAGTTGTCTTGCATATACCTACTCGTGCTTGTCAATTGGCATTTTGTATGTGAAAAAAATTATACAAAATTATATTTGTTCCAGTTTATTCAATACTTACTGTGCCTCGCGGTTTTATTAACTTTGTTCCTTTGAGATATTTTCTCCCGATTTTGTAATATTGCCATTGCAGAGTGATGTTGTAAAGCCTGAAGCCTTCCTCGATGAATGAACTCCAGCTCAAAATTTCTTTTCAATTCAAGCTAGTAGTTCCTGAGATTCTCCTGCGTTCAACCATACCTAAAAACAATCTCATCTTCATTATAATTATTATTATTTACGTCATTGTTTTTTCAAAGATTGACGCCTAATCAGGTAATCTAGGGCCCGGCCATGGCTCTCGTGCTATATTATTATTATTATAGATGGTCAATGATCACGAGACATGTATATACAAAGGCTTATCACTGTTACTCAGCTAAACTATGATCGCTACAAGCTCGTTCTTGGTTAGGGCCTTTTGAGGATAAGTAAAATACACAAATTACATTGAAAATTACACAATATCTTACAGTAAATGGACCGCCCATTTTAACAGTAAGCTAATTTTAATTTAATGTGAAAATTGGCTTAGCTGTGTTCTCCCTTAAGAGGAGCTCGTGGCACAGTTGCTATTGCGCATATCATTCGATCAGCGAAGTTAAGCAACCCTACCCCTAGCCAGTAATTGGATGGGTAACCACCCGAGTTTCCCCCGTGCCTCGGAGAGCACGTTAAGCCGTCGGTCCCGGTTGCCAATTTATCAGTCGGAGACCTGAAATAGTCTGACAACTGGTTTTACCCAGATCACAGATTTTCCTTGTTAAAGGGGTTGCGAAGGTCAGATGGCAGTCGCTTCGTATAAAAATCAAGTGATCAGCAACATCAAGTTGAATCAAGTGCCGACCCCAACAGTGTATGGGATAAGGCCAGGGAGATGATGTGTACTCCCTTAAGGGCTCGCGTTGCTGATCTTATCTATACTAATACTAGCTGCCTAATACTAATACTAGTGCCCGGCAAACGTTGTATTGCCATATATTTTTTTGGGTGGTCACCCTTATCATTCAGGGGTATGAAAAATAGATATTGGCTGATTCTCAAACCTACCCGATCTGCACACAAAATTTCATACAAATCGGTCCAGCCGTTTCGGAGGAGTATGGTAACTAGTATTGTGACATGGAAATTTTATATATTAAAAGATTATAAAGCAGAGTTTGTTTGTTTGATTGTTTATTTGAACGTGCTAATCTCAGGTACTACGGGTCCGATTTCAAAAATTATTTCTGTGTTATATAGTCCATTTATCGAGGAAGGTTATAGGCTATATTTTATTTTCAAAAAAATTAGGGATCTGTAAGAAAATTGCAATTTTGTAACCCAAGGTATAAAATCGATAACCTATTTATGCGTGCGCTGCAAAAACTATTGACAATAGAACAAAATGATGTAGTACAGGTTTGTAGGTCTTATTAAGATATACAAAAAAGTCCGTGAGAGCAAATATCTAACTATCATACTTTAGTCACAATAACGACTTTTATGTTCATAAAAAAAAATTTAAATCGTCTGAATAAAGAAACTACGTTATATGTGCATCGTAATATTAATTCTTATCCAAGTTAAGCATTATGTTATCAAAGGCATTTATGTAGAAGCAAAATACTTTTTGTTTTATTCCAATCGGACATTTCGTTGAGAAATTATCACGAGTATAAAAACGCAAAGAATTGATACCTAATAGTGACTTATTAGCTAAGTGCAAATGAAAGTACTGATATAGAAAGACGTCTGTCTGTCCGTCTGTCTGGTTGTTTATAAAATATTTAGGGTACCGCGGGAATTAAATTAAATCTTTGCGGGTGAAGCCGCATGGCCCAGCTAGTCTCTTATATTCTCTTATTATTGCTTATACTCGCAAGAATAAGTAATTAACTAAAGGATAAATGCATTCAAACAAATAACAATGTATTTGAACGTATTTATAATTAGCGCTGTATGTATGGTGCTAACCGTACTATCCTCCCTTATCTGAAATTTATAACAGAAACGCAGTTTTCCTTCCTTAATAATAAACGGTGAGCTCATAACATGCATGTTTTAGTAACGTACTTACTTAAACTAATTAAATTGTAATATTTTAAAGTTAAGTAAGTAGGTATTTACATAAGGATCTTTAAAAATAAAACAAAAATGTTTCAAAAAAATAGAGCCTCATGATTTTTTTTAGAATGTTCTGCGTTAGACGCCGAAGATTGTAAAAACGAATAATTTCGGTTTTTATTTCAAAATAAAACTTTCTTAGCTCAAACTAAACTTTCTAAGTTCTTTACTCAAACCAGTTCACAACCCCGACTCTCAAGATCATTTTAATTTGTCCACAGTGGCGAATAAAAATCAATAGGCTAGAAGGTGCTTAATCGATCTACACTCGGGTAGAGAAAGTAAAGCCAATGCGGAATTTGCAAGTTTTGTAACTAGCACGGATCGATTCCAGTACCTATATTTCAAATTTTAGATTTGATTTGTCGTTATTTACGTTTAATTTTAATTTAAAGAGTACACATCTAATACAAAACATACAATATCAAGAAACTGACCCTTCCAATAAACCAAAGCTTGTTCTAATGGAATTTAGATGTCATTATTTTGACTTGCATGCAGCAGACATTTAATTTGACTTATCAAATTAAGTTCAGCGCAGACAGTACTTAAAAGTCTAGATAGATAGACATGTAGAACATACAGAAGATATTGCATATTGTATTAGATGCGCGACGCGAGGAGTGAGGACGATTGTTGCGATTTGAGGCCGCGCGAGTCAACGCCATTGCCAAGGTCGACTCGCCCGACCGACAAACAATCGTTCTTGGATTTGATCTTTGAGATGTGTCCAAGAATAACGTCATTATTAATAAGGGGCCTTTGTATTCCATCATTTCGTTTGGAGGGGTGGAAGTACATTGATTAGTAAGGCTACAGTAAGCCTACACGTTCCTGGAGCAGAAACCTAATGCCTCTGCCACCTTCCCTGTGCTCGCAGCAGGACAAACCACATCATGCTACCAGTCGTCTGTTTTATGGGGTAGTTGGACACAAACAAAGGGAGTCGAAGTGAGTAACGTCACTTGTAGGTCCTTCGACCTCATTTAGTTGCCTCTAACAACAGACACTCATACCAACATTCATAAGTTCTCGCAGTAATGGATCTTCAAACGAACGTTCGAAGTAGTTCATTATTTTTATAGCGTGATTTCGTTCAAAATATGCATATTTCTGGCCACTAAACTCTAACCTCTGACAACAACGCCACTTTCGATTGGTTCAAAGAGAAATTTATTCTTATTTAATGCGAATAGCGAGAGAGTTGTCTTTCGTGGTTTATACCAGCGTTGTAGATTGATAGAGGAAAGTCGGGCGATGTAAATTTGCGAGTTGCGGTCGGGTCGGGTGAACGCTCGCGATAGAACCGGTCAGACAGGCGCGGCGCGGAAAAAGGATCGTCCAGGGAATGTGCCTCCGATGCGGATCACGCGGACCGCGCGCCTCCCTCTCCTCCGTCTCTGCACTCATACTGCTGGCTGTTTCCGGCTTCGATCCACCACTAGACTAGCTCGCCCTGATTACAATGTAATGCTCTCCATTCCAATCTAGCTATCTATCATCGGAAAGTGGCGATGATGACATTAATCATCATTGGGGATATGTATGCATGTCGTGTATCAGGAGCCCTTATGTTATGCAAAAGGCCGTTTGATTTTGTAGTGCATCACATACTTAAAGGCGATGAATATTACTTTTTATCATTATCGTAAAATTAATGTCAGTGAAACAACTGATGGCGCCTAGTCAAGGACAAATACATAGATAAGATATGTGTTCTTGCATACTTTCTACTTCGATATTGTTATAAATAATACCCACTTGCAGCTTTAATGATCCTCTCTGCTAGTATCATAAATTTGGCTTAACAAGTAGGTAGGAGTCTACGTGTCGTACTATCGACGGCTTATCACTTCGACATCAATTTCAAAGCGATATTTTATCAATAATTGCGTCATTGATTGATCCTGCAGCTTGTCATACCTATATTTTTTATTTTAGTCTCTATGATGTATATTGACTATAATATTTAGGTTGTATTTGGTCTTGTATTGCATGTTTGCAACAGGAAGGAAATTTAATAGGATTGTTAAAGGAAAATAACAACGTCTCTGTTTAACTGAGTCTGCCCGCAGAGCAGTCAACTGTCAACAAAGGAACGTTTACATATGCATTTGAATAATATAAGGTTGAAGAGGTACAGCCAGTGACAAAAGTGATGACCACATCCAGATTTCTTGGTAATATTTAAGATAATGCTCGATCCCTGTGACAGCTGACAACAAAACCGAAATACTAACTCTACAGCAATTTTTTATTGCTTGTCTTAGATTTCTAGTGGAGTTGCACGTTTCGTTCGAACGACGTAGGAAACGGATGACAAAGGAAAGTTGGTCATACTGTCACCTGAGGGATATAAAATAATTTAAGCAACAAATTGACATGATCGTGCCGCCTTTCATATTTATTTACTTAGGTACTTATGTGGTACTAAAATGTTACCGTTAACGTGAATAGTGAGTAGTTTTTTGTAGGGGCATGTGACTTGTTGACTCTTGGTGTTGACTGTCCACACGACGCCGCAGAACAGCTACTTTCACTCGGAGATCAATAGTCTTGTCAATAGGTACTTACGGCGAGACGACGATTTTCATAAACGTGCCCATCCTCTATGATCCTTGTGGAATTTCACATGAAGTACCTATTGCATACGTTTTTATACTAAAAACAATCAATAATCTCTATTATTTCTGTCACAGGGAACAATGGGAAGGAGAAGGAAAATTCTCGAAACAAAGAGGCCACATCACCAGCAGCTCGATCCGCTAACGGTAGGTCCCTATGATCTCGCCTTAATACTGTTTACTTCCATTATTGGCAGCAAATTATTCAAAATCAGATATATAAAAGCTGTCTTTAAAAAAATATCGATTGACATTCTATATCAAGATGCTAGGACCTTTCTCGCATTAACCACATTCGCCTTTTTATTTGCTTTAACTTTGCCAGGAACATTGTTTTTCTTGGTCGTATCATCACGCTTAGCTTCTGATCTTATGAACCAAATCTGCTATATTAATCAATGGCTATATATTTTAACTTGAATGAGAGGGTAATAATAGAGTTTACGGAGGATCCCCTCGCTCCTTCGGGGTGTAATCGGAGGGTGTGAGGGGTGCGGGCGCGGGTGGGGGTGCGTGGGGTGCGCACATGTCGCCGGTCCCCAGGGCTGCGCGCAGGCGCAGTCGCGTCAACCCCGCACCACGCACCCCGCTCTGCAGGGGCAACAACCACTCCCGACTCACAAGTCACATCCCATTCCTAGCGAATTTTTGCGGAAATGAGAATCCTGCCCGGATATTTTATACCTTACTGATGCGTTTTCGTCATCAATGAAACTTAACTGAACTCCTCACATAACAACTCCTACCTACTTGTTAAGACAAATCTAGGTACCTTAATGGAAACCTAGTTAAAATTAAAAATAGATACTATGTAATAATACTTATGAAATCCGTCGTACCAACATCACACAACCAATTCTAGAATCTCGAATACTCTCAAAATTACAATTAGAGTTTTTTAACGTGGCCCGAATTAATATTCTAGGACCAAAGAGCGTTTGATACTTATCAGTTCAATGTGAAAAACAGGATTATTTTCAATAATAATTTCATGTTAAAATAAATGAATCATATACCTACTTTATTATTCTCGTAGGCCAACACTCAGCTGATAACGAACTGTTTTCAACACAATGTCCGCATGTCATTAGACGTGACATATCAATGGGACGAAAGGACAGATAATGAGGCATCCGTCTTTCATGCGTACCTACCTACCAATATAATACATTTTCGAAACAATTAATACAATGATAGATAATGTTCGGGATGAACAAACGTGCCACCCACTGAGATAGTTGTAGTAATCAAATAAGAGATTTAATAAAAAGTATTACTAGCTTGCGCCGGTATTTACGCATGCGTGGTATTAAGGTTTCGAATACAAACTTTCAACCCCCATTGAACCCCCTTTCCCCTTTAAGGGTGGAATTTCGGAAATCGCCTTTTTAGAGAATACATACTCACCAAAACTATACCTTCCAAATTTAATGTCTCTAGGTTTAGGCTGTGCGTTGATACATCATTATAGTCAGTCAGTCAGACTGGACTGAATGTTGTTACGACTGCGCCAGGACTTCTTCGGATTTTCTTCAAATTCCCACAGTTTTAGGAGATATACTAAAAATATAGAACCGAAATAATTATACATTATAATGGATTAATGGTACCTAAATTACTGGTGAGTTCTAGCTACTTACCTAAGTCCAATCTGTTCGTACGTGCTCTAATGACATCATCAACCAACAATTACAACTTTTCTGTTCAGTGGAGTACGATAAGTTAATTGGTTAGAGTCTTCATACCCATTACAAAGCAACTCGGGAGAGCCAAGGGCGTGGTGTTTGTTAATTGATTCTGACGCACTTTTACAACAGTACTTAACTAAGTACTTATGATAAATATGACCCTTTTTTATCTAGTCTGATATTTGTAAACAGAAAATTGGTATATAATTTAAATTTATTGTGCAATTATCTAAATATTTTTATTATTATTTTTATTTTATTAATATGTATGAAGGTATTAATTTCTAACTAAGGTACTTACCAACAGATGAATCTTTATCCCAGATTTAAAATAAATACCTACCGAAAACCTCTTTCACATTCGATGCTCCCTTTGTGATCATCTAAGTTCTCATCAATACAGGCCATTAGTCTATGAATCTACTAGGCCATTTAGCGTATTATTATCTCTATATATCGTTATCTTGTGCTCTAATTAATTAAAAAGGAATATTTTCAAAACTTTCAGTCACATTCTTCATATAGCATCATTAACTACCGAATTATTAATCAACTAACAACCAACTAGAATTCTTGGGGTGTTTGGCCTGTATAACTGATAATGGTGGTGTAATTATTAAATGTCGTTGAGCTCAACAAACACAGCGATAATGTGATTTATGATCAGCTTTTGCAAGAAACAATATTATTGTGTGTACATAGGTATTTTATAATGTAAACGTTATTTGAATTATCGGAATAATAAATAACCAGCGGACGACACGCAGTTTCACCCGCGGAGTTCCCGTTCCCGTGCGAGGACGGGGTTAAAAGATAGCTTTTATTAATCAGTGATAATGTAGCATTCAAATGATGAACGAACTATTAAACTCGGTTCTGTACTTTTTGAGCCAATTCGCTACAAACATACTTACATACAGATCGTTCCGCTTTATAATATTAGTATAGATAATTTAATTGAGGCCAAAAGGTTAAAGAAACGTATAGTATAACATATTTTTTTTACCTTTTACCACGCCCAGCAAATTTCATGTTTATTCCTAGCCCACAGCTGCTGGTAAACATTCGCGTTATTTACACAATTTGGATCAGTTCCAGTGTTGAACAACTAAACATGATATTGGTAGCCACCGCTGTACTTATGGACCTACGTATAACAGTTTCTCCAGCTCAAAAATCTGCCCAGCCAATGGAGGATTTAAATAATTCTTTAATTCGCACCTGAACCTTCGATAGAATAGAATATGGTGGAGAATCTGATCTGATTTAGATGTCATGGGTGTACTCTATCAAAATGTAATAACATTAATTTCATAAAGCGGTTAACACAGGGGCATGTTTGTGCCGTAGTGAAGTGTTAAGTTCAGTGAACTTACAGTGAACATTGAACACAGTACCTACAGTTGGTCTACAATTAATAATTCATGTAGTAATGGCGCTGACCGCGAACACATTTGGCGAGACTTTTTTCGCACACTTATTACTTGATGGATCATTCAACCCAAAATTATAATCGACATCTCGTTTTAGGATTACGGATTAACAACTTCACCATCACCTTACTTTTTTATTAAATACTTTTAATTAATTATTCATTGCAATGGAATAAAAGATACTTATAGTAAAATTCAGTTAAATATTTTGATGTTTTTTAAATCGATTTTCTCTTAAGGTTCCTCGAACCTTAAAATAGAATACGACTGAATTAATTATACGACTAATTATTTAAGAATACGACTAATTATAGAAACCCAATCACAGAATACGACTGAATTCTCTTTCCACAAATTGTATAATATCATATCTATTAGTCATGAATTTCATATCTTAACAGCCGTATTTGGTTTCATTATTCACATTTTATATTCTAAAAAGTTATCTTTGGTTTCATGATTAATAAGTTTTTTTACATTAATATACTTCTGTGAATAAATTGGATTACTCGTTTGTACCTAGAAAACGTAATCAAGATCTTTATCTAGTTTGATATAGATCCTTCACTCTTGCGATAAACAGTTTGCAATACAATGACTGAAGCTATCGGGGATTACGTTATATCTTTGATGTTATTTAAATAAGACTATTGAGATGAATATAGATATGGAATGACAGTATCTGAACTAAACGACGCAGCTGTCGAAGATAACTTCAGTTTCTTCATACTAACAGCAAGTAGGAAGGTACACAACATGTAGAAGATAAGGTTAATCGTTAGTTCTGGCCATAAGTCATGAGTTCAGAATAAATCAGATGCGATCATACGGCCTCCTGTACCCAAAGTATTGTGTTTGACGTTTCAAGTTGACTAATTTAAAGCACTCTGCGAAAATTAGTAATAGTTACGATATTAAGAAGTGCTTGTTAAGTGTTATTGGGTTTTTCCGTCAATAATTTCCCAACCCGCCGGGAGTCTGGAATAGTGCCCGTTTAATGGTAATGGCTCTCCCAATTACCTGAGACTTAAACATGACTAGTGAAATGTGTACAATGATTATACCTCTGCCTTCCTCTTCGGGGAATACAAGCGTGAGCATATGTATTCATGTTAGATATGGAGCACCATGCACGCATCCTCCACCGCTGCCCACTTATCAACGGAAGGAACCACCGCCTTCCGTAGTTAGAATTTAGATAAAGTGCTACATTCAACACTTACAGCGTGCATTTTGAAAATCCAATTATAATAATTTGCACTTACGGTACCTTCTTGGTGCCTAAGTTTTTCTAGTGGTACCTAATTAATTAGCGCACTCGAGTGATTACGTTAGAATAGCTTATGTTTCGAAAGCGGCTCCGCTGCAGGAAACTGTATCGTCTTCAATTCCAAATACACTCATTTAAAAAGCATTTATTTTTTAAAATGTCGAGTGAAGAAAATAAAAGGTCACAGTAAGTCTGTGTATCGGCGTGCAACGGCCTTTGAGATTTATGGCGATGAAAATTGCAGAGAGCAAACTGTAAATAAAATGTCGCGCTCGCGTATAACGGGATTAGAAATAAAATTACTTGTTCGAACCCACACTAGCTTAATTTATTCGTGTAAATAATTACATATCTAGTTCAAACTGTAACATCCAACTGTTAATACTAAATCTGCACAACTTATCATTTAATTATCTAGACTTATTTTAAATAAAATCCAGATCATTAATTGATTAAGCTAATTTGCTAAATATAAGGCCTAGATTTGGCTCTTAGACCAATTCGAAGTAACACCTAGCGTGTATTTTAATAATTATTTCTTAATTACAAGTACCTGTATTATAAACCTAAATTATTTCGAAGGCATCGTGCAACGGTAAATCTGAAATATGAGAGAAGGCAATGAATGGGTACCTATTAAGTATTTGCAGCAGATGAAATTCAATGCGCTTACCACATTAAATATTAAAGCGAAGTTACAATAATAGAAATGTCACCGTCTATGTGTGTCACGTAGGTAGAGCTACGTCGCGCACGCAGAGCGCTATCACGTTGCGGGGACGATGCTGGAGAGTTGCTAAATGGAACAGTAACAGAAGGGCGGATTCCAACATTGTTCGAGTGTTAAATAGTTAGGATATTTTCTGTAGTAACTTAAGAGCGAGGCCCGCTCGTCAGTATGCGTCTACTTGAGTTGTACAAAGTCTGGGAGCTAGCCTTTTGTAAGTTTATATTTTGTCCTGGGACGGCGGCGGCGCCCGGTGACGCCCGCTGCGGTCACTGCGGCCGGCCAGCCAGACAACTTGCGTTACATTACCTGATTTGTCTGCTACTTGCAGCCGCGACGCTATGTACTTATCTTATAAACATTATTCTACCAATTAACAGAATGTTAATATAGATACCGCATGATGACTATAGACGAATTAAATATAGGTACCGCAGATAGGAAGGTTTGAACTAGGCAGCTATTAAGTAAGGAACTTATTCTTGATAAGCAAACTATATAACGAAACATTTTACTGGTCTGTTTACTAGTTGATTTTCTGGCTAAGTTGTGCAAATATCTCTCGCTCGTCACCTAACTTGCATTTGATATACTCAAAGTTCATTTTTAGGAAGCGAGCTTTACCGACTCAGTACCTAAGCTCAAATAGCAATAAACATTGTAGAGTGTGTAGGTAGAGACGAATCTCTGGCTCGGTGCGGGAGGCTGCGAATCACGATCAATACGCGCCCCGGGCCGCGCCGCCCCGCCGCCGCCGCCCGCCGCGCGCTATGAAAGCGAACGCACCGCACCGACCTCACTGCCCTTCACCGAAGTGTCATCGACCCCGCGTCCTCCCCGCGCAAACGCGCCCCAAACCCTCGCTTCAGCCCTTAACACTTCTCCGACTCGATCTTTATGACCCGATTAGCAAAATTTCTCCAAAAATTTTGTCACACTTTATAAATCATTAGCCAAAACGATATACTTGCCTACTTCCTACCTAGATGCTTGTTTCTACGATTTTCGTACCACCATTTTAAACAATGCAATGACATTTCCGTAGTATACGGTACGGTGGTATACGATACGATCACAATTCGCCATGAGCAGCCCAAACAAACCATTAAGTAAATCATTACGGTTAAGGGTAACTGCCTCGTTGGTGTAATGGTTAGTACGTTCGCCTGCCGATCACGAGGTCCCGGGTTCGATTCCCGGGTCGGGTCAAAAATGTATATTGGGTTTTTCTGTCAATAAATTTACAATAAAAATGCCCGGAGTTTGGAAGTTGGCGGTGTTTCCACCCCCGTGCCTCGGAAAGCACGTTAAGCTGTTGGTCCTACGCCTGATCTCTCTCCGGTCGTGTCGGATTGCCGTCCCATCGGACTTTGAGAGTGAGGGAATAAAGAGTGCATCTGTGTTTGCGCACACACTTGTGCACTATAATATCTCCTGCGTACATGGCTGATCCTCGTTGAGATTAGCCGCCGTAACCGACATTCGGTAGGAGATCATTATTATTATTACGGTTAAGGAACAGATCTTGTAGTTTCGGAACAGTAATGTTGGGATGTTGAGAACTTCATTGTGTACCTCGAACTCCCCACTTTCGCTGATGGCCCACTTCGACCATCCGGTGTTGATTGTGGTTGATAAACGGTTCCATCATTCTTACTTGGCTAATATTCTAAAGTGACATGTCACAATAACCATACTTTATCCTCCGATTTAAATGTGTAGCCGCGCTGAAGATCCAACTGGAAAGAAGGTTTTATGTTAGCTTGTCTACGTCTTATCCAGGACTTATCGATCTCATCCACGCGCATCCGCCCTTAATAGATATCGTCTAATCTATAAATAACGCGACCATTGCGGGGAATCTAGCCAATGAACTTGAATCAGACAGACCTCCACTGACTATAACTATAAATAAATCGTCTTGTTTAGCAGACTGACGGTGACATCGGAGAGATAAACTGATCGAACAGTCCAATCCTCATAGATCGTCCATATATTCTAGAGTTGCACGGTGCACATCAGAACTTAAATGCTAGGTTAAAAAACTATCTTTTAAGTAGTCTTAATATAGCTCACTCTTTTGAATACCGTTTCGTTGACGATGAAAGCACACACACGTTCTACGAGTGCTATTTTAAGCTTGGGGCATGGCATTTGGGGCGCGCACTGGAAACTGCCTACTTACCGCAGTTATTATAGGATGTCCTACTAACAAAGAACACTTACCTACTTACTCGTGCAGGAATTTATTATGTATAACATAGTTCATCAACACTCATCGAATATCAGAAACATTAGGTATCGTTCAGTGTACCGCACATTCGTGTTATATACTTTCTTGCACGATGAGCGAATTTAATTCTTAAAGAAATCATTCACGGTCTCGTGAGCTTTTAATTAATTCAAGTCTATCCAGAACGCTTCAGTAAAAAGTGTTGCTAATTAGGTTTGGCTGAACATCGACCGCGCTCTCAGTTAATATTTTCGTCCAAGACTCAATTTAACGGTAACTAAGTAACTGGCTATTATATTATCTTATTTCAATTTTGAGATTTATTATATTGTAGATATACATGAAAACGTCGGTTAAATAGCATCTCTATTTGATACACCTAGATCTACCTACCCTAGGTATAAGTGCCGTTGGGAGTTATAACTAGGTTAGGTTTAGGCTACGCTAGATTTGTACATAATTACCAAGAATAAATTAAAGATACCTATCAACTAGCTTGAGTGACTTTCGGAAAATGGTCCCTCGGGCCTTCTAATTCCATTTTGAGAATAGGGCTATGTGCTTTACTTATCGAATTGGCAGAACCAAAAAAGTTTGCAATATATATCAAACAAGTAGTTAGAAAGATAAAAATACGATAGTAAACGTCGAATTACGTTATTGAGTCAAAAAAATTAATGATTCAGCAATTACTAGAATTGCTCGGGAGTTAATGAAATAAATGCATAGCGGTTACGTCACGCAATATATGGGTACAATAGGTAGTCTATAATTTTGATTGTCTGTCTGGCTAGACTGGCTATCGCCGGCGTCGTGCGCCGACGCGATGCTGCAAATGTTTCACCACCCTAACTAGTATCTACTCACACTAGCTAGACTGTGTAAGTTCGGCTCTGGTGAGTTCATGACCTTAGCCTCGTATATTTAAACGAATTTCTGATGTCATGATCAATTATTTAATAAGCTAAGCTGTCTACGCTGAATGCGCTCCTGGACTCAAGTCCCGACTGTGATTTGTGAATGGAAGGTGAATTTGAATGAATGTTTAACTTATTCTGAGACTTGTGTTACCTTAGTTTTTGTATTCTATTTTATTACTAGAATCTACTGTTATTTTATTTTTCAATTTATCATCTGTGTTAATATTTGTCTTGAGTTTATAATTTTTTATCCTAATTAGAGTAATTCATGTTGTCGTGCTGATTTGTTAATAAATAAATAAATAAATTAAGGGAATTGCCAAGCGTAGAGCGTAGTAGAGGTAGCACAATAAAAAATGCTGGAAATTGTCTGATAAGTAGGTAGGATAATCTAAATAATATACTGGGATAGTAACGGTGACGATTTCGAAATTAATTGGCACCCCGCATTCGTTTTAGTCGTATTAAATAAAATCGATGATCGATCGATGTGTGAAACTCGACGTTAAGCAAATCCCGACGATCTCTGGTAGGGATGCAAGGGTCAGGTCTCCCAGACGCGAGAGCTTAACCCCCGGATATTATGTGCTTTAAATCGCCACGACGGAATTCATACTCGTGCGAGTATTTTGCGGTGTTTTGAGATTTTGTTGGACCGATTTCAGTGTATTAATTTTCATGCTGTTTTTTTTAACTGAATTACGTGTATCAAACCAACATGAATATATCAATCTCAATAATACTTTGTTCACAGGCGAGGATCATCCTGGACAAAAGCAGCGGAAAGGGTTCTTCAGAAGCCTCTGGAAGAAGTCTCGCCATTATTCTTTGGAGCATCCTTGAGCAATAAATAAACCCATAGGAAGTTTCTCATCCTTCTTGTATCTCCCTTTGCGTCACGGGCGACGCGAGTGGAGTCTACACAAGTGTATTTAAATAGAGGGTAGTCAATGTAATATTATCAAAAAGAACATAACTTCTTGCTTGAATTAGTAGTACTCGATTAGACAGTCCTTTATTTTGTATCGTGTTATTAATTACTTTTAATCTAACTTATTTTCTTGATGTGTATGAGACTATCAATACCTATTTTATGTACCTACCTAGTTTCTATCGAGTGAATACGTAATAAGTACTAATGAATTTAAGAATTGAAAAGTGGAGCCGTTTTTTGTTCAACGAATGTAATGTGTATCTATGAAAGAAGGAATAGTGGTGTTATTCATTTTGTTATAAAGTAATGTATTATAATAAGATTTTCATTCCTTTTTTCTTTTTTTACTGAATAGAAGTGTAGAAATGTAGATATCACGTGCAAAGTATTTCCTGATAACAAGTTGCGCTTATTCCTATTCGGAATAACCAAATTGCAATAAAAATTTAGAATGATGCAATACTCCAATAGCCCGTTTACTCCCACTCCTCTCCCATTTGAATAACTTCTTAACTTTAGTTAGTGTAAGGTTAGATTTTCGCGTGTAATAATTTAAAGAACCAAGGTTACAAGTTAACATTTTATACCAATCTGTACTTAACTCCTATAATTGTAGATTTTGTCAAAATGAAAATAAATTATGTTCATTAGCAATATAATTAGATTGTTTTATTGATTACTCCTATTACATGTCTGTGTGGGGAATTGGGGCAAATAGAAAAAACAAGTTGGTATAATACAAATCATTTTATTATTAGATAGACACAGTTCCCATCGCTTATCAGAAACAATGTACAAAGCTATAGTAGTAATATCAAATATAAACAATATGCACCCTTCGTTTACTGCAAGCCTTGTTCAGGATACAGATAATTGAGCGCTTCTATTTTGCAGCTAAAGATAGAAATAGAACAGAATGCAGATGTTTAATTCACTACACAAGATTACAAATGCGGCATAACTAAAATGAAAGCGTAGCAGAAATTAGGCACGGCGAGCACGTGGCGCGATGGGGCGGTGGCGGTAGACGGCACGCGCCTTGCCGCCTCTACCGCCGCCGGCGCCGCTCTGTGCGCGACCGATATTACTCACACGATGGTTCCAGTGGGACTAGAGATTTTCAATTAAAATTGTAATACTTGGGTTACAGTGTCTTTCAATTTGTAACAAGCCCTTACACAAATGCTTATTTTTAATTATATATATGTATATGTTGTATAATGTTGTTACAGTAATTTCATTACGTGGTTATTATAACTTCTCATCAAGCATCCGCATGTACGGGAGCGGAGACGTCCTGGATTTCTAATACAAAAATTGCGTAAGTAATAAATATATTATAATCAATGATATATGTTTTAAATCGTGTCGTATTGCTAAGTAAGCTTAGTATATGTCTCGAGTGTCAGGATGCTTGAAGAGAAATGTAAAAAAATCTCAAAATAATCATGCTTTGAGACCTGACTTGCAAAGCTGATTATGCTTCACTAAACCGGTCAAGAAAAGCAATTTTAATACAAATATAAACCATTTTACAGCAGCAATTACTGTGAAGAAGCGGTGAGCGTATAAAAAATGTCCACAATCGTCAAAGTAATCGCAACTGCACACAGTTCCTAAACGCATCAGACACTGATGACGCCATAATTTATCAAATATCAAAACAAATGAACGGTCCTTATCACTTTATAGAATATACAAAATGCAGTTACTTATTTCCCTGTGGAAAAAATATTATCTTATAGTATTCTTAGATCACGGCGCGCTTCGATCTGCAAACAAGGAAAATATTTTTCGTTTCAAGAATTTTACAGTAATAACTAAAAGATGAGGCTGATTTCTTCGCGTATACATACATACATATGCTCACGCCTGTATCCCATGGGGGTAGGCAGAGACCACTGTTTGCCACATGCTACGATCCTTACATACTTCTTTCGCTTCATCCACATTCATGCATCTCTTCATACACTTTCTTCGGTTACGAGTGCTCCGAATTTGACCTTTCTGAAAAATACTATTAATTTGGTTCTTCGCGTATCTATTATAAATTATGATTTTTTGTTTTTAATAACATAATTGAATAAAAACAAACTGCGGAATAAGCAGGACCAAGACTTAACAAGTAAATAAATATGCTGCATAAGAAAATTTGATACATCATGAAAAAGTTAATTTTCAAAACGAAACTCACCTCTAATAACCACAGGTAATTAAATAGTCTCCTAACTTCTCCACAACAGATGCAGCTTGCTGGGGTTGGATGGGTTCTTCATACAAAGAAATTACGACGGCTGAAAATAAAACCCTCTATGAAATACTATTTTGGATCTTATAAGTTTGCAGTTAAATCTATATGCTTCCAAATAATCACATAATTATAGAGAGCTGAGTCAAGTAGTAAGTAGTAGGGTGTCCAATGCATTTGTCCCCTAATGGTCTATAATTAGGTGAGTAATGTAAAATCAGCAGTAGTTGTTTGTTTACCTTGTTGCGTCTTCATGCAGTGCACGCCGACTTTGCCGAGCTTTGCGCGTATGATGCGGTCTGTGCCACTGAGGTAGATGTACCGCGAGCCCGCTATCGTTACACCACCGCTCGTTAGAAGTGATTCATTCTCAAAACCGGCCACTATCTTTGCAACCTCATCTTTTGATATCTGTTGACAATCGAAACAAATTTTATTGTTAACTTACATAAAAATGCCCTTCGAAGCTTCAAACTATTATCACGCGTAGCATTGACATGTTGGAAAAAACTTTTCTTTTTTTTTAGCACAAATAATAAAAACTGCAAAATTTTACATAATCTTTATCCCAATAATCAGAATGGTTCCCGTAGGATAGTCGTTCAAAGTTAAAATTATCTTCCTGATTTAAAAACATTAACTGCTAGATGTGCCTTTGGCTGGTGTAGTGGTAACTTAGCACCTGGGGCAACATTAATTGTTGAAAAAGCTAAAGCTACCCTTCAAATAGTTTTAAATGTAATGAACAGCATACTACGACGATAGATTTACTATCACTGGGAGGGTCATCTTTGGGCTGGGATTATTGTGTTTAATTTGTATAGTTATAAAAATATATTTTAATAAATATGGTGTCATAAACCTCTCGTATAAGAATTCGCGAACATAACTGGCTCTTCGAGTGTTTACCGTAATCGGAGAACGATAATTAAGCAATTAATAATTAATGCTTTGTAAAGGGGTAAAGGAAGCTCTTGTGTTGGTACCAATGCATAGCCGTTTAAAAAAAAATGCACATTATTTGTATTTTATACAATGTAGGTACAAGTAGTTAGGGGATGAATGAATATCTCGCATACGATTAAATCAATAAAGCTAAATTTAGAAGGATGTAGGAAGTTAAAAGATATGTATGTATCCAATAAGCCCGAAATGTTATCAGAAACAATATATTCACCATGTATCAGCTCTCCCGACTCTCCCGCACAGTACCTACTTAGGTATTTACTAGGCGGTAGATGTATCCAAATAATTGTGGTGAATGATTCAAGCGGCGAATTTGATCAAAACGATGAATCAATTTATTGAAGACGATTATGCAGAGATTTGTAAGTAGCTAATCCATAGAAGACAACATTACTGTCGTAGTGGCTCTACGTCAGTCTTTTATAGGAAAACATATCCACATTTTTTTTAAATCCTCCTATCTCCCGATAATTTCTTGAAATAAAATAAAACATTACATTGAGTATCACTAAAAATCGAGTTTAACTCATTAATGCATTTGTGTTTAACACACATTCACTGCTAGCATTTCAACTTCGTAAATTCTCTAACAGTTGGACGCACATACACGTCGTTAGCAGTGAACGCGTTAATAGTTAAACCACTGAACCAATTTACCAGAATCTGGCGCACGCCATACAAGACCCAAAAAAATTAAATAGATTCCGTCACGAGTTAAGGGTGCTGACTTCTAATGTGCAGTAGTCATTTTATGAGTCTGTCTGTCTGTATTGCATTACAAATGATTTACCTTGTTTTTTTTTTATATTGTCAAAACATTTTTGTAAAGAGTAATTACCGAGTTTCTTGCCAGGTAAAAGCAACCTTCCGAACCTGGCGGTAGCATGTATAATCCTGTATAATTATCATTCTGACGGTTTGAAAGTGCTTTGTAAAAATTCTAATCGAATAGAGATATTTTTGACTTTGACTGTCTCTGTAAGCTCGGTTGAACATGGCCGTATTTTACTCGACCTTGAACTCTTAAGGACACAGTAATAGCATTTTGTTACTAACTTACTCAGGACAGACAGAGGCTAGTTAAGAAATAATTTACCTTCAACGCAGATAGTAAGCAAACCGACATTTGTCAATACGACGACAATTCAATATCCGCTCGCATACAGGTCATTCACCTTAGCCTGACTACCAAGCAATCTGTATTCTACGAAGTTTAATGATAAAATCCAGAACTTCTAAGTAAAAAATCAAGTTTATTATCTTCTAATCTTATTAAAGATTTGTCAATGATACCTATTTTTTTTTAAATTAATTAGGAGACTGATGAGCTATATATATATAATTATTGAGTATCTTCAGTAATTTTTTTATGACAAATAAATAGATTGAACCAAGATGGAAACCATTGTATTTTGAAAAATCTTCAGGAACATACATACTAATATTAGTAATTAATTAAGACTTGAGAGGTTGTCACAATAAAAGATATAAAACCAAGCTGTATGTATGCATTCAGTTGCTAGGTATATTTTATTCTACCCATAGATTATACTTTTGCCTTTCATTTAGACCATGCACTTCCATTTTGCAGTTCATTGCAATAAGTACAAAATGTACTTGTAACTTAGTTACCAGACTCATGCAACTGATTGATTCCCATTATAATAAAGCTGATATGTGGCATCCAAATTTACACAAGAATAGCATTCTGTAATATGTATATGAAATAGAAGTAACCAGAAGAAATCAAATAATGCGTTGTGGATAACAACTGACACAAAATTAACAGTTGTTTGAAACAAAGTCATGAACATTCCGGCCAATATTGAAATAAATATATTAAGACTTATTCAAGGAAAATAAGCATAACGAGTTTTTGAAGGCTGGTACAAGAGTTCCAATGCCTAGTAGCTACCATGGTATCTTTATAATGCAAATATTCAGCTCACTCATATGAAAAATATTTATCCAGTTTGGGCTCTGATAAGGCACTTATGAATGTCGAAAATTTTGATCACAAAGGGCTGAAAATGACTAGCAAATTTAAAACAACAGAAAAATGTTGTATGTAATGTTAATCATATATAGATTATATTAGGTATGTAGGTACATACAATTTTATTGTAAATTCAATTATCTAAACATACAATGTAATATAAAGACTAAATGACAGACAATGCAAAGCAAGTTATTTAGTTAAATTGGGAGGCAATATTGGTGATAATGTAAATACATACATACAATAATGGTGCCCTAATCTCAGGGGAATATTGAGATAGGAAAGATTGAAGTATTTTACACATTTCTGGAGATATGAGTAAATAATTTGCTATTTCACAGAGGATTCAGATTTATTTTCAAAGATTATAAATTTCCAATACAATTCAGAAACTCTCACAATACACCTATTATGTAAATTGCAATTGGATATAGAGATAAATAATTTATCATTTATTAACATAGTGCGCAACTGATAAAATAAAGTAACACCATATTGGCAATCAAATACCAAATGTTGATGATGACTCATCCACAAAAGTAATGGAGGTTCAACACATTACAGGCACTGGCTCTAGAATGGAATTTATTTATTCATTATGTATATGAAATAATAATTTTGTGTTGTGTCAGAATTCAGGAATGGATGTTGTTTTCAGTAAAATGGTTCAGTAACATTAAAGTTGGATTAATAAATTTAATGAATATGTTCAGTTCCCAATGGCAGGTTGCCGACACTATTAAAATCAATAAACGAAAATATATCTATTACTAATATTTAATTTATAACACAATTAAATAGCAACGACTCAGCATGTACTTAATAAATTATATTAAGAATTAATGTTACAGGTACCCATCACCAAGTAAGCGTTACAATACTTATGATAAGATTAGAGTACGTATTAGCTCAAATTGATCGGCGTTAGCAGCCTCCTGCGCCTCCCACAGAGCGCGACACCGGCCGGCAAGTGAAATTCAAAGAATAGCAAAGGAATTAGCACATCATGAAATTACGGTACTAAGACCATAGATATACATTTTATTCGTTAAACTCGTAAGTTCCTCTCAATCTGATTTAATATGGTAGGTATAGTTTCAGATTGGAATTGGCTACCACCACATGTCGCCATTTTGTTAAAACTTGCCGAATAAAGAATTCGTCACCTATTGAAAATAACTTTTAATCTACCAATCCCGGTACTAGCTTGCACGGAGATATCATTAGTTTTCGACAATTCACTGACTATAGGACATTACTTATACTATGCCTTAGCTGAAAACTTACTTCGAAGCCTTCTGACTTGGCCCAGAGATTTCCATCGTGACCGGCAATAGCAGCTTTTGTGACACATCTGGATGCCATTAACTGTTTGTCGACATAATCTTGCCAGCTCATTTTGATTGAGTTCGATTAAAAATAAACTACACTTGACTAAATCACTTTTCTCCTCACAGCGAGCAAACCAGAGCAAACGCTCCACACGAACAAAAAGCACTGCCGTTTCAAAATGGCAGAGTAATCATAGACAAGACCGGAAGTGTGGCGAAGGACTACTGCCAACGTAACAACTTATGATATGCCTCTATGGTAATAGCTTATTATTATTATCTATGGTAAAGAAATTAACAGTTGATATTCTCGAAAAGTTAATCAAAAATAAAGATTTCCATTACTAAAAGTAAGAAAAAGTTTAATTTTCTCAACTAGCCGTGCCTCACGGTTTTACCCGCGTAAACAATAAAAACTATGTTACGTACTGATATATTTGTTCCAAAAGAATAAATAGCCAAGCAGCAGCTGTTTGACAGTTGGCATCAGCTTTCTGAAAACTGCAAACAGAAAGACAGAGAGATTTCTTTTGATTTTTTTTTGATGTAAGTACCGTAATAAGTTTGTACAAATATTTCACATTTATTTATGTGTGTGTATATTTTATAGATTCTAGCCCATCTATATGTATCTCTCAACCATTGCTATTGTTACACTACTAAGTTACGTTCTTTGTAATAAGTGACGAATAAAACGAGTTCCCGGATATGAAGGAAATGGCGGTACACTCAAGCTCGTCGCCATTGAATAAATAAAAGAAAGACTGAAGTTCCGGTAAAGACGTAAGACGCTAAGCTCGTCAGTAAAAATTATAGTACCATACGAAAACATCTCAATTGTGTCTTCACTTAACGCGCGCTAATAACGTATCTGCCACTTGAATAATAAAAAAGATCATCGCGCACCATTGGATCCCTTGGTCAAATTGCACTGATAAAAAATAAACATACTCTAATTAGTTTTTAGTTACTTATTTATTATTTGTAATAATTAAAATAAATTAACACACTCTCAAATTTTATAAGTAATGTATTTTCACTCAAAGTTCTCAGTCCCAATACGCTAATGTCCAGTTTTATACCCACAGAGCGAAACTGCAACATAAGTACTATCACAAACAAAATTATTAGTAGTCTAATCAAGAATACTACTTTTACGTTCTTTTACATTATCAACTTTATGACAATGGGTAATAAAGTATTCTAGAAATGCGGTTAGGTAAACATTTAAGGTTTTTCATAAATTACTTCAATATAATATAATTAATAAAGTTACGTAAACAGGAAATGCACTGCTGATAAATAATTGACTAGGTTAGGAATGTCTCTGAAGTTTTAAATAATGTGCCTGAATAGTTTCCATAGGTCCAAGAATAAGTTGAATAAAGGTTTTCAATAGCAGATTTTAACTTTGTTTAAAAACGAGTTATATTGCAAGCAACGAACAAACCTTGTTAAGCAGTGTGTATATAAAACGAAATTATGAAAATTTCCCTAGAATACCATACTAAAAATGAGTATGAAAAAAGACGTGATGTAAAACGCAAAAACGCATTTGCGCATTGCATTTTGTGAATAGCCAGTAGACGAAGTGGCAATTATCCATGTTCTAAAAATTTACATAGAATTTTTGCGTGACAGACATATTTATAATTTTTATTTCGCTTCGCCATTCCCCGACTTGGAATAGTTTTATATAAAATCGACTAATTTCTAAAAAAAAGTAAACCATCCATAAACTAGTCTCTGATGCACTTCCGTTGTTTTATTTCCTAATATTTTAGTATATTCATCGTATTGAATTCAAAGAGTGTTTTTACCGTTTTAAATAATCTTATAAATCATTAAAAAATATTTTAAAATTACTATTCAATTCCAAATTCATTTAAATTTAATTTTTGAATGTACCATAAAAAAAGCTTGTGCTAACTTAACTTGACCTTGCTAGTTCTTTTCCGTTCAGCTACCGCGATTGGAACATGTCTTATTCACCTGAAAGAAGGTAAGTTCAGTACTAAAGCTATTTATTGCGTGTTTAAATGAGATATATTGCATCACGTTGATTGTAAAAAACCATAATTTAGTAAAGGTTCACTTATTCAATGTTAAATGGCTATACTTGCAAAATTATTTCTATGTCCCTGTCGCTGATTGCCAACATGGCGCTGGTAGGAGTACATTATTCTATGTTCGGCTTTGCGCACGTGTTTTAATATGTAGTGAATTACCTTGTACTAAATGAGGCTTGAAATCGCTTCATTCGATTTTTTTCAGCACTTAGGTTCAGTGTCGTCCTGATCTTATTATTACCGTAACATGTAATAAATTCTTTCAAATGACAGTATTGCCTCGAACATAATTTTCTTCAGGATTTTCAACATCCATTGCTACTTCTCTATATTAATATAACTTGTAAATGCAGAAGTTTTTAGGCAAAAAATTACACGTTCATTTAATTTTGTCCACAGATCAGAAGATTGGCCGGAGGATTCCAAAAATGGGCCATCAAAAGAACAACCAAATTATGATGGTCCTCCGGGCATGGAGCCCGAAGGAGCACTCGATACCAATTGGCATCAAGTCGTGGAAAGCTTCGATGACATGAATTTGAAGGAAGAATTGCTTAGAGGGATTTATGCTTATGGTTTCGAAAAACCATCCGCGATCCAGCAACGTGCTATCATGCCTTGCATTCAGGGTCGCGACGTTATAGCCCAAGCCCAGTCTGGTACTGGCAAGACTGCTACATTCTCTATTTCAATTTTACAACAAATTGACACTACTGTTCGTGAGTGCCAAGCTTTGATCCTGGCCCCAACCAGGGAGCTGGCCCAGCAGATCCAGAAGGTATGGGGCTGTGTTTGTTACAATGTTTAAAGTGAATATTTCTGTGAGTGATTAAGGATTTGGTGATGAACTAGCACTTGGTTTAATTTTAGGTGGTGATTGCTCTTGGTGACCATTTGAATGCAAAGTGCCATGCCTGCATTGGTGGCACTAATGTGCGCGAGGATATCCGCCAGCTGGAGAGCGGCGTTCATGTGGTGGTGGGCACCCCGGGGCGTGTGTACGACATGATTACGCGCCGCGCGCTGCGCGCCAACACCATCAAGCTTTTCGTGCTCGATGAAGCTGATGAAATGTTGTCCAGGGGGTGAGTTATTCTTGGCTGATTATAACAAGCTTACTTACCACAAAAATATATTATTTGTTTTGGCTAGATGTGCAGTGACATCACCCATATGTACTGAAATGTTATGTATAAATCTACTTACTGTTATATTAAAACATGTTTGTTTGGTTATCAGATTCAAAGACCAAATCCATGACGTCTTCAAGATGTTGTCTGCGGATGTTCAGGTGATCCTACTCTCGGCTACTATGCCCGATGATGTATTGGAGGTGTCTCGGTGCTTCATGAGAGACCCTGTTCGCATCCTTGTGCAGAAGGAAGAGGTAAATTCTTCTACCATTTAATTTTTCATAGAACCACTTGTGTGTTGTAACACAAGCTTGTAGTGGTGTTAGTTTTCTGGGAAGTATGCAACCTGCAACACTGTTAGGATTGTTTTTTTCATATTGATATAAAAGAATATTGCTGTTATGTGATACTGTATCAAGTTACATTTATTATATGGTTTGTTGTAATTTAATAGGGTATTAATAAGACAGCCTAATGCCTGTAGTAATTATGCAGTAAGAAGTGTGAGGAGTTATGTATAACAGGGAACCTGTATTATTTATTTTAGTTACAATATAAAGAATATTTTTGTATTATTTTTCAGCTAACCCTGGAAGGTATTAAGCAGTTCTACATTTCCATTGAACTAGAAGAATGGAAGCTTGAGACTCTCTGTGATTTGTATGACACCCTCTCCATTGCCCAGGCTGTCATCTTCTGTAACACTCGTCGCAAGGTAACAATTTTCTAAGTATTGTTTTATGAATGCAATTGTAAACAGTTGAATTATTTTGATTTTCTTTTTAAAATTGATATACTTGGTTTTTTGCTACTTAAACCGAAAATTATACCTTCACTCATTGATTCATAATGCAATGACTCAGCATCTGACATCATCCAATACTTACTAATTCACTGTAGCTGTGCCTGCTGAAAGTTAAATATCTTCAAAAACTAAGAATTTCTTGCCTAAAGTTGACCTAATGTGGGTTTTATGCTTGATTGCCACCTTTGTAATTCTAACAGAAAATATTGCAATGCACTAAAAATTATGATGAGGCGCGAGTTATGAACGCGAACAAGCACATGCGCAGTTACCTCCACTATTTTAGCTGAGCGCTCAAAACCCTTGGCGGCATCTGTAGTTTCCTTGTTTTAGTTTGATCAAAGGTATATATGTTGTTATGTATGCAGGTGGACTGGTTGACGGAGTCGATGCACGAGCGCGACTTTACGGTGTCCGCCATGCACGGCGACATGGACCAGCGAGAGCGTGAGGTGATCATGCGCCAGTTCCGCACGGGCTCGTCCCGTGTGCTCATCACCACTGACCTGCTTGCGCGCGGTATCGACGTGCAGCAAGTCTCCTGTGTCATCAACTATGATCTGCCCACCAACCGCGAGAATTACATTCATCGGTCAGTACCACTCCCTCATGTCAATCTCGACTGTTACATTTAATATATTGTCATATCACCAGCTTCTCTGGTATGGCAGATATGTAAGGAATCAGACATACTTGAAGTGCTAATCTAGGAAATGTAATGCTTAATCTTAAAAAAGACCTGCACTTGTATCTTAGTAATGGATTCAAATCACAAATTACCCATAACAAGTATTCACATTTTCTCTGGCTCTTACTTGAAGATATGCAAATAATGGTTGTTCTTTTTCAGAATTGGAAGAGGAGGTCGTTTCGGCCGTAAGGGAATTGCCATCAACTTTGTTACTGAAGCAGACAAGAGAGCACTGAAGGATATTGAGGACTTCTACCATACAAATATCTCGGAAATGCCCAGCGATGTGGCTAACCTCATCTAAGGCGCCTGCGCTCTACCAGTTTATACTTTTGTGTCCTGCGTTCTATTGCGATATATATAAGGTGTGTGTGTTAGGAGGAGCCTCCTAAATACCACTGTGCCCAATTTTTTTTTATTGGAACTCATTTCATTTGGACCGATATATTCGTTTTAGTTTAATTAATGATTACATTATACTATAATAGTCTTATCAATATAAGTTTAATATACATAGTTAGGAGTAAGACCGGCTCGGCCGGATGGCCCCCGTTCCGCGCAGGCCTCTTTGCCGATTGCACAGAGGTCTCATCGGGTACTGGAGAGGCTATTTCAATCACAAAAGTACTAGAAGGAAACGATTGTATTGTAACTTTTTTCCAGTTGTACATAATATGGTAACTGTTTTTGTAATACGGTAAATAAATAATAATGAAATATCTCAATTGTATTGTTATTGACAACATTGAAATTGTAGCACTCCATTCCCGATCGGAACCTTAATTTCTCTGAATCATTGTATTGAATTATGTAAATTTTGTTTTGCAGAAGACCTACCTACTGAGCCTGTTGAACCGCACTATGGACACAACTATGTGGATATAATAAACAAAAATTTCCTCAATATGTTCATTACTTTCTTTTGACAGGTCGTTACTGTACCCTGTAATCCCATTTACATTACTTGCTTTTGCATTTTACTTAAAATATTTTCTACATGGGTTTTATGTTCATTTCGAATTATTTATATTTTTGGAATAAATTTTGTTCGAAATATTAGTGACTTTTGACGAGATTTGATAATTAAGGTTCCTAATATTAAATAGGTACTTATCGGATACATAAATATTATATTTAAATTGAAGGTAACGCCTAGCATATATACGTTAAAATATAATATAATTTAATGGACACTTCTAATCTACTGATATTTACAGAAACGTGTTAGATACTAAAATAACAAATGTACTCTTTTTCTCAATACATTTCCAAACTGAATCAACAGCGTTTTAGTAGCAGCATCCATTTTCCTGAACCGAATCGCAATATCCTGAGCCCATGGCAATTCAGATACGTAGCTTATCGATAGGCGCACTGCGGCACTAGGTACACTGAAAATATTGCCTCATACACGCTCTCGCTGTTTACGCTAGCAATTCATAATATTCTTAATTCTATTAGCAAGTTCAGTTTCACCTTTATTGTGCCTTTAATATTTCCAAAACTTACGGGATTAATCCTAGCATGGGACATTATGTTAAGCTATTGGTAATAACATGGTTAGTATAGATGGGTGGGTAGACAAACACCTTAATACCATGAAGTTGCTTACTGTCGGTTATTAAAGGCTTAAAGTATCGTTGGTTACAATTACTTACCATTATTTTACAGACAAAAATCTAGCAGATTTCCCAATGTTTCCAGAATAAATGCGGCATAGTAAGTTAGTTCAGTATGCGAAATCTATACGCACTAGCGCCACCTACAAATTAGCTACACTACAACCAGCAATCATTCTGTTCCTAGGATCACAAGTTATATGCAGACTGCAGTCATTAATTACCTAATTTTGTGAAATAAAACATAACTCATAAATGGTGGCTATACAAATTAAGAAACAATTTCGTATCTGTTTTTAACCGACTTCAAAAAGTAGTAGTTTATCGATTCAACTGTGTTTTTTATGTTTTGTATTTTGGACTGGGTGAATCGATTTCGATGTTTTTTCTATTTGAAAGGTGATGCTTCCCAAGAGGTCCCATTTCAATCTGGCCCAGTTCTGATGATGGCATCCATGAGAAATCGAGGGGAACTATCGAAAATCTTACTGGCGACTAGTGCGTTAGCACTTAGCATGTCACTGAAAAGCGCGTAATAAAAAAAATTACGAAAAAGTGAAACTGCCTTTAAAATGAGAAAAATAAAATTATGTGAAATGAATTCCTTACTTTCGAAGTTGCTGACAAATAGCATCCAAATCGATGTTAAACACCAACTTCAGAAGTTAAAATGACTTAATTAAATTATTATTTTGTCAGTTTGAACTTGAAAACATTGTATTTTCTTAGCTACGTTATGGATCTCTACGGTTTTTACTAACAGCTCAAGTCCAATGGGTTAAACTAAAGCTAAAAAAATTTAAGACGAGATCTTAGTGAAAAGTCAATGTTTTCTAAATCATAATCCGAAGTGAAGTGAGGGCGGGTCGCTTGCTAATAATATTATAATATTTAAACGAAGTTCCTTTGCACAACAATAGGTAGATATATTTCACACTTAATATTAAATAAATCTTACATTGAATTAAATAATGTACATAATATATTATCTAAAAAGAACTTAATAAACTAATATCACACTTTTGGTAATGTTCGTTTTCACTATAACATAATTTAACAACACTATGAACATGTATCATAAAAATGCAAAGAGGAGTACAAGTAATAGGACTGTGATTGGAAAAAATATGTACACAGTCATCCGTGGATGACAAACTGATGTCAACACGGAAGAATCATCATCATCATTTGTCAAACCATCTTTAGTGGGCACTTCAACAATAACTAATTCATCACTAAAGAATTCTACATTAAATTCACATTCAGTTTTATTAACACACATTTTGGAATCTGTATTGTTTACATATTGGAATGTTGGCTTATAAATATCAAAAATGGCATGGATATCATTCCTCACAAAGTCATTGTCACTATAAAATATGTAGTAGTAGTAGCCATCTTCTACAACCTCATGAATAACTTTCAATGTAGTTGTGCCTTCAAGATAATTAGTGCTGTTACACTGAATGGAATAAGGAAAAAAATTATTCATCAAAATGTTCTCATTGTAACAGTTGTATAAACTAATTTCAAAGCTTGAGACATCACTTTCTGGCTTTGCAGTGCTATTGAAAGCATTTCCCCCGTGGTGGACTCCTGTATCAAGTACTGTGTTTGGATTGTGTAATGGTGTATTGGTATCTCTCCTTGTTCTCTCCTTGTCAGAATTTGGTACTTCATTGATCAATGTGTTACTCTGCAATAAAGAGTTATTTATTTTGTTTTGAAAATAATATCCAGCCTGTAAGGTATCATTTTCACTGTCGTCTAGTACTTCATGGTCTTCACTTTGATTATAATGAACTTCAGGGACTGATTGATTTCTTTTGTCGATGGGATTCTGTAATATCACTAGCACACTACCCTGATTCTCTACTACAACTGGATCTTTCTTATAGCCATCCAGTATTCCACAAGTATCCAGTATTTTGTCTCCTTTCACTGCTAATATTTTTGATCCATCATATCTAGAACATGCTTTCAATTCCACAGTTGCACCTTTCAGTAGATAAAATCCCCAGTATTCCAGTGTGTCATCAGGCAGGCTCATAGACTTCTTCAAGCGTATATGTTTTCTTTGACCAGATAATTCCGGTACACCATTCATTTGGAATGCATTGAATGTTGAATTCATTCTCAAGGAATGTTTCTCACAGAAAATGGAAGATTGTCCTTTGTGGATTTGAATAACATCAGAATCAGATATCTTGTACATAACATCTGCATATCTAATATTTCTTAAATAAAGAGGCATCACAATGAGTATTGTGGGTAAGACTGCTGTTAGCAAGCAAAATGTTATGATACGGCGGGTTCCATGCATTTTATCTCCATCTGAAATGAAAAGAATACATTCCAATCAGTACAAACACTTTTTTTGCAATTTTTAAGTACAATTTATATTTTTAATAGGAAGGTATGTGCATTCTATGAAGCCCATTATATATCAGTAAAATTGAGTGGCTTTATACTTTTGGGATTTTGTTACATTTCAGTTGAAAGCCTAATGAAGTCTGATACTGGGATACAAATTTTCTTGTTAAGCAAAGGCAGACGGCAGTCTCTGTGAAAATCAGATAACCAGCCGCTTCAGGTTGAATCATGTGCTGACCCAAACTATATGCCTACTTACTTATTGGCAAGGCCAGGGAGATGATGATTATTATGACTTGTGAAATTAATTATTTAATTCTTTATATACTTTATTTTTTAAATTAAATAGTTGATAAACTTTATGAACACGAATTTCATGGAAGTTTAATCACTTCATCTGCAAATTCGACCATTAGCAAACAAAAAAGTGAATAATGGTGGGTAAGGGCTTAAGATATTTTAATATCTCATATAGGTCCTAGGACGAAGGTATTTAGGATACCTTGAAAGGAACTGATCCTGATGATAAATTATCGATATAGGTACCCACCACAATCAATGTCTTTCTTATTTCAACTCCACTAGCTGACTAAAGTTGTTTAAAATATATTTTATAACACGACTGACAGCATTAGCATCACGCAATCTATCACAATTAATTTTGAAAACACAATGACGATATAAGTGTAAATAAAAATTGATCGATCACCACTTCAGTTCTTTCAGGAAATGTAAATAACTTAAAGATTTTTTACACACCCACCCGTGATTTTTTTATAGAATATTAACTGTCATATTAATGACATGTACGTCATGAACGTGACATTGACATCTTACAGCAAATTATACCCTATCACATATTTTAACAGCTGTCCTATTTTCGCCGACATCCTGTATTTATTACAATAATTGTAGAAACTGGGCTTTAATACTATCAAAACTAATTTATCAAAATCAATACACCTTTGAAACCTGTCAAAACCACCACAATCCAAACAACATTGGAGACATGGGGACCAAAATAAATACCTAAACTTTTAAAAGTAACGATAGTGACAGGCACTTGGGCCATTTCCTATCGATCCAACATATAAATAGATACAATATTAATAAAAAAAACGAATTTAAATAATCTTTCTATATGTTTGTCCGTTTGTTCCGGCTAATCTGTACTAAAATAATAGTCTGAAACTGCTGGACAACGTACAAGAAAAAACTTTATTACATTTATTTATAAAGAAATTAGGATTCCTCCAAACTCGGTCGGTTTGATAAGAATCAAGTTTTAATTCATATACATAGGTAAGTATCTATCTACCCTACACATTATAGTTCCATTCATATTTTTTAAATTTTATCTACCTACAATCGATAGAAGTACTATACTTAGTATTAAAGTACATCGTACATAGGTAATGTAGGTATGTACGACGTCCTATAAGTAATAGTTTTTTGATTGTACGTAACAAACATCAAAGCATTTAGATTAATTTTATTTTAGGGTACCCAACACCTAGTACAAGTAAGCAAGATAAATGTATTGTTTACTTTGCTCATTTTCACTTACCATTTCCTTTGTTCTGAACATAAGTATACTGGTAATTTGTATTGTAATAAGAGGTGCTAATCGTTCTTTGATAATTTGAATTCATATTTGTATATAAAAATATTGTTATTTCAAGGCAATAACTTTGATAACATTTTTGATATAACATCGACCATTACGCGCACTGTACGAAAATATAACTACTGTCTCCATAATGGAATGACGATAAGGTTATCAAATTACATTATCAGTTTCGTTTGTACGAATTTACAAAGCTATGTACTTGCACGTATGTCTGTCCCGTTTCCTCTGCAACTACATCTATTTTGAAGTACAGACAAGTGCTACATTATAATCACCTAACAACGTTACATTCATTTCATGACTTTTATTATTTGTGTACATCATTATACACGTCTGTGAAATCCTGCTAAATCCACGGCTTACCCTCTTAAAGGTAGTCTCAGACGAATTTCAGAATTAATACAGGTAATCCAAGATAATATATATTTTTTTTGTATTATATATATATATATATTTTTTTTTGGGTTTCGGACCTCAAAAGGAAAAAAGCATCACTTCTTTGTCCGACTGTCTTACTGTCAAACCCTTATTCTAAAAAAACGTATGGAGGAGGAGATATCAAATATACTCACAACTCACGCCATCCCAGAAGGAGTTAGCAGATATGTTGCAGACACATTTCACCGAATATGATAAAGTTCCAATTCCAATGTGACAGATGGTGAGTAAAGTTATACATACATAAGTTTTCAATGACTTGCAGCAGTTTCAGCTGAAAGCAAACTGTACTTCTAAGTCTACGCCATATTAATGTATGTATGTAGTACATAATATTGAAATACGAAAACGAAATCTTGGAACTTATGGATGGCAAAATCCAATAACACTTTACCAAACCCGGGTTCAATCCCCAGGATCTCATTTTTTGCAATAGCGAAATTCAACCTTCCGGTGGTAGCATTTATAATCCTGAATGATGTATTTTTTGTGTCCTAATGAAGATTTGAAAGTAATTTGTAAGAATTAAATTTTGAATTTTGAAAGCTCTAGCTCTGACCAATGAGGCAGTCCTTCAGACACTACTTATATAAGTAAGAAAAAAACTATCAGATTTTTACTACCTATGTCTGTGATGACCATAATGCAAATTAGCAAGTTGATAAAGGCATGTTCAAATTGAATACTCACGTAAGAGTAGGTATGGTCATTGCGTGATGATTATGTCGTATTTACTTTATTGTTACAACTTGTAGCTCTACCACAGTTTACAAAGTTTTTGCTCTGCTGTACTCAATTGACTTCTGCACTTCACCAACAACAAAAACGAGTACAGTGGCCATTCCACAAAATTTCATAAAAAAATAAACCGCCAACAAAACAAGAAAAATAAAATGATGTGAAATAAATTACTACCCCACGAAGTTAGTGGCTTTTCAATGTCTTTTTGCAATGTACACCTACACGGAGAACTTCTTACTTGACAGTCACACCCTAAAGTTCTCATCTGTACAAATTAATTGAGCTCAAACAGCTTAATGCTGTAATTCGTAGAGGGGTGCCCTCTACTGTCTTTTGACTTATCATCAGATCGACTCAAGAACTTAATTAAATAGTAGTGCTATAAAATACTAAACAAATCAACGAAAGCACTAGTCGCCCCTGTATTACTCGTGGATACCGCTGTCAGAAGGATGTACAGCTTTAAATAAAAAAAATATCTTCAAAATTGGTGCACCCAGTCGAAAGTTAAGGTGACAAACATTAAAGAAAAAGTACAGTTGAATTGAGAAACCCCTTATTTTTTGGTGTCGTATAAAAATTACCCCTAAACACAGTGTGTTCATTTGAAGCGCCCCATCGAGAGGGATCCGGGATCCGTCCTTATAGAGCCACAGACGCAAAACGACCAAAATTGTATAATAATTAAGATTACACTTTATTTGACGTTCAATTGTTAAAATGTAACGTGTCTTAGTTGATTGACATTTGACGTTTTGTGAGTACTGGAACTGGATTATTATTATTGTTTGTTTGTGTTGTAGTAAAAAAGGTACATATTATAATATATTTTTATATTTGCCTAAAATTACTGTCGATATTTCTAGTGTAATTGGATGTAATTTTTATTTCAAGAAGTGTTGAAGAAAAAATGAGTGAAATTTTGAGACCAGAGGTTATATGGATCGAGGGAAGATGTTACAGAGTCAACGACCCGACAACAGAAATAAGAGCTTTACAAGAACATGATTTGTATGAGAATGGTAGGTAAGTAAACACATTTGTACATCAGCAGCATAAATAGATATTTGATGTTGGTTCCAGCTTCATGAAACATCCATACCAATTCTAAAAAACAATATAAATGAATGAAAAAACTAAAGATATGAATGGTGACGTTATAGCATTCTCAAATTGGTATATTAATGACTAGCTGTGCCCGAGGTTTCACTCGCGTAGATTTAGTTTTATATAATATATCGGTTTTAAATTGACAAAGTTTCATACAAACTTTCATCCCCTTGGGGGTAGAATTAATCAAAATCCTTTCTTCGCGGATGCCTACGTCACATCATTTACATGCATGCCAAATTTTAGCCCGTTCCGTCCAGTGGTTTGGGCTGTGTGTTGATAGATCACTAAGTCAGTCACCATTGAGTTATATATATTTAGATTGTGTTATTTTTGCAGAGGTAACATACAGCAACCTGGATGACGATGAAGATCAGGATGACATTGATGTTGTTCAGGTGGATGACAGCAGATACACTTCACACTTTCATGTGTCCAAGTAAGTGTCTTGTTACAATACCCACTGAAAACCAATGTGAATGTCTACAACTGAAAATTAAAGGTTGGGAAACAACAAGCAATTTACACTTTTTCACACATAGCAATTGACCACATGTGTGCAGTGAGTAACTAGGCATAAAAAAGAGTTTGATCTCATCATCAATGGTACACTTGTGGCCTATGGTGCTTTTTTGGAAAGTGAGTGAATGAGCAAATAAAAAATATATATTTTTTTAATTATACCATCATCCCAATTAAGAGTACTAACTCTTGTTTGTGTAACAAATGCTTTTGTTTCTATTTGCCTCTGTCCAGTGCCATCTCTATGACCTCCTTATATGTCATGTCAGACACCTTTTCTTTGACTTGTCCCATTTATGATAGCCTTGTTACTCCTCTCCCTCTCTTCACTTCTACCTTTCCTTCTATTATGTTTTTAAAGAAGCTATCATGTTGCATGAGGTGCCCAATCATCTTTTCCCTTCCATTTTGGATTGTTCTCCACAGTATTCTGTTTTCCTTGATAATTTTGAGTACATTTTCATTTGTTAACACATTCACAGCTAACTTTGCAACTTCTTCATAAATTCGATAAAAGTTGGACATCATTAGCAATTATTATTTTAATTAGAACCATAATAACCAAACTGCAACTATAGTTTCTATTTATAAAATGAAAGTAGCAATTATGCAAATGATTGTAACATACCTTTAGTTTCATTGTTATTTGTGTATACTAATACAAAATATTATTTCCAGGCATTACATTGGCTCAATCATTGGAAAGAAAGGTGCCATGAAGAGTAGGATAGAACATGACACTAGAACAGAAATAAAAATACCTAGGCAAGGACAGGAAGGAGATATTGTAATTTTTGGCCCTTCAGTTGCTGTAAGTTCCTCACTCACCATTTATTATACTAGGCATTATGAAGTAAATCAAATAGTACATTATTCTAATAGCATTTCTCTGTTATATGTTACGTATTCCAAGCCACATCAGTTTGAATTGATTGGAATTTTAATCACTAGACAGACTGACATCTGAAAATTACTACCAAATTTTATGGGGAAAATATACCCTCGTTTTTATAATAAAATATTTTTTTGCAGAATGTAAAGGCT
This sequence comes from Watsonalla binaria, assembly GCA_929442735.1. Classification (NCBI taxonomy): domain Eukaryota; kingdom Metazoa; phylum Arthropoda; class Insecta; order Lepidoptera; family Drepanidae; genus Watsonalla; species Watsonalla binaria. The sequence continues at coordinate 8,453,045 of OV838919.1, read as the reverse complement.
GCCAGAAGGAGAATAAATATAATTATAATGTCATCCAGAATGAGACAGTCGCCAACACATTTTTTATCAATACCCATGAATCAACAGGATATAATGAATAACTTTGAGAAATTCAAGGTAATCATATTGTTATAGAACAAAACTTTATACTCACTGCTAGCCAATTGGTTTATATTTAATTCACTCTACCAATGAACAACTAACTAGTGCCAATAATGAGACAATTAGTCTCTCAGGCACTATACATATTTGCTAATTTCTTCACAGGCATGTGTAGGTTTTGCATGTTTTCTTTCACAGTAAAACTTGTGGTGTGACATCATTAGTATTGGTGACTCATATTGTCAGTCCACTCTGCTAGTCTATCCACTCTTCCACCTGCTCTTGAAAAATATAGATTCAACTGTATATTTTTGCTTAAAATCAAAATGCAATATAATTTCAGGCTGCTGTTCTCAAAGAATGCGCTGGTAGCAGAGGACTTGAAGAGTCCCTCTTCATTAAGCCATACAAGCTCCATCTGACACTGGGAATGATGTGTTTAATGGATAATGAAGAGAGACTACATGTTTCCAAACTTCTCACTGAAGCCAAGGACACTATTATAATGTAAGATATCTTTTGTGTGAACACATACTGTGTGAGTGCTGGTACAAATCCACCTTTGTTTACTATTTTGAAAGGTCAGGGCTATTTTCATGTTTTCTATTTTTTGTTGTTTATATTTCTACTTTTTCTATTTGGGATTAAGTTAAGTTATAGCCGTGGTGGCCTTGGGGTTTGAGCAGTCGCCTGCTACGCAAGCGACGCAAGTTCGAATCCCAGCGGGGATGGACCTGTACCAATGAGTTTTTCTAAAAACTTATGTGCAGTAATTTCACACCATGTGTTTTACGGTGAAGGAAAACATCGTGAGGAAACCTGCATATGTCTAAGACGTATGTATAGTGCCTGAGACGGCGATGGATTCTCCCTCTGTCACGTTGGCACTTAATCATATTCGGTGAAATGTTGGTATTGTTACAACACCTCTGCTTACCCCTTCGGGGACCCTTCTGGGATGGCGTGAGTATATTTATTTTTATTTTTAAGTAAATTTTTAGTAGTATGTATTTATGTTTATATAAATTGTGAGTGATTTTTCGATACATAAAGTTTTGCATTGGTACCAGTTTACTGACCCGATACTGCAAACATAAATAAAATTATGTCTATAATTTGATAATTGAGTAATGTTCTATGCAATGAATTTATCAACCTCCGTAAATATGGTATGAATGCACAACCACACCTGTATTTCCTTCGGTTTTTGATATGAATGTATTATTATTTTAGTGAATCCTCGTTTGATTCCAGGCCGTTGGTGAAAGGTCCGCAGCGACTGCGAGTGAGGCTGCAAGGCCTGTCGTATATGAACGATGACCCGAGCCAGATCGACGTGCTCTACGGACTCGTGCGAGAGGAAGGATCCTCCGAAGGGGTGCTGCAGCGACTGGCCGATGAATTGCTCGTCTACTTCTATAAAGCAGGTCATTTTCTATATGTACTAATATTATAAACGGGAAACATTCGTAGTTTTGTTTGCATTTTATCTATTGATTGATAGAAACAAATCAATAACACCAATTCAAATAAATGTATCTATTAGATTGCTATATATAACCGAATAACATAGGCTATATTATTTCGAATTGCGGATTTCTTGCAAGTGGTGTAGTGCAAATTTTTACTGTGGTTAGAGATTTTCTTGTCATAAATATTAATTCAAAAATCCTTCACAGTCTACTCGGAATGATTAATTGTATCTACTAAAAGTAAGACAAATTCAATCACCACAAGAATAGAAATTAAAAAAGTTAACACTACTAGTGCCTTTCCAGGCAATAAAGTTCAAAAATTAAATGATCAAACATCTTGCATAGTTTCATTCAATGTTATTTATTTAACATTGATATACAGAGTTTTTATTTCCAGGTTACATGGACCGAGATCACGGCAGGGAAAATATTAAATTGCACGTAACATTGATCAACTCGAAGTACAGGAGCAAGTCGTCTTCAGGTAACGATTTTAATGAAGCTAGAGCCAGGCAACCGAGGGTTACATTCGATGGCTCCGATATCCTAAAGAAGTTCTCCAACTATGACTTCGGCGTTATGGAACTGAATGAGATACACCTCTCTCAGAGGCACTCGATGGGCACCGACGGATATTACCAGCCGACTTGTGTTGTTTTGACTGATTAAATAATGAATAAATTTTATTTCATGTTACTTTGCATTTTTCTGCTATACCTTCCACGAAAGATAATCCTAAATAGACGGGATAAATACTTGCATACACAGATAGCATGCCGCTACAACAACGTAGCGAAATAGAATAACGCTACCTTACTTCACTTTTGATGACCTATATTACTGAGTTACATTACTGGCAATTTACAATGAAAAAATACTCTTCCTACAAAAGTGGGTAATGTAGGAAGAAATTTTCGTTATTTGTACATGACTAGTTCTGTTTGCAGCTATGTACAAAGAACTAAATATTCTCCCTACATTACCCGGCTATGTTCGAAGAATCTTCGTACAATAATACTATCTAATAATATTTCTTCGTACAATAATACTATCTAGTAATGTACGAAGAACAAGGGGAAATTAACATGTTTCGAGGTGTTGCTCGAAACATGTTGATACTTTTTCGGAGGCGGGTTGTGGTTGAATTCCAAAGATTTCGAGCCAGATCAATACGCAATCTAATTTCGACAACGTTGACTCGTCAAAATATAAGGAGACTATTGAATAAAGTCACCAGTAACGTATGTACACATCGATGTATTTAAGTATGGCCAAGTGCGAGTCAGACTCGTGAACGAAGGTGCCGTACCATTATCTATAAAAACGGCATAAAATATCACATTCGTTGTTTTATGTATGAGAACCACCTTAATTATTCATTTTATTCTGTTTTTGTAGTATTTTTGTTGTTCTAGAAAAATAACTATTAACCAATGATTAACAATCAAAACTAAACTATCTAACCTGCTCACTCAAAACTACGTTTGACTGCAACTTAAAAGTATACCGACCTTTGCAAATATGGCAAGAATGCAAAAACACAGTCTTTTAGTAACTAAGCGACGTAGATAGGTATGATAATCAATTGTATAGTCTGCTAGACAGTCCCTAAAGGGAAATTTTCGGTTCCCGAAACATCAATCGATTTTTTGTTCACGTCGTGTTTAGCTACAGACTTAAAGGTTGGGGTTGCTGAGAAGGGTCGGTTGACATTACTTCATTACACATGCTATGCAGGGAGGGTGCAAGATTTGTGAGAGCATCACACACGAGTACTCAAGTCTGACACGAAAGCTGGTAAACTTCTATAGATGTACTAGTTGTGCCCGCGGTTTTAACCGCGTAGGATTAACAATAAAAACAACTACTTAGAGATTTATTTTTCGAATATACGGAAGCCTAAGTTACTCTTTATAACATCAGCTACTTGTCAACTTACTCTACCAGTGGAAGTACCGTTAAGATCGGTCTTGCCGTCTCAGAGATTACCCGGAACAAACAGATCGCGCTCATAAATCGTGACGGCACTTGTACCGTATAATATAAGTATATACGACACAGTCATATGCCAATGGTATTACAATCACAAAATTTGGTATTACAAACAGACGGAGACAGATGAAGATCTGTATGGGTACGTAAGTACTTAGGCACATATAAAAATGAATCCCTATTTCCCTTAACAAAAACTTGAATACTGATTTCGTTAATGTTATTCATTTTTTAAAACCCTCTGTGGAGGATTCTTATGGAAAGCAAACTTAAAAAACTTTCAAATATATATTATGGTAAAGAACCTGGTTGATCGAGCTGTGCTCGGTTTATTTTCTCATATATGCGAATACATACATACGTATGCTCACGCCTGTATCCCATAGGGGTAGGCAGAGACCACCGTTTGCCACATGCTACGATCCTTACATACTTATTTCGGTTAATTCACATTCATGCCTCTCTTCATACACGTTCTTACGAGTGCTCCGAATTTAACCATTCTGAAAAATACTATTAATTTGGTCATAGTAGTCCTTCCTTGGATGCCCTCTACCGATACTTCCGGTCACATTCGCTATATAAATTGATATTGGCGAAATTTACTGTCGTATTGTAATTATATTGTATGAGTTTTTTTAGTGCTTGAAAACATGGTCAAACCGATGTTTTCCAAAAATGAAACCTAGCTAGGTCTATTTTGCCCGTGAAACACATATATATACACATAAATTTTCATGAAAATCGTCGGAGTCGTTTCTGAGATTTAGATCCCATATATACAAGAATTGCTCGTTTAAAGGTCCTAAATATATATATATATATATAAGATAATAACTGGTGTATGATTTGAAACCGCAATGAAATAATTAGGCAACGCTATGGAAATATAGTTGTTATAATAATAGCTTTAGGTTTATTATTAAAGGATAGAAATAAATAAAACCTTCACAACGAGATAAAGCTGCGATAGTCGTATCCCTAGAGCTCGAACACGTAACGACCTCGTGCTTATTTCTGTCTTGTGCTTACCTAGTTTCTTATATTCCATTTCATTTTCTTTTCTCTTATAGTTGGAAACAATGGACTACCTACTATAGAAAGGTGTTGCTTGCCTGAAATTAAACAAATGTTATCGTTGAAAGTATTAAGGAACCAGTAAGAAGGAAATACCTCCAAATAGATCAGGGGCCCAACCCTGAGCCTTTATTGCAATTTTAGTTTGGTTGTGTGACAGTGGCAGGATGTATACACGTCATATATCTGTCATCTGTATCATAGCTATAACATCATGGTAGGGCACCATGTGTTGTGATTACTCACAACACGTACATAATGTATGAGAAGAAATTGTAGGTATAAAGTCTGAGACGGTGATGGATTCACCGTTAATTTATAATTTCTGGTGATATGTAAATGTTGTTAAACCTCTGCCTACTTCTCCGAGGACCCTAATGCATATGAAAATAAATACAACACTTGAGAAATAAACATTTTTTTTCTCCGTCGTTTGTCTGTTAATCTTTGAAACGGCTGGATCTATTTTAATGGGAATTTCACTTGCAGATCGCTGATGTTTCAAGGAGAAACTCAGGCTCCTATTTCTAAATAAAATTATGAATGAAACTGTGGGGCACGGCTTATATATAATATAAACATTTTGTAGTTTGTATTCATAAAATAGTATTACCCGTTTAATTTAAATTTTTAAACCTTTTCTGTTTATATCTACATAGGAAAAATTATTGGTGTGCCTTTCGTAGCATGCGTAGCTCCTTTGTAGCAAACACGATAGGAAGTGGCGAGGGGCGGGCGCTCCGCTGTGCCGCGACGACGTCAGTACGAGCGCAGTGCTACGCCACGCGTTCGCCCCACGGCGCGCGTAGCTCTCACTCCGCGACAAGTGCGAACTAAATTCCGTGATTTAATTGAATATTCAGCTACAGTTTCGTTAGCTTTGTAAGTGTAATAATTTTATTACTAACTACTTTTTTTCCGTTGAATTTAGATACTTTTTTCATCCCTATTTTCTTTAACGAATACAAAGTATTTTTTTAGTTATTGTTACCAATTTAGTAGTGATTGATTTATGTTTAAGTAAATATTAATATATAATTAATGTACAAATCATATGATAAATAATCACCATATTATTTTAATGTTAAATAGCAGGAGTAGAATAATTTAAAAATATAATCGTAGTAATCCTGTTTTATGTATGTATATATGTATATTGAATTATATCGGAAACTTTGAAAGAAAGCGAAGGCCGCGAAGATTGCCCGAGGGTATTCGGTAAGTAGGTGTCAGCGACGGATTTATAAAGATAGCTTCAAATGAATGACGAGCCCTCGTTATATGCTAAAACAAATCGCACCCCATTGTATGAAGGGGACCCTATCTTTCCTACCTTTCGTGAATCGCGCTATAAAGTAAAATAATACATATTACGTACATATATCGACGATAGGCTGGGTAGGCAGAGACAGAAATTGGTTAGATGTTTATAAGTGGATTTAAAAGACAATTCGCGTCCTACATAGAACCCTTTTGTATTAGATTGAAAATATGATATTAATGCCCATAATAAGGTACAACTTTGCTTTCTTTTGACTTAATTATTTATGTTTTTATATTTAGATATCGTTATTCGACAAGTCGTTCAAGTCGCCTAACTGAAGGTAAGACTCGTCATGTTATCGGAGAAAATGTTGAATGTTACTAGCTTATTATGATGGATTTTGGCCTTTCAATAGATATAACAAACAGGAGAAACATTAAGGTTTTTGTGTTTCGTATATACTTATGTAAATTACGTTATGTTGTAGTATTATTTTATATATAAATATTATATTATATTTCAGTTAAATAGGTACATTTTCCGTAGTTCCTCGTCAATGCGAGTGTAACCGCGTGGTTCACCTATAGTCGTTCAAATCAGGTCAAAATTTATAAAAAAAGTGGAACAACCGGACAAAATTATAGTTAATAGGATAAGGATGGGGAGTTTTCAAATAAAGATAATTCTAAAAGGCGTTAGAGATCCCTTTATAACAGATATAATTTATTGCTAATCCCAATAAAGGTTCCGATATTGTAACCTGTTCGGCAGTTGGATTAAAGTACCCTAAAAAGCTTATATTAGGAGACGTGCTACGTCTGGCTCAATATTTAAATGAAATTTTTATTGAATAATCTAGTTTCTGGCAACGACCTAGTTTTTCTCAAAGTTCAAGCTACTCTTATTACCTATTTCATAAAATTTTAGGAAGATAGGTTCAATCGAACCAGACATAGCCAAGACTTGATTCATATTAGAATGGATAGCAAAAACGTGTATGTACTGTAAAGGGCCGCGGTGGCCGTGTGGTTTGAGGAGCCGTTAACGGAAGCTACTGAAGTTCAAATCTCATAGTTCACGTCGTATCACGAGCTTTGCGGTGAAGGAAATCAAAACACCGTGATGAAATCTGCATAGTGCATAATATGTCTGAGAATATAATGAATATAGGTATGCGTTTAATATCATCCAAATCAGCTGAGCCGTTTTTGCTTGATTGAGTAAAAAGCATCCGAGCATAATGCTTATATTATTCTGCTACGAAAACATTTAATGAATTCTGTTCTGAAGCATTCAAAACACGCTGATTTTATAATATTATTATTGGAAAGGTGGCTTTAAATTACGAGCCTTCGAATAAATCTCTTTCAGAGAATACATTTTAATATTCTCAATGCGAGCAATTTCCGTAGAAATAATAGAAAGAATAATAGAGGTTGGGGCTGATTTGATAAGGTTATAAAACAATGAGGGATGTTGATCGAATCCCTTGTATTAATATTGATTGAGCTCGACGGGTTTGCGCTCATCTCGGTTAAGTAGTAACTCGCATTATAGTATTAATGTGTATTTACAGAACAATGTGGTTAGCACACACATCATTATACCTAGTTGTAGTATAGTTGTCTACTGAATACATATAGTATCTAGTGTAGAATTTAGATGCAATGAAAATGTTACCTTCTTTGATCTGTTCAATGTTTTTACGTCGATTGATATGTCGAAATCAGATTTGCAAGTTAACCTATCTCAGGTACACCTATGATATCACCATGATACGATATACCAACTGAGCAATTAGGTACCTAAAGTACGTATACTCAAATGAAGTCTGTTATCAGTCACTAATATCTTATTTTGACATTTGATTATATGGTTGCGGCCGGTAATTTAGTATCATTGATTTTCCGATATGGGCGTATTCATTGATTACACCTACATTTCGTTTGTGTAAAATGCCTACCTTTAATAATTAGTCCACACGGGATTAAAAATAGGTCTCAGCTTTAAATAATATTCTAGACTGTATGTATGAGTGCTGTCCTCAATTTAATTAGAATAGGTACAAACTCGAACGATTTAGGCAAGATCTAAAACAAATTTGATCATTATTGTAAAGGTTTCGATATAAAGACAATTTCATTTTGAGCACCTATTTTCCAACCGATATTATAAAGGATGAACCTGACCTTGATTTGTAATATAACTAGTCTGGAAGTCAGCTGGCTCTTACTTTTTGGCTTCTGTTTGTAAACACACGTTTATTGAAGAATCTTATGTCTTATTGGCACATAATATACGTATATGCTAGAAGGTCTTCTTATATTTTTCAACTAGCACTCTTTGGAAATGTGAAGCAATGTTATAGCTACCACCGGGTCGTGAAACTGTGATCGTATTACTTTGTCAGAAGCCCTAAAACGCGGTGTGACACCCCCGCTATGTCTATTGGTAATACACGTTGATCACGCAAGCATTTCGCATAATTCGAAGGTTTATTTAAATGAATAATGTAAACATTATTAAAACATATTTACCGTAAATTTGACTGCCAATGCATTAACATAGCCGTAATAAGAATTTATTCAGATATATTTTTATGTTATTCGTGTATATTGTTTATGTTACACCATCATAGGTAACAGCTAGAATTATGACTATTTTCGATAAATCACATTATAATAAGAAAATATATAGACTTAAGAAAAGCTATTTTAAGTGCGTTAAATGGGCGAAAGGAAGATCTTCATTGTTACAATGTGAGGCGCATAAAAATGTATGCGTAGGTATTAGTATTTAAAAATCCTAAATAAAATCACAGGTCTACAAAAAAATTTTTTTTGTTTGGTGCCGCTAATTTTATGTTATAATTTAGTTAATTAGTCCGCAAGACGTCGTCGAAAGCTGTCAAAATCACGAACCTACGTTCAGGTTTGTTCCGATCGATCCTAACCTAAAAATGTATTTTATTGTACTTAATGTCATCGTAATCAATTAATTTCTTTTTTAAAGTAATAATATCCATATGCCGTTGTCGAGAAGGTGTTGTGTAAATAATAATTTAGACAAGTTTCCTGAAAATCTTGGAGCGTATAGCGAAGAACAAGGGGAACGTTTCCATCAAGATTTAAAGGTGATGGAAGATAGGTACCAAGGTCGCTGGGATGTGCATATTATGGCAGATTACTGTTGGAGTATTACACGGGAATGTCCTGAAGACATCCACCGAAGAAAATGTAGAAAGAGGAACTTCTAACCTGTAAAATATCGAGTAATTTAATGTATTTAAATGTTTCCAATTAAATTTTCTTTTGTTTGTTATTAATTTATTAAATTCTTTTTAATTTATTTACCCTTGCGAAATCTCAAAAACTACACGTAGTATTAAAAAAGTAAGTATAAATTTTTTATCAGGGTACCAAATGTACTTGAAATCAGTTTTACTTTTAGCGGCACCAAAATCATTGTAGGCCTGTGATATAAGTATCATATAACTTAGAACCTCGTAGGCTTTGCAAATTAACACCCAAAATGAGGTTTCGGGTCGGATGATGAATGGGCGAGGGCCGCGCGGCGTACCACATCGATCCGTTTCAAGGGGCAACATTCCAAATATAAAAGACAGTCGATATAAATGGGACAGTGACGTACTATACACGATTATTATGTACATGAAAAAACGGACAGGTTTTTACCTAGGCCTAATATACTACGTCAAAGGTAGCGTGTGACGGTGGTGAATCAGTCTGCCCGATGGTAATTAATAATTAATTATCCTAGGTAATTAGAGGTCTTCACTCTGTTGCAGAATAACTTCCAACATCATATACACTGGCGATGTGTTTCAAGAAAATTTTAAACACTCTTTTATCCTGCTTCAGCAAGTATTGCAGTCGTTTCTCTTATTCAGACGTTTCGAGCTTCGAATTAAAACATTGTAATTTACTTAAATCTATGATTCTGTCTGATCTAGAATATTACTTTTTGGTATTCTTTTTGTTTAGTACTTACCTACCTGTTTTAACAATATTTAACAAGATAAAAACGGTTTACAAATAAAAACGTTACCATTTTATGTATAGACTTACTGAGTTATATATTATGTCGTTTATCTCTTTCAGCGAATCAAGTGTAACTAAACAGGCTTATTTATAAAACATTTCTTCACCGATGTTTTATAATACTTAATACTTCAAATGTGTTCGTAAAGATACTGCCAAGTAATGTTGTTATTTAGAATGTTTGCGACGGAATAATCACATCGCTGTACTTACCCGAACTTGTTTCCAAACTAAGCTCCGTTGAGAGCAATCCACTCTTGCCTCTGAGGGCCTCAGGCCCCGGCTAAGAGGCTATTGTTTGCTATCAAAACGGTCCCACTGTGATTGCTTATAAGCGGCATACGAACCTCTAAGCTACTTTTCAAAGTACGTGAGTTGATTATTTCGTACAATACGTGATTATAATCGTATTTATTTACCTATTCATTTCAAAAAAACCACGGTGGCCGTGGGGTTTGAGCAATCGCCTGCTATCGACATTCACAAGGGCCAAAACTGAATATATTTACTGAATAAATATTTTTCATTTTCATTTACGCAAGCGACGCAACTTCGAATCCCAGCGGGCCTGAACAATAAGTTTTTCTAATAACTTACGTGCAGTGATTTCACTCCACGTACTTTAAAGTGAAGTAAAGCATCGTGAGAATGCAGGTTGCATATGTTTGAAAAGTAATTCAAAAGACATATATTCGTAGTGCCTGAGACCGCGATTGAATATCTATCTGAATTCACTAAGTATAGAAATATTTTTTTCTCACGCCACCCAAGAAATTGTATCGTCGTGGAGGTCGCGGGAATTAATGAATGAAAGTTTATTTTTCAATATCTATGGGCTGTGGATATCTGGGAATAAGCCATTCGAAATAGTGTACTTTGGTGTTTGAATTATTTTCGCTAGTATGATTTGTCTGGTAATTCCACCCGCCAACACAAAGCTATAAATAGTTTCTAGTCGAGAAAATGTAGACCTCGTTCCTTGAAAGAGCTTACGTGTTTCTGACGCTATAGTTCGTAGCTCCCTGGCGTGCACATTACTCTCAGAAAAAAGGAATAAGGTGTACCTGGTGAGCGAGCGTGCTATAAATCAATATTTTACTCACGAGTATGTTACACGGAGTCACTTAACTATATTGTATGTGAGTGAGTGTAGGTACTTCTTAACTTGCTCAAACTTCTTTATTACGTGTACCATATAATACGGGATGTAACTTAATAAATCTAAAAACTTTTGCGTCCAAATTTTCATAATAAACAAAATTATTAGGTACATACTCGCTTAAATTTAGCTCCGAGGAAAACACTCCTTAAATATAACAGTCGTCGAATTAGGTACATTTTCTGAGACAAGGGCGCAACTTGGGGAAATGTTTCTTCTGTTTTGTAAATATCTAGAGATAAGCAGATGGCTGAATAAATCTTATTTTGTTGGTCGTTATAAGTCGGAGAGCCTTGGCCTAATTAGTAAGCGCGGGTGTAGGTCCGGATGCGGCGGAGGCGGTGACAGCGTTGAATGCGCTCTCGTGTCGCCCGGCCCCGCACAATGGTGCTCCCGTGACAACTAGCAGCTCGTGACAGAACGAACGCTCTCATTTAGGTACTACTGGCAAAGACGTGCGACTTACTACTTATTTATTATATATTTTTTTTAACGACTAATTACATTTCTTTCTTCAAAATTATGATTAAAAATGTAAAAAACCAATTAAATGAATAATGCGAGCTTTATTAAATTATCTATGATCGAATCATATAGCCTTTAATTTTTTTTGTAATTGCTCAAGTAACGTAAATTATAATAGAAAAATCTTAATATTACTAAAATAAATAATTGGCTTTTCTCGCTCAGAGAATCAGCATTGCTATTCAACGTGGCAATGCTGCCAGCCTTCTTGGCACGATCCCGAGAGACACCGATTTGGGCCAAGTTTTCTACTTGTAATTAGTTTTTAGTTACCTATTTATTATAAATAAATAATGTAACGAAATAAATCCAATTATCTTGAAATAAGTTTTTTTATCCCCTTAAAGCTTAAACTACGTAGCTAAGTACTTTCTAAGCTGCAGTTAGTATTGAATACACGAATCTAGACGAACTAAAGAAAACGTGATCTACGTCATAAAGCCCTTGTGGTGTCTTTATGTTTCAACACATCAAGTTGATGGCTGGCCATTATGTCTGAATTTGTTTTACTACCGAAGCGAGGGGTTAACTTAGCGGTAAAATTAAAGGTATTAAGCGCATATATATCTTTATATGTGTAGCTACTACGAATCACTCTAGGGAAATAACAATAGAAAATAAAACAAGCGGTGTGAAGCATTGATTGTTACTCTCGCTTAGACGTATGAAATTCGGAATGTCTTAAAACATAGGTTTACATAACTTGCTGTTTCCCGCGGCCGCTTGGACTTTTATAAACACAAATGATTACTGGAAATAAATATATCCTCTGTTTTTTGTTTAAGATGTAGTTTTCAAACGGTCATTTTTTTAAAGTTGGTCCAGTAGTTTTTGTATTAAATCGTAACACATAATCAAATCATTCCTCTTTATATCTCATCGTTATCGAGGAAAACCACTGAATTGCACGATGTGGAACTAAATCATACTGTTCAAAGATAATATTTTAAAGTTATTGGCTCCGTCGAAAAGGTCGTAACGTTCCGCCTCAAGACAGTTTGGGTAATACCTGTATTAAACGAGGAAACGATCCCTTACCTTTGCTGATTTTACCGCCATGTGAACTTTTTTCAACGTCGCGTGATGTAACCCACGTCTTGAATGGAGGATATTTTAGATAAAAACATTATATTGTAGAACCTTAGATGTTATATTGCGGACCTCTTCCTTATTAGCTTTATATGAGTTTATAGAGGCGGAATATGCAATAAAGGGTAACTCAGTAACACTAAGATACTTAGCTTAGCTTAGCTTAAATTAACGTCGTAGAGAATCAAAATTGCGATATAGCAGAATACCAACTGGCATGTAAGTATTTGTTTTTCTAAAAACTCAAATGCAGGGATGCCACACATGGAGCTTTACGATGAAGAAATACATCGTGAGGTTACAGGAGTTACATATTTCTGAGAACAAATTAAAAATTTTATTTATATGGTCTGAGTAAGTGACTCACCATCTGTCATATTGAGAATTGGGTGTTATATTACCTCTTCCTACTCCTTCGGGGACTCTTCTCAAAAGGCGCGTTCACACATAACTATATGTAGATCTGAAGTAGTGGAATAACTATAAATTGTTAACAAATGAAAATAGTTTTCAGAGCCTAGTTGGATTTACAAAATAAACAAGTAAATCCCTTTGTTTCGTAAATTTCAAATTACATAAGTTTGAAATTACGAGGGGCTTGCGCTTCCATCCGATTATCACTTATCCTCTTTGCATTATCATATTTGAGCGTACCTAGCGTACCTTGTGAGTGAATAAGGTACGTCAATAATAGCAATTAAAAATGTTCCTGTATTTTACTTCAAGCATCTGGGTTAATACCGTGGACAAAGTACACGTTTAGTTCACATAAAACATTTCTTGAAATCGGATACCGAATTGTTTTTATTTATTTGAACAGGGGCCTTACCATAAGCTCTTATTGCCATGATAGTTTTGCTCTTATTATGAGACAGATGTATTTGACGTATATACATCTGTCACAGTCACACTGCTGAAATATCATTGCAATACGAGCTCACGGCCAGGCCCCAGTAAACACGTAGTTTTTGAAATAAATTATTATTTTCAAAAATAACTTGTTACTAATGTGGTGCTTAGCGGGATTAGTGGGATTCAATTTCACGCATGTAAAGTAATGGATCAGCATCAATAACTGGGAGCTCCCTCGTGGGTAATCCTACGCGTGGAATAAATCTTCACACTGTAATATAATCCTTGGCGGGCGAATTTTCATACAATACGGCTTTTATTACGTAACTGATGGAGTCGGGGAAGCGGAAGCTCGCACCTAGTGCTAGTACCGTTCTAAAACCTTGTAATATAACCAGCTTGCTTCTACAGTTTCGCTTGCGTGGCAGTAAGCTTTCACATACGACCTTTAGGCCACATTTATCCCCATTTGGGGTGGAATTACGAAATTTCATGTCTCTAGGTCCAGAGGTTTAGACTGATTTCAGTCAGTTAGGAATTTTAATTGTATGATATGTAGGTATAAATAAATTAAAATGAATTAATATAAGACCGTACTTAGCATGTTGATAACAGTGTTCTCTAGCTACCCTCATGATATACGAAGTGAGCATATTATATATGCAATTACTTAAGTTTGTCGGCTTATTTTTTTAATAGATTATATTTTTCAGAGCTAGTTAACAGTTAAGTGGTTTTACATTTCATAAGTGAAAATGAAAAATGATTAATTCAGTTTAGACCATGGTAAGGCCTCTGAACCTACCTTTGAACATCGATAAACTGCCACCTAATAAATAGTTACCAGAATATTAACTGATTCCGTTTAGTCAAAAAGGTAAACAGGGGTAAGCTAATGTTTTGAAACTTATCAAAGTAAAACCATGCGGGTTGGCTCATAAAGTCTTAAGTACTGGTGGATTACATTCGTTGTCCAAATTAACTTGATGAAGTAAGTGAGGGTAGGTGGGGTCTCGTGCGGGAACTTTCGGGAAGTGCGTTGTAATTTACTGCCAAGTTTATGAGTTCATGAGAGTTTAGGTTAATGTTGAGGGAATGTTGCGAAGCTCTTGACGTTCTTTTCACGACTTGTTTTGCATAAATCGGGGCTGCGCGCGGCTCGTGTGACATATATTTACGTTCAATATGCGGTTAACTTTCACGAAACGTTGCGCGGAATGTATTCATGGCATCGAATTCCTTACGATTTAATAAACGTGCCCTTTTATCGGAGTATAATATTGTCGTATATTCTGAACAACAGTTTTGCACATTGCATTATTTTATGAATAAAATCTTATGAGCAGCATATATGAAAATTTCTATATTATTTTTTCAACTCCTTATGAAATGATGAGAGCAAGTTCTCCAGATGGAGGATATAGTCTTTGCTTGGAATTGAATTATTGCATATGTGCTTTATTAATTAATTTTATTATTGAATATGCTACTTAGGTTGTTACGAAATCTGAATCACTATGACATTTAGGGCTTATGCTATTAAAACAAAGCCCATAATCATAGTAAAAGGATTATTTTATTTCAATAAAGCCGACCCTGACCGTATACCTGAATAGACGACGACGCGTCATATTATTTATCTCCTCTTCGAGACTTAAATCATATAACCATACTATCTATTAAAGTCGCTTTAATATTTTTAGCGACAAGGATGGCACCACGGGTACGTGTTGTGAAAGCTAATTCCAGAACAGCGCCCAGAGAATACAGATGTTATCTAGACAAGTTAACGTTTGATTTATCTGATAGATAGGAGAGATCACGTGCGAAAGTTATTTGTTAGACGATTTACAACAACATTGCTAATAGATAGAGTTAGGTAGGCGATTGGTTTTAGTGGACAGACAAATATTGACATACTGATTAATACTCCGGTTTGCGCTTATGATTTCAGTGAGTACCTACTGATTTGTTGATGAGGTTAATGGTGAAGGATAGTATAGAAAGAAAACGCGTAGACTGATAAAATATTTATTGAAACAGGTGGCCTTCTTGATCTCGACCTTTCAATTCTTGGGGGAGTGAAGGGGTAAGGATTGCAATATTACATTGTTAGAACCTCAATGGTTTAGTGATTTGTAGCCTACATGATTTGTCACATTTTATCTTATTATCCTGGCTAATGGGTGGGCGATGGTGCGAAGAGTGGGTGTTATTTTAATAAATATGTATGAAGCAGTTCAAAGATGTGTGCTTTATACGTGTAGGTATTATCGAATGCCTATCTATTATGTATATTTTATATATTCAAGTTCAAGTTATATATAAAAGCACGTAGCACTTAAAAAGTTTTTTTACACGTAAGTAGGTTAGTCGCGCAGAATTGGAATTGCTTATATAATATTTTCACGAGAAATCGAATTGGATTATTCGTAATTTCAAAACTCGTCTGTACTCCGGGTGCCTTTACTGATCTTCAATTTAGCGGGAAATTGTAATATGCTACTGTATCGTGTGACATAGGACATTCATTGTTGTAGAGGATACATTGTTGGGTAACAAGGGGAACAAATAAATGCTCCTTTCTCGCTGCGGATTGAAAACGGCCATCTCGAGAGCCACTGATTGAAAATAGATTCCTTTTATTGCTATCCCCCAATCAGATATGTATGGTACCAATTTGGATAGAAATTAAAGCGATAAAATATATCGTAGCCTTAAAAATACTATCAAATATTGCAAAGGTTTAGACAAAAAAAAATATGGATTAATAAAAAAACATATTATTCATACACACGTCTTCTCCAAAGATTTGTAACTCCCATAAATTTACTCGTGATCTATCACTCTCAATCGCGTTTCACACATTTCGCTGAATTTTTGGCAAATGTCTGCCAGGTTCCACTTGAGTCATACAATTGCCTGACAAACTTGTGACATAACAAATCACTTTACGTAAAGTTAAGAACTAGTTTCATACGATCAGTGAACCACATGGCCACTACGGAAAAAACATATTACTGCAGTATAGTTTTCATAGCTTTCATAAAGAACTCAGCGCTTCCAAACCCGGATTATTTATGACATGATTTATGAGTTAATCATAAAGAAATATTTATCAATGTATTTGTAAATGTATTTATTAACGGCAGTATCCCATTGATGCGAGCGGCCTCGACCCAATCAATACACGCGGCACTAACTACGCGATCCGAGCGTGTGCTATGATTTCGTAGACGTGCTACGTGCTACGAATACTTTCTTAACACACTTCACGCTGTTTTATTCAGAAATTGATGACTGACTGACGAAAAATATTGCTATATTAAGTTACGGCGTATCATATAATTCGTAAGTAGGTACCTGTATGAAAACATAGTAAAATAATATGAAGAGAATGATTTTGTAACAGAGGTAATATGAATGTTGGCGTCGCGGGAGGTGAATAAGCTTCTTAGACGGTATTATTTGATAATCTGGTTTGCAGCGCAGTTATTACAGTTGTGTATTCGCAAGCAACAATCTCTTCATACAAGCAATCGTCTTTATTGTTCAATGCTCAACTTCAACTACATTTGCTTTGGTTTAAAGTGACTCCGCGTTAATTATACGCTGGAATAAAGGATCAATACTGCTAGACTGCTTTCTTATTCTCGTCCTTTATAGCGTTAATTTACGCAAAATAGATGTAAGTACAACGTACGTGTATGTAATAGTCTAATGTATGTTAATTACTTATATGATGCTACACCTGTGAGTCAGTGTAATTACTTGTGGAAGGTTTTGCGTTAATTAAACTTAACTAAGGTCTATCACACTAACCATTTTGTATTGGTGGAAATTGTATAGGTAGTAGGTAGTAGGAACTCAAGTCGGAATAAAATAATTTATAGTCTACTGGCTGATTTCTTTTTCTTACTTTTTGCAACTGTAAGTAAGTTTTTCAAGTTTCTTTCCTTTAGGAATTAGCTTAGCGATCCAGCGAGGTAATGCAGCCAGCTTACTGGGCACCATTCCCGCAGACACTAATTTAAATTCCGTGTTTTATTTATAATTTTTATTTTTATTATATTTTTCTTTTTTTTCACCATGTGATAGGTTTAAATAAGCTATGTATATACAGATAAATTTCTGTATACATATAATACTGACTATACAACGTTTCCATTAATAAAATAGGTATTTAATGTTTATAAATATCTCGTCCTGACTGACCAACGCAGACCCTAAGTGTCGTAGCCTCTTGCCTTAAAGACTTGAAATTTGAAGTGATTTTCGTGATGAGTAAATGCGCGCTAAGAAAGAATACTTGGAAATGTATTCTTTATTGTAGAGGTTAAATAGGGGTTGAAAGTATCTTAACTTTTTTTAGGGGTAGTCTCGTATCGTATATAATATAGGGATTTTTTTTATAATTTATTTTAATAGTAAATAGGTAACTAAAAACTAATTACAAGTAGAAAACTTGGCCCAAATCGGTGTCTCTCGGGATCGTGCCAAGAAGGCTGGCAGCATTGCCACATTGAATAGCAATGCTGATTCTCTGAGCGAGAAAAGCCCCAGCCCGCTTGTCACGAGAAGCTTCTACCAGACGACGTGCAACCTCTTTGAAAAGTTGATGAGCATCTGGACCCCAAGGTCCCAGAGTTTCAACCGCAAACGCAGAAAATATGTATCCTTGACCAATGCAAGCATATTTCCGGCGCTTGAGGCACTCCTGCTGAGCAGCAGCAGCACCGGCCGCCACAGCAGTGCCGGGGAGATGGGACGGAGCCAAAGTTAACGTTATTTTTTTAAAAATAAAGTAACACGGGTATCAACAATTTTGGAAAAAGTCTTTAAGGGGTTGACCCCGTTAAAGGTAAAATTTACAAGTTGTAATACAATATGAAATTAGTAAAGCTGATTAGTTTTTCTCAAGGAAGACGCAAGAAATAATTAATTTCTTAAAAAAATTTACGGAGGTAACCGCGGGGTTCTGCAAAGATATATGAATGCAAGTTTTACTCATTCATATTCAGGAACAGCGCCATCTCGCGAAGGGTATGTTAAACAGTGAAGCAAACGTTACTATGAAAATTTGTCTATAAGGTATATTTCTTTACCAGAACCTGTCTGTAGCGACATCTATAAACGTTCAGAAAAAGGTTTTCACGTTGAGTTTCTTGTGATGTGGACAATCGTAAGATGTCGTTACTACTGAGAATGATAGTCATGTATGTGATATTGAAGTGAACTTCAGGTTCAAACGTGACATGAATAATTTTCAACTCAGAATGCATTAAATTTACCTACAATATTAACTCCTACTTTTGATTGAGATTTTTCATTTTTCTTATCCTTAACAAATCTAAACCTTGTAAATGATGGAATATATATAGGTATTCATTTTGTCTTGTTTGCATGGCGTGAGTTAATCATACAAGGGAAATTGTAAGTAAACTGGCGAGCTACATCATATTTACTTAGGCGCATCAGTTGCTAATGGACATAATGGCAGTGCCACTGAACAGAAAATGAAACAAAATATTTTGTTCGTATATTCGTAGACAGCAAAATATATGCGAGTAAGTAATTGAAAGTCGAAGTTATACGTGTACTTGGCTCATTCAATTTCTATAATTGGCTGATCGGTTTAACCCAATACTTTAGATACAATTTGCAAAAACCTTTTGCCTCATCACTCGTACTGTAATCATGTGTAATTCATTTTAGAACTAAGTATAGTTAGTGATGTTATTTTGGTTATGTTAATCTAATATAATAAGATGGAAAACTAGCAACATGAGTTCCACTTTCTGTTGAATACAGAAAACGGACACTTGCTATGCGAGGGGCAAACCAAACAAACGTGTTGGTTACTTTTTTTTAATAATCTATAAACTCCTATTAAAGAAGTCTTCTATGTTAGAAAATGAACGTCGAATGAACTTCCTTGATATTCCATTTCTGTCTGATTGAAACCTTACACTAGGTAATATACATAACGCATGGGATTTGTGATTGCAGCATTAGTGCAACGTATATCACGTTCAGATAAAATATATTACTAAAATTCCTTTATTAAAAATAAAACCTAAGACAATCCTAGGTTTAAAAGTAGTTCCATCTCTTTCTCCGACACGGATTTCAAAAGTGATGGACATAGTATTAGTCCGAGTTTGGTCTAGTCTTGGATAAGGGGGATAGTGTTTACCATGCAAACCAGGCTGCAGTGGTCGGCGCGGCGGCAGGGCGGCGAGGGAGCGGGGCGCGCCGCCGCCCGCCGCACGACGCGATCACTCTGCAGCGCTGGGCGGGCGGGGTGCACGTCATTCGCGCGACCTACCACCTATTATACTATAAACTCGTTAGTCTCAGTGACGTAAACCTATACACCCGTGGGTAGTGAACCGGACTCATTAACGGTAGGAACAAAGTGGAAGAGCCGTTCGTTTCTAGTGCGCGACATATACAGATAACCTTGCCCGCTGCATTTATTATTCAGTGACTGCGCTGTAACCTATAGCCAGGATGGCGCCCCATAAAGGTATTATTTAAAAACATTCATATTTTATTGTACATAAGCATAAGCTTTAATTGATGTTAGATTATTTTTCGCTGTGAATATATTATTTATGAAATGTTTAAAAGCTCAAATTGCACTTCAGAAAGTGAGGCTACGTAACTAAGCGGTGTTTTCCAACTTAAATAAGCATATCTATCATACTTACTAGTTATGCATGTGTATGTATGTACTTAATACATACTGAACGCTCGTTTGAATCAAATGAATGATACTTAATTGATTTTTCCACAATAGCACCCGGTCCCAGTAAGCTATGAGTAAGTACATAATATGCAAATGCAAGACCTTGGCGACCTTGTTGTTACAAACACTCGTGGCACTGATTTCATGTACTTTATGTATTTATAAAGATAACATATTTTTATAGTAGCTAGAAAGCTGCTGTGCTTGGGTAAAACATGACATATAAATAAATGATTTTTAATTCCTTGTCTGCTGATTAGCATTTAATAATTGAACTAAATTGAATGTAACTTCGAAGGATGGCAAAACTTAAATTCACTCCTTAAGGATGAAGATGATAGAAGAATAGGCTGAAAATGTTATTATAAGCTGGGATATGATATCCGTATGATTTGATTGGTATGTATCGGTTCTCCTCTGAGCAGGTCACTAGTAACTGGTGGTAATAATACGAGGACCTAAATTAAATTGACGTTTTCTAGAACTATCCGACGTTTTATAGAAATGGGGATGCTAGAACACCTCGCCCATTTCTCCGTGGACTCTCTTGGGACGGGGTGTACTTACGTGGTATTAAATACTTCATTATCATTGTTTAATTTTTTTTGCATTATTAATAGCTCCATTTGAGAAGAACTCATAGTCGAAGTCGAAGATCTAGTCTTACGGCAAGTTTTACCAAAGACTTAAATAATCTGTAAATTATTTAACAACTAAGTACCTTTGTTTTAAATGAAATCACCAATAGAAGTTGGAGATTTAATTTTCATCGTGGCGGGTTCTTCTCAGTAAAAGCAAACTTCCGACCCAGCGGTAACATATGTCATCCTATATAAACATGTCATTCCGACGATTTGAAAGTAAGTACCTTGTTCAAAGTCTAATCAAATAAAGATTTGTGTTTTTTTTTGATTAACACGAAATTTTATTTCTAATTAAAAGTATATTTATTAAAATGTGTCCGTTCGTAATAGTTCTCCATTTCTTTTTTACCCATGTTTGAGTCATAGACGAATAACTTCTCACTATTGATTGACTGTGTTATGTAATATAGGGGTTGCTTATTACGAAACCTTGATTTGATCAACACGAATATTCGTATTTACCCAAAACCAAATATGTAGTAACGCGTCTTAGTAAATTAATTGTGACGGCTCCCTCGGAGTGTGAGGTGGAGGGATCATATTACGTGGGATAAGTAGTGAACGATAGCAAAATAAGCCGTAGAACAGTAGCCAGCGGGGGAAGGTCCCAGTGGCGGTCGTAAGCGCTATTTACGGCCCGAACGGTTCATTTGCCCTCGGTCACTTTATTGCCAGCCTGAACTTTACTTAATGCATACTACACATTCCCACACACAGTTATTACTCTTTGATTTCTTTAGAGACATTTACACGAAGCTCTACTTTTATTTATTTCTCTCCTTATAGATTTTCTATCCTTTCAAAACTATTTTTATTATGCTCGATACATAAAGTAAATAGATTTTTTAAGATGTGCTCGATTTAATTTTCTTTTATTCTGAATCTATTATAATCTGCTTATTAATTAACTTATACATAGTATATTTGCCTAATAGATTATCTTATAATAAAAGTCTGTCGATATAATATTATGAATAGTTTTTGTATCGAACTAATTTGAGGCAACTTTGCCTACATAGCATGTACATATTTTGGCGTGCTTATAATGTTGCAGTCCTTTATTTACCCTTTAGGTATCGTAGATATAATATACGCAATATATGTATTACGTAAGCTTAATTTGTAGTGAAGGAGCACCTTTATAATAGAAACTATACCTAACTAGCAGCATCGTGTCTCAGGTTATTACTGGAACATATTGAGTTAGCGGTTTAGATGAGAGTTCATAGCAATTTAACCTACAACGAAGCCACAACTGAAGTTTAAAACATTCTTTGCAGTAATTGATAGAGATTTTTATCTGCGTTTTAATAAACAATATGATTTCCATAGTATTCTGTATTTGAAAATATCTCAAAATAAGTTTTTTTTTATACACACATAAACCAAGTACTTAAGTATCCATATAGGATACATATGCAGTACTCGTAAGTAAGTACCTAGCGTAGTAGGTATCGTTCATGTCGCATTGTGATTTCGAGACGAAATATTCATGTTCAGTTCATGGCGTCTGGTCGGCGACGATCAGCGCCAGTCTCGGCGTCGCGACGGCGGCTGACCTAGGGCCGAATTCATAAAAAAAATATTAAAAGAAAGTAAGTACTTAAGTACTTAACTTTTGTTCAATCAGTTCTCAAATATACTTAAACTAAATGACATCCGCTACTTACATTAAAGATTTAAATATATATCGATATCAACGCTAACCAAATAGTACGTATTCTGTGCTTTTAAAATAATACATATGCTCACGCCTGTATTCCCCGAAGTGGTAGGCAGAGGTGTTGTTGTCACAACACCCACTCTTCACCGAATTTGATTAAGTGCAAACGTGACAGAGATGGTGAGTCTAAAATAATAATTATTGAAATATGTTAGATTCTAAGTGAAATTAATTACTTTCCATTTAAAATCAATATTGAATGTAAGTAGGCTGAATTGAAGTACGGTACGACCTCCAGGCTCTATCTACGAAAATTAATATTTATATTAGAACAGCTTACAAATAAAGGGTTGGAAGGGTGTCAGAGCACGATCGTGTCGGGCGACGCTGGGCTATCCATCATTTTGGTGGCCATTAACGTTAAACGTAGGTCGAAGGCTGAGGGCGCGCCACGAGTCACGCCATTGCTCGCTAACTCGGCCGCAACCACTCGCGTCCTCTTTAAACTAACTTCTACATAGACGGTCGATATATAAAGTGGCAAACATCGTTGGAACTCAATAATATTATGTTATTACCGTATGAGAATTATTTTTGCGGAGCTTACTATCAAAAAGTATTTAGGTAGGTTCCTACTTGTAAACAAGCTGGCAAATAAAATTTCTTTAAATCTATTTTTGGACTATCAACATCAAGTAGTCTTTGTTTGATCGAACTTAATCAAACAAGCTATCATACCAAATACCAAAATAATCCCTTAATCAATTCCTTCTATATCTACTTAATGTACTTACTCCACAAAATATTCCGTGTCCTATTCTCAAAAATAAATGGTTGTTATCAAAACATTCAGATATAACTAGCAAGGATTCCGTAGCTACTATGCAATATTTGTTTGATGCCTTACCTACTTATCAACTTGCTTACTCTGTTCGGGCAGATATCGTAGAATATATCATTCCTGGTAACATAATTTATATTACGTAATAATCATGCAACAGACTGATTTCATTTACAAGTACTTAGTACCTATTTTACGTCAAGATTGCGAGGGCTGGTGAAGAGGGCGATCTCCTTCGAGGTGATAGGTGATCTACATCTGATATGCGTTACAAATAACGAAAAAAATTATTTGATATTTATGATGTTACTTATTTTATTATGTGTAAAGTAGTTCCTTAATTTGTAACTTTCCTTTGATGCATCATATAAGGTTAAATATCTATGCAATTGCAAAAGCACTACGCTTTCAGTGCTCTGAAAGCTTTTTTATACAGTATGCAATACAAAACCTAGTAATTTGCTAGGTTACAATTCTCATATTCGTATACCTATTATTTTTAAGTAGATACTTAACTGATATGTGAAAAAGTAACAACTAGTTACTTAAGTAGAATTCGTTATTTCACCATGACATCATTTGAGAACAATGGGCAAATGGAGTATGAAATAACTTTGAAAGTAACTTGTAGCTTTTCTTTTACTATGTACTTAAGTAAACTTCTTCGCTTATTAGAAACTTTTAAGACACAATCGATGATAGAAACATCTCTTGCTTTTGTAGCTTTCTTTATAATTCATAAGATACTTGTCAGCTGCAGTGATATACGAGAGCCGCACTTGAAATATGGTTGTTTACCGAGCTGATTTTATTTGGGTACCTTCGGGCTTGGTAGTGGCGATTGATGGCGGTTGCTGGTCCCAGTCGGTGGGCCGAGGGCTCACAAGCTGTTACATTGTCTATAAATATTTGATGCTTGTGTACTGGGTCGAAGCGACGCGGAAGCTTGGGAATCGATATAACACGCCAAGTGTGTATAGTGACACTACACTCCAGCACATACCCTGAGGGGAGGTAATGCCGTATTCATCCTATGACGTCTCATCCTACGAATATTTTTTTCAATAGCAAATATTTATTACTTTTCCGTAATATAAATACAATTTCCATGCTATCCTTACCATTTGACGTAATAGGTATTGATAATTGATGCTTTGGTATGAGTGAGGAATACCCAAGCTGAACTAAGAATAAATATTTAAAATAATGCAGTCGTTGAGTAAGGAATGCAATTTAGAATAACTGTGGAATAAAGTAGGTATCTACCTGCAGGATGTGACGTCTTGGGATGAGAACGGAACAACCCATTCCAATACAAGTAATGTGTGGCCTGAGGTATTCACCCCAGGGACTGTTTATGTCCACTAGCACCGTTTACACGGCAAATAATAAACAAAATTAAATACCGGCGTTCTACATTTGTCTATAGGTATACGTAACATGACCTACTCGCCTTCGATTCTCTACTATCGCACTACTTTCAGGTTAAATTGTTGGATCAATATTTTTTACCTCTACTGAAAATTTTGGTTATATATTGATTGATTATGCCTGTCATGGGAATAGCTTAGCTGCATGCTTCAAGATTGAAGTCAGAACAACGATCTTGGCTATAAAACATTATAATAAAAGCTCATGAAAACGTGATCAATCGCTGAAACAAAAATGTATACCTAAAGCACAAAACAAATTTATTACTGCCTTTACTTTTTAGTGTGCCTTAAGTATAGCATGCAATAACATAACGATTAGGTATCACGCGGGCTGTAGGTATTACGCTTATAACTTTTTCCACAAGTCATATTTGCATCAGGCCTACCGCCTGCCTATATAATAACGTTTTGTGTGATATAAGTACTATTCGAAAATGTACTTAATAATTTTTAAAGAGTTGTCTAAAAGACTTATGTACAGTGATTTCACACCGCGTGCTTTACGGTAAAGGAAAACATCGTGAGGAAACCTGCATATTTCTGAGAAGTAATTCAATGACGTATGTAAAGTGTCTGAGACGGCGTTGGACTCACCATCTGCCACGTTGACACTTAATCATCTTCGGTGAAAAGTGGGTGTTGTGATTACAACACCTCTGCCTACCCCTTCGGGGAATACAGGCGTGAGCATATGTATGTATGTACTTAATAATTAAGAATACCTTAATTATTCTCCTCTTCAATAAAATTTTATGTATATTATATAATGTGACTCCAGTATTGGACACGAGACACGGTGGGAACTCCGGCGGTCTACATCCAACTATATAAACACATATTTACCCCCTTATTACACACCCACATATCCCTCTTCAAAATCAGTAGGTATCTCAAAAAGAGATGGAACTCCTCTTAAGCCAAGGATTATCTTAGGTGTTTAGGAATACTTACTTCTGTTCTGGGCTACAACAATTTAATTAACTGTTTATCACCGACACGATATGACGAAGAAGGATTTTGTTAGCGTTTTGTGTTATAATATTCCCCTGTGTATTTGCTAGATCAGCGCAGTCGTCCGTGAGTTATGTGATAACATATTTGGCGATTCTTTTTTTAAATATAGTTTTTAGGTAGACATTTCTCATCAACCGTTATACAATTGATAATATGTATGTTGCCGGCGAGCTTTGTAAATAGTTGGCGGGGCGTCAGCCCGCATCCACAGCCCTTCCGCCTTTGTGTACTGGATTATCCTAAACAAAGATCGTTACAACGCAGAAATTAACAATTATATAGCTGAATCACTTTATTTAGATGCCTGAACGGGATTATTAGATGTACAGAAGACTTCTGCAGCAAATTTATGCTACTTTTTGTTATTTTCGTGTAGCAATTAGAGAGTAAACAATTACTTAGCCGTGACACGGAAGGTTCTTGTATAATGAGGTTAATTAAGGTTGTGCTTAGAATAAAAATTAACTTGACTCAGGAGCCTCTTTTTATCTTCATTACTACCGTCTCATTTAAATTCTTAATATTAGATTTGGATCCAGATTAGGTAGCACTGTTTTTATTCCAAAAACACGCATAAATAGGTAAGCACATACCTATTATACATTCTTATATCGTCCCTGGCCTTATCCCATACATTGTTAGGTTCGGCACTTGATTCAACCCGATGCGGCTAATCACCCGATTTTTATACGAAGCGACTGCCATCTGACCTTCGCAACGCTTTTAACGAGGAAAATCTTTGATGGGTTAAACCAGATTCTTTTAGGCCTCCGACCGACCTGTAACGATTGCCAAAGATGATAAATTGGCAACCGGGACCGACGGCTTCCCGTGTTCTCCGAGGCACGGAGAGAACTCGGGCAGTCACCCATCCAATTACTGGCTAAGCTTAGGGTTGCTTAACTTCGCTGATTGAATGATATGCGCAATAACAACTTTGCCACGAGTTCCTCCCTATTATATATAAACCTATTATACATTCTTAGAAGTAAATAATTATAACCTTCACAGGTACTTATTATGTTCATGCTGATTAAAATATTCTAGTTAAGTAAGTAATTTGTAATCGTTGTAACAGCGATTACTTAACTAAAATTGGTTTAATATATTTTTTATTTGTGTGTAATAAGGCAAGATTAAACAAGTATCGTTGGAAAATAAGATCGTGTTTATATCTTGCCGGGAAATTGTAAAAGCTATTGGATCGCGGTGGTGTGGCGTGGAGTAAGAATTAATTAAATCTCTAACTTAAATAAGGAGTTTGTTCTCCAATTGCTTTATATATACGTACCTAAGAGTTAACGTAGGTAAGTTACGGAAGTAACTTGAAAACTGATTGCTTACATTAACGGTAGGGTTGCTCTTAGTCTACGTTTCAAACATTTCATTACTGATGTTGAAATCTGACAGTCTTTTTGGTGATTTCAAATTATACAAAACATAATTCAAACTTTATAAGAGGGTACTTAAGTTATCGTCGCAGACATCAACCAAAGACTTCATATGATACAACATGTTAAAGTAAAACGGCACAACAAGACTTTATTAATCGACTTCAAAAAACGGCACAGGTTCTCAATTCAACCTGTATGTTTCATATTACCATGCCAAGTATACTATAGAAATAGATAATGAAGTCAAATAACATTTCTTCGAGACTTTCTACTAATCTGACTCCTGTAGTAGAAAGTGACCTCACGGCAGATAAACAAGTAATAGCTATCCCGGATGATATTTGCATCGTTATATTTACTCTCGTATTTGCACTCTATACCTCCTACAATATTAGCATTTCTATGAATTTTTACGCGGGTTGTTTCAATATGGGAACAGGACAGGCGAATTGAATATTATATATATATATATATGTATAGAAATAATGTACCTATGGTTTCGTCTTTCCTGATACTATAAGTATTTCATTATAGGAACATGACTGAACTATAGGTATGTATATCTAGATATATCGCACCCTTAGGACGGTAGATATATAATTACAATAAATAATTATGTTAAAATACATAGACGTATTTCTATTATATACAAGTAATTATCAAAAAAATATGTTGTTTTTTTATATTTTGCAAAATAAATAACCTAAACTAGATTTCGAAAATTTTAATAAACTTTTTAAAAATCGGTAAAATAATTACTGCCTGAGTTATAAATTCAAACATGCCGATTGCAATATCGAAATTTTTTTTTATTGAATTGAATCCCTATCGTTCTGAGGGTGCGATATGTACACACCTAAAGTGTACATCACAGAGAATACACCATATTTTTTTATCAGTTTTTTTGTAAAACAAGGGGTCTACTTATGGAGTATACTCTGAGCTTATAGTGTACTGGGCTTAGTGTAAACTGCCGGCTGGCCCGCCCCACCCGGAAGGAGGCCGCTCACAATATCCGCTTTGATCCGCAATATCGCCCCATATGGATTCAGGATCTAAAATTCAATGATTGTAACATTGAAAGGCTCAATCTATATACTTATACATCCACCCAAATACACCTTGAAGAAGAGATTGCATAGTCCCTTAGGTATTTGCTGGTGGACTACCTCTGGAATATTACCTTGAATACATTGTGCAATAATAATTGTAGCACCTATCAAATTTTATCAACAGGATCGATCCCCCCTTCAATTAGAGCCCTATGCAAAATTACGCAGAGTGCTATTAGTCAAGATGGATTTCATTATAATTACAACTTGAATGCTAAATGAACTTTAGGATTGAACTTAATTCTATTAACTCATACCTAAGTACGTATGTACTTCTTCCAGGCTTCAATTAATTGCTACAATATTGCTGAAGGTAGTGTCATTTTGATCGCGCAAGTAATACCTATCACTCAGCTGGGATAAACG
Organism: Watsonalla binaria; assembly: GCA_929442735.1. Lineage (NCBI taxonomy): Eukaryota > Metazoa > Arthropoda > Insecta > Lepidoptera > Drepanidae > Watsonalla > Watsonalla binaria. The sequence continues at coordinate 8,424,231 of OV838919.1, read as the reverse complement.
AACATTTGATGAATTAAATAAATTAAGAGGCGAATAAGCCGAAAACAATTTGGAAAGTATAGCCCGCAAAAGGAACTTCATTATGAATAAATAGATTACATCATTTAAGTGCTAAGAAAACTTAGTAAGCTTAGCTGCCACTGACCTGTCATTCTGAACCATTTATTAATAGTACCCGACGTAGGCCTGACAACTTAAATCTACCTGATTTACTTAATAGGGTCCTTGTTTCCTTGTTGCGAAAGTTTACAAACTTCAGGCGCTTCCAGAAATTTCTTGCCTCACTTATCTTCAACTCAAGTAGAGACTGTCTTAAATAGTTTAGGATGTTGAGAATTTTCATTATCAAGAATGTTAACAATTTAAACAATTTTTAAATGATTTTCACAAAACTAAGTAACCTATACCTAAATATTTCCCCTTTACAGATAATCATGAAGTTTCGACAAATAGCGGACAACGGTAACGTTACTGTAGATAAACTAGACATAGGATCACTAAGAAACCTAGACAACAAAATCTGGATCACTTCAAACAATAGCGACTCTTCAAACTTCGGTAAAAGAACAGAAACTAGTCCAATCAACTCGAACTGTAATGTAAATGAAAAAGGATTGGAAAATTATACGGCAGGAAATAATACTGAAAGCTTTGACGAGCAGTCAATTTTTCTTGAAATAGACAGAGCTGTGTGTAATAGGCAATATATAATTAATAGAGGAACCGTAGGGTATGCTCAGAGTAATAAAACGGGATCGGCCAATCTGGAGGGAGCCACGGAAACTGGCCGCGCTTCCCGTGAAAGCTTTTTAGGTAAGAATACTTGTTGAATTAAATGTATTCACGTATTTATATATCTATGATTTAATCCATAATATTAATATACATTTCAGAAAGCGCAGATGTACAAGATTATTCTGACGCATCTCCTGATGAAGAAAGAGCGTTTGAGCTCTCGGATACAGATGAAATGTCTGAAAAAATAATACAAGCAGTGCCACGAGGAATTGTCAACCCGAACTACCCAGGCTTCCAGCACTTAGCCCACACTTTGCAGGTAAAGTTACATTCCGTGAGGGAAACCTTGGAAGTGTTTCAACTTTATTTGTCATAGGAACACGCAGGAAGCCCCAGTTATATACCGCATTTCTGTTATCGTTGTTGTGTCGTTCTTTGTAAGCGTTATCTAAGTTTTTAATATTAGGTTTAATTTCCACAAATTCTAGATTTTTCGCTATTATCTCTTTATCTAGGTCTTTGTCAATAGGAATTGGTACATAGAGCTGATTAATAGATATATTATTGTCAAAGTAAGTGGTATCTGATAACTTGTAATAATATAGTTATGAAGTAGCATCATATAGGTACATACTAACAATATTTTGTTTTATTCAGGACTATTCCTCGACCCTTGATAATTATTATCATTCCGAAAATGATATGACAGATGACGATATCGATGTAGAAATTACCGAGCAGACTTATGAAATAGAACTAAATGAAAATGAATCTGTAGATTATACAAATATTAACAATAATAATAATAACAACTGTAAGATACCAACATCTAATCATCCAAGTCCACAGAAAAGCTTGATTACAGAAGAGCAAATATTAGCTAGTCCTGTTCAAAATGAAATACCAGACCTCTTAAAGAATGTTACCACTAATAATAATGACGTGAATTCACTCGGCTACGATACGAATTGCACGGATACAGACATAGAAAATAACTTTCATACTAAAGAAATTATCGGAGACTTCAACAAAGAGATAGAAGATGAAATAAAACTATTGCTGAATTATAATATTAATATCCAAGATGATTTAGAAGAATTGCGAAAAGATATTAACGACAGTTTTGCGAAACCAATTGAGACTACGATAAATAACATAAGTGATGTAGTCAACCATGTGATAAAAAAACTGGTAGAAACACAATGTGAGTCAAACGTTGCCACCGATGTTGCACCAGATGAGAAAGCTGACGATGAAAACGATGCAATACGCAAAGATAATGAATTAAATGCGAGAATGGAGAAAAACCTTAATAGGCCTACGTTTTTATTATTAGATAATAAAACCAATGATAACATAACAGACGCTTTTTTATCAGATGGCAAAGATGAAATAAATATTAATGACTACGACCCGGATAAGTTAAGTGCAAATGTCGAAAATACGATCAAACAACTAAGTACTGAGTTAAGGAAAATAATACCGAAACTAGATGAGATGCGTGAAAGGGATAGAATGTGGGCTGAAAAAAAGAAGGATTTAGTCCCAATTGCTACAGATGCAAATTCTAATGAAATACCTAGTGTTCCTAGTAGTTACACTTTTATTAGCACTCAACATTCCAAGGAAAAAGAGAAGGTGGACGTGTCCAGGAATAATTACAATGAAACACATACTATCAAAAACAAACCTTTAAAGTCTCGCGTGTAAGTATAAAACCATACATTCCTCCATATAATTTCCAGTGGTCGAACAAACAAGCATAATATTATATTATCTAAAGTCAAGATGTAGGTCCCTAATTAAGTTTATCCATGCAGTAAGTAGTATGTACCTACCTGCGTCAATACACAACGCTAGATTAAAATAGATTTGACGTAGTCAAGCGTATTCCATACACAACTCAGCTAAATTTAATAGGAAAGTCGAATACAGATTGTGCTGTGATTGGTAGTGTACATTTAATTTGGCTGACGAAAACACTGAACTAAATTCTCATTCATTTAAGTAAATTAGGCGTGGTGTAATGGCAAGTTTATTTACAAATTAATCACAATGCAATATTATTTCAGTGAACCAAAAGCTATTCGAGATAGATCAAGAGAGGAAACGACAAATGCTTATTTATATAATGCTCAAAGGAAAACATCCGTCCTTAAAGATGATAGCACAAAAGATTACGATAAATTGGGTAAGTTCAGTATTAGTCTACCTATAGGTATTAAGTATCTAATTTTAAATTTAATGTTACTTACGAATTGCGAATACGTAAGGCAAATATTCCGCTTGTTATTAGCCGTGTGTAGCATGCAACACCAAAAGTGTCAATTGTGCATTCCAAACTTTATAAAGAAATTAATAGCTGTGCTAACTGCTAACATACCTAATGACAACTATTGCTAACACAGCGACTCCACTCCTACTCCTCCCCTCTATGGAACACTGGTAGCATTAGTTACCCACCGCAGGTTAATATGGCTACGATCTTCTGTGGAGGTAAATTAATACAGTTTTCATTAGAGCTACTCGAAATTCGTACAGATGGTAGGAATAACGTATTAATCCAGTATTAGAGATAAAAAAATACAGTTCAAACCTCCTCTTTTTTAGAAGTCGGAAAAGTAGATAAGTATTGCACAAAAGGGTAGGTGGGTACCAATAGACATGGCTAGTGTCTGTTGCCCTTATCCTGGTTGAGAGAACATGCAGATTTTCCTTCTATATTTTGTGGACTTCAACCAACATAAGAAGAAAATAATTTGATATATAAATTTAAAACATAATTTGAATTTTCCAGGAAATTTCGACGTGTATAATATAGAAACTGCGTTACCTAAATTGGATATAGATGCTATTGAGAACCATTTGAAGGCTGCAAAAGAAGCCGAGAGGCGGGTGAGTCGATGTCTGTTCATAAGTCATAGCTACAAATAAATGTGTTGTAGGTAGTGGGGTATTATCTACGTGAAAGTTTGTTTGCTGATGTGTGTGTGAAACTTCTTTTACTAAAAAAATACGTTACTTTCTGTAAGTGCCTACGAATTAGAACAAATTTGTTTGATACCTGGTATCTACCATAATATGAATTATGTAAGCCTTTTGATACAAAACAATTGATTTGAATTCCCGCGCAGTGTGAAGTAACGGTATCCACACATTCGTGGTTGATCCACGTCTGCTGCAGCCATGTGTAACTGAACAGTTAACTAAATTATCGATACCTAGTAGTAACTTAGTGCCCACTTGCAAACGCTCAGCTTTCTACCGTGAATCAGCGACACGGTAGACTGTCTGTCTCGTTGCTGCCTAATTTTAAGGCCATATTCATTCTGCTAGGTGTGCAGGTGGTGAATGGTTGAATTACATTATTATTGCGGTTCTTTGTGTGTAGTGTGGTGTGGTGATTATTTGATAAATTCAAGTGATGGCGTCAATGCCTTATTTCAATCCTGAACAAAGACATTATAAGAAGGATACTAGATTTCTGTTAGATCTGTATACTATTACCTACGACAACCATGAATCCTTGGATAATGTTTGCTGTCTCGTAAGTGTGAAATGTATATGTATAATATTTTATTACGTAGGCAAAATATTGAATCGGTAAATCACACTATAATGTAATGGCAAGCCGTAATATGTAAAAAAAAATTGAAAATGGAACACAGCCTGACCTTGCCCTAAATGTCAAATTGACAGGAATGACAGACAGGACCACCATATTTTTTGTTTACTTCGTTTCTAAAAAATTGTACAAAGGGAAGTCCACGTCGTGCCATATTATTGCCAAAACGCGAAAGACTGATTATTATTAAATATGTTTGAGAGCTTAGTTACTAACATTAGGAGGAAGATAAGCAAAACACCGAAAGAAAACATTGACAATAAGGAAACAGAGAAGACAGGAATCAAACGGAGCTTGCATCTCTTTAAATTGAAACTGTTGAAATCTGACTCGGATGCTGGGGGAACCTTACCCGTGGTTACGTGCCATGATACAGCCTTAAGCCCGAGAGCTATTGGTACTGCTGAGTGTGCTGAAACAGAGATTGAGTGGCCAGTTCTAACAGACAATAACCCTAACATTTTAGATAGATTTACTAGAATTGTTACATTAACTGACCATGCTCCTTATGACCAAAAAGTACCTATAAATTAATTGATAACGCAGCTGTGTTGGAAACATTATAAACATGTATACTTAAGTGTGTTTCAATTGCAGAAACGTAATGACCGAGAAGAAATCAGAAGACGGCTGGCAATGGGTTCAGAGCCGGAAGAGTACTTCAGCATGGGACACACAGACCGTCCTGGGAAGAAGCCCAGCTTACAGTCAAGACTTCAAAGTGGTCAGTATATTATATCCTTATTTGTTGGGATGTGGTGTTTTATTAACTATCAATGGGAGGATTTTGGGTTTTGGTAAAAAATTATCTTACTGTTTCAATTCTTAGGTATCAACTAACTTTATTCTCAATAGTATTGCCATCAAGAACAAAGCATTATTGAGCATTGTAGTACTTCTGGGTGTATATGTATGTTAGTTTTAATTCATTGGGAGGTGTTCGGTACAATTATTATATTTCTGAATTAATGTCTTATTTGTCATGTGTTGTGTATTGTATATGTGTGTGAAATAACATTGTGTTTGTGGCGGGTCACACAGGGATGAATCTGCAAATATGTTTCATGAATGAGACCGCCTCGGATAACGAAACTCAATCAGACTTGGAGAGGAGTCTAAACTGTAATAATAAAAATCTATCCCGGTCAAGCATTTTCAGCAAGTCAAGTAATTATAATCATCCATATCAAACAAGACCCCTCTCAGTGAATATAACAAAACATGACAAAATTAGCACAGCACAGAGTGGTGAGTACATCCTGTGTATTGTTTCTAACAGAGGTGTATTGAAGGATGGAAATTGTATTGTCTGCTTGTGCCAGTTATCGTTAAATAACCTTGGGCCTTTGTGATTTTTTCTGTCAGTTGACCTTAAGAGTTTTAAAGACGCATGACCATTAGCATGAAAAGGATATTAAAGGCTGAACACTTTTTAAAAAAACCTTTAAAACTATTTATTTACAGGTGCAAAATTACGACCTACATCCCTAACTCTCAAGAATACAAAGTCTCGTTCATCACAGTCACTGGGACACATTGAGCTGAAAGAGTCTGACTTTTATGCCTTACAAGCCACTCTACAGACGGAGGCACGAATTGCACTCGCTCAAGCAAAAGAAATGGCTCGCATACAAATGGAGGTAAATTAAAGTGTTTATGAGTTTAGAAAACTGAATATTTTATAACAAGGGGTTACACTCACTGGTTATGTAATTGTTCAGATACAATCTCATATTGCCATGCATGAGGTGTTTGAATATATAGCTCATGCATATGTTTAATGTCTGTAAATTTTAGAAGTAAGTATTAACTTGCTTGAATTGAGTATGAAAAACAAAACACACATTTACTAAAATGTGTTTTGTTATTTGCCACTAATATAGCTTTAACTTGTTAAGAGTGCTTCAATTCCCTGAAGTATCTGTCACTACAGATATTTCTGAGAATTGAAGAAATAAACTACATAGTAAACATAGTACACACCCTGTGTACAATGTTTACTATGTATGATTAAGACTAACTAGTCTTGAGCTTATCTTACCGCCGATCTTATCTCTAATTGAATTGTTGTACTAATATCACAAGAGTCAGCACTCTTGCTCAAAGAAGCTATGGAAACCTTACTGTTGGATAATAACATTTGAGTACAGTATAATTTAATGCAATACTCTTTAAGGTAGAGGAATATGAAAGTTTCTCCTGGCAGCTCTGATACTTTTTTAACTTCAGTTACAGTCAGACATTTTGGACAGCTTGGATTAATTTCAGTTGAACATGCTTGAGACTTCATTGTTGCATCCTCAATAATTACTTATGTTCTTTTACTGCAGCATTACTCGAGGGAATTTGTGCTTTAGGCCGCCCCTAGGTTTACCGTCGTATAGTGTATGTTGTGTTGTGGCAGCGGTCTCGTCGCGGGCGCGCTTCGCCGGTGACGGAGATGTTGAGAAGCAGCGTGGCGAAGGCCGGCGCGCCGCTGCCCGCCGATAGACGTCGTGTCTCACGGCAATTGCTCACCGACATGAACATCGCCCAGTTGCAGGTATCTATAACATTAACACTAATATAGGTGCCATCGCAAGTTATGAATATTGACCTAAAATGCGCAGTACGTAGTCATTTTGTGAATCTGTCTCTATGTCTTTATCGCGCGATGCTAATAAAATACATGCGTTACCCTCATTGTTTATGCTGGGCGCTCTTTACACGTGCCGGCATCCATACTCCGCTTTCACATGTAAAACTTGTACCTTAGACTAAAATAGTTACATTAATAGATGCCTAAATACGTAGAATTTGTAGAAACGTAACACATTGTTGTGTTGTGTGTGTTTATCTACTACCTACTTGTGTTCATCACACAAATATCCGCATTTAGCGAATCGAGTCCAAACTAGAATAATGTACAGTACTAAAATTATTACTACATAATTTAATACACATTTATATTCATAAAATTATTGATTATTCCGCATAATGAAGTCTGAATAATAAAATAATGGATGCTCAATGTGGCGGAACTTCTATTCTTCATATCATTTACTATTGTAAATGAACTAAGCCGACCTTGCATCAAATCACGCTATTGGCTGACGTGAATTGCGCGTAAATACCTAACTTCGTCTCTTTAATGCTCATTGTGCAATATTCTTTTGTTGTTTTTGCCGGTTAACTTTTTACATGAACCACTTCCTAATGTCTTTGTTGAAACTATTTGTTTGAATTTCGGAATAATGCTATGTTTTCTAAATACACTTTCGCATAATAAATATTTAAACACAATATTTATATGGTCTAGCCTAGTCACTAATAACAGGTGTGAGACAGCATTCATAACTCTTTGAATAAATCGATCTAACATAGATGTGAGCGTGAAGAGTATATAGGACACGTTATACGTAGTTATTACCTACTTACGTACATATTCTAATGTGAGACCTTATCGTAAAATGATATAAACCTGTCTTGACTTTCACATATCATGACTTTTACATAGCTAATTGCTTTAAAAGTTATTACACTAGCTGAGCATCGCGGTTTCACCCGCTCATAATTTAACTACCACTTAACATATAGCCCATGACAATCACAAATAAATCGGCTTGCTATTGGTAAAATAATTATCAAATACAGTTTCGCAGAAAAACCCTACAACCTTAGAAATTGTTCGTCTCTATAATATTAGTATTAGATATAGATGGCAGGATTCAAATCCGAATTCTCCTGCAAATCGTGCAGTTTCTCGGTCAATTGATCTACTCTAATCCTCAACTTGTGTTGGAAAGAAAAAATGCAATGTAAAATTAAAATTATTTTATGAACTAAGTATCATAATAAAAATGCTCGCCTACTATTATGGGACTTAAGCATAACTGGCGATATGTGGGTATACTATAAGTAAGCCTTTGCGTATCCCTTCGGGGAATACGGACGTGAGCAATATGTATTGATGTCTACCTAGGAGTAACACTGGATCCACTGTTGAAATTTGATAAACATATACAAGTCATTAGTAATAATTACCCATTGTAACATTTACTTATCTATGGCTATGTGTGTTAACTGTACTTACTTACTGTGGCAAATAAATATATTATTATTATGTTATACCAGCCTCGCCAACCTGGACCTGGATTTAGGTTGGGGTCACAGTTGTTGGCCCGTTGATGAACATATCACCAACACCACACGTAATAGTCCACACCAGGCGACACCTTATTATTCATATGTGTGACTTAAGACCTATTTATTTAAATTTAATACCTATGTCTGTTGTTGTGTAGCTGTCACCAATAAATATAATTTATTATTATTTCTAACATATCACATAAATGTTCCAGGTAATAGTGAACGAGCTGCATTCGCAGATAGAGTCGCTGAACGACACGCTGGTTAAGCTGCTGATGGCGCGCGACGAGCTCCACATGGGGCAGGACTCCATGCTCGTCGATATCGAGGACCTCACCAGATACCTGTAAGCAACATACCTTAACACATTCTCCGATTATTACTTACGGCTCTAAACTAATGATGGATCTAAAGAGTAATGCTGAACTTTATATAAAGGTATGTCGCCCAGTTTCCGAATCAAGTCCCAGAGATCCAAGACGATGACCCTAATGAAGAGAATGATGTAAATATTGTGTACATATCGCGTACTTAGTTGTTCACGTTTCATATTTCGTTCATCAAGTAGATGTTTTAGTATGATTCAAACATCTTATATTCCGTTGAGAACTCAAGTACGTCATTGAAATATTGCGTAATAAGCAGACTATATAATCATACATAAAAAAATATTCAGAAGCCCTACCATAACCTCTTATTGCCATAGACTGTTGATGATTATGAAACAGATGCATATGACGTTTATAAGTCTGTCACGCTCACACACCCACACTATAAAGACAATAAGACGTTATGGTAAGGCCCCTGGTTATAAGTACGATACTAATCTGTTGTCATATTTTTAGGGGTGTTAAAGAGCAGACGAAAAAGACCAAAGGCGCTGGCAAGACGGGAATGAAGAGGCTCACATCTCTAGTGAACAAATAAGTATACCTACATCACTCAACACCAATCCTACAATGATATAATAGTTACGTACCAAGGTGGCCGCTAGAATAAGGTGAAGTAAGAACTGATGTTAGTCATTGCCTGAGTGGTGGCATGCATACCGCACATTCACTATTAAATGTCGCTAAACTGAATTAGTCTATCTTACGACAACACGGTGTATAATAAGTTGGCCCTTAGGAAGACCCTGTACAAGTATATAAATTACCTGTATCTGTATCTATAACCTTATTTGACTATAGCATATGTAAGAATATGTATCTATATGTATCTAAAGGAGATTATGATGTTATATTTCAAGTAAATTGTTATAAGTTCTGGATTATTACATGACCTAAAATATTATGAAATATGCCTTGCCAAGACGATTCAGACGCAATAAATTATAGACTAGCACGTTGAAAGATTCCACAACAGTAGAGGTGAATATCTATTGGAATGTCTATTCCCTTATTATGATTTCCATGTGGAAGTTCGAAGTTGCAAGACTACTTCGCTGCAACAATAATAAGCCAACAATATTAAGATATCACCACGCAATTCTGCAGTCGACTAAAAATAAAAAATAAATCTGACAATGGCTAGTTGCATATAAAATAATAAACTCTTACGTGACCTTATAATTTTTTTTCTGATAGTTTTCAAATTTGATCAAGCGTCTTGATTCCATGAAAATCTAGGCGAAAAAATCCGATGGCTAAATAATCGGTCAAGGGTTTTCTAAAAAAAGTTTTATGACAAAGCCCTAATAACCGCGCGTTAATATTGCAGGACAACAAACAAATAGAAAGTGAACGTTAGCTAATAAGCACCAACCAACGCAATTTTACGCTCAGTCAACTCTGACGTTGCAGAGGTTTTCAACAAACAATTATTGTTTGCCTGCGGTCTCGTCATATTGGGCACTGCAATTATCTATAAAAAATACCACGCTCTTACATTTACCTTGAAATATATAACATATTTTAATATCTTCCTGTGACTTTAGGTATTATATACTTGTGCAATCTGTTTAATTAGATTATGCGACGATGAGGTATTTTATCTATAATATTCTCAGACACCAATATAATCGCATACCTATATATCTTTGTATAAGGTTTCATTGTCACCAGTATTTTAACTCCGTCGGAAGTTCTCTTTATCTAATGATGTATATTTGAAATAAGGTGTACTCTACATGTCCGCTTCACGATAGTTACTTGTTGTTAGCCCACCTAGATAATATTATATATTGGATAATATTTTACGATTATTCGCAGATTAGAAAAATATTTTTTCAGAATAGTGCTCATTGTTACGATCTATTTATATGTAAGTTAGCTGTAATATACCCTTCGGTGCACAGAGTTCAATATTGATGTTTCCATAGTTGAAACTTAAAAAGGCAGCTTTAGGCAATTTCAACAGTACTTGACTATCATCGTAAATATTTATAAATATATTTATAGATCAATCAATGCATTAAACACCTCCTTATTACAAGAAAATACCTAAGATAGTCTTGGTTTAAAAGTATGTTCATCTCTTTTTTTTTTATCAATATTTTTTTTAATAAATTAATTTTGGAATAATATTTTTTTTAAAAACGTGTTATAAGTGTTAGCTTATTAAATGTATTTTACTTGAACATAGGAATACGAATTTGTTTGACTCTGTGCGCCGAAGATTGTAAATTCTAAAATTCATTTTGATAGGCTAGTACATTCACGTAGTTGTAAGTAGGCGTTAGCGGTGCACATGCCCGCATCGTGCACGTGACACGGAGGCTTGTTCGTGATCTGTGGATTTAAAAAGTAAACAATGCAATATACAGAAGACACCCAATCCCCCTATTACTAAACATGGGTCAAACCTAGAATAGAAACAAAACACGGACTAAAACTATGCCCATCCCTTTTTAAAGCCCTATCTTAAAAAGAGATGGGGTAATTTATACCACGGTCTATCTTATGCGATGCTTTGTTTGTTAATAAGGGGGAATGCGATTATTACTACATGGCAATTTGTATCGACTGCAAACCATCGAGTTGGTACATAAAGATCTGTTTCTTGAACGGTATAAATTACACATTATCAATCATAACTTACCATGATGATTTGTATTGCAATTCAACAAGATGCAGTCTTATAGCAACAGCCAATAATGGCAGTTTAAATGTCTCTTGGATTATTAAAAATAATTAAATATTCGCTGGCCGAATTATTTTGGTATTTACTCATTGAATACAATAATATTTTTTCATCCGTTTTCACAATTGCATTTTAAATTAATAATATATTTATATAATTCGCTTTACTATTCAAATGTAGGGAACAGTACAAAGCAATAGTTAATATATGTATATGCATGAACCAGGTGGTGGAATGGATATAATATGTAATATTCACAATTACTTTCAAAAATGTATGTACTTAAACATATTTCAACTGACAAACGATCTTGACTACCTCTTCTTTTTACGATGAATGAAAGATACGATCATATATATTGTTGGTTAGTAATTGATAGTCCACAAACAATATATTGGTGTAAGTACCCAGATGGTAACAATTATGACGAGATTGGTTATTCAGACCGCCCGGAATACCAATCAATTTTCAATTCTAGACAACATATTTTAAACATCTCTATCTTTTTTTTTTTTACATACTTATATATGAACACTCTTTACTTATTATTCCTTTAAAAAGGAATGAAACATTCAACTTTACGAAAATATATGAGAATCTCGATTATGAGTTTATACCGAACTTCAAAGATTTTGACTGTCAGAGATTTGAGCATATTGTATTTGGATTCATTTTAACCACTCTCATTTGCTAATGAGGCAGGCGCCTTACCATGAGCTCTTATTGTCATGATAGTTTGACTCATATTATGAGACTATCTGTGCTCGACGGTTTTACCCGCGTAGACTTAATTTTATCAGCCATTGAAAATCCCGTTAAAATCGGTCCAACCGTTTCGGAGATTAGCCGGAACAAACAGACAGACAGACAGAGAAAAAAATTAAAAATTAATTTTTCTATATTTGTATCGTGTATACTTTTATAGTCTATATAGTCAAAAGGTGTAATTATGGAATTTCAAACAGACACTTAAATTGTATTTATCTGTATAGATGTACAGATTACATGACGTATACATCCATCACAGTCGCACACCTGAACTATCATTGCAATAAGAACTCATGGTAAGGCCCTGGTCTCTTGTGCGCCTCTGTTGACGATGCTCGTAATGTGCGACACATAAATGCCTTTATTATTTACATGTAACAATTTTATTATGTATAAAATTGGGGTCTATTTTATATCTTATCGTTTACTTTTGTGATACAATTTGAATTTTCGAGACCCGTCACGTGCACTGCATTGATTATGAGTCTCGTTGAAAATTGTAATACAACTGGTTACATACAAGGGTAATAAACATGAAATATTATTTTTATTGCAAGTATCGATCTTACACGTGTACTTGTTTTCATTCGTCATGGAAAATTAGTAATACTGAGATCATATTTACTTATATACATTTTTTCCCCAAAACATCAGATACCCAATATATTTACTGTGTTTTTGTTTAAAAATGAGTGCAGAATTTCTCTTGGCACAACCTACATACAGACAATTCCTTCATTTCAATGCACGTGGCTGTACTCACTATGTTGTTCTTTTCACTATTTGTGTAAAGTGTGCTTAAATAATTTAGTTACCATTTAGTTCATTGTATTGTGTGTGATTTAGGTTAGATTTCTTCCTCTTTTGTCTTATGGCTGTAACCAATTACTGTCGATATATAATTTTATATGAAGTTCATTGAATGGAAATAAATTTAAACATGTTGAATTTCTTCTCAGATTTAATGTAAAAATCTTCATTTGAATATAATTTTATTGTTGCAAGTAAAAGGTGACCGCGTTCCATTTTTTTATTTTCTTTTATCTCTTAAGTTTTACGACGCTGTTACCTACGGTTTTTTCAATCGTTTTCTAATTCGACTACGTTCTTATAAAGACTATACAGGCTTCATCAAAAGTATTATTGACATGTTTTTTAAAAACAATAATTTATTGTAGAGTCTGGTGGTATCTGAAGTTAATGATTTCTTTGCCGTCACAAATTATAATAATATAATGGATATATTATTAAACGCTTATAAATAGGTACTAATTGGGTTCTAAATACTTTTGTTTATGTCCATAGATACTTGACAATTTTCTTTTTTTTTGTACTGAATAGTTAATTATACCTAATTATTGCCAAGAGGCTCGTACAAGACACGTGCCGCGTCCACATTGGCTGGCGTGTATGTCTCATTCATACTTGTCTACTTATTACAACAAACACTAGTTTACACATATGTACTCTTGTCCCGCAATGCAATACTTATATGACTTTATATTGTAACATTATAAGAAACTGCGTTGGCATTCACTGACGTATTGCAACAGAGTTATGAATACCTTTTTTATGACCTTTCCCCATTATCATCTTTCATAAAGTTTCTATATCTTTCCTCATTACGGTATTGGGAACTCTGGTGAGAAACTTCAGCGTCTGTACACCTGTGTTCGGGCCTTATCATAAGCTCTTATTGCCATGATAGTTGTCTATGTAATAGTAATACTTATACTTATCATATTCATCTGTCTCAAAAATTATTCAAACTGTCACGGCAATAAGAACTCATGGTTATGGTCATGGAATCAGGTTTATCAAATATGCAAACCCTCTGTGGTGATGTGTTCAGGACAGCTGCGTTATTCTGTAAGGTATTCCAACAGCAAACTCATCGTCGGTTTCAATCATAAGAAATGAATACATAAATGGTAAAGTACAACATTATGTTTATATGTATGTTTGAAATCGAAAACTCTTCGTCGAGCTCGCCGTCAAAATATCTTACAGAATAACACAGCATCATGTTATGAGTGTTATGATCAGTGGTTGATGATTATTGCATCGAAAGGTCATTGTGATTGCGTGAGTGTACATGGCGTGCTGATGGTAGGCAGGCAGCAGCTGAGTATAGACCGTTAGTGTTGTACGCGATGAGGCAGGAATGGCTTGGCGTGCTTCATGACAAATTATTACCGACATGTGATACATAACTATTGAATTATTCTAAATAAATGGGAAAATGTTAACTTTGTGTCTTATTTGCGTCTACAATCCCAGCGGCTCGGTTTGAACAGGTGCAAATTTTTTTCTGTCTAGCATTACTCGGAACATAATATAAATATATAATGTTCCGAGTAATGCACATAAGTGTTTGCTCAATCCACCGAATCCAATGGTTGTAAGATTTGCATTATTCATATTTTCATACGACACACGTGAATACTTCTTTTTGCAAGGTATTCGTTCCAAATGCCAATGCGATGGGAGTTTTAATGTCACCCTCAAACTACAACTGAAAATCCGGATAAATAAAATAGTCAAATACTAAAAAATAAATAGAAGGTATCTTCCCTGTAGGTATAATGCTAGAGACGGCGAGTTGCTCAATTCAAATTCGCTTTTGTGGAGGTACCTACTTTTGGAGTTTTGAGGGAACAGTACCCCTATCACGGGTTTGCCACCGTTTTTGTTATCTATACTAGTATGAGAATTTGTGCAGCGAATCCCAGCGGTGAAGTGATGAACTAAAATATGTCAAACAAATATTGCGAGTGGCGGTAGCGTGAATAGCTTATGAAAACGGTGGCAAACTCGTGATAGGGTTACGGGTGAACATACGTACATACATACGTGTCGGTCAAAATCGTAACTCACCTTTTTGCTTCGGGTAAAAACTAACCATCGAATAGGATCGCGTGATATATATGTTGATTTGAAACTATATTGAAACAATCAGGAACACTTGGAAATGATAATAATTGGAAGCATGCGCCGCGGTTCCCACAAGGCAATATCGAGTGAGTGTCGCTCGGTGTCAAAACCACCGCTGACCCCAAATTGAAGAGCTCACCTGCACGCCCAGGTGCGCTCGCGCAATTAATATCATCCTCTAATAATAGATATACCTCGCAATAATTTATGTTTTTTATTGTCTTTATCACTCTAGAGGGACTTCGACATTTAATCGCATACAAGCACAATATATATTGTTTCCCTTGTCGCGAAATGTTCCTATTGAAACGGTCTATTTATTGGTTTTATCTTAATTGAAAATATGGAAGTGGATATCGTATTGGGCACGCAGGACGTATTAATTGTGTGAATGGACACGTTTGCAATCTTATCTTTGTTTTATTGGCCGCTTGTTAGTTCGGGGCAAATTGATTTCCTGTGGGAATGAGCTAATTTTCAAATAAAAACCTATCATTATAATGAGTTCCTTCGAAATAAATGTATTTTGTTAATAGAAAAACTGTTGCAATTTTTCTTGTTCAAAGGCTGTTTTAAATTAATTTGGCTTGTAAGTACAAGCTTTTTCATGGCCCCTGAGGCTCCGTTCAACACATATTCCCACGCCTGTGTCCCCGTAAGGGTAAGCAGAGGTGTACCTACATGATGGAAAAATCCTATAACATTTTGCCTGACTCGGAGCTTGAACCCTGATCTCGTGTACAGCCGTAGCGCTTGCGAGCACTAGACTACCAAGTCAGGCTCTGTTTCAAGTAGTCATTATATACAGGTCTTGCACCAGAATAATTTGATAAACTTCAATTGCTTTCAAAATGTATTATCTTAGGCCATTTAATTTAAACGATACTGCAGTAGGTATTGTGTTCTATCCCTAGCTTTCCATTTATTCATTATTAGTTCCGGTTATTTCACTTATTTTTGTCTTGCCATAATATATATTCTGTACCTATATAAAAATAGTTCTTTGGTATACGTTCCGTCATGTGTAAAAAACGTAATGAACGTACGAATAATGGGAATACTGCGATGAAATATATAATACGGTACAACGGAGAAACATCCTTCTTTTTTTGAAGTCGGTTAAAAATAGTGGGAATATTGCGCATGTTTTATTCGCCTCGCGCCATAGACAGACACGTAAAATGACTACTGTGCATTCAAAGCTAGGTACTTACGTGTTCTTAAGTCGTGACGGGACCTGTATGTATGAGATAGAGGGACGTAATCCCCTATTAATATGCCACGTAACATCTACCCTTGTGATCTGATAACATTTTATTTGAGTAGCTGAACGGAATATATCATGTAAGGTGAGTAGTCGATGGTATCGAGGAGCATGCAAATCACCGCCAACGACCCGCGAGGCGATGCGGGTACCTACCGCGTGCCCTCACCGCACACGTGGGGGCACATGGGGACATTCGTTTTATTGCATGTGGATATAAAAATACAAAGATTGGTTTATAAAACATAAGAATATTTTGCAAATTATTGTATATTTACTTCTTGAAAACGCGTGGCAAAAACTCAACATCTATACCAAAGCTGATAATTTAAGATGAAGACGAGAAGAAAACAATTTCTATGCAATCATAGAATTTGTTTAAGAGTTACATTCATAGGTATAATATAGAAACTATGACTTTACGCTTTTTAGCAAAGTGTTCGCAAAGCGATACGCAACGAATACCCAACGTGAAACGCAGCAGTTTCTTTTTTCACATAATTTCTTTTAATTCCTCTCAATCAGATATACAGATTACTCTCATGATCATGATCTGACATATTGTTAGACACCGAAGTTTGTAGCCCCATTTCAACACTTACATAACAGGCAACTACGAGACCTCTCTGGCAATTTGACTGTCTATTATATAAAAAAATCTAATATTTTTGAATGGCAACAAAAATCTTAGAAGTTACCTTGTCGAGCCGAACCCACCCTGGCACCAAGCTGCGGAGTTCAATGTCAGTGGTATGGCCACGACCGCGGTCGCACCATACGGGCGGCTGCATGGTTTATTGTCTAAATACATTCTAAGTATTTGACACAGTAGGCAAATAGGAAAAAGTAATATCAATGATTTTGCACGCTTAATATTGCTTATAAATTATAATCCGTGTAGGGTGCAGTACAATGAACCCCATCAACCGAAAAATGATTAACAAGCGATTACGCTGACGGATGGTCGACGCGCGCGCAGCGCTGTGGCTTCTCCGACCATAGAGTTCGCTGTAGGATAGAAACTTCCTTATGTGTTTTTGTGGCTACAGCAATATTGCCCTGTTTTATATTCAGAGTACTTAGGTAAATATTTTTGAAATAGAACTGATAAGATCCCACCGAAATGCACGACTGCAACTATTTTTATGAGACCTTAATTAATGGTGACTGGAAAGATGATCTTCAAGAACCATCCACCGAGAACTGTTTAAATTATTTTTCCTTTGTGACACCCACCATCAGGCATCGGGCATATAATGTACCTTAGTGGTTCCAGAAGATGATGAAACAATTCTTGTTCATACATTAAAATTTATTTCCTAAGCTTTGATTCTTGGGATTAGGTCAACTTGGAATGAACCTAAGACAAACGATGTGTCATTATATATTGTGGTACTGCGTGCTCTGAATCATATTAAGTCTATAGTGTATAGTTTCATCCCCGAGTGAGCAGCGCAAGCGATGCGCGGGCGCACGTGCCGCGACATATGGCGCCGCGCCATACTGTTTGTTTGCCAATCATAACGGACATATTTCATCAGATAACGGCCCACCGCCTACAACATATTGCTTCAATCTAAAACAATGCGATACAATTCCATACGTCATCACGTCACGCGCCGACACATTAATTTTGCCCACAATTTGGCATGGTTTTCATCACAGAGGGATGCGCTTACTCATCAGGGGAAAACTAATTGTATTAAAAGAAAATATGATCGTGCGTCTCTTTCGGAAGTTGTTCACTAGTATCAGATGAATTTGTTCGTAGTTACAAAACACATACTTATTTTGCATGTTGTATAATTAGGGAAACTCAGAAGATATATTAAATAAAGTGTTAAAACAGGCAGGTGGGTTGAAAGAAAATCAATAGAATATAATTCATTCGAAATTCCATATCTATGAAATATTGTAAACACTAGTAGTTTTCCCAAAACTTGAGCCTGCAGTTTCGCCTTATTTCACAAACTTTCATTTAATTCATGAGAATTAAATGGAATACCTACACTTCATACGCACTCTATAAAATGTCTCGAAATAGAATTTTAGGCGTGTGATAATATATACTTGACCATTTTGTGCAGTTATGTGTCATTTGGAAGAATTTTCTCATGTTAGAAAAATGCGAAGTACATATGTACTGACCTTGTCCTAACCTTGCCTCAGTCACTGACTCTCAAAGGGTCTGTTCAATCAAAAATGCGAAGTGTTATCAACAGCGCGCGGAAATAGCCTTAGTTAATAAACAAAGAAGTAGATAGCAAACACAATTAAATCTAAAAGTTATTTGTTAGAGCCGTGGTGACCTTGGGGTTTGAGTAGACGCCTGCTATGGAAGCGACGCAAGTTCGAATGCCAGGGCTGTACCAATGAGTTTTCTAAAAACTTATTATAGTGATTTCACACCATGTGCAAAGGAAATCATCGTGGGGAAATCTGCATATATCTGAGAAGTAATTCAAAAGACGTATGTATAGTTTTCGGGGACCGATTCACCATCAGCCACGTTGATACGCTTGTTATTACATCACCCCTTCGGGAAATACTCGGGGAATAATGAGTATATTTGTCAAAGCTCTGAATCAAGTTTACTTACCACTTAAGTATCACTAGCTAATCCAACATTTAGCCTAACGTACCGTTTGCCATCAAACGTCCCGTTTAATTGAATGGGGTCGGCGCAGGAACCTGCAATTTGTTACATAGGCACGAGGCGCGGGTGCATGTGCCCACCATATGGCGCGAATCACTCCGCCGAGACGAGCTGCCTACCAAAACTTATAATATCTACATGTCATCCGCAACTACACACTGGAAGTGAACAATAACAAGCGAAGCTTTAATTTGGAAACTTGATGAGAACAATTTGAAAATACGAAATATAATTGATGATCACATGTAAGTAGGTACCTTTTTAATCTACAATTGAGTAAAATTATATGAACTTAAAATTATTATGTGTGTCATTGAACTTTAAATTATAAGGTTTGCCCTTATAATTTAAAGTTAGTTATAACGTTGTTTTTTTAACGGTCGCTGGATGGTTTTGATGGAATTTGACCCATTAGATGGCGTTGCGATTTAGTTTAAGGCCATTGCTATGGGCTTCGCTAATAGCCATTAATATTAACATGCACGTGGAATCCTGAAAAATATAACACCATCAATATTTTTCCCATGAATAAAGGACCTAGAAATGAGAATTTGTAGTCGCTTCCAGTTACTTAAACTTTAACCAGAACGCCGCGCCGATCTGTTTGTTAGGCCACAACTTTTTTAAAGAATGAAACAAAAACAGCCTGTAGTTTTTAGGACATCATAAGGTATCTTATAAAAAGTGTCGCGGTTTTGTTTTACACATGCCCCTACAGCGAAGAGAAAGTTATATTCGTTAAATGGTTTGCAGAAAAACTAGTGAGTCGTTGATGTCTTTTGTATTGAGAGGCGACACGTAGCACTCCGCAGTCAAAACGGCTTCGCTGTATTGCCAAGTTCGCTTTCAATATTGAAAATTTATTTCATAATTATTAAAATTTAATTTCAGTTATATATAAAATATATAAAATTCAATATTACAGATTAATTTCAGTATATACTTGTGTTTAAAAATTAATACCATGATGTAAACATTTTTGATAGAAAATTAATTAATTATTGAATACGACAAAAATGCTTCTAAAGTTCCCAAATTCACAAATTAAGGTTTATAAAAAAATTATGGATTTGTTAATATAAAATTCGAGTATAAATCTTAATATATTGTAGCTTGAATACTTGAGTGCCTTTTTAATTGTTTTATTGAGTTCTTCAAAAGTAATAAATTATAGCTCATGCCTGCACACCAATACAAGTTACAATCGTGGGAATGGAGGGCATAGTAAAGTAACGTATTGTAAATAGCAACGCGTTGAGTGGGACGGTTAGCCCGGATCCTCGTAACGTCTCATGTTTTATTGTTACTTACTACGGTAAGTGTATTCCTGTGTAAGTAACACGTGTGCTTGCTGTTGCGCTTGCACTCAATCGGAGGTCAATTGACTGTGAACTGCTGTCGTAATTAAACTAAACATTTGGTTCTATCACCTTCCCAAAAGATGTTTGAAGTTAACATTTCCCTCTGTCATCAGGTAAAAAACTCAGCGTTTAATTTGTATGTATACATACATATATGTAACAACTGAGAGTTTCAGATAATAGCTAAAGTATTTTTCAAGTTTCAGTTTTCAATTAATATACTGAAATAAATAAATGTTCCCTAAGGAAACAAGCAATTATTTATTAACGTTATCAAGGTGGATAGAGCCATATCCATGAGTCAATTATTTAATATTGGAGAACATATTTTAATTAAGTATAAAGTAAAAAAAATTATCACACAATCCGCATTGATTTAGAATCAACCTAAGCGCACCCTTTAGTTAACTAATAAATAATTATAAATATGGACAGCCTTGTAATGATAAATTCAAATATTTATTTATTGAAACAAAAACAGATTAGAGACTTAATAGAAGCAATAAAGAGAGTGCGTGTCCGAGGCGCGGGCACGCGGCCGGAGTGCGGCGCGCGGCCGTCAATTAAACGAGGACCGGTCGCGGCTAGATCCACCACTTACCGGCTAACCCATTTATACGCTGCTGCGTTGAAAACAGGACTAAATGAATTAATGCAAATTTATACTATAAAAATTGTCGCAGGTGCATCGGGACAAGTTCCAGCGATCGTCGGATTCGATTTAACGCGCTTGCGCCGCGCGAAACTTTTATTTAAAGCCTCGCATGCACAGCGATTATACGTCGAGCCAGCTTGTAATTTTTTGGAAAATGTATTCTATTCGGCTGATTTACACATTTATTGCGTTGTTGAC
Source organism: Watsonalla binaria (assembly GCA_929442735.1). Classification (NCBI taxonomy): domain Eukaryota; kingdom Metazoa; phylum Arthropoda; class Insecta; order Lepidoptera; family Drepanidae; genus Watsonalla; species Watsonalla binaria. Next base: position 8,402,823 of record OV838919.1, on the reverse strand, counting down.
GTATTTTGTTCTCAGTAATAGACGTGTATTTTATTGAAATTAAATAAAGTGCATCAATAACTTTTTCACAATAAATGGTTTTTTTGTTTGTTTACCGACTTTATAAATATGTATTTATTCGTTGCAACGGGTATGATACGATTTTTTAGCTGATGTGTACTTGTGTGACACATTTAATATACGCTGCTTAAATTTACACAGGCACGTAAATCTACGATTGAGTTATTGAAGCTTGCAACTGCAACAGCTGCTCCTTACTTACTAATCCACATGTAGGTAAGTTAACTCTATAACATATGACAGTCAGACACTATCATAATATCCCGGGTACCTATATGTCCATGCATAATCTTATATAAAAGCCAGTTATGTACAGCGAAAAATTACAGCCGGTTCGAAAACTACTACAACCCGCCTCCGGAAAACTTAAATCAATCACCAACATTTCCAACCATGTTAAAACCTATACTTGGGGCATGGTCCTATTGTAAGACAATGTTATGAGACTAGCGGACGTCACGCGGTTGCACCCGCGTTTCCGTTCCCGTGGGAATACGGGGATAAAATAAAACCTATGTTACTCGTTGATAATGTAGCTATCTATTGATGAATGATTGTTTGAGATAGGTCCTGTAATTTCGGAGCCTATTTAATGCAAACAAACAAACAATCAAAGTTTCGTCTTTATAATATTATTATAGTACAAATGAAGTGTTATTGTACTGCGAGATGTGCTGCCTTCATATTTTGGAGGTTGATTAATCCGGTCGTATTTAATAATACATACAATCAATGAGGTGTCGGGGCATCACTGCATGTAAAATATTGTTGTTGGTGTGAGTGGTAGGGGCGGCAGATGTCGCGACTAGTCCGACCAGTGCGCGGGCATAAAGCGCATGAAACTCACGGTCGGGCGGTGGTAATTGAGGTTTTGTCCCACCGCATGCCTTCGCCACCGTCGCGTAATTGCGATCGCCTTAATAATTAACTGGTCGGAGCCTCGCAGCGACCGTGAACATCGGCAATTTATCGGAAAAACGTCTTTATTACATACCTCAGTGACGCGTATTATACCTTAGTGATGTGTATTATATCCATAGGTATCACAGTAAATACACATATTATGGGATTTATCTTATAAAGATACCAAACTTTACTAAAGGTTATTGTTATAGTATTAAACATTGCAAGTAGTAGGTAAACATCTGTAAACAATATATATGCTTGAATAGTTTGGAATGGTATTGACATGTTAACCGATTGTATTATCATAGATAGGTACTAATAAAATCTTAAAAATATCTTCATTACGATCGGCCTATCGAGCATACAATTTAACTATGGTATGAAAGCAACATTGGCACACCACTTAAATTTCTGCATACTAATACACATATCAAGTTCCTACTCTTTATCTGTACTTTGTAATGGATTCGTTATAAACGTTAATACTTTGTGAGTACAGTTAGCAAACAAACAAACAAGGAGGCTTTTTTTTAAACAATAAATAAATAGTGTTCAAAACAAATTGGTGTATGCATCAAGTATAAAATGATCTCATTGAACCTAATTTTTATTTTGGTCCTTACACTGAAAATAATAGCATGACGTGTTATAGCTTTAAGTAAACTTCTTTATGCTCTCTATTTTATGATGTGCCTTAATGGGTGCTATTGGCTTACAGACGTACTAATTTGTAAAGAGAAATAAATTAGTAAATACTAAAAATAGTACTGGACATGGACACTGGTATTTTTCACCTTAATACCAGTCCAGTCTTCACCTTAATACCGTGTCATATTACCTCAAAATTAAATATTTTTTTCTGCGAACCAAAAAAATATATATTGCGCTTCACTGCTGTGAAGTGCACAATGAAGTGTTTGTTATAGAGAACATTTAAAAATAATTGCCGTTTTCCTACAATTTTACAATAGGTGCAATATTCATCATATTCTTGCGTGATACTCAAAGTGAAGTTCCTTCTGACTGTACCTACTATAATTAAGATTACAAATTCAATGAAGATGGTTTTGATAGTAACGAAAATTTGTGCTTTATCAATAATAGCCAAGTATCCAATTAAAATGAGTTGATTAGGTACCTACCTATTTTATAGGCAAATAATCTTCGACGATTTAAATTATTGAAACATTGTAAAAGTAATTGAACCAGCTTGTTCCATATAAGTATTGGTGGTTCTGCTTTAAAAGATTACTATTATATTGCTCCGGATAAGTAACTATTTTCAGGGCTATATTTCATACGTTTAATAGGATCATATTTTTGACCGTCTGAATCGTTTGTCCCATTCACGAGAAACAGCTCAAGGTACCTAACTAATAACTACCTAGGCTATAACTTTAAAATTAATACCTACTCTCTGTAGCAGCTGTAATTATTAAGATACTACTTAATTAAAATATTATAAATAAATCAGCTATAAAATAATACAGTCTCTAAATTTAAGATGTTCAAATAGTAAAATTACTTCACTCAGACATTGTAGGGGTTATAGTCACGATGTTTTACATCGAAGCTTATGGTGTAACCAATAACCAAACCCACTACTAACTACTAAGTTATAAAACTCATTAGTATGAACCGAGGTTAAAACCCGCATTTGTGAGCGTTGCAGGGTGCACAAACCACACTTATATTAGCGGTCAATATCATGTGGTAAGGGGATTACTCGAAGATCGCAAAACAAAGCCATTTTATAATTTTAAGGGGGTAAACATCAACACTCAAAAACTCTAAATAGTGTTCACTTAACATACATGTTCGATAAAAATAGATGAATATGACAGTAGGTACTTAGGTTTTTACATATTTATGATATTCAATCACATTTAATTACCAATGGTGTGGAATAAAATAAGCCACAGCAAGGTTTTATTACTCCGGAAACCGACAACTGATATTGCTAAATTGACTATGGAGGAATGAACGTACATATAAGACATACATATTTTGCTTCAGTCTTAGGCAGAGGATATTAATTATAGAAGGTGACTGGTGGACGTATTTAACATTAGCACATTTAGAACGATTACCTGTAATCTAAGGGTGTAGATAGTTAAATTGTCAAGTAAACACCGGGGGCGAGACGGGACAAGTGGACGAGCTGAGGCGCAATGTGCGCTTGCGACCTTTGCGCGTAATTATTAGGCGCGTGCGCTCGCCACGCACCACCTTACCGCTAGCTGCAAGTACTTATAAGGACGCAACGACACACTCGCCCTTTGATTACCATTTTTTGTGTTTGATTTTAATCAGTATATATAGGCATGAACTACATTTGTTTATTCACTGAATAATGATACAGGTATCCATAATATTAATTATCTGTGTTAAAAATGTTTGTCGTTATGAATTAAACAGGGCCATACCATCATCGGTTTAAGTACAGCGGTTTTACCTGCGTAAAGTTATTTTCATGAGTGACCCGCGAACCCTAATGTTATTTTAAAATAAATGTAGCCTAACTTCTTTCATATTATGCACTTAGTGAAAAACTGCTATTACGGAATTACAAACACACACTTCCATTTTATTATATTATAAATTTATGTAGGTATAGATTTCTTAGCTTTGATGCTAAGCAGTTAGTAAGACGTCACTGCTATAAAGATAGTAAGCCCCCGGTATAAAATCTGCGAAATCAGAGCTTTCAATAATGTTAATTTCTATTTACCAGTGGACTAGGTAGCTGAAACTTGGGATTAAGTATACGAGTATATTCGATAAATTTTTATTAATGCTGGTATGAATGAAAGTAACAAAGTCGTTACATACCTATTCTAGTTTATTGTGTAAACCTGTATTGCATAGGATAGCAGACCATCTATCAAATTAATCCCGTTTATCAAAACTCGATTATATCGATTTGAGGAAAACGTCACCAGTGGTGTAATTTTAATAATAATTACATATTCAGTTTGACTTAGTTCGCGTGACTGAATATGTGCACATTAATTACCTTATATAACTGTAACTGAAAATTGTTTGTCTAACTCACAAGAATGCCGCGAAGTCACAGATGAAGGCAATTTTTCTTAAATGTACGAGTTTGTTAGCTGGTTTTTCTTTTGATAAAAAGCTTGAGCTTAGGCCAATTTTAAAATATCTGAAGATATTAGATTCTCTCTTTATTAGATCTGTTTTTTTTTGTTATGGTACTCAGCACCGGGCTCGGCAATTATAGTGATTTTATACTGGTTATTAATTACGTAAAATGACATTTAAATGAGGATGACTACTTAAAACAGCCAGGGCGCAGAGGAAATGGTCATGTCCGCGGATTAATGGTCGCAATTAAATCGGTTCAGTTCGACCGCGGCGGTCCGCAGCGGCGATAAGCCCGTACTTGATTCACAACGAAATGTCTGCATGCGCACTTAATGATTGTGAAACAGACTTAAGGCGTTTTTTGTAGTCTTATCAACCTTGATCGTCTTCCCATGGCATTTTAATAAATAGTATTAAAATATTGGCACTTAATTGATTTTTTTATTGGCCAATAACGCAATGTAAAAACGCAAATAATATACTCATACCTATATATACTGCTATTGTATATGACGCTTAGTTTATCGTTTTCCAGTTTCATAATGACTAGAAAACGAGAGTGGATTCGTACTTGTCGAGTGAATTATCGAGAGCTGCTTCTCAGATTGGAATCAATTAACTGGAGGCGACGCGCTCCCGGTCCCGAGCGGCCTTCGCGCCACCTGCTCCCATCCGCGAGGTGGCCACCCCAGCCTGAGCCTCCTCGCCCCTCTCACACCCACACCTCCAGGTGTCTCCCGGGTATAACGCCTCCACACCAGGGACCACACTAAATGGGCGACGTGCACTTATCACAAGAGCGTGATTGCCCATTCATTATCCGCTTGCAAAATCGCGGCACCTTTAGCGGTTAATTGCACTAACCTAATTCTTTTTTGTAACCGAATTCTTGTGTTACCGTTGGAGATATTGAATTAACCGTTTGTGGTTTAGTAATTTTTGGCTTTTTCATTTACCCTATGAAGAAAGACTTTGAAAATAAAATTACAAACGTAACAACAGTAAGATCTTGAGTCGCAGACAGTAATGCAGTGAGAAAAAAGCTTTAGAATTTAATAATATTTACGTAAATAGTTATTGGTCGAATATCTTAATATATTAAATAATTAAGAAACATAATTGCTAAATCAAAACACTTATCAGCGGATACGGAATAAGTATTTGTGCGTTTATTTTCCTACAAACATATCTAAGTATTTAGTTTTGGAAAGTACATTCATACCAGTCGGATTTTAACTAGGTATACGGGTATATAATGTATAATTAACAACAGCTAAAGTTATTAGTTTTTGTTGGAAATACTTGTGCAGTCGCACAAAGACAGGACCAAGTATGATCATAGGTAACAAAAACATAAGGCGAAGAGCTTAAATGCACCTTTCCAATCAATTACCAATAAATAGCGTATAAGATAGGCTAGCGGGGAGGACGCGACGACGAATTCCGCGCTTCACTGCCTGAAGCGTGCACCTACTTTTTGCGATGGCAGGTGTAAGCGCATATGCTATTAAATTGTCAAAGAATATACTTACGCATACCTATGCATATCCCTGATAGCTCTCAATGATCAAAGTCAAGTGCGCGGTTACAGGTTGCATAGACTTCTTTGGAACAACTGCTGCTAGCGCATTCAGACCAGTATCACAGTTCAACCCCGGCAATCGGTAGCCACAAACACAGTGTATAATTTTTTTATTCATAAAAGTCTGAAAATATGAATAGAGTAAATGTTATTGAGAACGTGCCTTGTCATTACACAATTACTACACATGCAGTAATCGAAAACCGCAACATAGCAGCAGTCTGCGGCCTCCGAGCGGGGAACATGTGCTCATTGAATATGGGAGCGCGCAAAAATGATCGCAATTAGTGTGCTGAGGCCTCCGCCTTCGTGTAATGAGCGGGCGGGCCGCGCGCGCTGACAATGCGCGTAGGCAGCGCAGCTTTGTGCACTACACTGCGCATGCGTACGCCAGGCAAGCTTTTACGGTTTCGGCTTCTCGACGCCCGCCATATGACTCGCAGGCTGGCCTTCCATACTATCCAACTGCTATAAACATACAAAACATTACTTTTTTGCAGTTAACCAAGAGAAGAGGTATAGATTACATTCGTTGATTCATTGACTAAAAATTGTCAAAGGAATTTTAAAATAGTGCTTATAATTTACCTACCCAAGTGTTTTATTTTTTCGGAGAAGTTAATTTTACTTTCTTTATATTGCTCTACTTATTCAGGATTAAGAAAGGGACAGAAAAGTGAAATATTTTTTTTTTTGTATATTTACGATATAATTATCATAAATATCTTAAGGTTCATATTCTTTCATTTAAGCACTTGCACATTGGAAGGCCCCCCATCTTTCCTCCCTTATTTGCAAATACTATTTGACTTATTTGAATCATATAGGCAGTTAAGTACCTACGTATTCCGACCATGAGAGCAAGAGAAACCAGATTTTTACAAAAGTTGTGTGATAATTTAGCGATGCAGCCAATTGTGGAACGCATAAATCATGGACATTTACTTGCCGACGCGACGGGATTGTATTTAAAATATTATTGATACGAGTTAAGAGTACTTGAACGTGCGAATATTTTGGAAGTATTTCTTTGTAAAGTAGTGCATGTTTGTTTGTGTTGGTACCTACTAGTTATACCGTAGGCGTAGCATGTCGTAGCGCATAGCGTAGTAATTAACTACTCACGAAGAATTATAATTGGTACCATAGGTAACAATATATTACTTATAAAATGATAGTACATCATAATTGCACTAATAGATAGTACTGAAGGTTTTGTAAATTTATACAAATTAATTCTGATATTCTTTTCATCATCAGTATTTTTTTCGTAGTATTATTTCGTATACTTATTTCTCGCTGGCCACACAAACCTTAGAAGTATTTATTAGGGAGGTTCGATAACTGTTGTTATGAAATACAGTTGCATTTTGACAAAGCAAAGTAGTTAAGTGGATGACGCACGGCACGCGCGCGTTTCCATAAATCCGTTAAGGCACATGCCGCGGCGGGCGCGCGGTCAATCTTGTCGAAGACTGAGGGTGCTCACCAGCGATGCCTTCTTATCGATTCAACACCTATCGATATTTATATTAATTTGTTTTTTGTTCGAATGTTTGATGTTTGTTTCTGTTACAAATAGATCGGAACTATAGGAGTTAAGAGAACTTCAGAGCTTTGACGTTTTATTTTTAAACCGTTAGAATTAAACAGATATGAAAATTTCATCGCTGCTCTTAGTTTGCCTAATAACAAAGTGTTATAATATATCCGAAGTTACACGTAAGGTTCTATTATTAATGACACTTGGTTGGTACCACGTTCATAGTTGCGTAATAAGTTCCAATGTATCACCTATTCAAGTTTCTTCTAGTTCAATAGGCAGGTAAATGTAAGTATATCACTTGCGAAATTATAATCTAAGCAAATCGCAACTTGAGTCGTAAAAGGCGTCGATAGAGCGCGGCGGTGGCGTAGCATCCCTACTTGCAGCCACCTGCCGCCCGCACCCCTACGCTATATTTTATTCCACTTAATCGTCCTTTCCGTTATAAGTATTACCTGTTCTTAATCCCCACTTAAAGCAAATATTCTCGTCTCCACGAGGGTCACAATGTCCCAACGTCCTATTAACTATAATAGACACTTTTAATTGAGATTCTATAAAAGGTTTAGCGAACTGTAAGCCATATAAGGCATAAGCATTCATCATGGAAGTCGAGGCTCTCATCTGCCCAATTAATAAAAGTTGAGTGCGAGGAATGGCGATCGGCGACAGCCGCCTGCGATGCGCCTGCGCCACAGTACCGGTTCTATCCTGCAGCTGAGGCCCACTCTTTGTGTGGTTTATTTTGATTTACTTATCTATCAGCTATGTACCTCCAGCGAATACATTACGAGCAAATTGAATGATGTTCTTTGAATGATGTCCCTTATTTGCACGGAACACTCTTCCACACTCAGCCCTTGACTACAAAGTAAAAACTCTTATAAGAACATTTAACCTTCACGTACAGCATTCCAAACTTTGTTTTAAGTAAAGTATCAAAATACTAGCTGTACCCCGCGGTTTCACTCGTGTAGAATTAAATTCATAGGTGGCTTTAGTTCGCGGAATTCTAATCAGCTAACAGTGAAAATCCCATTAAAATCGGTCCAGCCGCTTTAGAGGTTAGCCGTAACAAAAAACAGACAGAGATATTCTTTTTAATTCTTTTTTATGTTGATACTGTAATATACTTTCACATGCATTTACTGAAAAGCTGTAAAATTTGAATTACAAACAGACACTTAAAATGTATTTACCTTTAATGATTTATTATTTGAATGAAAATAATAAACTACGTAAACAATCACAAACGTTTGTGCTATCATTGACTTCATTGACAGAATTCATCGAAAAAGAGGGATTGATACGAAATTTGAACAAAGGGAGAAAATAAAAACGACAACAGAAAAAGGAGTATAAAAAGTGGCGCGGGCGCGTGCCGAGGCGACATGTGCACGCGCCGAGGATCCGCGCTAACGGGCCGTGACGCACCCCCGCGCCCCTCACCCCATGACCCACGCCGCCGTTATGTACAGCGTACTGGGGGTCTACTATCATCGTTTAACCAGCTTTGGGTACCAACATTAAACGTCAAAGCTCAGAAGTTCTTAATATACGATCTTATACGCGCTGCTTAGGCTGATGGTTGTAGGCCCCCTGTGCCCCAAGATCAAGCACGGAAGTGACACGTGCGAACGTCATCGCACGACCTTGCATTTTGAGCTTTTATCGTATGAAGACGTAAAACTTCCTAAACTCGCCGCTTGGGACGCTTTTTAACGGTCCCATACAAAATGAGGAATAAGTATACGCAGGCGATATCGTCAACGTATAAACATGTTAAAACCTAAACTTGGGGCACTGAAGTACTTCCCCTCGGCTGAAACCATACTAGCACGTTTCCCTCAAGTAACTATACACCTAGTAACCGAACCAGATTAACCACTTAATTGAATTCCCCGAGATTGTTATTACAATCGTTCAATCAACCGAGTAATCTGATTAATGTATTAAAACCGCAACACTGAAATGATACTATCTACATTATAAATGTCTACCATTTTGATTTAATCATTAATTAAAATTTATGAAAAATCATTCCACGTTAAAAGATTGCCAGCTACACTATTAAGGCCTATATGTGAAGGGGTAAAATAATATTTTTAATATAATTTTATATAGATAAATAAAATAGAAGTGTCTGTTTATAATTCCAAATTTACAAATTTTTACTAAGGGCATATGAAAGTTGGTATATAAGTATGGTACTTATAGAAGAAAATCATGTTATTTTCTATTTTATGTATATATGTCTGTCTGTCTGTTTGTTCCGGTTAACTGAGAGTATACTGAGAATTTCTCTGGCAGCTAGGTAATATAACAAAGATTACTCAACCATGAAAATCTATGGTTGATACCACGGGCCAAGGCACAGCTAGATTTATATCAACCAAATGGGATTTCAATCTTAAATAAATAGGTACCTACAAAGCGAACTGTATACCCTACGTCTGTCTGTTGCTCTTAACCAACATTACCTTCATCAACTTGGTCAAACGGTGCAAGGCCACCTTTATCACTGAAACTTACACGCCGACTACTTAGCTTCTGTGCAGGAGGCTAGTAAGTCTCATGACTTACGGTTTACATTAGTATACAGGTGCCGTCACAAGTTATGAGCGCTCACGAAAATAGTAGGGGTAACTGTGCATGTATTTTATTCGCGTCGCATCATACAGATAGACAGACTCATAAAATTACTATTGCGCATTCAAGGTCAGCGGTCATAAATCGTGTACATATATATAGGTACATCTACACCTACAGATAAATAAAATTGACGTGTCTGTTTTTAATTCCAAAATAGCAGCTTTTGAATAAATGCAAATGAAAGCATATACCGTACTGACTTAAAAAAACAAATCTTCAAAAAATGTTTCTGTCTGTCTGCCTTTTTGTTCTGGGTAATCTCTGAAACATCTAGACCGATTTTAGAGGGACTTTCACTGGCACATAGCTAATGTTACAAGGAGTAACTTAGGCTACTTTTTTTATAAAAAAAGCACGTAGGGTTCCGCCGGAATTAAATTAAATCTGCGCGGTTGAAACGGCAGGACACAGCTAGTACTATACTATATTAGTTGATGAGAATAGATGGAGCTGTGAAGTCTTTCTTTCAATTGAACTAGTAATTTGATCTCAGATTCGTAAAACCGCTGCTTTTCTACCAGACATTATTGATTGTATTTCAAGTGTGGGTGGACTACCTTACAATTGAGACGATGATAGCGTGACAAGTGACAAGAATGTGATAGTTAAATTAATACTTTCATTGAACACGTCAAAGGCTTCTAAGCCGGTATCTAAGCAACGCTCCACCCAGCGCTAGATAGCGGCCAATGGCGCGCGGTGGGCGGGGCGCTGTACTACAACAAATCTAAGCCACATCTAAGCTTCTCGCATTTCAGCCGTTCTCTGATTTACAAATACTCTTACTAAAACTTATAAAATCACCACCACTCTCACCAAGGGCTGACTCCATAATCTATTTTAGTTTCATTCAGGCCAGTATGCCGGCAATCAACAACTAGGCTTGGCAATACAGTATACTTATAACGAATGCTTTCATGTCATCCTGGAGCAAACCGCTTATTTATGGGCATTAATAGTTATAAGCCATTTTTCAGTGCATCCTCCGCTCATCGCCGACAACGTATTGCTACCAACAATTAAACGGTGTATGCGAGGATGCGACGCGAGCCACCTGTCAAGTTGCTGTTTCATCAAATCATTTCTTTATGACCCAGCCTCCGCGCGTCTTGCTCTTTTTTGTAGCTGAGTTTTGAAAAAAAGAACGTTAATATGGAAGAGTAGTTGGGTAGGTCGGGGCGCGCGAGCCTCATTTCAGTCAGGTGCCGGGCGCCAAACACGCCGCATCGCGCGCCCACGCCTTGCGAGCCCATACAGCCTACCGATACGCGCGTCGTCACGCAACACGTATATTCAATATATCGTTTATTGAACACTCATTATTAAATATTAATATGAAATCAGTGTAATTTATTGGACTAATTAAAAATAAAATCTTTCAGTTTTGTAGTGCGTGGTAGATTGTGAAAAGCCCGATACTAGATTTTCCGCGTAAGGTAAGTTTGTCACTGTTTTCTTTTTAACGTTCAAAGTAAGATTTTTTTAATATACTTTAGTATTCATTATTTATTCGTCAATTAAATAAAAAAGACACATTTTCATTTCAAGCTATAATAAAATTGGATATTCAATGTGAAATGATGCAGTGCAATGTAAATAACCTGCAAGTGAATTCAGCGGCAATAAACAAATAAGACGTTTAAACCAAATTTGTACATGTGTTTTGAACAATCGCATTGTATACAAAGATTCGAGCAATCCTAACACTTGCGAGTATAAAACCGCAGACGTTACATAGGTAGGTTTCCTTCTTGCAGAGAGCTTCAAGGTGCAGGATCTCCTGTTACAACTACTTACTGTAAAAGCTGCAGTTCACCGACAGTTCGGACATTGCAGTAGCCTCGTTCCACTGGCCTTCTATTAGGTACCTATTAAAGTGCTTATTTGGATTTTAATATCACATGTGAATAAAATTAAAATGTTTTTTTGTAATTTCAAATGAGCATTTTTTCACTAAATGCACTTGAAAGTATGTACGGCAATTACAAAAGAAAAAAATATATATTAATTTTATTTTTTCTCTGTCTATTTGCCTATGTGTCTGTCTGTCTGTTTGTTCTGGCCAATCTACGGAACGGCTGGACAGATTTTAACGGGACTTTCACTGGCAGATGGCTAATGTCCCAAGGAGTAACTACATACTACTTTTTAAACAAACATTAGAGTTCCCCGGAACACACTTTAAATTAAGTCTACGCGAGAGAATCCCCAGAGCGGTGGTTACAATTGTCTTTGATAAAGCCCGGTCTATATTTTTTCTTCTAATTTAGTAACATTCGTTTGTTATTCTAGTCATCTTTATTCGTTAATTCGAGGGCATAGCGTTCTTCTGTTTAGCCAATCCCAAGTAATTTGAAACTACCATCCTCTACATTAACTAGCCATTTGGAATCCATAAAATATTTCAAAATACAAAACGTCCGATGCTCTGTATTATATTTTATTAGTGGCATAAAGTCTAATTATAGGTACGGGTGAGATAAGAAACATATGCTTTATGCAATTTTATTGCCAGTAAATTAAATGACCAAGCAGTGAACAATCAAAGCACGTGCAAACTGCTTTGTTAAATGGCGCGCACAACTTTCATTACCACATGCACTTAGGTCACTTAGGTACCCGCAATTATCAAATAAATTCTTACGAGCAATTTGTACGCTTGGCGTGCTTTTATTATATTTACTCTACGCTATGAACATATAAAATGTAGAGACTGAAAATCTCGCGCCTAAACCTCTTTCCCAAAATCACAAAATAGCTCACTAAAATGCATAAATATAATATAAAAATAAGGTAGGTAACTACTTAATGGATTTGAATAGACGCAGAAAAAATAAGAAATCTTGCTATCTAACTTGTAATAGGTATTATAAATTTTGAAGACTCCTTAGCCAACACTAACTAACCGACTTACAAATTTTAGCATTAAGGATTTATTATATATACTTATTCCTTTAAGCATTACGGTGTACGTTTGTCTACGTGCGTATACATGTCCAGTGGACGTATATAATTTCTTTGCAAACTCTTGAAAACATAATTTATTTGATTTTCTATCATTTCATCTGCACATAAGTTTTTAGAAATACTCAATGGCACAGGACCCACTGGGATTCGAAGTTGCATTGCTTGCGTAGCAGACGATTGCTCAAACCCCAATGCCACCTCTTTTTATTTAACCTCGGTTTCACGGGTCACCCATGAAATTAAGCTAGTTGGTATATAATATAGGTATAGGTACACTGTACCCAAAAATTACTTATTTCTATGTGGCATGATAAATAAGGACAATAAATAACTATTATGTGTGCATGGATGCCTGGGAATAAGCCGTATTTATTTGTATACCAAAACCGTGGGGGTGATGGTAATAAAATTGTGGATGTCTGGGAATAAGCCTCACAAAGAAAATTATTGCAATCATAGTCTCCATTTTACTTAATTAAAGTGCAATACCCATAGGTTATGTTGCGGTGAATGATTTTATCGTCACTTGGTCAGGTTCCCACTGAACAGAAGCGAAGACTATAAGTAAGTAGTCTGTAACGTCGCGCGGCTAATTGCTCCTAACTCTAGTATTGGCTCGCTTTATTGAAACAAGGCCGCACGTAAGTTAACTCGTTAGCCAATTAGCAATAATAACACAAATCAATTATTGCCGTACATTACAAGAACACGACATCGACATCATAATACCGAAGAGAGCTCAAATTGAATAATGATCACACAGTGCATTACGAACCCCGTGTTTTTTCTTGGCCTTTCCGCATTACTGTAATTAGTAAATTATGCAAATCATCTTTGGATATCATTATTTATGATTTACTAGGACAATTAGTGAACGATATAAACGTGGGTGGTACAGTGCTACATAAACCAATAAGTTGGTTTAATTTCTAATGGACTAGCGGTCACTTTCACGGGGATTGGATTGACACAGTGAGCGAGCTTTCATTCTGTTAATATGTAATGTGTGTTAGTATAATGAAGATTGTTTTACTCGACATGTGCATTATTAATGCGCGTACGCAAAGGCCTCGGCGCGACCGCCACTTCCATTATCCTGATTCTTCATTTGCTTGATTGAGCTTTTAATACGATTCGCTGTCAACAAACTAGCGGTCGGATTAATCAGCGAGAGCTGTCACCGTATATGTCTGTCCTATAGGTAATGACGTTGGTCACGGACAATAAAACGTATCTAGTGACTAGCTGGCTACTAGTGGGTTGATCTGAGACACAAATCAAATTAATATGAGTAGGTCGCCTCATGAATATTAGAAACCTACTTAGGTATTTTAACAAAATACGTAACTTTATTTATTTCATAGGTATAATAATTAAACATTAATTGCAAAATGCAATATTATATTTAATTTTAACTGCTCTAACTACGCATGTAGGTAGGTACTCTTTGCCAGATGTATCAACAAACATGTTTTAAGTACCTGTTAGGAATTAACTTCAATTTACGGCAAGTACTTACTTACCTACTTAAAATATGTGAAGTTTGAAAAAATATAACAATTTAATTTCGAAGAAGTGATTACTAAAAGTGATTGCCACTCACAGCCATCCCCTCATTCTTAGATTGGTGGGACCTATTTGACAATAAAGAATCACAATCATTGTCAATAGGTAGGTACTTATAATATCCCTTATCTACGAGCAGCTAAAATAGAACATAGTCTTCTACTTGATAGAACCTTTAGATGAACATTTAATATAAAACTTAACACCTTCTCAAGGCATAGACGTACGCAAAATATATTTTTTAATTTCTTTCATATGAATTCTTCTGAGGAGTGTGCCAGTTTCTTCGCCATGTTTTCTTGCATTGTAAAGTTTGTGGAGTGACAATTTAGACTGCTCAGATGATGAGTTCCAAGATCAGAGGTATTATGTTTTTATTAATTATAGAATATTTTGTGTGCCAGGGATCAGTATGTCTCGGCACGTGCTGCTGTCGAGGCTGGCGGAGCAGTTCGAGGCTTCGTCGCCGCCGCCGGCGCACCGCTACCCCTCGCCAGAGCGCAGCGTGTCTCCTCACTCCACGCCCTCGCTGCACTCCCCACCACGCTCCCCAGACTCGCTCACCCATCAACGTCTCGACCTCCTGCAGCTCGGAGATATTGAAATCGCTGGAAGAGCTCTAAAACAGTACGCAAGGGCTACTGGTAAGATTTAAAGCACCATTAGCTATGACGTTGAATTGTTATTAGCAGTTACATAAAGCTATACAATTGGGATTTGTTGCTATGTGCAGAATTAGGAGCGCTGATGTACTGCAGTGGCCTGGGGGCCCTCTACAGCGGCGCAGGAGTTTGGCCCCTGCTCATGCCGCATGCGCCAGCACAGTTTCCTCGCCCTAACTTGGACCACTCAAGGCAAACGCCACCTAAAGACGGTAAATACAAAAACATACCTACTTGTATTTGACTCAATTTAATGAGACGAAAATTTTTTAAAAAATAATTTTAGTGAATTTAACTTACTGAAAATTGAAGCATGTTTCAAGAATCCTAAATGCAAATGAGTTGTACTCGTCATTACAAAACGTCGGTTCGCCTCGGCCTCCTTACACGCTTACTTCTCCTGAATACTCCTCATTAGAATAGCTATCAGTGTAAGGCACCGATTAATAACTCACAAAGCTGATATGTCGTCGTTTACATGTCAATTACCTCCGCGACGGGCTAACAG
This sequence comes from Watsonalla binaria, assembly GCA_929442735.1. Taxonomy (NCBI): domain Eukaryota; kingdom Metazoa; phylum Arthropoda; class Insecta; order Lepidoptera; family Drepanidae; genus Watsonalla; species Watsonalla binaria. Next base: position 8,387,269 of record OV838919.1, on the reverse strand, counting down.
GCTTGTTTCCTATACTCCAAGGAAAGCCGATGAGTACATTTTGTGCCTACACGTTACAACAACACCTCATTGTCATTATTTAAAATTCTTTGGCATTCTAATAGCTTGCTTTCCGGCTGTACCGGTTACGACTCAACCTCGTAGATAACGACGAAAAGCAGGGCTACGAACCTCAGCAGTCACTTGATTTTCGTAATTTTAATTTACTTCTTATTAAATTTAGAGAGCGTGGTTGCATACATTGTATTTATCAACTGTTTAATATTATAATAAAACTGACTCCCTTCCTCACTGACTTAGTACGAGAGAAGATGGCTCCATATAGACTGGACTTACATTTATTTGTAATTTTATCCACATTTGCAATTTATTTTTATTATGTAGGTATAGAGCCATTATTTTTTTCTTTTTAATAAATAATAATAAAACATTAAGAAACCCGTTATATGAGCTAGATATATCGAAGTAAGACAATATTTGTATTATGAGTATAGATAAGTAGACCCTAAGTAGTCTAATAAAGCTATATTGTAGAGTAAGAAACTTCAAAATTGAACCGTAGTCAACAATTTTAAATAAATATGTAGGTACCATCAACCAATGCTCTGTGCCAAAAATGTTTGAATAACAAGTCTAGACCATACATATATTGAAGACTAGCGGACGTCACGCGGTTTTACCCGCGTACTTAGTTCCCGTTTCTGTGGGAGTATGGGAATAAATAGGATCTATGTTTATGAGAGTTTTCGGAGTTTCTTCAGCAGTCTTGTGGATAATGTGATACACATAGAACCGGTTCATAATGCTGTGACCTTTTCCCGCGTCTCTTAATACTTAATACTTTATCATCATGTAGTCATAATCTATTCACGATAGCGGGACCTATTTTTGTAATGTTTTAAACTAGGTAGGTACATTGCAAACTCAATTGTGACGCAATTGTCGGCAAATAGTCGCGCACCTGTACTGATTTCATAAGTCATTTTACTGACGACCGATTTGACTCGTCCGACTTTAAATTTACAGATAAAAGCGTGAAGAACATGTCTAACTGACACAACTGAAAGAACACAATGCTTTATTGCAAAATATTTACTAAACATTATAATATTACATATTATTCTCACATTGGTAGGTGTAGTTTGTCTTAATTGATGTTGTACCTTATATAAAACTACATAGATGTAAGGCTCTATCATGGATTTCTCAAACAATGGTTTCCTGAGGAGTATATAATTATCTGATCTAGCTAGTGAGTATATATAAGTATAGCATTTTGTTCTTTAACGTAGATGACGAAGAAGAATTGCCACTAAATCTCTCGACCAAGAATCGTCAGATATGGTCTCCTGGGAGCGCCTGCGAGCGCGAGCACGGAGACATGGGCGGAGAGTCCCCCATATCAAGATGGGAAGGCCACGATGAGGCAGATACGCCCCTGGAGCTGGTGAAGAGATGCGGTACCAGCCCCGAGGCGGAGCGCCCATCTAGCACCGAGCTGCGCAGCCCCTCAATAACTCTCCACCAGCCATACACGATGCCTCCGCAACCAACCGATCTCGGCTTCTCCCTACTTCTCAAAAACGAAAATAGAAACGAAAAATCATTCCAAGTAAGTACCTGCTCAATTTATCCAACGTAAAATCTTAATCTACAAGCCTGAGACATCCTTAACAGGTCTGGAATAACTGTACAGTTTCCGTTCGAAATGCATTAAAATAGCAAACCAGTATCCGTTTTAGTCTCTTTAACAAATCAAATAGCAAAAACTGGGCAGGCTTAATAAGTAGTCGCGGAGGGAACGGGTCGCGCGTCCGAGCGCGCGGCTCAGCCTGCGCTCGGTGCACCGAGGCGTCTTGCTCGTCTTCTTACCAATTTTGTCTTTCGTTTTTTATACACATGGCCGAGCCGTTACAAAAATCCGCATGGGTTTTAATCAAAATTCCAAGTTTTAATATCATGGTGCGGGCCTATAATTGGACGAATTATAGCCTCTTGTCACACAACGATAAAAATACCCCGCGTATCTTCTTGTTTACACCAATTTATCATTACATTTGGTATACTATATATATTAGGTATACCATCTTTTACTTGGTATCATATTTAGGTACTTGGCGTACCGCAGCACTTTAAGGGAAACAGCAGAAGCGACCTACCTACTTATAAATCTATTAGAATTTAGATCAAAGGGCCCTGAATGTGTTCAATATTTTTAAATAAAACCTGAGATATAATAATTATACCGTACAAGTGGATCCCACTACCGTGCAGCGAAGTGTCCATGTGCAACGGACGAGCCGCAGGCGCACGCGCAAGGCGCGTGGCCGGCACGCGTCTCATGCCCTCTGTACTTCACAACATGTACACACGGAACAACGTTTTGGACTATTATCTCTATTATCTTTCCTATGCATGATTATTTTAAGAAAGATGATGTTGTGATACCAGCTATTATAACATTAAAATAAAGTTTCACGAAAATATATCCAGTAGTTCGGCATGATGCGCAGTCATACAGACCGATACGTTTAATAAGATATAAATCGGCAACGATATTTTTTAATATGTATTATAACACAGTGAATCAGTGTCTAGTTTATATACTTAATAAATATTGAAAACATTTAATATAAAGAATTTGACTCGTTACAGTCGAAAATAAAACAAAAAAACCTGCCGCCTATCAATAAAACGGCCACCCCTGACTTTCTTCAAACGGTTCAATTAGAAAAAATCTTAGAAGCTTTGCTATAAAACCTTTAGCCATATGTAGAGGGTGGTGCTCTAGCACCTGTGTTGTTTATAAGAGTGCGTCGAGGATATAAAAAGGTGGCCTAAAAAGTAGCGGTTTTTATGAGGCGCGGGCGCGGGCGCAGCTGCCTGGCCAACTGTCACCGGCGACCGCTACGCGGATTTCTGCTGAGGATTACCATACCCCTCATGTTCATGGCTAGCCATGCGATGACACTGACAACTCTACTTACTTTCCTTTCTTTTCTTACTTACGAATAATTTAAGAAAACATGCAAATAATTCAAAATTATCCACACATATTTTCATTCAAATTGATTATGTGTAGGCACATCATACTGCTACATAGGTAGGTACACTTATGTCATATTTTATTTTAATTTAGTCAAATAAGTACAAGTAACTGTTTATTAATTTTGATTAATTTTATCAAAAATAAACGTAATTAGCTGTAAAGAAATACAATATTTAGATTAAATAAAATTCCATTAGTATTCTTATTCAGAAAAAGAAAATGTTCTGAGGCGATGAATGTCAATAACTAAATATTTACAACATCATCCGGCAACACAATTTCAGTGAAAACTGCGCAGAATAAAGAATAGCGTTTCGTTAGTGTTCTGCCCGTGCATAACCGTACTTTAACTTATTCTGTGCCCGGACCACAATAGAAATCAACCTCTATAGGTTCTAGGCACGTGGTCGTGCATGCCTTTACCAGTTCCTTCCACCTATGTCTAATTGCAAAGTTTACTGACAGTAAACACACTATTTCAAAACTAAATTATTCCATTGCATTCCAACAACATCTGATTAAATAAATCTAAGGTAGAATGTGTAACTTGAATGAAATCTTTTGTCCCATCAGTACTTACGTAAATGAATAGAATTTGTTTGCTTGCGTAGTTCGTAGCATACTGACATTAGTATAAGAATGTTGTGTGACTTGGTATTAGACACGGAAGGATAATGAAATATTTTCTCCAAGAACAAACACTAGCACGTACTAGTAAGTTACAGTAGGAAGTGAACTCTTTCCTAGGAATTTGTTTTTTAATATGGCATTGCAAACAAATAAAGTATTCCAACACACACGTATACCAACTACTAAGTCCTATACTTGTTTATTATTTAAAAAAAATCTGAATATTGCGAAACGAGGAGACTGGTGTCAGCTTGTAGAATGTTTATTTTGGTTGAATATTATAGTATACAAGTACTTTGAACACTGAAGTTGAAGTTGCAGAAAGGTAATGCACGCAAAGTCGTAAGTTTTTCTAAAAACTTATGTACGGTGATTTCACGTGCTTTACGGTGAAGGAAAAAATCGTGAGGAAACCAGCATATGTCAGATAAGTAATTCGAAGACGTAGGGATGTATAGGGCTGAGACGGCGATAGACTCACCATCTGTTACGTTGGCACTCAATTATCTTCGATGAAAAGTGGGTGTTGTTATTACAACACCACTGCCTACCGCTTCGGGGAATACAGGCGTGAGTGCATATGTATGTATGTTTAAAACTCAAAAAATATCTTTATTTCATTACACTTTTATGAAAATGCTCTCATATCGTCAGAATGACATGATTATCCATATACATATATATATATATAACTCACGTTGGATGCCCATCTAAATATATTTGATTAGCTAGTGCCCGCGACTTCATCTGCGCAGGATTTGACATATATTGACAATTCACACAATATCAAGTACCTACTTAAATACTTTGTTGGCACAATGATTCCATTCTTTATACGGTAGTCAATGTGTGAGTCAATCTATTGCTAGTCACGTTCATAGGCTACAGTAGCCGCTTCCAATCAGGACTGCACCTTCGTATTATAAAAAAATGATAATTATAGGTCGACGCAATATAAACATAATTTCAACAAATCGATGATAGCTCGATCGATGATAGGTACTGAAATAAAGGTGCGTACAGTACTAGTGGTTGTTTAATCAGAACGGAGATATATTTTTGCCCATATGATCTATGACATTCTTTATTCTGGTCACGGCACTTGAGACGTTCGAAAACCCCCCGTAATTAATCTGTCTGAAAGTAGACAATATTTCTTAAAATGTAGCTTGTTTCCGCAAACACTACTAATCTATATCGATAAATTGACATTGATCCACGGATTTCCAATGGTATATCCACAGTTAAACACAAACAACTCATCATCTCCCTGGCCTTATCCCATACATTATTAAGGTCGGCACTTGATTCTGACGAATTGAAAGTTCTTTGTAAAAAGTCTAATCGAATAAAGATCATTTTGAATTTGAATTTGAATTTGATTCAAATTCAAATTCAAAGACTGATCACTTTGTTTTTATACGAAGCAGCTGCCATCTGACCTTCGCAACCCCTTTGAACAGGAAAATCTGTGATCTGGGTTTAACCAGTTCGTCGGACTATTTTTGGCCTCCGACTGACCTGTAACGATTGCCAAAGTTGATATATTGGCAACCGTGACCGACGGTCTAACGTGCTCTCCGAGGCACGGAGGGTACTCGGGCGGTCACCCATCCAGTTACTGGCTAGAGTTAGGGTTACTTAATTTCGCTGATCGAATGATATGCGCAATAGCAACTGTGCCACGAGCTCCTCTTAAACATAAACAACTATTCTTTGTATTTTATTACTATGTAAAGGGAACGTTACAATCTATCCATAACACTTAGATAAATAAATAAATATTGTTTGGATAATACCAACAGATATTAACTTAGGTATCTATCACTAAGTATAAAGCAGAAAGCATTTTAGAAAAATAAGTAGGTGTTAATTATCTATTCCCTTGAAAAATATACCAGTTGACGTCGCGGCTAATTACTAGACAGGGAAAAAAATTAACAGTAAATATAGCTTTCGTGGCCCAAGGAAATCAAAGAAAAGTGTAGAAAGAAAGGGGTACAACCGCGCCCTGTTATTACTTTATTACTGGCTGTCGACTACATGCGGTACATCATGTGATGGACACTGACAACTTCACCTTTAATTATTGCAGTGGCTTTGTTATTGTTTCATTTTATTTATTAAAACACTATCCTTTCCAGTTATTTGAAAACTTAAAACTAGACAAATGTTATTATAACAGATGAAACTACTTATGATATCCTCAGCTCAGCATTATGCTAAACAGCTTAAATTCAAGTTAACGTTAAAAGTGGCAAAAATATACCTTCATCCGGCAACACTCTCTCTCGTAGTCTCACTAATTACTCTGTCCAACGAGTACTCTCTCCCTTGCCCTGGGATACCCCCACATTGCAGTGACCTATTTACTTCAGCCATTAGTGAAAACGGCAACTGCAGTGAACATTAACGGACATGTTGCTTAGAAGATCCTTATCACCATGTCGCTAACGCCAGTAATTGTGTGCACAGTGCAAGCAGTGCGGCAAGTGCTTCAAGCGTTCCAGCACGCTCTCCACCCATCTGCTGATCCACTCGGACACCAGGCCCTACCCGTGCCAGTACTGCGGCAAGCGGTTCCACCAAAAGTCTGACATGAAGAAACACACCTACATACACACTGGTAAGTCCCAACACTGCTCCCAGAACTCTTTGTCCACAATTCATATATGATTAATAAAAATAGGGCGTAATTTAAAACAGCTTAGTGTGAAACTCCAATTATTATGACAAACGTTTCACGTAACTTTCAACAACTGTTACCTGCCCCTCGCTCGTTACTTTGTGCCGACTTGTCAGTTGTCACCGTATCATTTACACTTAAACTTTTTTATCGAGTTACAACGGTATAATAATAATGTACCTATCAAAGCATCAACCACACTCTGCTGGTATGAACAAAGGTTTTAAATATTTAGTGTTTGCTTGCAGTAGTTGCAGTAGGCTAGTCGTTAATAATAATAATAGACGTATGTTGTTCTAATGTAATGATATGTAATAGGTAATTATACTATACTACAATAATTATGTCAGACTTTTTAAATACTTTATACTTACCAATATTTTAAATCCGAACGTGAGACACTTGTTCCTCATTCACGACTAATCAGAGGACCGATTTGGCTGAAATTTGGAATAGGGATGGTTCTGACTCCAGAATATTTTATTAAGTTGCGGGTAAAAGCTACTTAGGTACTTATAATTCCTTCGAGTGTTATACCATACGAAAAAAAATCAGTGTTAATTAATTCCTTCGGGATGAATGAGTTAATTACAGTGAGCTTAATATTCCTAAGCGCCTACCTCACTGACATTGCGGTTTTATAATGAGGTGTAATTGTGCCACGACGTGCCATTTAATCGGCAGCTGCTGGTTTTGTTCCTCATCCACGTGGAATAAAAACATTTTCGTTCGATTAATTAAACGATAACTAACATAGCTACCTGATGTGGGTACATCAGGTGTATGAGTACCTATTGAAAGGCAATTTACTTCTTTCTTTCAATCTAAATAATCAAAACACAAAAAGTCAATTGTTTTTATGAACTTCTTTATTCTGATATTCTTATTTCTACTTTAGGTCAGGAAGTAGATACTCCTTACTCCACAATGTATCTTATAATATGTTTCTGAACACAAAAATAATTGGTTACGGTATTTGGTTGTGATATTTTTATTACGATAAATATTTCCCAGATCTTCATGCGGTTTTATCAAGACATATTGATACACGAGGAAGGTTTGTGTACATAAATAACAATACTATATTGTGTATGAATTATATATAAATTGGGTATTTTGAAACGATTCCTTGGCCTTCTAGAATTTCGAATACCAAATACGAATAGTACGTTGAGTACCTACCTATTTACCCGTACGCAGACGAGCGGATCTAGTCTAATAGTAAGTAATAAAGTATGGCAAGACTAGCAGTCACTGCACTATTCGTAGAATCCGCCACATAAAACCAAGAGACAAGTTCATTAAATGGCAAACATATCGCTACGCATACACCAATAAAAGCAATCAGGCAGGACACACCGCAGACGAAGCCTTGGGAATTAAACATTTAAATGGTGTGCAATTACCTTTTCGACGGCAAATCGCAGCCGGTCCTCGGTGCGTTAATGAATTTCCAATGAGCAAAAAAGTTAGCTACCTACTCGCGACGGCGTGTGAGAAGCTCCGATGGCTTGAGCGCGGTTGCGATCATATCTAGGTATGTAGCCTTTAACGAATCGATTCTATATTTCTCATTTTGTGGATTTTTACAACACTTTCTTAAGCTCTGTATCAATCTTATTACTTCTTTCTACTATTTATAATTCATGAGAATTTTTGTTAGGATATAAGGGTGTGAAGATGCTTGTTATTCCTTCGTTGAATCATGAATGAACGGATTTTGATGAAATGTCAGTGTGCTAGCGATATTAAAAGGTAACGGCTACGTCTGTGGTGCGTCAACTTTGGACTTAGTCATTTATTTTAAAAAGCGTTCTCTGATTGTTAACTGCATAACAACAAACGAAAAACCGAAACAATTAATTTATTTATATTTAAAATTAAGTCGGGTTAAACACAAAATAAAATAAAATCCAGACTACCAGTTTCAAGTAAGCTCAACGAGACGAATTACAGTAGCTAAAAAATGTAGCGGACATATTTGTCTCGGCCGGAGACATCTCGTCACGTCTGCGGCCTGTACCGAATGATTTACAGCAGCCCTACATGGCGCTCGTCCTCCCGATAAATGGCTCATCATCAATATTCCAAAATGCGGCTCGGCCTGCAATTAGCCGGCAGCCTTCGCAGGCCATCACGCGCACCACCATCACAGCACTAACAAAAAATATACTTAAATCCTGTTTTATCTATAAAATGACCAACTCGTACTTTGCATTCTTATTGTAGTTATTATAAAACAAACTTTATACACGATGTAAGCAGTAAGCGGCTGACAAGTGAGATAGTATTAAGTTTGCATAGTAGGTATTGTGTAGTCGTGTTAAATATGACCAACGAAATCATAGGTTACGTAATAGTTAGGTGCGGTGGGTGGGTGACGTAGCATATTAAATCAGTACAGGAACTCTGTCTTGAATAATAAATAGTGGATTTTATGACTAGTATTGGTCCACTTACACGAGCTTTAATTGCCTGCCGCGCCGACGACGTGCTACGTAGCCGCTACGTATGATTTATATATTATGTAAACCTAACTGGCGCTAGTCGCTACGTAGCTCACGACACATTTTCTATTATTCTAACTAGTTAACTGTTCGTTAATCACTGACATAAGTCACACACTTAACTTTTATTACGCTCCCTTGGGATCTTATTATAATGGATCGATTTCTGTCCTACATTAAATGAAGATTTCCATCGAAAAACTTTTATGTTATTAAGTCACTTCAACCTAATAATATTTAAAACCTTAATAATATACCTATACCTATTACAAAAGTGAACTTCAACATAATATCTCGAACGAATTGAAAATAAATTCAATGTCTTAGTTTGAACGTAAGAAATATGTGGTTTGTTTTCAAAACAACGTATTTGTTTCAGGCGAGAAGCCTCACAAGTGCGTGGTGTGCTCGAAAGCGTTCAGCCAGAGTTCGAACCTAATCACCCACATGCGCAAGCACACCGGCTACAAGCCGTTCTCATGCGGTCTGTGTGAGAAGGCGTTTCAGCGGAAGGTGGACTTGCGCCGGCACCGCGACTCGCAGCACGCTGACGCGCCCGCGCCGCCCATCGCCGCCCTGCAGGTACCGCACCGCTACAGGTTCTACGGCGACGAGCCACCGCCGCCGCTCACACCGCTCATCACTAATTGACTCCAATTTACCACCTTATTGTGTCTCTAAGTCACCTGGTTAAACGAAATGACTATATTCGTAGAATTACATTTATTCAACAAACAATTTATTGATATTTTAATGTCAACGCCACGCTACATTATACATTATGTGCACCGTGTCCGTGTCCCCGGGTGTTCAGTATCTCTATTTATATTGCACTGACTTACTGAGTGGCCAAAGATTAACGAATAATAACCCAGAGGTGTGATGTTCATGTTTTATAATTGTCTCCTAAACATGTAACAGTAAAAGTTTTAGTTACCTACATTAATTTAATTCAACACCTCCCAGCACTACACATCATTTAAATAATTTATAACAGACTTTTTGATTTTAACATGTTACATTTAATTGATGTTGATGTTATAAAGTAAGGCATATTTTTACAAGATTGTTACCATTCTAGTGCCTTAGGAACTACCTGTGAAATATACCCCGTAGTTTCTTATATGGTTTTAATTAAACGTACCTAAACAAGTGCTTTTAAATATCATACATTAGCCTATGTATCTATTATTATGTACCGATCCGTCCAATGCCTAGAAGTGATATACATATATATTTATTGGTGCCAGTTCCGCCAATGACTACCAGTCGAAGCAGCGAGCAAGACATTAATATTTTTATATTTATAAGTATCATGTAATTTATGTAGTCTAATACAAACCAAAGTAAAGTTTCTAATTAGTCGAGTGTGAAACGCTTTATTTATTTAGTCTAGTATAAAGTAGACGACATGGTTATTTATTATTACAATGTGTAATGTGTTCCATGTTTGCCGCAATGGTATGTGAATGTATATGCTGTCATTAATGCTATTTTGTCTTTATGTATAGATATGTTTGGAGATGAACAACGATAACTTGACCCCTCTTAATTCCATAAAAAGGCAAACCTATAAAAAGGCCACCGTCGTAATAATCCTGCCAAACGATCAATTAAGTGATTTTCTACACGGATTTCTTGCTCGATAGAAGTGTCTCGTAAGCTCAATACGACCTCAACCAACCAACCAACAACCAAAAACTCAACTCAACCTATATATAGTAAGAATGTTGTTGCACTGTCCAGCAGGTTATGATCAGTTGATAAACAAATCTGGTAACTGTCTCAGATCGTTGCTAAGCTGCTATTGAAAAGGAATACCATTTTAAAGCTAACTCGACACGCAAGTCGGGATTTGACTGACTGACTATGAACAACGTAGCAGTCGGTTGGGACTTAATATTGCAGTTCATCTCAATTCAGTTGTTTTCTTTGTACATAAATAAATACTTCGAGTATGGTAGCCGTTTAAGATGTTTATAATATGTTAGTTAATCTGATATTAAGTATGTAATTACATAAAATAAGTACCTATGCACGTAATGTATGTACAACCCTATGTGTGCTAAAGAATAAATAAATTGAATATAATTGCGTGAAAATTTACCATGTCTACAAAGTTCACTGACTGCGTTACCAACATACCATGAATTGGTTTGTTACCATTTTTAAATAGAATTGCGTATTCCATTATTGTTGATTGAACGAAGTTGCCTTTGGCTGTTAATAGTTACCTACGTTCTGAACAACATAATGTTATTAAAAAGCTTACTTCAAACTAATGTCCTTACAAGCTAGAACTCACCACGAGCAACATTATCAATATTACCAATACCAATTAACATTAAGTAAGTAATTGTTTCTGGTCTTTCTTTTTAAATTTAGTACTAAATGTATTTGAATGCATTTAATTTTCTAGACATAAGGCGATTTAAAACTAAAATATTTCTTCATATTATGAGGCTTTACACAATAAATTGATGTGTTTCATGAGACTGCACTACAGTAGGTACTTTAATTTCAAAAATATACTTACTTATAAAATGTTGGTAGTAAGGAATATATTTTGGTATTTAATGTAGATTTAATAATATTTCAAAAAATGCTATTGATGTGCTAAATATTTTAAAGTGTAAATGAATTTAACATGTATAATTTAGATTAAGATTGCATGTATATGTTCTCATTCAAATAGGGGTCACGTTGAGAACTCCGTAGTGCGATGATATTATAACTAAACGGCTAGAACACCAAAGAATGAGTACAGCTGTTCAGCTATGGTTGTTCGGCAATACCATTCACTTGGATTGTGACTGAATGATACCTAATAGAACGAGCATTTACCGACTTATATCCTTACCTATGTATACAGAATGTCCTGAATACTACCATTTATACCGACAACTACGGATAGTTAAGGTGATACTAAACTCGCCTGTAAGAAATCAGAGGTCTCTGTGACCTAGGTTCTTATACGAAGTAATGATCTGGGGCCATACCATGAGCTCTTATTGCCATGATAGTTTAACTCTAATTATGAGGCAGATGTCTATGATGTGTATAAGCCTGTCACTGTCACACAGTGGAACTATGATGGCAATAAAAGCTTATAGTTAGGCCGCTGTACTGATAAGCCATAACTTCGTTAGGTATCACAATCAGCCAGAATTTATTACCTAATGTAGGTTGGAAGATTCTTACAAAATTACATTTTTATGGTAACCTTCGTGAATTTATGAATTGTCATTGCAAGCAATACATTCATGAAGTTCACAGAGATTTTTAATATTTTAAGGGTAGGTTAAAGTATAATCGATAGGTATTCGATACACATCCATAGCTTTCGGTATAAATGGGTGCATCCGGGACAACCTGTATAATTTATGTCATAATATATTTTAATGTATGTACATTAAGTAGTGTAACATAATTTTACCAAATTTTAAACAACGGTTTAATTAACGTTGAACGGTGAAACCGTTTTTGATGTAACATTTTGTAACCTGATTGTATGAAATGTATTGGCCTGAAGTATTGTCGAGTGATTTTATTAAGTTATAATCTAAGATGTAATATTAAGGCCAGTTTAATATAAATATTTATGGAATAAATTAAGTTGTTTCATTCGCCACCTATGTTCATACATAAGTTTGTCATTTACATTCTAACATTCTACCACCTAACTAATTAAGTAGGTTATACTATACTGTCAAACTTTATGCTGAAATTTCACTCAAATCGTTAGAACTGTTTCAGAGACTAATGCTGAACATTGTATACATTACATCGGTAGGTAAGTATGATATACGAATGGGATCTTTAATAAGATAAGATTACTGACTGTCGCGTAGGTATAAATTACGTGTCAACTGTTATGCTCTGCAATTAGAACCACTACAATCACGATTATAATTATTTTATGTTTGTACTTTACACTTTAAATAGGAAAGTAACCATCTTCCATCTCATATCTAAAACTACGAAACGATTTTACCTAATAAAGATATTGACACAATGTTAGACGGTTGCTCAATGGGCGCAATTAGGTACCTAAATAAACAGAACAAACATATTATCAGCATGTTTAATTTAAACATAATGTGATAAGAAGTTTCCATACAAGTAGACGAAGTAACGTTATGCATACCTAACTATAGAGTTAGGTTTATGTATCGTCCGAGCTGACTCAAGCGAGACCTTTGAACGAGATAACTGAGTAGATTTCTACATACGGCTTCAATTACAGCGTAGTTATTTTATTTACGAGTATTACCAGAACTGTAGGAGCAGTGACTTGACTAATTTCACGATTGTAAAAGATGGAGACACTCTGACTATACATACTTGATATTTTGGTAAGATAGTATATACTTAGGGACGCAATTATCAAAAAGGTATACCCTTTACTACATCGGTACGATATATAGGTATCTCAAGCTCTACATAACCCTACCTACTAAAGTATGTGTAGCTGAAACAAACAAAACGAGTCGTATCATACCATAATCAGTCGCTATAGATCATATCATGTGAATAATAATCACGACGTACAATAACAACCCATAAAATTAAGTTATTCAAGGGCCAACTTAGTCCCCTATGCAATCTACACGAAAGTTTTGTAGCGGTAAAAGTCCTGACTGGTGACAGTAGCAGGGACAGACAGACCCCGCCGCCCGCCGCCGCCGGCCGTGCCGTGCACATCGCTGTGAAAACAAACAATTACTACATATGGAATGGGAGCGACATTACACACACGGCTTCCCACAGCTCATTCCAAATTAATAGTGTTTGTTATAGCGTTTTCATTTCATTCCGTAGAGTAGTTAGGTAGGTAGAACACCTACTAAGGAAATCAAAATAGCTGTCGCGTGATATTCATCAATTCTACTGTATGTAGTAGATATCATGGGGCTAAAAGAATTTCGTCATTTGCTCCAACCCAATTACTTCAATTGCTTTAGTCCGATAGCTTCATTATCATTGAACATCACAATACTAACATTCCAAAGATATTTACATAAATCGTTTTCATTCATATTTTTTTATATCTATCTTTACTTGCTAAGGGCAAAGCTACTTTGATAACATCACCCATGTAGAATACGTATGTAGATATGCAATGAGAGTTATTCTTAATCAATTGTACCTATGTTAATCATCAAAAATACCTCAAGTACGCGGTTAATTACATGCCTACACCTGGTATCGTAGATAACATTTAAATCAAAATAAACTGCAAGTACTTGTATCCCGAAAGATTTTTGACTAGGAAATCTAAGATTTCATGATATGAGATTTCACTGCAAATACATTGGTGTACATTATGTAATAACGAGGTAGATATCCCTCGCATGACTTAACATCGAAAGGCTTCCACATCGCCCTGCATTACGGTAAGCTCCTACCCCTTTCTGTTCCACCAATAGGATTTTATAATACAATTAGGCAAGTAGGCAGGGAAACAACTTTAGAATCCATACAAGCAACTGTGCATGCATTGGAAAATCCCTAATGAGATTTGTTGCTGATCACACGAGACACTAGCTACCTGTACTGTAGGGTAAATAGGGTACGATATAATACATTATGTATGCATTATCGGATTATAAATGTTAAGATTTTTGTTATTCAAACTCGAAAATCGGTTGCCCTAATTTGATGGGAAATTGCTACTCAGGTAGTTTATGAGCAGGATTAACTCAGGTTGAGCACTATGTCGATAAAAAATTGGTCCCTATGGAATTAACAAAAACAAATTGTAACGCAGGCGAAGCCATGTGCGGAAGCTAGGTACCTACTAGGTAATAATAACTACAGGCACAGCCACGAGTAAAGAGCGCTCAGCGAAAATAGTGGTGTTCGCGTCGCGCCATACAAGACGCAAAATTTACTTATCTGGGGACGGCACCTATACCTACCTATATCTATAGTCTATATTATGTAATGACATGACGCGAGCTGGTGGAAAGACGAGGAGTACGGCGAGTAAGTCTCTCTACAATTATCTTTTGGCCTGAGTGACGATGATGACATGTTTAAATTAACGGTCAAAGATAAGAAGTAATATGCCAGTAGGTCATCACAGTAGACATCCGATTCGTCAATAAGTTTCAGGATTACCGCTATCTACATTGGTATTCATGTGTGCGAAATGTTGAGTAGGACATAAATAATTATATAAGTCTAATAAGTCCTATATGAACCTCATTGAGTGAAAAGGGTTCTTCAAAATTGAAGCCCATCTCCTCGGGGGCTCCAATTTTGAAGATTTTGAATACATCTGTTATGTAATTTCTGTGTTCTTTCAAGCTAGTTCACACATACTATGAACAAATTAACAAAATTAATTTAGATTAGGCCCTTGTTCATAACTTGAAAGAATTCTCACCAATCAGGAACCTATCTAATAGCTTTCATATTTACAAGATGGCTCTTTCTTGTATCTTCTTAACTCACAAGAAACTGAGCCACCTTGTAAATACTATCAAACTATATGCACATTCTAGGTACCTGCAGCACATATTCAAACAAAACATAAACCCCATATTACAAAACTTTGCATAAGGTCTACAAAACTTGGTCTAAAAGTGCTTCCATTTTTTTTGAGATATGGATTTGAAAAGATAATAATAATTATATTCAGAGTTCTTGGTTCAAACCATGCTTTGTAATAAGCAGGGAAGCAGTTGAATTGTACGGAAAGCACCAACCATGAACGGCTTGCCTCTTCAAACTGAACACATGAATGGAGAGGGCAGGCAGTATTGATTTGTATTAAATGAAAGGTGTTACTGTTGCAACTGAAGAAAATCATATAATATATTAATTATTGTTTAAAGTGCATGCAACACTGTTATCACAGGATTAACATGATTATATTACACCAACTAAACATGAAAACCATTACATCCTTAGTCATCCCAGTTGACTTGGTGACAGTCGTGCCAAACGAAGGTGCCTTTCAGTGACTGTGGTGCCTCTAGCGCTAGATACAATGGTGCCCTAGCACCTCGCTCGGGAGTGAAGTCGCCCATTCCATTTGTCAAGTCAGTCCTCACAAAGCCAGGGTGCACACAGTTTATGGATATATCCTTTTCTTCTTCATTGAATTCTCGTTGCTGCACAAATGTTAATGCAGACATTGCTACTTTAGATACTTTGTAATCACCAAAATGACCGGCAAATGAGACAAATGAGCTTTTACCCCCTTTGGTTGCTTCCAAGAAGTCATTGACAAAGTTTACAATATCCTCAGTTGTAAGGTCATCCCTCACTAGTGTATCGAGCCACAATTGCTTCTTGACGTTTGATAGCAAGCCCCAATCACTGCTTAGGTTGATTATCCGGGCGGTGTTTGTAAGTATGGGATATAAACATTTTGATATAGTTAATAAGCTCGTAAAGTTCGTGTCTATGAGCTTCTTAGATTCTTCGTACGTAGAAACAGGCTTATCAAAGTCCAGTACGCCGGCGTTATTAATCAAAACATCGATTCGTGCATGGTGTTTGGTAATGTAATCAGCGAACTCATTTATGCTCCTCTCACAAGTTACGTCTAGCAAATGAAACAAAGGTTTAAGGCCCAGCTCCTCCAGTTGTTTTACAGCCTGCAATCCTCGTTCTTCATTCCTAGCCGTAAGGTACACAACACCGTCGAACTTAGCACAAAGCCCTTTGACTATCTCATATCCGATGCCCTTATTACCACCCGTAACTACTGCTACTTTGGTATTCATTTTATGCGTAAAGTGCGTAAAAAAATAAATTATTTAAGTATGTATGTAGAAAAACTATGTATGTAAATAAATAAATTAAAAACCAACATCGGGCGGGAGTGACATTTTCCGGCTAAATAATTTGTCTTGTCTTTTCACATTTTTAACTCAATTGACACCATTTGACATTGACAGTATTTGACAGACCAATCATATGATCATAATGACATTAACCTGGACACAACAAATGACTTAGAAAATAAAAAAAATTATATTGCTAAGAGGCAAAGGGAGTTCATCTCCCTGGCCTTATCCCATACATTGTTGGGGTCGGCACCCGATGTGGCTGATCACCTGATTTTTGATACGAAGCGACTGCCCATCTCGCCTTCGCATCCCCTTTAAAGAGGAAAATCTGTGATCTGGGTTAAGCCAGTTGTCAGACTATTTTAGGCCTCCGACTGACCTGTAACGATTGCCAAAGATGATAAATTGGCAACCTGGACCGACGACTTAACGTGCTCTCCGAGGCACGGAGGGAACTCGGGCGGTCACCCATCCAATTACTAGGTAGGCTTAGGGTTGCTTAACTTCACTGATCGAATGATATGCGCAATAGCAACTGTGTCACGAGCTCCTCCTAAGAGGCAAAGGGAGTTGTTTACTTTAAATTGTACATAGTCTATAATCTCTATATCTATCTATCAAAAAATTACTATCTGTCATCAATTTCCCAGTAACAGGATTTTTGCCGGTTTAGTGGCAATAGGATTTTAATTTACCTAAAAGGCGAAATTAGTGTCTAAGTACTATAAGTACACGTTTATCTATACGTGTATTTATATTTATAATGCAGGTTTCCTCCGCTATGTTTTATTTGACAATATATGTAGATTGTGGTATGGATTATGGAAACGCTGCACTTGTTTTTTTTATAACCGTTGGGATTATATCTTGCCGCTTACCGAACAGGTAACTATTCGGCCACCACAAACTGTTGCTGTTGACTATTTTGAAACGTTTGTTTATACTATCTATTGGTATTTATATGGTTCAATTAAATAAAAATCAATATCATTTTGATATATTTTATTTATTCTATTGACAATTTTTGTACATAATCTTAGCTTTTGAAACAAACATATTTAAAGCGTACAAGTGGTTACGACTACCAAACTAAATGTGGGCTCCGTTCCAAATCCAAAATGGCGGCTTGTAGGTAAGTAGGGATAGCAAAATAATATTTCTGAACTTGTTTATAAAACCTAGTAAATATCTTTCTGTTTTTAAATTGCTAATCGCTACTGATTATTATTCTGCCATCTGCTGCACGTGTAGATAGCAATAATGTGCAAGCGAGACGACAAGATAAGATCGTCTATGATATTATGTTATGTGTTGCCGCGGGTAGGTTCACGATAACATGGCAGTGGCAAATGGTGTGGTGAAGAAAAGCATGTGAGAATATGTACCTACAGCAAACAATGTCAACGATATGTTATTGCTTATCTAAAATAGTGGAACTATTTGTACAAATTAAAATGCAAAATATACCTATTTACACAAATCATACACACAATATAAATTAAGTCCTCATTGAATAATGATTTTTCGTGACTCACTTCATTTTCAGTTCTCGTATCCAACTAATAATAATTTCAAAGCTTAGTCGATCTTTACCGCCGAGTAAATTTTTCTAATAAAGGTGTAAGCTGCAAAAAACCCAATTGTGCCAGTCAGAAGCCAAAATGTCAGCACCATAAGACCTGAAACATTAATCATAATGTTTAAGTTAATTTACACACATACACTTTATATTATTTTATAATCAAATATGACTTCTAACTAGTTAGAATTACTTTTGTTAAGACTTGTATTATCTTTATTAGTTAGAGTCTCTTCAGAAAGAGAACCCTAGTGGGATGAGAGGGCGCTACTGTGCTTAATTACCTATTGTGTTTAGCTAGGAACATAATAGCTCGCCAATATAATTTTGATCTTTTTAACTTTATTAATCTATTGGTCAATAGATCCAGCTATTAGACCAATCTAGATCCAGATTGGTTGCAATGTGGAGTTTGTAAGGTAAGTTCACTTTTGTTTGCAAAAGTTTTCTTTTTAAACTTTTTTAATGAATATTTTTTTATACGCAATAAGACCCCAGAAAAATCAATCATATTGCACATGTAAGGAAGCATGCATGAGGCCGGACTGATTGTAAGCGGTTAACTTAAACATAAGTTAGTTTTATTCTTGTCTCATCACAGATAATGAATCAATTTTATATTATTTGGAAACTGGAAGAACTAAAGTTAATCTAATCGAAATTGTAATGTGCTAATGAATATATTATACTTACCAGTGTATCCAATATAGAGTAATGTGGGTATGAACTCAGTGATATCCAACTTTGTAAAGAAGTAAAACACAGAATATATTAAAATATAAACAGCTGATCCGCCCGACACAATGAAACTCTTCCACCACCAGTGGTAATCCTGAAATGGAAACAAACATTTAGTATGTATGGTTATATAAACAATACTTATCACAAAGTTATATAAGTAACGATATTATATGAATAGTTTTGTTAAATATTACCTCTCCACACAGTTGGAAATAGACCATGACAATTGATATTTGAGACACTGATACAACCAGGATACAAAACACGAGGAACAGGAAACCAAACAGGTAGTAGAATTGATTTTCCCATAGTGCATTAAAAATGAAGAACAATTCTATGAACACAGCTCCAAATGGCAATATTCCAGCCATCAAAATACTGAAAATCAAAACAATATTTAATTCAATAGTACAAGTTATTAAACTAATAAATGTATTATCCTCCTGACTTATAAACACTGCTTAAACATCAACAAATTAAAATTAATATTCAGCATGTTTCATGTATAAATTTTGTTGTCGCTCTAAAGGAGACAAAATCAAAGGCCAAGTAATATATACATATGTCAAGAGGATAGTGCAGTTCTAAGTATGAATACATATCAGGAAGTACAAACATGCAGTATTGATTTATGATAAACATCCAGTGAATGGTCATTAAATGTTTACTAAATTCTATGAAAAAAAGTAATTACCATATGAACACATTCATATACCAAATTTGCTCAGGAACTTTTCTGGGTATGAAATTGGTTCGTACAGGATGTTGAAATGGTTGTTTACGACATCCAAAGTAATAGCCCAGGTACACGAGAGGCAATGATATGCAGAACCAGAGACATAGCAGTGCCATCATTGTCGAGAATGGCACAGCACCACTGGAGTGTTTGCCCATTATAAAGAAGTTCAAAAAGAAACATGTGCCAAAAACAATAGCAGGGTACAGAGTAGCTGTCAGAAATGCTGCTTGCTTCCATTGCTTTCCTTTCATTGTATTGTACAGACGTGCTGAGAAGTAACCCGCAATAAGCCCCATAAAAACATAGAGGAATATGGCGGCTGTCATGAGTGCACCTCGACTGGCTGGTGACAACATACCCAGCATAGCAATGACTGAAATAGATGAAAATCACATTGGTATTGACATTATACACATGAAGTTGCATTATGAAAAAGTAAAATTGTCTTACATATTGTTATAAGTGCCATGAGAAAAACTTGAATTCCACTTCCAATGACAGCAGCAAAGAGCATTCGTTTTGGTGGAGGACGGAACACATCGCCATGGACAAGTTTCCAACCTGTCTCTTCCATCATATCATCAATGCTTTCATCTGAATTGTAGCGAGCAATGTCTCTGCGTAGAGCACGAACAATTATCATTGTTAATATACCTGAAACATAACACAAATGTAACTGAACAAACCTTACAGTTCAATGTAAAGTAGACTCAGAGAAAACAAAAATAATGAGTAGGAATATGTTATATAACGCTAACTAGCAGTGGCCTGCAGTTTCACCCACTTATATTTAATACCAGCAGTCATAAGATGACAAAGTTTCATACATACTTTCATCCCCTATTTTATCCCTTGGGGGTAGAATTAATCAAAATCCTTTCTTTGAGGACACCTACTTATAATGCTAACTTTTTTTCCATATGCCTGCAGATGTTGAATAATCAAAATTCAAAATTCAAAATATCTTTATTTGATTAGACTTCTTACAAAGTACTTTCAAATCGTCAGAAGGACACAAAATACATTATACATGATTATAAATGTTACCACCGGGTTCAGAAGGTAGCTTTTGTGTGTGTTTAATAATAATAATAAATAAACTCTTTCTTGCACACCACAAAGAATATAAAATTATTAGCTTACCTGATAAGAAAAATAGCACAACAATGGAATTGACAATAGAGAACCAATGTATTTGTACATCTCTCATGCCCAAGTATATGTCCCAGCGAGAAGCCCAGCTTATTTCAGACTCTCCCCACTCCACAGAATATGTAAAGTACAGCTTTGTTCCAATGTCCTCATTGACCAACTGTTGTTTGGCAAGTGAATTAGTTGAAGGAATCTGACAAGAATCATCAACAAAGGTCAAGTGATCCTTGTCAATGGAGAATGTTTCAACTTCGAAGCCAACTACTCTGTATGAATCTCTGCAAAAACATTTTTTAATTATAAAGTGTGCAAAAATTATATAATAAGTTTTCATCAAATGTTATAGGAGTTTTAATATTACTTACTGACTGTGCTTGTGGTACTTAAGAAGTAACTTCAAATGATTATTGATGTAAGCTTTCCCTTTAGAAATGAAGCCAAGACGGTATCCATGTTCAATAGTCCGCTCTAAGCTAGCACTGTTAATAACTCTTGTAGCCACTGGTAAATTATCGACTAACCTTTAACAAACAGGGAAATAAGTGTGGTGGTTGGCAGCAGATAGTTTCATAGTAAATAGATAATTTAAGTTAACTTACAGGTGAACAAAGTACTCATGTTCAATGCGACTTGCTACCTTTTCAGATTCCTCCACACTCCAATTAATGGGATTATTTTTTTGATGACACAATAACCGACATTTAATATTCTCTGCCATATGGACCTCGTATGGAGTATTGACTATCCGATCACCTCGCAAAACTTCGCCCAAATTTTCTGATTTGTATACAAATGTGCCATTTTTAGGTAAGCAAAACGGCAGAGAATAATATTCATATGGTAGTTGTGTGTGTATACTAGTCATTTTAACTGCCTTAACTTCAATTCTTTGGCCTTTCTTGAATTCAACAGGAGCGACCCCCGGCACGTAGAATCCATAACTTAATGAAACTAAAGTACTGATGATGAACAGCTGAAACAATAGAAATTTGTGTTTCTATTAGTATTAAAGACGATTTGAAAAATGTTAAATAGCATCAATAAACTCACCGAAAGAAACATATTATTTATTTCAGTAAAAATTCCAAAGATATAAACGAAAACATACAACCATTTTCAACACAGTTTTTTTTATTTCTCTCTCTTTCTTCACTTAACTTGATTGAGACTGACATTAAATTTTATGCAAATTCGACATTTTCGGCACAGACTTACCTAAAAGGTAGACCAGCCACAGACGCTATATTATAGCTTTAAAAGTTTTGAACACGGTTCTTAAACATATTTTTCGAATAAATCATATTTCAATTCACGTACTTCTTCTATCTATATTTTATTATTACAACGTATCTGATTTTTACTTGTTTAAATCTCGAAACTAGGAACACCAAGAAAGGACCATACACAATTGTTAAACGTTCAGAAAAAAAAACTACTTATTTGCACTTACCACGCGACGTGTGCCTATTTTTTTTAGCCGTGCCATTAGAGTAGTTGCATAAACAGAGATAATTATATTATTTGATCTTATTGAACACGTAAATTATTATCGTTTTCTATCGGTAAGAAAATTAAGATCTCTACATAGGGTAGATATTTAATTTTTTTTACCGATTTCAAAGAAAATAAAGTGATTATAGTATTGTTTATTTGGTACGCGCAAATTTTTCTTTATCAATGTTTGACACGTGGACATATTGGACGCGCATTTGCGATAAAAATAAAATATTTTTTTTTCATTTCATCCCAATTTTGTAAATTGAATAACTCCTGTATACTAGAGGTCGGTTAGTAATTGCACTGCACGCAGAGACTATGTAGAGGAGTTCGCTACTCTACTCTGTGGAAGGTAGAGATATAACAGTTAATTAAACATACATAATCTATGGCAGATATCGTCATGGGCACAAGCGTGAAGCGTGTTGGTTGTTTTTTGTTTTAATTAACATTTTGTTACCTTAAAATTTAAATTCATTATAACCGGAAGCCGAAAAGATTACTGATTGCTATTATGAAAAGTAGAGGTTCAATTGCTATCGTGTAAAAGAATAATTCCAAAAAACAAAATGGTTCAGGTACGTATATTTTACGTAATTTCAGAGGTTTTGTTTTGAGTGAGAAACCATGTGGGGCCGAGTGTGCGCTCTAAAAATATATACTTCACAACAATAACTTTCCTTATAATATTTCGTATACGTTGACCACAGTGGATTTCGTGTGGTATTTGGTCTAAAGGATTACTATCCCTCAGGACTGGCTAGTTCGCTAAAGAAGTGATGATAAAAGCGACTATAACATAGTTGAAAAAAGTCCTAGGAAATCTGAAATTGCATTTAATAAATAATTCTTTAAGAACCAGAGATTAAGGAATAATTAAGCTTACTTTTCTATGATGAGATACTTTATGACAACAAAACATTGAAATTGAGTACCTATCTAACAATTGACTTTTTTAGATATATCTAAATATATCAATTGATTTATTCATGTTAAGGCTAGTGTCAGAAGAAAAAAGATGCATTCAACTGAGGGTGTACAACAGCAATTAATTAATTTTAAGGGACAATTCAATATCATTAATTTTCATGAGTGAGTAACAGTCAAAGAGTTGCCTACTTCAAATTTTTTATCCAGTAATAGGGAAAATAAAAGTATGAAGCTCAAAAATATTTAATTATTTAAATGCAGTATTAGAGTTTATGTTATATGTATAGTTAATTGCAATTCTTAAAATGATATTAATAATTGCTATGGATGGAAGCTAGTATTATTTAATATAGTAATGCGAGTTGCAAGGAGAAACTTTTTGTTTGTTTATTACAGGCAACAGATGAAATGGAGCAACCAGACTTGCCTCAGGCAATGAAGCTGTTGAAGGAGATGAACACAAATGTGCAGCAGGTCTCCCAGCTTGTTGACAATATGCTGGTGCGTGTCAGAAGTGGTGAAATAACAACAGACAAGGGGTTGAGCTTTCTTGAAATGAAATATCAGATGCTTCTCAGTTATTTGATCAATTTAACCTTTATTGTGTTAAGAAAATGCTCAGGAGAAAAAATTGATTCAGATCCATCAGTAGACAGGCTTATTGAAATAAGAACTGTGCTTGAGAAAATTCGTCCTATAGACTCCAAACTGAAATATCAAATAGACAAACTTGTGAAAACAGCTGTAGTAGGAGTTTCATCGGAAGATGACCCTCAGTCCTACCAAGCTAATCCTGCTAATCTAGTTAGTAAGATTGATAACAGTGAAGAAGATTCCAGTGAAGCATCAGATGCCGAAACAGAAGCTAAAAAAGAAAAACCAAGATCCAATATTTATGTACCTCCCAAATTAGCAGCTGTACATTTTGATGAAAGTACCTCCAGAACAGAAAGTGAAAAGAAAAATAAAGAGAAATCTAGAAAGCAATTTTTGAATTCTAGTGTTATGCGTGAACTAAGAGATGAGTATTCTGAAGCACCATTGGAGGTGAGTACAGGTAATCATGTTAAACACTCAATATCTAAACATGAACAGGAAAAGACTGAGTATGAAGAAAATTACCTCACCCGGTTACCAGTTACAAAGGCTGAGAAGAACCGAAGAAAACAGTTAACCACTGTAGGCATGATAGCTGATGAAATCACAGGAACTAGCAGCAATCGCTCCTCAAGGAAACACAAAATAAAGTCAAAGAAAGGCAAAGGTTTTAAGAAAAGGCGTACCCAATAAGAATAATCATTCATTTAAAGCCATTACCTGTTTTTGAAGTATTTTTTAATGAACTAATTTAGTTATGTATGTTTTTATGTAATGTTGGTAGCATTCTTTTCTGTTATTCAACATTGTGGTTCACCTATTAATTGTGTCTCTTATAAACCCTCCTTAAGCTGAACTTTATCCAGAATTATTTTTTTGCCAGACCATAAATGCCGCTTTTATAACAATGCAGCGTGTTGGCAATTGGATCACGGCGCATCTCGCGACTTACTCAAAAAATAGAGCTAGCTGCACGTGCTTCAAAAATATGTAGGGTATTTATATGTGTTCGCATGATGCTGCAGGCTCCAAAGACCTGCGCAAAGCCACGTTTCACAAATAAATGAATGTACGTGGCGCACCGTATGACGCACTCGGCGCCGCCACAATAAAAGTTCTCTATTGTATTAATTTTTGTTCATTAATTTACACTAATACCTGACGACTTCTTAGTGTGGATGAAAAAATCTCAATGCGTAATGTTTTATAATTGTACAGAAAAATACAGATAGGGCACAGGGTAAATGATAGAACCTCAAACTTTAAAATAATACATTTTACATTGTAGTTTTATCGCGTCTCGGGGCGATTCCTGAAGTAAAAGCGCGGTGCGTTAGGGATATACATAGTAACAGTAAGTAAGCGATGGGATATTCTGCACACTTGCCTCATCGATAAAATCATTCTTCACCTCTCCCAGCTCTCCCGCTCCACGTATGCATGGCGCAAGAGGAATGCCTCAGTAGCGGTAGAACTACAATTATTCCATTTATAGTTGTATATATCACCTACATAATTTCGTACTTCTATGCAGCGTGAGTAGCCTTAGTGCTCAAGCTGTTTCTCTATAATTATATGTGTATAATTATTGTTTCATTTTGTTAACGTATTACATTAATTTACCTACTAGAATTCCGATGGAAACTGAAAAGAGTACCTACATGGGTTTATTAAAATGGATTCTGGAATTAGTAATTTAAATAAAACGCAGTGTAAAAAAGATGTATGGTGTGAATCGTGGGTAGACTTGAGGTGGGCTAACAAAAATACATTATATGAATACGATAAAGCTATACGTGTATGTACTTTGTGAGGTAGGATGCCGTTCAAGCTCGAAGCAAAAATGTTCAACATGTTTAATTTTTCCACTTGAAGTACCAATATGAAGTTTTATTAAAAAAAAGCGTTGCATGGAAATGCTTCTTTATTTAAGTAATCACATCTTCCATAATGTTAGCTACTTAGCTACCAAGTATCGAGGGTTATTTTTAATTTTGTTAATGTTATCTTCGTTGGTTTTCTTTTTTTATATTCTTGATTATTTTTGTATGATTCAAATGATATAGGTACAATAAAAATGTTTGAAATTAACTTTTGTTTTCATTGTCGTCTAAAGACTTTGTGGGTCTTGGGAAATCTTGCAGACATGTGGCTGGATCGAAGGACTGGTAGCGGAACAACCTCATTTGACGTATGTGACCGATGGGTGTGTGCGTGTCCAGGCATTGGTAGTCTCCCCGAGGCGGTGCGGTGCCGTGGTTATGTGTAAGATCGGATCGAATCACACGATTTAGCAGCCAATTCGGTGACGCCATTGTTAACTAGAAATAAAATAAAGCTCAAAATAAATTTAGTATGTTGACAGTTACCTACGGTACATAGTATTTTTTGTTATTTGAGGACCGGACAGTTTACTACAATCACATTTACCGCTTCTGGGACCTAGGCATTGAACACCAAGGGCGTCACTCTTTCCCAATTCAGACGGGTAAAGCCAGCCTTAACTAGGTAGGTATACAAAGGTACCTAACTACACTCCCATATTAGTAAGTATTTACTCATGTCACCGCTACCTCCGAATTATTCGTTAGTGGGACTGATAGTATAGGTATTTAACTGAACCTACTGGCTTTGTTACAGACGGGTAGGGATTTCTGTAATCATCCTGCTGAGTGGACAAATAATCCATGACGCCGAAGTCTGCTGGCAGTTGAGCCAAATCTGCCAATTTCATCAATTGATTTCGACCAGGAGTGCTGAAAAGGGATTATGATTTTAAAAGAATCATCCCTCAACCAGGCAAGTCTCACCCAAGATCGATTCCTACTCTTACCCGATAACATTCAATTTCTAATTATTATTTTTTGGCTGAATGGGTAGCCTAAGTACCTACATATTTTATTGTTCTTATAACGCTTCGACTAGTAATAGACTTATGGTTAAGATAAAGCTATATAATACTAACCCAAAATAACTTGTATCTAATAAAATACTCTATAACAACTCTAGTGTGCCTTAGAAGTTTAAATAAAACTGCCAATCTGCCGATCCTAGTACCTACCTACCTAAGCACTTATTATGTGAGGGACTCAGCGCGATAACAATTGCCGATAGGTGCTCGTTAAATGTACCTACTCTGTGCACGGATAGGACGTGAAATTAACTAGTGGCTTGAAGGAATATATCGGATCAGCCTTGGTGAACACTTCGGATAGCATGTGGCGTGTCTCGGTCATGCGCACGCCTTGGTCCTGGTCTCCCCACCGGGTGTAGGTACTGATGTGGTTGCTCAGCCCGTCACGGTATACATAGTTGTCCTTTTTCTCTGCATGATTGGCATAATCCCAATGTTCGACTTTTACTTTTGGTCCATAGGTATTTTTAGAAAATATTATTTGTTGAGGTTTCTTGGGAGTTGGGTGTTTCGACCTCATTTTAAAGCCTTCAATAGAAGGTACCCAAACCGACTACTAAGTTTAATATGACAAAATAGTTTTGCAATTGTTTGTGATATCTAAGCATTAAAACATCCATCAAATCAAAAGGTTGTCAGTCTGTGTCAAAAATACAAATTATTCCGAATTTCATGTGAGTGTCAATGATTTTTATCATTCTTTATTGATTTATTTTAACCATAGATGAAATTTCATCCCAAAACCAAAGAGGCCCTACCCATTGATAAAGAAACCATTTCGCTAGCCTACCGTGAAATATTAGCAAAAAAATATTTTTAGTACCTAATGAATTTATTGATAAACACTTACATACCTATCGAACTTTTGATATAAAGGCCTTTACTTGTATGCATAAGTTATAAGTTATAAGTTATAGGGAGGCATTGCGCTTTAAAAATTACTACTTACTTTAAATCGCGGAATAGGTACGTAGCGGGTAGAAAAAAAGTCTAGAATACTAGGTAAGTATTTATTGGAAATAACAAAATTATATAAGATAATTAATGTTATTTATGTTTGGGTCCAATAGAGCTGAGCGCGGGTGTTGTAGGCGGTTCATTGGTCACTGAAAACTTTTCTCTCCAACGAAGCTCTTCATCCTTCACGCGAATACTTTCCTCGGCGCAAGCCACAAATACTTCAAAGAACTCGAAAAATGTAATTTCTATTGTCAAATCCATTATTTTATTTGCTTCGTACAGCTGCGGGAATATTTGAGCGAATATTTTTATAATCGCCTTACTTGACAAGTTACCGAAATTGAATAGTTTTAAGTCAGTCTGAGTATTGATATCAGCATCTTCTTGTTCAGGAACTAGGTCATCTGAAGTAAAGGATTGTTCGTATAAGTATTGGTAAACTATACAAGACTAGAGGTGGGCAAGTCTCAGATGAACATAGGTACTTGTTATCTATTCTCAACTGGGTACCTAACAGACAGGCAGGTAGGTACAACTAGGACGGAAGTTGAGAGTAAGAATAGGTTCATACCAGTAATAAAAGTCATTTCATCCCCAATGACATAAGCATTCTTTCCAATAGGGAGGTTCTCGTCATTTGTCTCCACGAGGGGCTGTTGCGGGGAGTCCATTACATGTGGCGGCTTACGAACAGCACACAAATACTTTCGTATATTATGCGGCTCTCCCAAAGAGCGATACAGGGCATAGGTTTCATTCAGCGGTACAAAATTACCAAAACTTTCAACCAAACGACCTGAAAAAAACCTTTGTTGATAGATAGATTATATTTAACTAAAGGTAAGGCATACTTAAAATACACAACATTTCATACCTTTACGTCTCCCCACTCCTGGTAAGACGTCCATTTCCATAAAAGTCCGAAATGCATTTGCTAAAATTGTATCCGGCTTTGGCCCTGGCAGCTCTTTCATAGCATACAATCTACTGGCTACTGATATAAGGCTATGTAAAAATTGCCAAAAGTATATTTTCTCAAATGGATTATGTGGCGTCCTTGAGAGCCATTCAGGATTTTTATGAAATATTTTGTCAATCTCAACAAGTGTCAACCCTTTTTCGTGAATGTTGCAGTCGTAATACAATTGCCACAAATACAAACGTATCAATATGGGCGTAAAATGAATTTCTTCGGTGTTGCAAATTGTCGCATATTTGTAATAGATGTCTTTCAAATCCGTCTCATAGCACCTGAGTGACTTGCGCAAGGAACTCTCTTCAAAATTAACTAAATCTTCTAAATTTGTTTTGGTAGATGCTCTAGGGAATTGGTCTTTAGGAGCAAACAATGGCATGTCAGTTTTCAACAGCTTATTGGCGTCAATATAATCTTCGATTATACGTGATCTAGTGTCAGCTTCAGTGTCTAATATATTTTTAATCGCAACATCTATATGATAAAGTAGACCAACAGTATCATCGCAAATATTAAATTTATAAGGTTCGGAAGCTTGTAACAATTTGTCTGATGAAACGTTTGCTATATCATCAGCAGCCGTTAGTGAACCAAAATTATCGTCTGTAAATAAGTTCTTGTCTTGAAGGATCAAACCGTTATTGGTAACAAACTTACCCACGCCATGTTTCTTGTTTTCCTTAAATTCCCCTTTGTAATGGGATCCCATTCCCAATCCCAGTGTTAGTAAGCCGTATCCATTTCGTTTGCCCTTTTCCCAAAGGCCTCGATAGGCAGTTAAGGAGGGTAGTGACATGGTATTATTATAGTGTGCTCCCCAAATATACACCCCATAACCAGACATTACACCATTTTTCCATTCTCCTTTGTAAAACTGTAAATAATTGAAAAAGTTATAAAGCTTGAATTCAAAGTGCTTCTGGAATCTAGAAGGTTATGTGCGGCATCGGCGATGCATAGCAGACTTAATTAAAACGAAGTGGTTTCAAGAGTAATAGGTAGGAAGGAAGGTTCTCAGCGATTTTCCAGTAGTTATGACATCTCTATGGAAGGAATGCACTGTGCGGAAACCTGAGGAGATATTATGCAGGGAGGTATTATGACTCACATCACTGTTGGGCCATATCATATGCCCTCTTCCTTCCCTCCCATACATATCCCATTCACCTTTGTAGCCGCTCTTTTCTGAATACTCGCGCGATCCAAGCCCGTGGCGGACATTCTGAAACATAAGTTCTAATGCCAATGCTCAGTTATTGCTAAAAATAATCACTATATCGTGACACTCCTTCGCAAATATCAAGTAAATAATAAAAGGAAAACATGCTTCGCAGCCTTTCCTTTCATCTGTAGGCAGCGCATGGTTTGTAGGAAGTTTAGGTAGGACTTATTTTATAGCTACTTAGGTACGTACTTGTATCCATTCTCCATCATATGAATTATTGAACGTTCCCGAGTAGTATATAACACCTTCTCCGTGTTTGGTGCCTCGGCACCACCCGCCTGTGTAGGAGCGCTGCAGGCGTGAGTTCACGTACAGACCCCTGCCGTGCCGCAGGTTGCCGGCGAACTCGCCCTCGTACCAAGTGTCGTCTTTCCATTGTATCATTCCAGCACCAAAAATCTCATTATCTCTAAATTTACCCTGTTGCATCAATAATCGTTAGTTTAATAGGTGCCTAGGTAATAGTAGTGAGTACCGACCGAGTGTTTAGGAGTGTTATAAGACCTACTTTATGTACGTGAAACCTACCAAGTACACGGTTCCGTCTGCCCATTGAAATCTGCCATCACCATGCATACATTTCATAGATATGCCACCTTCGTAAACATTGCCATTCTTAAAATAAATTATCGCTCGTTCATCTGGAGCCGACCACCAACTTGGCTGCATTATATCCTATTCAAATAAAGAAAAGATTATTAGTTAGATATTTTGGACAATTCACACGATATCTTTCTAGATTCCCGATAGCCTATCTGTTATTCTAATGTTTTTGCGTGACACCATTCAGTAGTTTTTGCGCGAAAGAGCTACAAATAAAAACTTTAACATCACAAACTTTCACGTTAAGAATTTTGTAGGATTCATAAAGCTATTAAAAACATACTAAAATAATGTCCCAGTTGGTCACATCATTTACCTGTGAATCGAAAAGCTCTAGCTTAGATCGACTTCTTTTTGATTTGGACGGCTTAGCTGAAAATTAGAGATTCAGGATAAACATTATTAAAAATAAACTAGGGACAGGTATAAAGTAGGTACTCAATTGGCGGTAGGTAAATAATTGAATTAGAGAAAGCGACCTCGTGTCGCTGCAAGAAACGTCTTGGGATAATATGCTGGCGACATGCATAGCGCGACATTTTGTTTGCTCTGTACTGAATACCAGTTTATGAGTATAACGGACCTATGGATTTCTTCTTCTTGTTATATGTTAGTTCACTGACAGTCTTATCAAAATCCATGTATGGTGAGCTTTCTTCAGTTTTTCGCGGTGAGATAACTTCCCAGGAATCCACAATGCAGTCGAGCATAGATTCGAACAGCATTGTGACAAGTTCCTTCTGCACGGAGCACTTCGGCCGGACTGTCATGAAGGACGTGGTCGAATCTGTGGTCAGCCGAGCAGTGGATGCCCCGCGGGCGGTAGACAACCCCTCCGACTCGTATTTGTCGTCATTTCGCTTTTGCAGAATTAAAGAACTTTCCCGGCGGGTAAACATTCGCTGCGAGTCAACGTAAAACATAGTCTTGTGTAATATAAACTGATAATATAATAATTTATACTAAATAATGAAATAAAAATATTAAGTAGATAAGTAAGGCAGTTTGTTAGTTCAGACTTTCTATGTATAGTATATTCTTTATAAATTCCGGTCAAGCAAGCCCAAGTGGGTACCTACAGTAAATAAATAAATAGTTTCTGAATTATGACAATTTATTTGTCAATAAAATTTTTTCTAACCTAACCACAGACTTTAATTTACGAAAGATTAACAGACGGCAAGAAACGTATTGGACCTCGTAGCACTGCCGGATTTAACAGAAGGCTGAGTAGGTACGCTGAGCCTATCGCAGCAATTTCATAGGCGTCAAATCTATGAAACTGACGAGCAGATTTACATTGACCTAAATGTCCCTATATAATGTAATTGAACATAAAAAATAATAAGGGGTTCAATGCCACTTGACACGAACTCATAGGCGACTATTAAACAAAACCTTGTGTAGATTTTTTTCCTTCCATCTAATGTCGAGGAGTCGCATTGCGGCATCTGTTGACTGGTAAAACCGAGTTTGTGTCATGCTAATGCGGTGCATAGCAAAATCCAGTGGTTTAAACTAGGCATCAGAGACGAAACCTCGATATGGGGCAACATGAACCAATAAAAGAATGTCAAGAATGATACCTAATAGGTTATTGTCTTTTTAAACTGGGTTGGTAACTTTTATTACCTAACACGTACGTGTAGGTACCTAAGTACAAAACAAGTTTATTTAAAAAAATGTCATTACTTTTCAAATTGCTTTAATTTAAAAAGGAATTTGACTTTGTTCTTTAGTCTCAGTTTCGGCGTGTTGTGGTGCCCGGGGCGGGGTTGTGCATACCTCATCCTCTCCCACCTGTCAGGAGTGCGGATTTGCTCCTTGTTCTGCGAGGGTCCACCTGGTAGAAGTAAAGTAAAGCTACATTTAATTAATGACCTCATTATAAAAATGGATAATTTTGGCAAACAAAATAGTTTAGGTACTAAACTACACATTTCCAGGATTTTAGATTTTTGGTATCAACTTCAAGTTTCTATAATCTCACATATCTGTCTGATACATGCTAAGTACTTATTCATGAAGAGATGATAGGTAGATAAATTTAAATATTAACCCCAATTGAATAATCGCCACGGGCTGGGACGCCACAGCGACGCCTCTGGATCCAGATCGGTGGAAGCCAAGATAGATTCCTCCGAGGATTGCTTTAAATGTCTTCCTTTCTTCATGGTCGGTTCAGAGCTACAGCTTAGCAGATGTAGCATAACTAGCGCCAGTACCTAAAAAAATAAAAATCATAATTTACTACATTGTGCAAATTACTAATGTCCAGGAAATTTGATAATTTTAGATTTACCTTGGAAGTCATGATATGCCTAGACACTCTACAGTTACGCTTCGCACATGATACCTGTCTGCAGCGTAATTTTTTATACGCATGAATGAGTCCAACATATGAGTATTTATATCGTTTGAAAGGATACCTAATTATTAGGTATTTCAATATAAGTACTCGTAATGTTCAGTCTTGTAAAACGACTGAAGCAATTTCAGTGATCCAAATCGACATTGTGTAAAGTAATATAGGTATTCTGTTCGTCTCTAGGCAAGCTATTACTGACACAATAATTAGGTATGAAAGAAATTATTTTCAATATTTCCTTCCTTCAAAATAGGATAGGTGGAGGAGGTAGGTGCTTACCTAAGCCTAAAACAGACATAAAAATATTTACCTGCTTTATATTTTCGCGCCCTTAGTTCTATCATATTGGGTCCTTCATCATTACGGTTTAAACTATATGTTACGTACCTAACGTTAAAGGTAAAGGTGCTCTTGAAATAGATAACAAAGTATTCAAAATAACAGTTTTATTAAAATATCATTAAAAACATAAAACGACGAATAATACTTTGTTAACAAAACTCTTCAATTAAGCGCTACGATTTCTTAAAACTATGAATCTATATGAATACTTACTTACATACTCGTTAATAATTCCAATTACCATCGTGAGTTATAAGTAGTACATAATATGTATATTACTAGAACACACACATGTAGTTAAATTGTCTGCTTCGTTGGTCTAGAGGCCGAAGCACAACTGCGGATCACGAGGTCCTGGGTTCAATCGCCAAATTTTATTGGGTTTTTCCATCTATAATTGCCCAGTAACAGCTCGGAATCTAAAAGTGGCTAGTTAGTGGCAATAGGCCGCCTCTATTACATAGTACTTAAACATCACAGGCGAAATGTGAATGTACCTATCCATTATAAATACATCTCTGCCTGCCCCTTCGGAGGATTGCAGACGCGAGCATGTAGCAGTAGATATTTATGTTTAATGATAGTATACAAAGTTAACAAAAAGCGTTTAAAAACGTGAGTGGTAATTCTTAAAACTTCGTAGTGAAGTCGTACATATTAAAAAAGTGCAAGTTAAATGTTGTGTAATACAATTATCTCCCAGTAAACGAATAATATCAAGCAGTCTCAGTTATCAATATTTAATAATCTTTGGTGGCATTCGATTACTACGTAATACATTTAAAATAATTGGCAGAGATATGCAGGCTGATGTTTTTAATTGGTGCCATATTTACGTATGTTGACACAGTTGATAGACCAGAAATCAAACATCAAATGATAGACATCATTTTCTTAAAGTTTGGTATGAGCAAAAATAGGGTCCTCGGCCGGCCAGCACTCGGAGTTCACCAGAGATCACTCAAGCTAAAAGCAAAGGACGATTGGAGTTTATTAAAAAAGGAACGTCAAAACCGAACGATTTTTTCTTTTGGACCAAACTTATAAAATATATCTACGTCTTCTACATTACGTTCTATTCAATAAATACAGGGTAGACTTTTTAGGCGAGTATTTTTGCACAGCGCATCGGTGGGTTAGTAATATCAATTTAAAAATATAAAAATAATCCCTTAACTTTTTTTTTTCCGTCCTTATATTTATTACTTTTTTGTGTTAAGGTTTAGTTGTAAGGGATTATTAAAGGTTCGGTGTTTATTGGATGAAACGTAGAACATAATACAATGCTTATTTTGCTGAAATGAAATTTTAGATTTTTAAATTGATTTGTACCACCAACCGAAATTCTCTGCAAAAATCTTCGCTTAAAAAGTCTAGACCTTATATATCAATCGACGTAAATATGGCACTAATTCATATTCATATTCAAATTCATAACATCAGCCTGATTATCTCTGCCATATATTTTAACCCTGTAGATAGATATTTCAGTTGATTCAATCCACAAACATGATAAAGCAAACTTGCTCTAACATACACTCGATTAGTTTATGTAGATACCCTTACTATAAGAAGTCTAAGCTATCCACTTACTAACTGACCCAAGTGATTATTTAATTTACAAGTAACCCCCTAAATCTTCTAGCTTAATACCTACATAGGTACGTTTATCACAGTATCATTTGGCTTTCATAACATGCATTGAAAATCAAGTTGATTTCAAATTATCTGGGGCATAAATGAAATAATTACTCACAAGTAAAATAAGTAAAAGATTATTTGAAGTTCATTCAATTTTACTTCCGTAATTTTATATGGATGAATGAATTAAATAAAGTAGGTACCTTTATCTCATACTGTATAATATCATATAGTAAATATCTACTAAAGATAATTTATGTTATCTTTGTTACTCTTCATATTTAAGAGTTATGTAAAAATATATTCACTTCGCGCTTCATAAAATTCATATTACTTAACCCTAAGGTGGCAAGATAATGTTGTACCTTAACCTACAAAATACAGCTAACAATGAAACGCAAAGCCTTACATATATTCATAGCAAATAAATAATTTGAATAATCTAATTAAAAAACAGTAAAACTCTAGTTCAAAACCACTCTCAACACTTATCATAGCAAATTCGCAAGATCAGCATAACGTAGCAGATATTTCTTTATTAAATTAGGCAACTTATGGATGTAATAATATAGCGCCAAGCTATTGGTTACCCCGAGATTAACTACTTACATTGTATTTGTGCTGCATTTGTAATACATACCTAATTGTACTTGCAATACATAGGTGCTCAATTATGTAAACAGCAATGCATGTAAGTAGTAAGCAGGTACGTAATGTAATGCACTTATTGTTATACTTTAATAACGGTCGTTAGTTACAGTAGTTTTTTTTAATTATACCAAGGCGAATTCAAGGCAGCCTCGAAAAACCTGTAAGACCTTAACACATCGTAAGCTCGCTATTTTGGCAACCCTAACCCATGGGGAAAACTATAATATCTGTTGTCTGTTGCTAGGTCAAGTAAAAACAAAAACATTAATTTTTACAAGTATAGGTCGCATTTCATTACATTTTTATGGTTTCTGCGGGTTTGTCACAATTTTGACAAAATCGCGTGGATAGTGTAGAATACAAACGACGGGGAACGATTGGTGGAAGTAGAAATTGGGCGGTTAAGTAATCGCATTTCTAATTCGCTCTAAAGTTGTCTCTAGACAAATGCAGAATTCTAGCTACTATGCTTTAGGGTCAGATTTACGGCACAGAGTCTAGAGGCAACATAAGTGTACTAGAAGTTTGACGTTACTCTATTAATACCTAACCCGCGGTGTTTGTATGGGCTTAGAGCCAGGCCGTGGGTAGTAGGTTGTCGACTATGGTCGCGCGGCGGCGGGACAGGCGGACTGGGGCGCGCGGTGGGGGGTGGGGGGCAAAGCTCCCAGGCGGGTGGGAGGCCAGGCTGCCCGGGGGGTGGGGGGCCAGGCTCCCCGGGGGGCCGTGTGCGCGGGCGCGGCTCGCGGGGGGTCACGACTCGTGCAGCAGTCGCTGGTAGTGGGGGAACACCTCGTGAGGAGGCACGTGCAAACCGAACTCCAGCGCCACTAGCACCGTGAACTCGAACCGCATAAGGTCCTTCCTGTTCACCCTGAACGTTGTTTCTATTCGCTGCAAATTAACGAAAATAAATGTTAAATATCGTAGCCAGAACTTGGATCAAAACTTCTTCCCTTATCTCCCAATGTACTTGACAGGTGGCAACTGCTGTTAAATATTATCATCTTTGACAGCCTGCAGAGCCCTACTGTAAGGCTTCTAAAGTTTCCAGCTTCTGGGCTCTCAGGTAATTTTTGGCCACGCCCATACATTGTTTTTAAAGGCGTCAAGTTCTTCAAGCCATCTGAATTCTGAGCGCAAAATATGTTGGATGATTTGCCAGAAGTTCAGAGAGAATACTTACTTCTATTAAAGCTTTCAACATTTCTCCCTTCACGTCGTTTAATTTAGCGGACAGGAGCAGACAAGCCCCGGCGCATAGTTTCCTGTTGTCCTTGTTGATCAGGTTGGCAAGGATCAGTTTCTCAAAGTACACGTAGCCCTGAGCGACTGACAACAAGTCTATGCCACCGGAGTCGTGCTTGGCTATCTTGCGCATTTCCTTCTTTATACTAAAAATAGTAATACGGCTTTATGAAAGTTATTCTAATTGAAAAGCATCTTAGAAACTGTATAGCAAAAAATAGAATCAATATTATTATTGACACTGAAAATTAACCTTCAACTATATATTAGGTATTCCCCAATAAAAATAAAAATATATTTACTTTCGTAGAATATCATAAAAATTTTGATATTGTTTCGGTCTTTCGACTCAATTAAGTTTTACAACTACCTACCTTCTTAGTTTACTAAGTGTTAATTTAATGTGCGGGAATTTTTCTCGAAACTTGTCATTCAGTTCTTTTTTAAGGTCTTGTGGACGGACATAGTCAATAATGGAGGTCATATAAGATGTGAACGTCAGAAGAGTCCTGTGTTTACCCGCTATTAGCTCCGGGTCGTCTAACACATTGGGGCAGTAGTGCACCTGCAAATAAATATCAGAATAAATTAGGAAATAAACTATTAATAATACAAAGGTATTTTTTATAAACTACATGAATACTGGTTGTAGACTACAAACCGAAATAAATAAATACTGGGATTATTCAGGCTTAAAAAAAAAATGTATAGTAGAAAAAAATAATATTTTTGTAATCATCAGTTTAAAAAGACATCCTATAAAAACTTGATATTTTTTTTATACTAATCATAACTTGGGCTTTACTCTATATCCTCTTGGGACAACCTGTATATAGCAAACATTTTTGCAACTTACATATTTCTGTGGCAGTAATGCTCCTTCCTCCCAGTCAAATGTTTTAGTATCCACTGCTAGGTGCGGAGGTGAGGAGGGTATTGCAGCCCTCTGTGAAGATTCGTATGAGAAACACCTAAAATAATAGATTTAGATTCACACAATATACAAAGTAATATATTTTGTATAATGATAAAATTATTCATTAACTTGTTTCATGCATCTAAGAGATAATATTAGGTGTAGATAAAAGGTATGCATTAATATTGTTTAATTTTAAGCTTCAAGTGCTAGTGCATGCTGTGTATTACCAGTGGTACTTTACGTCTTTTATGTAATGTAATTATGTATGGCCGAAGTCTTTCAATTATGTTAGAACTGTAAGCTAAAAAATTTAGTTACAAACAACTTGAACAAGGCAACTGCTTGGCTTGTCTACCAATGTGATTGGAATAACTTTTATGACGAAATCTTAGATGAATTCACCATGTTTTTTTGTAAAATAGGAGTCATTTAGATTATGTTATGTGCATGTTAGTATTTAAGTATAGATAGATGAATTCAAATGTGTTTATAAGCTCCAATGTTAGTTTTAATATAAAAGCAGATAACTTAGTATGCTTGTAATTGTATTATTATAAATATCTGCCATAATGTAACCTTGTAAGGAGTATATTTGTTGCTACTTCTACTAATGGCAAATACTTCAAAGGGGTCAAGCATTAGTCAATCTAGCGTTGCATAGCATAATGATATGTTTTCCATTCAATGTTTACCATTTCTTATCCTTGTGTCTCGTCAATAACTTAGTCCTGAAAGTCAAATTTGTTAGTGATGAAATGATTGTGATTACTGCATATTGATAATCGAAAATTCATTTAATTTATGCAATATCTTACATAATGCAATGTATGACATGTTGGTGAGTGCTGAAGCAATCAGTGGGTGTTCCATTTTGGTGGTAATTAATTATTAAACATTTTATATTTAAGGCATTATTTAATGAGCCTGGGTAATGTCAATAGGTTTGCCTCCAATTGAATATTACATGGGGCTTAAATATAACTGACGAAATGTGGGTGTACTATAAGTTCCTACTTCGAAGAATACAGGTTTGATCATAAACATGAGCATTATTTAATGCATACCAACTGAGTGTCTATTTTAGTAAGTATAATTTTTTATTATGTATATCTATAGATCAATTTATATGTAATGGCATAAATTATTAAATTAATTTTTATATGTTATGCAATAAACTTTGTTTCATGAAAGTAATGTTGTCTGAAAAAAACTAGTGAAACATTGTCAGTGTTAAACCAATTCAGTAAGTATTGTAAAACAGTGTTATTGTAACAGTTACTACACATTCAAACATAAGCTGCAAGTGTTGGACAGAAAGGACACAACATTTATTTCTGGCGAGATTCAGTTACTTATCATATAATCACTTATTAAAACAAACATGCAGTTTCCACTGTCTTTGCAAATGGTATGTCTTCTCAGTTTCAAATACAGTAGGTAACTACTAATAGTATTATTAATAAGTAGAGTAACATATTGTGTATTACCTTGCAATAACATGGGGGTGGCGATTCATGACTTTCCAATTGGATTTATCTGATAGGTCACTTTCGTACATCTTCTTATAATGCTCCCGCGTGCTAACCCTGGAGGGAACCAGTAGCCTTGAATATGAGATGTCCTGACCATTCTCTTCCCTTTCAAGACCAAGAAGATCAAAGGGGTCCATCCCAGTATCAGTAATAGCTGACAGAGGTCTTGTGCCAGATGTGTTTCTCCTGCGGCCACCTTCCTTTCTAAGGTCAGAACTGTAAAGCATGAAATAGTTTTTGGGGAAACAGTTCCGTGAATAGAAAATACAAAATTTGGAATAAAAATTTGTACCGTGTGGTTCGCACAGTTTTTGAATAAGGAATAGTGCTAAATATTACACATGGAGCACCCTGCGCTGTTGCAAATGCAAGCCTCTCATCTTTGAATGACACACCTTTACTGGGTCGCACGAGGCGCACTTCTCTAGTCAAAGCATGGTGCTCAGGTATGCAAGTATTGCTTGTTCTAAAGCGGCCTGGAAAAATTTTACAAATACCACGCTAATATTATACAATCTATTATAATGACTCCATAAAACATTGTTGGACTGAAGAGCAACATTTACCAAAGTTTAAGCTTTCAGAGCTGCTCTTGTCATCTGTATTGACCCCAGTAAGGGTAACAAACTGGTTTTTCCTTGTTTTAGCTACAGAATGCTTTTCTTTAAATGACTCTGTGTTTCCAGAGGAACATCTGTAAAAACACAATAATGGTAATTAAATACAGCTATTGCACCAATGTTTAGCATCAACCAAAAGCAACAAGACCATGTTAAAATAATATTACTTACCTTTCCCTGATAACTGTGGTTCCTGCAGATTTAATAGGTGTGACATTATTCGTTTGCTCAGAGTCTGAGCTGAGGGAGACATTATCGGGCCCAGCCCGGTGCACAGGACTCGAATGCGAGGCTTTACTACGTCCACGACCATTATGTTCCTGCACATCTACTTTGTGTATATCAACTATATTCGTATCAAAATTATCGTTATCAGTATTAGAACGTTTGTCACCCATACGGATTAAATCAGTATCTTTGAATTTGCCGTCCAGAGATATGTTGGATAGAAATGTTACAGCAGCTAAACGTCTTCTGGCTTTCTCATATTTATTACGATTAGGCATGTTAAATATATTGATTAGTGTTACTAAAAAAATCCAAACAAATATTCACGTGGGTATTTTAACTAATACTGTAGTAAGAATGAAATGAATTAGAAATTTACTTTATTTTTAGGCATGCACAAACATTTCTAAATTCACAGAATACCGTTTTTCTATTTGAACACAGAAAATAAACTAAACTCAGTTATATTCGGTTCGTATTTTTTTCTCTATCAGTAGTTAAATTTTATCCGGAGAAAATCAATATATTTTACTCGCAAATTTATTTTACTGTATCTCAACAATCCCATCTATCTGCCATCAGCTGAAGCTGAAAGAAAATTTGACATTTAGATTTAATACTGACATTGACATTTGAAAATGTATCCAGAATCGAAACCAAAGATAGCAGTTTTTCTTTATCTTT
Source organism: Watsonalla binaria (assembly GCA_929442735.1). Classification (NCBI taxonomy): domain Eukaryota; kingdom Metazoa; phylum Arthropoda; class Insecta; order Lepidoptera; family Drepanidae; genus Watsonalla; species Watsonalla binaria. Next base: position 8,346,446 of record OV838919.1, on the reverse strand, counting down.
GGGCAACCATATAAAGGTATTGATTTATAACACGTCAGTGTTCAAAATGTTTTCTTAAGAGGACAACTGATATGAAAGCAAAATAATTTTAACTGAAACTTCGTCTCCATTCTTTATAAAACTGGTACTGCTCAAGGTTGTCGTTACCTTGAATTCTTGATTTAACACCCCGTCTCTCAAATTTCTGGACGTAATAAAAATGAGAGTAAATGTCAATGTCATGAAAGACATTCTTGTCAAAATTGTCAAATCTAAAGTTTTTAGTGAAGAAGGTGGAGTGTCTGCAACTTTTCTATTTACATTTTCTTTAAGTGTATGAAATAAACACTATATCAATGGAGCCTAATATTTCTGGCTCGTCTACATCATCGAGGGCCACTAGATTTATGATGGAAGGCGTTGGGGCTCGTGTAATTCGGGGCCCAGATTGGAAGTGGGGCAAACAGGTAGGTACAGGATTGTTTATTTTTGTTATAGTCTAGGTATTTGATAAGCCTTTATTTAGTATTACAATTATTTTATGAATGTTTGTTAAGATTAATCATGTTTAAACAACAAGACCACGCCTCTGTGACTTCCATCAGACATAAATATAATAAATTCCATGTAATATCACAATTCAAACATTTGAAATTGGGATTAGAAGAAATTATAAAATTGCTTAACTTTTTCCTGGTCGACACAAAATAATTTTACTGATGATAATTGCAGTATATGCTGTTACTTAACCCAGAAACTTTTTTATTTATAAATTTTATATTTTTCAGGATGGTGGAGAAGGTCATGTGGGAACAGTAAGAAACTTTGAATCTCCGGAAGAAGTGGTTGTAGTATGGGACAATGGGACAGCTGCTAACTACAGGTGTTCTGGTGCCTATGATCTACGCATTCTAGATAGTGCCCCAACTGGTGTTAAACATGAGGGAACTATGTGTGATACATGTAGACAACAACCTATATTTGGTAAGTAGTTTTAATTCATTGCTCCTTTGCAAGGCAAAAGTATAAACCAAACCAAGTATTTCATGCAGGACACAGTTATGTAATGTAATACTTAGATATATAAAAAAGAAATAATCAGGATACTGTACTTTTTTATTACTTTTAATTTATCATCTGTACTACTATCACAAGTTTGCCACTGTTTTCGTAAACTATACTCGCTAGCGTCACTCGCAATATTTGTATGGGATTGTTTAGTTATTCATGTCACCACTAGGTGATGCTGCACAAATGTTTGGTGCAGATGGTAGAGAGTATAGATAATGAAAAAGGTGGCAAACCTGTGATAGAGGTACTGATATCAAATAAGAATCAGACAAAGGTATGCTTAGTATATTATTGTTGGTGATCTCATGAGCCATGATCATTCTGTAGTAAGAGCTAAATGAAAGCATCAACATTCTTGGTATCATGGTGTGGGGTGTTAACTGAATGGTAAATAACATACATCATTTGTGGGGTTGTTTAGAACTGGGTTATAATGAGTACTTTAGTTAGTAGATTTGGTTAGTTCTTACAACAGTAGTTTTGTGAATTGAATAGTTTGAGAATGTCATAGTTCATTATTGCTTTCCTTGTCTTGTTTGCTATATGAATATACTACAATTCTTATTATGACTCCCTAATCTATCAAAATATGGTTGCCAGTACTAAAGCATTTTTATAGACATCTTAATTTAATTCTAGAATATAATTATATGTATAGCTTATAAATCTTTTCTGCACAACTTTCTTACAGGTATAAGATGGAAATGTGCAGAATGTAGTAATTACGACCTGTGCTCAGTGTGCTACCATGGAGACAAGCATAATCTCAGGCACCGATTCTACCGTATCAGTGCTCCAGGCGCCCAGCGTTGCCTCGTGGAGCCTCGGCGCAAGAGCAAGAAACAAGCTGTTCGAGGAATCTTCCCTGGTGCCAGGGTCGTCAGAGGGGTACTTATATTTTCTTAGTGTTTTTAGTATTTACACAAGACATTATAATATTATTTATATGAGTTGACTGTAAAAAAATTTGAGCTTTAATTTTGTGCTCCTTAAGTTGTTGCCTTGTTTTTCCTGGCATTGGTTCTTGTAATGCAGTAAAATGATTTCAATTTAGAATATCTAAATCTCTGTAAGATTGTTAATTGACAACGAAATATTTCAGGTGGACTGGCAATGGGAAGACCAGGATGGAGGGAATGGTAGGAGAGGTAAAGTGAACGAGGTACAAGACTGGTCCGCGGCCAGCCCGCGCTCAGCTGCATATGTAGTGTGGGACAATGGAGCTAAGAATCTCTACAGAGTTGGTTTTGAGGGCATGGCGGATTTAAAGGTACATTTTGTTGGAATTTTATCTTAATTTTTCTGTTTCAACCTGTGTAAATTTTTAATTAAATAATTAAACTTGTTTTCCAGGTGGTTAATGATGTGAAGGGACAGAATGTTTACAAGGAGCATTTGCCACTTTTAGGGGAACTGGGTCCGGGCCGCACAGGCCCGCATGGACTTCAAGTCGGCGATCAGGTACCTGCCACTTAGGCCTATTTATGTGAATAATTCTTTGTCATGGTTTGACTGACATATTGTTTTCTTCACCGTTCGCGTTTTCATTTTTGTTAGCATAACATTATGAATTTGGATGGCATCAATTACTATTAGTTCGTAAATTGTCGAGCATAAAACAGTTTAGGTCACAGGACTGGACATCATTCCCAGTCCTTGTCACGGACTGATGAGTGCTTAGCTTTAATCATTTTAGAATGGGACGAATTAGAAGCGTGTTTTACACAACTAAGAAGTAAAGTAAGATGTCTAATCGAGTGACCTTTATCTCCTCTCAGTATGCTTTGAAAATGATCTCTGAAGCGAATACTGTATCTGTGTATGTGTTGTCAGGTGAACGTGGATTTAGACTTGGAGATAGTTCAGTCGTTGCAGCACGGCCACGGTGGGTGGACGGACGGCATGTTCGAGTGCCTCGGGACCACCGGTGCAGTGGTCGGCATCGATGAAGACCACGACATCGTCGTCACCTACCCCAGTGGCAACCGATGGACTTTCAATCCTGCTGTCTTGACCAAGGTAAATAAAACATCTTACTCTTATCCAAAAATAGACCAATATACCAATATAACATGGTTCTACGTTGAAGATATCGCCTACGTATATTTCCCATTTTGTATGGGAATGTCAAAAAGCGCCAAGTGGCGATTGGAGGAAGTTTTACGTCTTCATACAAAGAAGCGCAAAACGCAAGGTCAAGTGACGACGTTCGAACGTGTCAGAACCTATACATGGGGCACCGGTCTGAATATGCCTTATGATGGTAGGGTCCTCGGGGCAGATGTGATAATGTCGTTGTGATATTGTAGGTGTGCAGCGGCAATGTGAACACAGCGTCAGGGGGCACCGTGGGGGGTGCGGGAGGCGTAGTGGGGGGCGCGGGAGGAGGGTTCGCGGTGGGAGACCTGGTGCAGGTGTGCGCCGACCAGGAGCGGGTCAAGGCGCTGCAGAGGGGACACGGCGAGTGGGCCGAGGCCATGGCGCCTGTGAGTCACACGACTTACCTCTAACTTACCTCTTTTCTTAAATTCAAATGCTTTATCATGCGTTCATGCGTGTGAACAGCCTAGGCGGTAGTCGCTGACCCTTTTGCACCAAGCCTAAGCTCCCAAAATATTCCTAAGTAGTATCTTCTACCTACTCAGCAGTGATTTCTCAAAGCGAAATTGAGTTTGTAAGTGAGAATATTTTGCATAGCTCTAATAAACTGCTTTGCCACTTTAAGAACTTTTAAAATTATGAGACGACAACACGTGTTTTGCCGGCTCCCTGCTATGGAGGGTGTCCATAGTACGAAGCCGGCGGCGCTATACTCCTGATGGCAGCCGTGTTGATGATTTACCCATTTGCTTTCCCACGCAACCATTGGCAACATCTTTAAGGAACTGATAATCTTACTTCGATAGAGCGGTGTCTGTCTATCTAAAAGATGTCTATTGCCTTAATGATCGAAGCTCTAGGCAAATAAACAATACAATTTTAACTTTGATAAGCATTGGAACAAATGTTACAAGTGAACAGTTACTAACGAGGCCCACGTAACAATAACTTAATCCACAACTACCATCTACACAGCACTAATCTACCGTAACATTACGTGATAAGCATCCGGCTAGTGCACGGGGTCATGAACTTTATTTATTTCAGACGCTCGGCAAAATAGGGCGCGTGCAGCAAATATATCACGATAACGATCTCAAAGTGGAAGTGTGCAATACATCGTGGACGTACAATCCAAACGCCGTTACTAAAGTGGCCTCGTCAGACGGCAGCATTCCCGGCAACTCCTCAGGTACTTATTGCAATCATACCTACCACTTACCAATCGACCCATGCCAATCAGGTACATAGTCATGGGCCAATTGGTGGGTGATTACAAAAAATATTGAGAGTCATTCATCGGCCTGCATTGGAATTAATAAAATGGTAATGGAAAGAATAATTTTACCTATATGACAAACATGCTACACTACACTGGGTTCGATTCCCGCGTCAGGGAAAACATTTTATACGACGAGCATTTGCGTTGCCTTGTTTGGTATATGTTAACAAAAAATGTTTTATATACGTACTCATAGCTTTGCTTGGTTTGGAACTAGATGGTGCTGTGTGATAATGTCTGAAAATTATTATTGTGTGTTAGGCGAGCGTTTATCGGCGTTGCTGAAGAAGTTGTTCGAGTCTCACGTGACGGGCGATGCTAACGAGGAGCTAGTGAAGGCAGCTGCCAACGGCGACGCGGCGCGTTGCGGCGACGTGCTGTCCCGCAGCGACGGGGCGCATGCTGACGTCAACGGCTTCTACGGCGGACACACCGCCTTGCAGGTAACTAGCAAGACCAATTTAAAAATATATTCAACATAAGGCACACTTGAAACACTCATTGAACATATAAACGTTTAATGTCTGTCTGGGAAAGAAACGGCGGTACAAACTCACATGTTTTTCTTTGCATATAGTTGTTGTGATTTTGCATGTGTTCCCCTTTAAGGTTCCGTACCCAAAGGGTAACCTTTTACTAAGACTCCGTTGTCCGTCTGTCTTACGGTTTTTGGACACTTGGAGTGAGATGATGCTTAGTGACGAGGGTAGTAAATATTAACAAAGAACAAACTTCATGTGAGAATCGCGCTGCACACTCACACATAAGCATACAACGACGCGTCTCCGCATGGTTTGACAGGGTACAAACTAATGCGCGCGTGCGAGTGAATGGTAATACTAATCATCATTTACTTGCTCTGTATGCCTCGAGCGAGTTTAATTTAGCAATCGATTCATCGTAATCATCGTGTGGCACTACTTCTTAGCAGCACGGCAGTATCATGTAATATTAACTGTCAGATGAATGGTAGCGGAGTGAGCGGTACAAAATGTGTGTGTGGTATGCAGGCGGCGGCTCAGAACGGTCACGTGGAGGTGATCCGCGCGCTGGTGTCGGCGGGCGCGGAGGCGGACGCTGAGGACCGCGACGGGGACCGCGCGGCGCACCACGCGGCCTTCGGCGACGAGCCCGCCGCCTTGCGCGCGCTCGCCGCCGCCGGCGCTGACCTTAACGCGCGCAACCGCCGCCGCCAGACGCCGCTGCACATCGCCGTCAACAAGGGACACCTCGGCGTCGTGCGCACGCTCCTCCACCTCGCCGTGCACCCCAGCCTACAGGTCAGTCAAGCTTACACCTTCTAGGGACGGTCAACCTGGTCTATGAATGATTATAACTATCCAAAAACTGTCGTTGGTTACTCATAACGTGACCCTTAATTTAGTCTCAAAACGGGACGTCAGTTTATTTACGTGAAAAATAAAGCGTATACTGAAAAAAAACTGACCAAATACGAGTCGGACTCTCGCACCGAAAGCATATGCAGAGCAGAGATGATGTAGTAGATCTGTGTTTCATGTCAAAAACATTTATCATGACGCAGCTGCATTACAGAAGTTGACGACTAGTCTTGACGAATCTTATCAAGCAAGAATGGTTTATTTTCAAACCAGTTTCAGCAAAATTCTTGTTTCATAATTATTTTCTCCCCTCTCTCTTCCTCTAGATCTTGGTCAGGATATTCTAACTCCTGCACAGATACAACGATACCAGCTAATTATGACCGTAGCTGAAATATAGCGTAGAAGTTGAAATAACTACCAGAAGTGGTGCTGCTGCAGTTCGGAAAACTTAGACTAAAGTCTCTTGCCTATCTGGCATTTGTCGACCCAAGTCTGGTCTATTCCTCGAGACTTGTTGTCTATATAGGAAACGCATACATAGGTATTTATATACATACGGTTATTTTAGCTACCTTCGTGTGCACCAAATACCTACTAAAGTAAGTACCAGAGAGCTCTAAACCCGCCGTAAAAAAAGACTGAACATAATAGCTATTGCCCAAGTCGGCTTTAGCTAATTGATAATATTTTTTTCCAATAATAGGTACTTAATACGCTTGCGCTTTCATGTATTTATTTATTTAATGCATGATGTCATTGTTGCGTATGAGAATAACACACATTATTAAATCCAAGATAGTACAAGGTAAGAATAACAATTATAATTTGGGTGTCCACAACGCATGCGACGACAACACCAATATCACCGTTCCTTAATTGTTCTGATATCATGCTTACCACTTTCGCTCAACGAAAACAGCGTGAGGAAACTTGCATAATGTCTGAGAAGTTCAAAGACGTATAGTGCCTTAGTGATAGACTTCGGTGATAAGTAATGTGTTGTATCACCAAGGTAAATAATTGTTTTGATACGTCAGTAACAGAATTTTATGCGAACATATATTGGTCAAAGGCCAACATATAACAAATATTTTTCAATAATTAGAAATAAGATTCATCTCATAATTTCCATATTAATTCAGATAATATGAACACTTAACTTTTTATGGATACTTCCGCCTTGCAAATGACGTCATGGCTAGGCAGGCAATTCCTCGTCAGTGTCCTAGTTTCTCAACCGTGCCTGAATAAATCACTCCTTTTGTAGTCAAACTAAGAATACCCGGAGAAATCCTTACTACGCTATTTGTTTAGATGCTCTCTAAACCGGAGCAAATGAGCAAGCAGCTAGTTAGTTATCAAACTTTTCGTTTTGCTTTCCTTAAAATAATAAACTGAAACTTCTTGTTGTTCCTATAAGAAACTCTTTTCACATAAAAAGACAAATCATAAACTTTAGATTTCTAAAGTGTACTTGAACTATAGGACACGAGTCTAAAGCGTTCTTCGTTCCGTTATTATGTACATTTATCACCATCTTATCCAAAGTCGGTGGTGGCATTCCCGGGACCCGTGTCTCTTGGACTTTTAATCTAGACGAGTCGAGTTTCAGTCGGTAATGAGTGTAGCGTCGCTCTCGACATGCGGTCGCCATAATTGCCAAACTTTGCTCGATCCAAAGTCCTGCGCCCCTCTACTTGTCGCGCGCCATTGTTCGCATGGCAACGCGTGTGTTGGATATCTCTTCTTGCAAAACTCAACCACATTAAACGAAACATAATACCTACCTTATTCTATCACCGTACCTACATACACCGTTGTAATGAATACCTCTTTAACTTGATACTTGCTACTTGAAAATATGTATGGAACTTGAAGATTATTCCATGAAAAGTCTCCAGTAGCTATCATGTTGATAAACTTGCCAGTCACAATGTACTTATTTGATAAATGGAAGAAGTTCTCGCAAATTGTTACGCCGACCCCGGCGTAGAACATGATATTATGTCGTAAAACTGCACACACAAAACTGTTTCGAAGCACCGACTTCTATATTTAATGTCTTTGGAAGCTCCATACATGACCAGTGAATATTCTTTAAAATAGCAATTTAGCCGAAATATGTGTTGGATCCAGATGCCAAAACAGCATGTGTTGTTTGTGTGCTAATAGCTTATGATGATACTTTTTGTTTTTTAATGTTTCAGCTATAATGGTTTTATTTCTAGTGTGCTTTATACAAAAATGGAGACCATTAACGAAAGTTTTGGAGCTATATGCCAAATTCATATTTTTCGTGAAATTATTTGAACCAGATATTCCTTTAATTAACGTTAGAAATGTTTCGTGAGATATTCGCCAGTACGTCTTTGTTTAATTGTATAACTATCCCGAGAGCTAGAGCCGTATTGAAGCGCAATTGGGCGTAAAGCTATTTAAATGTGAATAGGGCATTGTGAAGGCGGCGTCACCTTGATTCAGCGACGGAGCCTCGTCCTTAATAAAGTTAGAGTGCCGTCGTTCGTGGACAACCCACTCTGCCCACCGCGGCGCCCAGGGTCGCCTCGGGGCTCGGGCTCGGGGCTTGGCCGTCTCTCCAAATCAACTTGTGCGGGCTAAAATGCCTTCGCAAATCCCTCCTCAAGTATTTATGCTTCACCGCCGCTGTAATTTGGCTTATTTGCTGTACATTATCGCTGGCGTTTATTGTAATTATGAGATAGTTGAATAACACTACTATTCAATTACTATTTACACAATGCACCCGTTAGTATTACTCAATGCGAGAGACGGTCTAAGACTTAAGTATTTCAAGAACTTTTAGTGTATTTTTTATATCTAAATATATCTAATACCAAGCGGCTTCCATATTATACAGTTTTCCTTTGAACTTGTCTTTTGTCATACAGTAGCGTGTAAAAAAATGGACGGTTAAATGTGAAGAAATGTTCATAATACTATTTTTAAGTAAAATAAGTAGGTTTGTAGGTATATTTTAACAACCGGGGTATAGGAACACTAAATGTGCATTTATTCAATGTGTGGATAATGGATAAAGATATGATAATTTACCGATAATTTTACCATGTAGGTAGGTAACCTAAATAAATTGTGTGATTTCAATAGTTTTATAACGCGTGCAGAAAGAGACGGTGCCAGGAATCAGCCAAGCCTTCAGTAACGTAAATATCGACTGGGCGTGTTGCGAATTGGACAGAATACATGATGAGCGGAGGCGTATGTCCCATTTCTACTTTTTAAATAAATATATTCAACATAAAGTTAAAAAAGAAGTAAAATAGGTTTATTATGCGTGTTTCAATTACGTTTCCCAAACCTAGAACGTGATTCTTTTCACTGCTAATTTGTGCATAGTTACCAATCTATTAACACTACTATCCAATCTCAATATAAGTAACGTAACTCGAATAAAATTTAAATTTGCTATATCTTAGCCTAGAGCGAGACTTTCCGTCGACGTCTAGTCGAAGCTTGCAGTACAATGCTATTCAGACGGTAAAACTTTCTCATTGGTTGGTGTTTTGTATTGAAAATAAATTAGACGTGAGACAATACTTAGCTTTTATCACCATCACACAATATCTAGTGTGTCGTGATACGTATTAATATAATGTTTAAAGGGTAGCATTCGAACAGGACCGTTCACCGCGAAACGGAAATTCACAGCCCTTCCATTTCTGGTTATGCGTCGATTTATATTCTGCGCCCACTCGCTGCCTGAGAAATCTCATGTTGGAGGTGCTCTTTCAATTTGAATCGGAACACTCGGATCGGGGAATAATGTATTTCGGTATCGACCCTCCGCTCGCTGCGGATCCTCCTGTTTATCGCCGTTCTCATTTATTCGGGCGTCGTCGCGCCTTTATTTTTTCAACACAAACTCCGTGTCGCGTTGTTTATCCGTCGCGCGATACTATTAGCCGGGCCTTTGTTTTGAGACGCAGTCAGATTGCTCCACTCTGGCTAAAGGATAATTGAATTGTCACTGCTACATGTGTCCTTGAACACCTATTTTTGGAATCCGCCGCCTATATTAGATTCTTTGGGCATGACATGTAGGCGTTACACCAAATTGTTCAGTCATAGCAGTTATTTTATAGACAAGCTGTGTATGCCTGAAAGCACATACATCATAAACATGTCCTTTAACACTATGCTAATCAACATTTCTGCAAATTAATATATTAGTAATAATAGTTGTTCGTTTGTTATTAGCTCTACATGCTCATCAAGTTTATTTTTATCAAACCCAGCTAAGACAAATATTATTTACGTACAAAAAGGTACTTTATTTAATTCGTTGCATATTAGTAGCATCATAATCTTATTACAGGCATTCTTGCTTAATTCTGGTAAGCAACTGCCCGCTCTTACAATGTTTTATAGTAAAATTGTATTCATTCTTAAATTAATTAATTTGCAAGAAACTAAGCACCCCATGTATACATATATGATAGATAAGATGTTTTTATAATTAAATACTTATTTCTATAACACCATACCATATTATAAAACCTCTATATCAACTGTAAAGTAAAACATATTTCCAAGCATAAAAGACCGCAGAGTCCAGCCAGACTAAAGGTTTTTCTATGTGAACGACGATCGGCTAAAACTGGTAGGTAGGTACCACGTTTCCTGCTTCGCCTTTGTACAGCTATTGAAAGACGGCTTCTCTTCTCCCTTGGCTATACTATTGCACAGTTAGTTGCAATCGGAACAGGAAGTTCATTGTATTTGACATTCAATGAGAAATCCTAGTTAGTATCGAATACCTTTTCGTTATTTTATTATTGTCCAAGAAATTATTCTTGAGACAGCAACTAGAAATGTTTATATAAAAAGATATTACAAGTAAGTATATTGGGATATTCTTTGTAAATAAGACAATGGCACTTGTATAAATTGGTAAACGAATCATTGCCTCATCTAGCATTCGAGTCGCGGCCCGGGTATCCCGCGGACCCTTAACCCGCGCCCTATTTCTCGTATTCCAAGAACTATTTACGTCGTTTTGTTTGATAATCTGCTATTGTTTCGTTCGACTACGAGGCGTTCCTGTGAGGATTATGCGTGCTATCTGTAGAGAGCGTGAATGGCATGCGAATATAGAATTCATCCACGATACATCGAATAAGTATAACCGAACACATGCGTATTTTATTAGACGTAGGTAGACCTATATCGATCCTATCCAATCATAAATTATTTGTGATGTCCTCTCTGGATAAAGAGCCCACAAATATGACTCGTGCAGTACGATTCATGAAGCCATTTCATTTCCGTTTATATGGCTATTTGTATTCTCTTTTCCTTTGCGGTTACAGAAATCTCTATATAGAGATGGTCTTTCAATTTGAATCGAAACGGCCGAATTGGGGAATAATTTATTGGAAAGGAGACTTTTTATTCAGGACGGGCCTTCCCTTTAACGTCCGCTTTGTTTCCCTTGTATATTGTTGTCTATTTGACTACTACTAACGGCACCCTTTACTGAAATATCATGCAGAGTGAAATTTTCATAAATTTTCATGAAGAACCGAAGATTATATAACTATTAAAATTTGATGATATCTATATATTCGTTCCCTTTTTTAAGTACTTAATATTTATTGAAACGATTTGATAAATCGCAGATAGATTTCGTGAGCGATTGGGGCTTCAAGATGCTGACATAGTATGAAAAGGAGCGTGACCGTCTGCGCATTACCCGGCTCGACTTAGGTTTGTTCCGTGCCTCGGTTCAAGCGTCTTATTGAAATCTAATTTTCGTTAATCCTCAAGACGAGTTTACCGACGAGCTAAAGGCATTTCCAATAATATTGTGCATTGCTTCGAGCTCCGAGTTTTCATTTTCAGTTGGATTGCTGAGAAAACATTTGTATTGAAACACTACGATAATGCAATTCCCAGATATAAATTAAAAGATGATACTTATTAGTATACACTGTATAGGATAAGCAATAAGTGTAATCTGCGGTGCTTTGTCTACCGAAGGACGTATGACAGGCGCTTAATTTACCCGCGGCCCGGCTGTGTGCCGCTTCTAGAGGTCTTGCGGCGCGACTCGCTACAGTCTGATTTATGTTATTTGCACGTAAAGCGGAATTAATGGCTTTATTACTCTTCTCTGTTTACTGATCTCAGATACCGAGCTACGTTCGCATCCCACATCTACGTTTGAACAACCAAAGCGCTTTTGAATGAGTGAATTGAGCAAATCCGCAATGTATTAAAGTTTCAGCATTGTTTTGGGATTTGTACTCTAATCAAACCATTAGTATAATCCATACAATAAAATATTAGGTTAAGCTTGAAAAGTTGTAAGGTCACACCGTAGTTACGAGTATAATAGTTTAGTACGGTGCAATAAAGTCATTGTAGCTTAGCTGGCAGTTTCATTATAGGCCATCATAATTCATCTGCAAGTAATATCTCGCGCGGAATACATTCTCTGGCAGAATGGCGCGCGGCCCCCAGGTGAAAAATTTGAGCATGGCCTCGTTGTGCCGCAAGCTTAGTGTTTTATCTCGGCTTAACGTTACGAGGATTTGTGGCTCGCTAAGTAAAGTTTTATGTCCACGGAGCGACTGCAAGTTTGCTTTGCTCCTGATAAAATGTATCTGCTGTTCTCTGTCAAATGCTAAAATACTATCAAATATGTATAAAAACTTAACAATACGAGCAATTAAACAATCAAATAGGATTGTAACATGTATTTATTGGTTGTTTGCACCAGACAGAGCTCGGAAAGACTGCTGTTTGCCACTTGGGATACAAGCGCCCGAATATGTATTGCATCCTGTGTAACATGGAACAACTTTGTATCTGATTTTAATGGAATATTCACCCCTTTTAGAAAATCTTTCGGAATTGTTCATTGTAATATTGGAAATTCCTGGTTTTTGATGTTTCCACACGGTTGGAACTTTGTTTTTGTGTTGCAGCCGCGAGAATTCGACGGCGCTTTGCGATGTGACAATAAAACGAGCGCATACCCACACAAAATTCGGGACCGAGTGTTGTATCGAAGCAGTGAAGCGGAATGCATGGGGCGTTCCACTCGGTGCTATATCTATATGCAATGGATTGGTGTAGCAAGTTGGTTAAGGAATTGCAACTTCAAGCTAATGTAGAGAATGCTGTATGGTCCAGCTTTGATTCATCCGTGATCGACTTCGTCAAATACATTCTCGCTCAATGAAAATAAACTTCTACTATTTAGTGTACTTACATGAGCTAAATAACGTTAACACGGTCGTTGATACACATCAAGTTGCAAAGCAATGATGCGGCGCACGAAGCTCCGATCAACGAAAGGAAATTGACGCGCATTAGAACTAAGGCTCTTTGAACAGAATGATTTGTTGTACTTAGCTCATTATAATTTAAAGTTAGCGAATGCGAGAACAATGATACTTACTTATTTTACAAGTAAAACCTTATATTGCTCGATTTCATTACCTTGTAGGAAGATCATAAAAGTTAAAACTTTATAGGCTTCACTTAGCATTTTTTAATAGTATAAATTCAAGTCGTAATTTCGATTCAATATTATTTTGTCATTCTTAACGATTTTTTTTAAACTACTCTACATATAATTACTAATCAATATTATTTATTGATAGTAGAAAAAGTCAACGTAAAATATATAATAATAGTAAAAATTTTAACTCGAACCACGCGATTCTTACATACTTCTTTCGCTTCATCCACATTCATGCATCTCTTCATACACTTTCTTCGGTTTCGAGTGCTCCGAATTTGACCTTTCTGAAATATACTATTAATTTGGTTATAGTATCCTTGGACGCCCTCTACCGACACTTCCGGTCACATTCGTTCTATAAATTTCTTTCGTTAATTGTCTTTCACTCATCCTTTCGATATGTCCAAACCATCTCAACATACTTTTTTAAATTCTGGTCACCACATCATTCTTCAACTTGCAACTGTCTCAATGATATAAATATAAAACTTAAGTATACGTATTGTACTATTTTCTATCTACGATTTCGAGTAAGGTTCTGCGACAGGAATAACGGAACAGTAATCAGTGTAATCAGCCCTTTGTCTTCGCACTGCCGCTATGTTAGCGTGCTCATCGGACGTGGATTGTCTGTGTCGGTGTTTACTTCGTTAGCCGAGACCCGGTATGCCCGCACACACGCTGCTTCAGCGAACATTGATCTGGTGTGTTCCTCATTTACTTTTTTGGAACGTTATGTTGTATGTTTACAGGAAACTCAATTTAAAAAGGTATGAAATCTGTATACATAAAATCCAAGCAAAATAGGTGATTGTGTTTGGAGCCATAGAATACCATTAGGAAACAGTAGGTTCTTAGTAACGAGAGTAGGCTTCTGTTGAACGTTGGCAAGTATGTCGCCACCTGCGTCCTGCACAGCCTCGGCTCGTATAAATTTATGAACGCTTTCAGCGTGTGCCACCTGACCTGGCGAATCACATTTCGCCGGACAAATACCCCTTGTCTTTATTTATATCGGCCATACACTTACGTAACGTTACGTAACTAATGTATGTAGGTGCTATTTCGTTTTAACGTAGGTACCTGATTCTGTTCTTGTACGTAGGTATTTACTGCATTTACCAGTCTAATATAATTGTCAACTAGTCAACTATATATTGATAAGAGTTTAGGTATTAGGTTCTTGTTACCTAGCTGCTCCTAATTTTAGATGAGTGTGGCGTCTCAAATTACTTAGAATAAAAATAGTGTTATATGTTTTGCTTACAATAGCATTTTTTTAATATAACTTGCAGAGACGAAGTGGTCCAGAGTTAGAAAAGAGTCTGAAAAACATCGACAAATACCTTTTCGGTACTTGTTAAGATAACGATAGGCGCAAATATAATAAGTCTACAGAAGATTTGTTTGGTTTCAAAATTTGTCGCAAGTCTGTCCTTATTTTTATTCCTCTATAGCTCAGTTTAATTGCAATGCAATCTTTACACAGTCTGTCGCATTGGAATCTTTATAGAAAAACTTTTTTAATATCAAGCGTTACAGACCGTCGCTCCGATCGGAAACACCTATCGGAGACAGTGAAAACAAAGGGCTTTTTATATGAAAGAAGGAGAATTGTGACCGGGTCGGGTGCGGTTGAAATTTATAGCGTAATGTAATGCCGTCCTCGGGGATGCTCGCTACTTGAACTCGTTCCTTTACGCGGCTATCCGCTGACTGCGTGCTCCTAGCTTGCCTCGTTATAAATTAACTTGAATAACTACCTTTGTGATACTTAGTCCTAGTACTTTTATATTAGGTATATACCTATCACAGACTATCAAATCTTATTATATAATCATTCTACGCAACCCTCCCTCGGACGGCTTCCAAGTTGTATTGAGCATTTCAGTGTCATGCTCCCGAATAGCGACTTCTTTTTACAAAATTAATTTTATTTTGGCTCGTAATTTTTGTCAGCTAAGTTTTATTTGTAGACAAATATTAGGAAAAATAATGGTGGCTTATACCTACCATGTAGGTGCTAAACGTTATTCATACAGGGTTCTTAGTTTACAATAAAAATTAATGTGCCAACGCAAAGGTGCCAACAAACGTTCAAGAACAAATTGTGTAATTGTTCAGTAAGTAACAGTATTAATACTACACTAGTAGTCTGGCGTGGAACAGTAGAAGATGTAACAGCAAAGCGATTGTGGGGCTATCGTGGCTCGTACTCAACTAGATTTACTTTACACAGATACGCTCCAGTTAAATGTCCAACCTCTTAGGCACGTTGGCTCGCTAGCAGTACGCTCTGTCAGTATTGTCCGCTCTCAACAGACTCTGTCACTACCTACACACATACTAAACGCATACATGCAGGCAAGACCAGTGCACTTATTGGGCGTAGCTAATGCTGCATTTGTTTTTAACCTGCGTTTTCGAACCATCGATTTCGTAAACCATTTCATTCAACATAAGTTGTCGGTTGGTTAGTATAAAATAAAAATGCTATAAAATCAAACAGACCATATTTTGCAGCCTTGAATATAAAACATAGTATTCATATTCTAATGTATTCGTTCAACTCACGAACGTAGCAATTTCTTATTCGGTGAATACCTATGTTAAATTTGTGTAGATAAATCGTATATATTTACGTCAGCACCTATATAATTCGATTAACTGACGTGCTTAACCTACCTACCTATTTTGTTTAGTTTAGTTCCTATATATATAATTGTCACAGTGAATCTTGAAATACATACATACGAATTAATAATTTTATTTTCATTGCACAGTGTTAAAAAAATAAAAGCAACAAAGGACAGATACACAGGCAGACAGATTTACTTTTACATGTAGGTATACTTAGTTATAGATGGCATGTTTGTGCTTTACTCGGGTTTTGCATTTCAGAGCTAGCATGCGACGGGCGCTTCGTCTGCTGCGTAAAAATGAATTATAAATACTACAAGCTCTCTGAGGGAATAGGGTTTTACAGCCAAACTTTTCCATCTCTTTTCGCGTCTTTAGACATCTTTGGTGCCTGGATAATAGCTTAAAGGAAGTTCACTGCTTGCGGCCATTTGATATCTCGATATTCCTAATTTAGCTTTGAATAACATCGTAATAGTAGAAATAACTTAAAATAAAACTTAAGTAAGCCGTGGTGGTCTTGAGGTTTGAGCAGTCGCAAGTTCGAATCCCAGTGGGGTCTGTACCAGTGAGTTTTTCTAACAACTTATGTGTAATGATTTCACACCACGTGTTTTACGGTGAAATGAATGTATGTGAGTGTGAGAAGTAAATGAGAAATCACTGCACGTAAGTTTATACAAAAAATCATTAGTACGGACCCCGCTGGAATTCGAATTTGCGTCGCTTGCGTAACTGCTCAAACCCCGAGGTCACCACGGCTCTTAAGATATACGATGTGGACCATACCTTGATCTCACGCTCTTTACTGTAGAAGCCGCTTACCATCAGGTGGACTGCACGTCTGGTTGCCACAAATATATCATTAAATAAAAAAGCATAGCCGAACCGAAAGTCCAGTTACTATTTCATAGAAATTATGGTAAACTGAAATACTCTGTAATCATGAATTCGCCAAAAATCAAAAATGCCATTTCAGTATTAGCACGTAGTAGCGATAAGTTTGGTGAGCGTGAAGTTCGTTGACGTATTCCCCTGTGGCTCTCGACCGACAGCGAGTAGAGACGAGACTGCGGACGACGTCTATAGCCAGACTGTTTCGACATCGAGCTCGGGTCGGGGAACATCCTCAGAGAATCCACAAAAACTTCACCCCTGTTTTATTATCGCTACGATGCTAATTAAAATAGCTACGAATAGATTACGGACAGCTTCTGGCAGTAGCGCTTAATGTTCTAGCTTTACGACGCTACGCTTTATGCTCCCTCATTAGCGCCCTCTCCAAACTCGCTCTCATTTTATGAAGAACTGTTTTTAGATTATTTGTAAGATAATGTGAGTTTTATATGTGTCGCACAATTATTCGATACGTTTGTCTATTTTGAATTTAATGACGTACCTGTACAGAAAGCTATAATGTAAACCTTTCTATTGATTTTGATTGCACTGACATGAAACCCGCCGTAATTTCTTTCCGCCTCCTTTGTTTTAAAAAATATTATCCCATATTAACTTGTACTTAGGAATGCCAACACTTTTATAGCGGTAAAGTAATCTAATTTACTAGTGAGGGTTATAATGGCGCGAACACCGTTAATGGTGGCCACGTGGGGACTGACTATTGTTAATGATTTAATTTGTATCCGCGCCCAGCATTGGTACACATCGCTATATTAAAGGTCTAAAAAAGATTGTTCATCGCTAACAAGTACCTACATATAATCCATCACATTTCATGCATAATTTGGTAGGTTTACGAATCGCAGTAATGAAGTAAGTATCGATTTATATTTTACGTTGTATTACCAGTAAATGTGCTCTTTTCCTTGCGTGTCTTTTCCTTACGGTGGAAGTTTTGGGGCACGTAACTTTGTATTTTCACAGCAATTCTCTCAGCCGTAGACCCTCCGCCGCAAACTCACACTCTATTGTATTCATTACTAGCCTTTGCAACGTTTTTACCTCCTTTGCCGAACACAATGTATATAATAAAAACACAACAATGTAAATAATACATTGTTGTGTTTTTATTATGCGTTTTTGTTAAATTTTTCGGACATCTCGTCGGTGGTGTTAGTAAAAACAAACCGAGCGTGAGAAATTATGCTGCATGTCCTGTGGTCTCAAACCTAATTGATCAATCATTCTTGTACGTTGGACCCACATGACCAGGACATTCTGGACACTCAATATGGAAACATCCCACTCGTCCCTAAATGAATTAGACAGTCAGTACAGAAATGAACGCGTGACAATGTTATTTGATTCTCAGTATTCACTATAGAATTAGCATATTCCGTAAGAATGGGTCTTGTGGGTCCGTGGCCAATTAACACAACAGCAGAGTTTTAATATTACTTTGTTTTTGTTTGAATTCATACTTTTTCTTGATCAACCTATTTAATTAGCTTGACTTCGACCAACCCCTGTCACGCATTGCAACATCTGCTGTAAACAGTATTGCGAACTTGGGATAATGGCAAGATTTTCTAATTCAAATTGACGGCTAGTACGTGTTATTACAGGCATTTCATACTTCAGCAGGATCGAAGTGTGCACGTTCTCATTTGTTAGTCAGAAGTGATGAAGTAGGGAATGGGTAACAATTTCCCAGAGCCTGGCCTTTTGTGCTTTACTGTCGGTGTGTTTATTTCTGGGGCCCGCCTCGTAAACACTCTCAGACCGATGCACTAAATTTAAGTTGGGTTTCTTTATTTTCTTTCTGTTTCATAAACACAAATTCTCTCTGAACATTATCAACATCTGTTAGATGTTTTTATGGCTATAATTTATAACTGGATTTTTTCGGTTGCAGGTATCTCCGACTATGAATAAAAACTGAGTCGTATGTAATATATTATATGAATTTGAAGTAATTGCCGAGAACCGTCGTCGATCTGTACTTACGTACATTCAGCTCGCTTAAACCGCAGGCTCGTGCGACATTAGTGCGAGGTTGCGCCAGCTATCGGATAACCAAACCGCTCTCCGGCTTAGACAGAACTTCCAAATGATTTGTGCTATTGTTACGCGTTAGGAATGGACCACAGCGATGGACCGTGTTCTAGTATGCGAATGTATCAATATTACACCTACTACTACACTACCGCTCTCGCGTTTAAACCGGTTTTGGAAAGTAAGTATCAATATTTTTTTGGCCATAAAATATAATATATATTATTCGCAACCTAAAATTCAAGATTTTTTTTACTAAATCTGGTCAGCCATTTCCAGTGACAAAACAAACAGATAGACGAACTGCTACCACCATTTTTTATAAGTAGTTAACAGCATTTAGAAACGTCGTTTTGTCGTGAATTTTTATGATAATAAAATCGCCTTCAAATAGAGAAATATAATTATATACAATAAATTACATACTTACTTAACTTTTGTTTCTTATGGCTTAATTATTTAATATATAATTTCTTACGGCTCCATCACCAGATCGACTCCAGACCTTCATCCAGATAGTATTGCTTTCAAAGACTTTATAAAAAAGTTAACAAATCATAGCCGTCGCTACAATTTTCGAAAGTTCCCCTCAATTTCCCTGGGATGCCATCATCAGATCCTGGTTTCTTAACATGGTACCACACTCGGAATGTCTCTTTTCCAACAAAGAAAGAATTATCAAAATCAGTTCATAAACGTCAAAGTTATCCGCGAACACACAAAAATAAATGTTACGATCAAATTGAAAATTCGCCTCCTTTTTTAAAGTCGGTTAAAAAACCGTTCAATGTCAAATTATGCATAACACCACGCCAGTATTTGCATAAATCTAGAAGTCGTTGCTTAGTTGAACTGTCGTAGACATGGTAGTGGTGTGTGTACAGAATGATCCGATTCCAGTATAGTATCCACAGCAGGGTAAATAGCGCGTCTCTCACACGGCTTTAATTTACTGCTACGGTAACGCCACAAGCACGCTACACATCCACCGCATTATTGCCAACTTGAAAGCTAGAATAGCACACATTTTCTTCATGTCTCCTGAATTTAAGCGTCTGCCTGCCCACTCTAACATTACATTATTCTTCGTATATGGTTCTTTCTAGAGGCGATTGTCACTTTTAGTTTTATTTCATGTGTGGTGTGCTATATTAAATAATGTTGATTTCATCCAGCATTTACAAAATACCTAAGTTTATAAAATAATTCATATTTTAAAGAAATTTAATTTATTCTCTAATTTAAATATAGACCATAGTGTTCCAGTTCGTTTGTTGGGCATGGTAGACGGTATGAATTTTGTGTACTCACGACGTAGACTTACTGTAGTGTCTATAGTGATTGGTTGGTTTTTGGTACATGCGATGTACCGCCAGTATTAAACATAATACTACAGGATTGTGTGGTATATATAATAATACAGGAGCTATGTAGTACATATGCAAACCACGACGTACGTGGCGTCGGGGGGTTCGTGGTACGTGTACACCTTCGTACGACACTTTTATTACGCCACGGCCAGACCTCGGCGAGTGAGCGTTTTGTCACCTCTTCGAGAGGCTTATTCTGTAGAAAAGAGAGGGTATTTTTCATGACTTTTCCACGCGGATGCATTTCACCGCTTTAGTTCAATGGGTAGCAAGCAACCTTTGCGGTTGAGTTATGTTAAAGTGCTTTCGTTTTCATATCCAAACTGGAAGAGCTTTAATTTATGGTTGCTTATTTATATAGCAATGTTTAAATTTAAGAAAATGTACTCATAGATTAAAAACCGTTACGCTTTACATTCGAACTTGTTATGTATACCATTTCGGTGTCGCGAAGTGTAAAAGATAGCACTTGGTTGAAATACGTGAATGCGGTTATAACTTCCTGACTTAATTACTCTGAAGAGCGAATATAACTTGGTAATATAAGCAATTAGAAACTTATTTGACGCTGCCGGTCCGCCTGTTCCGCCTCGGGCGCAGGAATCGTGAGCGGGATGAGCCATTACGTGCTTTCGCAGAACTTTTCCTTTTAAAAGTCGTCTCTTACTCTTTTGAAACTTACTATATTGGATAATTCGGCCGAAAATATGAATATGATGGCCAGAACTTTAGTCATTCTAATAGAGTGGGGGAAAAATTCTGTCGATTATTCTTGGCAAATTATCTTCGACGGCCTTTAGAACTGGTTAACATTTTGCAGAAATAGACTTTAATCTGATGTTCTTATCTTAGGACTAACGTTAATCCTTTATTTGGTTTAAACATAAAATAATGTAATGAGGTTTTTGCCTAGTTTTGCATCGTATTGCAGGCCTTAAGTGCCCCTGTTAGATAACCTAGACACAATAATTAGAGGCCCACACTTACTATGGAACTTATTGAATGTTATCGTGGTTTATGTCCGTTGTGTTGGTAGCCGTGGTATCGGTGGCGTGGAGTGTGAAGCCGTTAGTAGTTTTTATTCGGATCGGGAGGGTATGTATACTTGTATTAGCAATTATGCAAAGCGTCTTCCACGGCAGCGAGAAGCGGCGGCGGCGGAGGGCGGTGCGGGGAGTGCGCAGCCAGTGCTCGCGCTCGCTGTCGCGCTCCTTCCTCACTCGTAGCGAAATAACGACCTCAATTTGCATAACAATGCTCGTCACCCCTTATTCCCCACCAGCGGCTTTCGCAGGCTACGCGGCCCAGTCCCACCGGACCCTTCACCTTTTTTAACACATAAACTCGGTCCAGCATTAGGTTTAGTTAACATTTTAAAATGTGTAACTTTCCCACAGAATGAACCTCATGAGAATTAATGTTGTAAAGCACAATATGCAAAGTGAGTTCGTAAAATTATAATGTGAAACGGGTAGAGTCCGATGTACAATGTACGACGTAAGTAAATGTCCGTGGGAAGGAGTCACGGAGCTTAGTGTAAGTTTTGATTTAGTGAGACCGGCGCGCCGTCACCATCGCAATGCGCCGCCATGCGCCTCACCGCACCGAGGACTCGCCCGCGCTCCAAACTTCTTCGCCCAACTTTGTGTTTTAATTGAATCAAAGTTTTCGGCTTTTTGCGGCGAGCGTGCCAGCCACGCACGCTGACTAAAGTTTCTTTATTAAATTATTGGTAGTTCAGGAACGTTCGCTCCTTTACGCGATTTCTGAAACAAATTGAGGATAGTCGTAAGTTATAGAGAAGCATTCAGTTTATTTACCTCCTCGAACACTCGTAATAATGATATAAAACTAGCAAAACACAAATTGTACCTATAAATTTGTACATCCAGTCCAACGTTGTTGTTTTATTCCTGACAGAAGGTCGAACTGTACCTGTATAAGTAGTTAGAGAGTGCCGTTGAGTAAATTGTTCATAAAGATGTAGGTACAATTGTGTTTGATAACGACTAAGGCATTCGTCTGGCGCATTGTTTTGCGGCGTAGCTTTATCTGGCGCGGAACGAGTTGTCGTTCCAGTAATTTATAGATCTTTCCCCGCCCCGGGCTCGGCGGTGTAACGATTCGGGTCGAAGAGCTAGCTAGTCTGCCGGCGGAGCCCGGCCCGAGCCTGAATGCTATTAACGGTCACGTAATAGACTGCTGACTCCTCACGTCCCGGATTCAAATTTGAGTAAATATGTCGCCGTCGGTCTCTCATTGTATTGTACCACTGTGTTTACATTTACATGGGGACATTTTGAATTTGAACATAAATTTTTCCTTGTTATCCCGTATTGTTTGCGTGCACAGTCGGCAAAAGTCATTTCATATTCATTGTGACTATACTATTACTATATTCATGTTTAACTAAAATAGTTGATCCATTAAAATATTTGGAGCATTCAAATACATAAATATTATCTATCCTGTGTTTTATGAATATATTATTAAGTATTATATGCTCACACCATCCTTGAAGGGTCTCCGTAGGGGTAAGCCGAGGTGTTTAGAATTGTGTGTGTGAAAACACCTACTTTTCACTGAAGAAGTGGAAGTTTGGTGCCCACGTGACAGATAGTGAGTCCATCGCTATCTCAGGTACTATACATACAAATTTAATTTTCTTCTCAGATATATTATGCAAGTTTTCCTTCACCGTGAAGCTTGTGGTGTGAAATTACTGCACTTAAGTTTTTGAAGAACTCATTGGTTCAAGCCGCTGGGATTCGAATTTGCGTCGCTTGCTTAGTCCTTTTCCTCCCTTAATTTATCACGACTTATTGTGGAAATAACATATTAATGTGTGCGGCATTATTCAGGTCTCGTGATAAGCACTATTCATGTTTGTGAGTCAAAGCCGCGATACAGGCGGATATTGAAGATTTATCTAAGTGTGACGAGAGCGCACAGAAGCCTGCGGAGTTATCTTGTATCGTATAGCGCCGTGTCGCATACAATAGCCGTTGTTACTTTTAGTAATCTCTTCCGTGTCTCTCCCATTTATCTTCTGTTCGTGTTTATGCTTTTGCTTTTGTACGGGAGACATGTCAGTAAAACGGAATTTTATTGAGTCACAAAAAGTGTTTTAGTTGTGGTTGGAAAAATATATATATCCCTACAGTTTGTTGAATTTTATCACACATAGTTACCTGTATATCATGACGCCGAACCCTACATTAGGTAGGCAAAAAGATCATACAAGGACAAATATGGATTCCATTTATCGTGTTTGGATGCCTCACGTATTGACATTAAAATAACAGAGAATACATCCAGCCTCAGAACAAATAGGTACCTGTACGCCATAATACCTACACAGCTTTGTTCTGTGCGGTAATCAAGTCTCGATCCGCTGAGTGTTGACGACAAACCGTTTCTCTACGAAACTAACCCTTTCGTGTTATACCTTAGTATATGTAGGTATCTAGGTATGGGTAAGGTATCTGTATTATACTACTACTTTAGTGTATTAAAGAAGAGGCAAAACATAAAGCAGTAAGGAAAACTTAGCGAAGTGTATTTTACCTTGGTTGCTCTATCTCTGTAGTCAAAGTGAAAAGGCCGAAAGTTGAGTAGGAGGATACGGTTAACGGTTAGGTAAGTGCAGCGGGCAGGTACATTTGGTCGATGACAGCAGTACGAGTCCCAGCGGGGCTCTGCGCGATCCTCGTAAATTGCGAATATTAGATTATAAGTACGGAGTGCGGCCGCCCGGCCGGCAGCATGGGGGCCATCAGCCGAGTATCGACTCGTGAGTCGTGGCTCGGGCACTCGTTACCGCTGCGCCGTGATCTGAATTTGCTCTTTACCAATTCCCATTGAACTCTTTAGGTTCACAAAACCTTCATTTCTTTTCAAAACTCTTGGATTATTTATTATACTTGGATGTATTGAAGTAAGTTAAGATATCACTGCTCAGAGGATAAGTAGGTTTTGTGTATTTGTGTATTTATATACATTTCATTAACATGAATCTGTTTTTAGAAGTCAAATTAGGATATAAACTTCGTACATTTTAAGTAATATCTGTTCTTAGTAGTCATAATATGAAGTAAATTTCATACTCGTGAGCAATGTTATCTCACGAAACGATTAAACTTTTATGTCTCCTCTAGTATATAACATAAAGTCATAACTTCTCAATGATAATCTACCTTTATCAGGCATATTTGAGGATCTTGTTAGGAAATCTATATTACGTTCTTTTGTTTATTTATAGACCCTGATTGGTTTCTTTTCAATGACGTTTCCTCATATAAGTATGCTTTAAAAGAGGAAAAACATTGAACCGATGAACATCAGCCTCGAACCGGGGTACTCTAGTTTCGTTATCGCCCCGTAAGTCTCACCGTTGAGCTGTCATAACTTGACAGATGTCAGCGAAATTTACTGTCGTATTGTAATGATATTTCAAGAGTTTTTCAGAGCCTGAAATAATGGTCAAAACGATGTTTTCCAAAAATTAAACCTAGCTAGATACATGTTTTGCCCCTGAAACCCCCTACACACAAAATCTCATCATGAAAATCGTTGGAGCCGTTTCCGAGGTTCAGATTGTATATATATACAAGAATTCTCGTGATACTAACATCTCGCGTCACTTATATTCACTCATACATCTCTCGTATTCTAGAGAATTCATAGAACAAATTACCTACCCGTAGACTCCTATTAAAATACTACTATTGTTTCTAATTCTGTCCCAAACGTACACAATATATCAAACCCTGCAGAATGTCCAAACCACAGTCCTTTAAAATCTATCATACAGACGATTTTGTGTCATCAGGTGCATTTTACTACAAGAGCTCTAATGGAAGCTTTGAATGTAAAGCCGTAAGAAAATGGCAGTGTTTCGAAATGTGTTCCTTATACCGATCATGACAATAACAGCAGCTGTGCCGGTGTTGGTTTTCCCATTGCTCGCTTCGTTACGGCTTCATTAGGGCAGCGGGTGCGGCTCGGGCGCACGGGGCCGCGCCGCTCTAGGCTGAGCGCGGCGCAGATAGCGGGACGCTGCAATAACAACAACCCGCTTATCACATCTGCGCAACTTAATTATACAAATACTCTTCGGCTAAGGAAAATGCCTCTTGGCTTTACACTTTATTTAGGACGTCTTGCTAAACATAAGCATTTACGTACGTTATTAATGCAAGTGTACCCATTGAATTTTAAAATGCGATCGTTTTCTTCTGCTGTTTTTAAGTTAAATAAAAATTCAATAAGCCCTGAGTCATTTTTCTGATCGAGATATTATTATTCTGAAGATCATAGATCAAAACCGCTGGATAGCAAAACGGGATATAATTCTGAATTCAAAACATCTTAAGTAATAAAAAATTATAATATCAGTTTTTAAATAAGTAAATTCTAGACGCATTCTCTTGTAAAATGGAACCCCAGCCTGGTCGCAAGCCTCTTATATGCTCTCGCACTTCTGTCTGCAGTCGTTATAGCTGCTGAAATCTCCAAATGTTCGCCATTCAATTAGAGTTACTTAAACTTAACGATCCTAACTTTTCCTTTTTATTTTAGGCCAAGTTATTAAGCTCAATACAACGTAATTACGTTAAGAAATTTTATTGTTCCTAATAGTATAATGGTGGCTTACTTTAAATAGCTGTCTAAACTTACAGTTGTATATTTTAGGAGCTATCGGCAAATGCGTTGGTAGTGGCGAGGCACGAGGCAGCCGCCCGCGCCCTCGCGTCCTTTGTGAGCGGCGCCGTGTAATTACTCTGGGGCCATGGGATATACCGCCGCGTCTACGTTTCCTTTATCATACTAAATTAATGCAAATATATATTTTTACACACTACGTTTTTGTGCTATTTAATTTCTAAATGCAAATAAAAATTTGGTAATGGCTTTAAAATTATTGAAATGAAATAATCGAAAATTGTACGAAATAATGACTGAAGATTCATTTCATTTCTTACATGTTGACGTATAAAAATTCGTCAAAAACGCCAGATGAGAATAATTAAAACGTATCTTTTTCGTTATTCAAAATCATTATAATGTAACAAGATAATCTAATTATATTTGGTACATAGACAAGATCATCTTTGCGCTCGTCTTCCTACTCACGTTCCTTCCTAAACTCGTAAGTAAAAACTTGAACTTTTCATCATATTCCAGACGAGTTTCGCAACGGAGAATTGAAGTGAAGACGGTATAAAAAGTTTTATGAAATGCGGCGTTATTGGTGTATGTGTTATAGCGAGCATGGCTCGGGAGGCTGCCTCAACGAACTGGCTCGCAGGTTGCAGGAGGTATACCTAAATTAAATTATCTTCTATTAATTAGCATCTTTGTTCACTTGATGTTGGACAAAACTATATTGTCTTCTAGTCTTCAGATACCCGTATCCCAAACGAGCCAATCATTTTGCGAAGTATAAGTTACAGTACACGAAAAGTTTCCTGCCTCACAAATTATATTTGGATTTAAACACATTCCGATATTTGCTAATTTCAGTCAAAAGCATCTTACAAACAGACCTTATTTAGCGTTTTGTTACATATCCGTCTTAGAGAGATTACATCTAACTCTCCAAAATAATTTCATAAGAATAGGAACTTTTATCGATACAAGATACTTATTATAACTGAAGTTTCGAAGTGATTACAGTATCGTGCCCACCTTTTTATATTCAGAAGCATGGAATCGTAGCAGAAGTTCAAAGTGTTGTGCTTGTTTGTAAAGTTGCGATGTGAAGTATCTTTAAAAATTCTTTTTATCAGCTACGACCTGAGAGAAGTTCCACTTAGTTTCGTACGTCGTCGTTCCCTACGTAAGTAAGAACTACGCGACTGGTTTGCGAGTCCAGGGACGCTTTTAAGACGTTTCCATAATAAATATTTAAGCAGTACCGATAGAGACCCACGAGGTAAAAGTACAGATTTGTTGTCAGTCTATAGCAATTCGTATTAATTCTCTATATCAACTGTACTTTCTATACTACATATTAAATACTTATATGTACTTTTATGAGTCGTTTTGCTAGCAATACTAATCCAGGGTTCATATTTAATTAATTCTTTGTGAACTACTTATTCTATGTAGCGTATTAGTTTCGCGGGTCCACGGCCGCCCCCTTCGTACTAGCCAGCTACACTTATCCTTACCAAGGTACCCCTACGCCAATAGTATTACCCCGCCTCCATGCACGTGGAGATAAAACGTATGTTCATTTTATTTCCACATTTGTCAGCGTTCGTTTTGTGCCCACTAACATAAATTGGACGCGGAGGGAAGCCTCGCAGGTGAATGTAAAATAGCCCGGTTTTCCCAAGATAATACCGCCGAAATTTTACGACACCATTATACGATTTATTGGCCGTGTCACATTCAGAAAGAATGATATCCTAAAATATTTTTATGAAATACCTAACCCTCTTGAAAACAGTCTCAGATTCCAATTGTGTTAAAAATGGGTAGGTTTGCTTTGTTGGTAGGAAATGTAGACAAAAGAGATTTTTTAATAGGCGTGTCCTTCCATTTATTAATCAGGAAATTGCGAATTTTATTAAATCCTCGAGATTATGTTTCAACGATCTCAGTAAAAACAAATACGTATAGCGGATTCGCACTACGTACTACGCAGCGATTTCGTAGTAAAATATGCTACGAGATACGCGGCTACGTTCGTAGCAATTCCATGCAGTCCATACTGCATGTTGCGAACCATTTGCCTGTGAACGTTCGCGACACCACAGAACAATAAATAGTACGTCGCGACTGTTGGTCTAGTGCCAATATACCGCTGTCGTGCAAGCTAATGACGGAAACAGGCGTTCAATTTAACCATGCCAATTAGACTAGACATGGTATTGCTAGGGGCGGCCATGCTTACTAAATTGCGACAAATGCTCGTAGTAAAACGTAATTTTCAAAGTAATAAATAATATTAGTATCTATTGTTGGCCTAGTCAGTTAAAGAACTCAGTATCTCAATTTTTTTGTAACACTAGTTGTGCCCGCGGTTTCACCTGCGAGAACTTAATTGCATGGATTGCTTTATTTCGCAGAACCCAATTTTTTTTATAAATTCATCTACCAGTGAAAGTCCCGTCAAAAAAAACAAACGCACAAACAGACAGACTGGGAAAAAAAATTACGTGCGTACCGCATATACGTACGGAATTACAAACAGGCGCTACAATTTTATTAATGTGTATAGACAACATTATTTCTAAAGCCGGTCTGATAGAATAAAACCAGAATAGTCTACGTTTCAATTACGCCATATTATGCTTTTATGATGTAGTTTACATGCCTATATATTAGGTTAGCATAAGATTTACCCGCGACTTCGTACTCATGATACGAGTTCTTTAAGTTCCTTATGTCCGTTCTAGTGGTCAAAGTTAACCCCTATAACGTCAGCAAAATTGGTGCAAAGATATATTCTTTAATACTAATAATTATAAACAGAAACCTTCGAATTTCTTATATTCTTATAGATTAAAAGTAATGAAAAATTTATGCATTCTAAATAGCTTCATGAAAATAAACATAAATAACGAGTCGTTTATACTAATGTTACATTATTAACGTTCC
This sequence comes from Watsonalla binaria, assembly GCA_929442735.1. NCBI lineage: Eukaryota > Metazoa > Arthropoda > Insecta > Lepidoptera > Drepanidae > Watsonalla > Watsonalla binaria. The sequence goes on along the minus strand of OV838919.1, from coordinate 8,317,586 downwards.
GTACCGCTATCTAGGATGCGGGACCAATAATTAGCTAATGAAAATCGCGCTCGCCACCGTTTTGCTTCATAAATATTTCCTTATTGCCTGTTACCACGAGCTGTCGATAAATTTATCGAAGGACCAACGTCACCTGAAATTTTATGTTTCTTACTTCGCCACGCGGCTCCCAATATTTATTGCTCGGATATTTTTGCTGGAATATTGAACTGTTTTAATACACGAATTCAGCAATGGTATCAGTAATATAAGGATTGAAAAAAAATATTTAAATGTAAGTGAGTGTAGATAGTTCTGTAGATATAAGTTCTGTTTGGTTTTATCCGTCTTATCTAGTTTACATAAACGAATTATTTTATATTATAAGTGTATTAATTACTCACTATAGTATTCATTACTCGCTATAGCACATCACTCTGTCTATAGCACAATCGCGGCAAATTTGCTGATTTTATTTAAGAAAAACAATATCACGAAGATACATAGTTTTTATTGTTAATTCATCGCGACTAAAATCTACGAATAAATCTATACATATAAATAAAAATTAAAAGCTTTTCATTAAATACGAAAGCATAGATAGATGGCAGTACCATCTGCATCATGGCAATAACATAGAAAAAAAACAATTTAAAATTTGTTTTCTCTATCTGTCTGCCCGGCTGTCTGTCTGTCTGACTGTATGTTTGTTCCGGCTAATTTCTGAAATGGGTGGACCGATTTCAACGGGACTTTCACTGGCAGATAGCTGATGTTACATGGAGTAACTGAGGCTACTTTTTAATAAAAAAAGGGTTCCGTGGCCCCCCATGGAATTAAGTCTAAGCGGGTAAAACCGCGGGGCACAGCTAGTATACAATATATTCATAGTAAGTATGCATCTTACCATGAAATCTGTAAACACAGATCTATGTAGACGTAGACGGGAAATGAACTAAAGCTCATAACATGAAAACTTAGCAAATATATTACGTTCATAAATCGTGGCATTTACCATTATTAACGCAAGATTTATTTATTCAGTTCCTTTTTCATGGGAGCTCAATAACATATCAGTTGCCAAGCAGCGGTCGACCTAAAGTTCGATTTGTCCTCATTACTTACACCTGTGGGCTGGCCATAGCCAGAGATCGAAAAAGCTACGCCTGGGCCGCAATTGGACACACTCGCTTCTCAGCTACGTTCGCCCAATAAATACTTTCCACCAACATTCTCTTTTACGGTTACATCTAATGAACCATAGCATACTTTTATTGAAAGCCCTGAAAGCATACTCATAGTTACGTCAGCATACCAAAGTTTTGTAAACTTTAAACACCAGTAGATTCGTTAAATGTTACTACTTGACAAATAATCTCAATGACATTAGACTTTATTGAAAGTAAAGTGCTGTAGAAGACATTAACGTTTTTGCCTAGCCATGAAAGCAAAATGATAACTACTTCCTGGTAATAGAAAGTTTAACGATGCCCGGGTATAATTTGAAAGATACGAGTGTAAGGGTAGAGTTTTGTGCAAGTTGCAGGATGTGGCGCAGCGCCCGCTTAGCTCTAAATCTCGCCGAGTACATTAACGTTTTCCGATATCTAAAGCGGAGTGCTCACTGCTCACCGACCCCGCGGTCCGGTTGAATAACAAAGAACTGCGCGGTTGAGATATCGGAGCGCTAATGGACTACGGGATTTACCAAGCTTTCCATAGCCTGTCGCGGTTTCACAAATATTACTATCAAAATGAACGACACTACATTACCTACAATATATCTTCCATAAAATATATTTTTCTTTTCTCAAGTGATTTATTTATACGAAGTGTATGTAGGTCTTTGCTCAACAAAAAATATTTTCATGAATATATTTATTAATTTTTTCATTATTTATAATCGTACAAGCATCATGGTTTCGTAAGCTTCTTTCAGTTTTGTAATGATAGGCAAAGATTACCAATTATGGGTACAGCTTAACACACTTTTCGTGAGATGGAGGGTACTTTTAATGGAGTGGGTAGTCTCATGTAACTACTGGCAACGAGCAAAGTCGCTTAACTTTCCTGATCGATCGATATGCGCAATAACAAGTGTGCCACGGACCCCTCTCTTCTCCAATTGATATTGAACCGTAAACATTTTAATGTTGTATTCCGGTCATTTACGTTTCTTATATTCACTTTTGACGAAATATCATAAATTTGGAATTTCACCGCACGCACATGTTGGCAATTTTCCATATAGGTACATATTAATCGTGACAATTAATCTTTTAGCACTATATTACAGGTTCAAAACAGTCTTTTTTTTAAATTAAAGGCCGATTTTTTTTAATCAGCCGCAAATCAAGCTAAGATTCATATAGACAAACAAGATTTTTTTTCTTTCGAAGTTTTCATTAATGGTTTGCTGTTTTGTGCAATTAATGACTAGATCATTCCATTTTCTACTACTTTCTTTCCTTTTGTAGTCTTCCCAACACGCCAACGACCCGATAAAAATAGAAGGATTCCGGGTATTTCCGTATCTATATACAAATTAAATTTAATTGGAGTTCACGTCATAAATGCGACACAAAATGACCTCCTCTGAGGGTATAGTTCCTGTAAAATATATCGGAAACGAACATTACTTTGTATTCTTTTTTCCACATTAAGTGGAAACATGGTTTGATTGCACATGTCCACAAATGTTATATACTTTCGTAGAATGAGTGTAATCCGAGCATAGCGATATTTGCGGTCATAAATCGAAACGGTATTCAGAGTTCAGAGAGCGCTGTTCATTGTGTGTAATGTATCGTATTGAAACGAGAGTTAGATGTAAATGGAGGGGACATGACTCGCCGCGGGCTGGCGAGGCTCCGATGATGAGGCTTGCTGTAACCGGCGCGTCATAGCCAGCCTCGCCGGCACACGCGCCGCTCACAGCTCTGATACTGCGGTATATTGCCCGTGAATAACCCTCCTATAATACTCCACTTAATGGCTTGGAATTAAACAATTAGTTGTTTTCATTCCGCTTCGTCAATGATAAAGCTACGCCTCGATACTATCGAGCACCAGCTATATTTTTTCAGAGCACTTAATTTTCTGTTTCATTTTAGAACTCAATAAATAGTTAAACTTTCGAAGCGTGCACGCCATTTTTTAAATTAATGCGCGACACTGTTATTCCTTTAAACAAAAATATTAATGAAATGCTTAAATATATAAAAAGTATCACTGGAAAGCCGGAGAGGACTTCCTTTTACAGCCTGCATTAATCCTACTGATAAGATTGTCGCCCTTTGTTCACAATAACACTACGAGCTGGAATTTTAATTAAGGCTAACGAATTTTTAATGTAAGTACTTGTTGGGTAGTGAGGCCCATGCTATCAGGCTCACCTGGCAGAAGAGCGGCTGCTCCCCGCAGCCTCCTCGAAACCCGCGCCCGCGCCTCCGCCGCCGGCCCGTCACTTCTCGTGCTAGCGCGTTGCTCTTATCTTTGAGTAATTACCTTGTTGTATTGTTGTTATTGTTCGCGCACAAAGCCTCTTTTGGTTTATTATACTTGTAGCAAACCGGGGTGGGTTGTTACGAGTAAGTATCCTCAATAAAACAATACCTGTTAAAATTGTGCATTACAAGATTATGAATTATAAGACCAACATATTTATGTCTCATTGTACATTGTAACTGCAAACGCTACTTTTATTTATAAATTCATGGAATATTTTATGCCATTCCTAAATCATAGAATTATATAAATACTAGCTGTGCCCGGCAAACGTTGTATTGCCATATATTTTTTTGGGGTGGACTACCCCTAACATTTAGGGGGATGAAAAATAGATGTTGGCCGATTCTCATAGATACCGGATAAGCACAAAAAATTTCATCAAAATTGGTCAAGCCGTTTCGGAGGAGTATGGCAACGAAAACTGTGACACGAGAATTTTATATATTAGATAAACTTATCTTTATGCAAACGACTTAGGAAACTCTGCCGTAGAAATAACCTATATTGAAAAAAAAAATGTGAGTGTGTTTTTTTAAATTAAAACATGTTGCAGTCGAGAATAATGTTTGTGAGTCGCATAGTATATTTATAGAGGCGAGGTTGCAGGCTGCAGTGCTGTAGCTCATGTGCACCTGCGGATATTGCCGCGTAAATCAAATTTCTTATTTCGCCTCAACACTCATTCCTGGCTGGCGTGTTTACCTAGCACTAGCTTCTACATGCCTTGTCGTCTCCACGTAACTAGCCGCTTTACTGGAGCGACTCGTGTATCCGATATTTTAAATAGAGACAAAAGTACTTCACGGATTACATCGATCGTTTACGCCTTTATTTAAAACCTGAAATGTTCCACATTTAGCATGTTAAAGCTGATACCGTCATTAATTATACATATATTTTCTCATATCGAAATTCGAAAACCTTTTGCAATCTTAACACTGATCATAAAATGAGCATCATTTGAAACCAATAAACATAATTACCATAAACCTCATTAGTATAGGCTTGTAGTAGACTGTGCCGTAATGTATAGGTGGTAATGGCCATCTATATGCCAATACGATTAATATTTAATGCTGCTATTCTGCTCGGAATTACCAGTGTCTGTGGTTGAACTGGCGCTGAATTACTGCTCTGTGCATAGGTGTGAAAATGTTTTATTATGTCGTACATGTACCTCTACTAACGATGTATGGATATTGGCTATACGAATAGTATATACAAATCATATAAATATGCACTTTACGATAACATAGAAGAAAGATTTCATAATAAGGTAACATTGTAATATGTTATTTGAGATGTGAAAATCTCTCTTGTTGTGGCCCCTTGTAAATTAATTGCAGGAATGACAGAGCACAACGCTCTTCGCTCTCTTAATGCACGTTCACAAAGCGAAACGGCTTGGGCGGCACCGTAGCGGCACGCAGCAGCGGTGATTATGATAATGACGCGGTGGCCGCTCTTTTTGCGCCGTTCGTCCTATATTACGGAACTCGACACCATTTTCTGATTTCTCTTGTGCGCTTAGCAGCGCATCGCGCCGTACCAAAGCCCGTCTTTCGCTGCTCGCCTTAACCACTCGGAGACGCTTATAAATTATGCAAGTCGCCATAATCCACGCCCTAAACGCCTTCTCCGGCGACTCAATTATTCATTCGAGCGGTTTGATGTTTTAGAAAATTGTTGCGATATCCAAGACGAGCGTCGCTTTATAATTCAGTAGTGGAATGCCTTCGCAGCTGCCACCAAAATTGAACCGCGGATTTCTCAATAAATATATACGAGCATAATGTATCGAGCATTTTTACTAATTTCAGACATGCTGATGAGTCTTTTTTCTTATACAGGATTCCGAAGGTGATACTCCGCTACACGACGCCATTTCAAAGAAACGTGACGATATGTTGACTTTGCTGTTGGAACACGGGGCGGACATGACCCTCACGAATAACAACGGATTCAACGCATTGCATCACGCGGCGCTCAGAGGAAATCCCAGGTAATTTAATATGTCTTATTTTCAGTATCAACAGGCACTAAAATTGAACAATTCTTTACTATTAATTTAAATGAATCTAGCCATGCACTAGTGAACAGTACATTCGTTAATAGTTGTACTTTAATATGGAGATGGGAGTTGTCGCTGAGCTCAGCTCATTTAAGAAAAGTTGATAACTAAGTAGTTGTATGGCTAACATGAAATAAAGTAAGAATAATACTGGGGCAAAAGTAAATTAGAACAAACATGTAAATTGGTACACTAACAATAATGAAATCCAGCAGCCTACCCCTATAACATATAATTTTTATACTACGTCGGATGATATTGTCTGGAGCAGGCAGGCAGCCTCATATCGCAGACTTTGTGTGGAATAAACATAACGCTCGTTGTCGTCCGATATTATCCCTATGAAAACGGGTAGGTTGTTATGAGCTACCTACAATAAACTGCTTACAGGTCCAATATAGTAAGGTGGTCTTAGACTAAGGGCTGGACCCTTGCTCTGATACCTTAAGTACGCCTTCAGTGCCGTTGTTCCTAATATTTTTATTTTTATTTTTATGAGTATTGGACATTAAGAAATGTAAGATTAGATGATCACTATTACATTGTAGTATAAAGATACTAAAAACCTTACAATTTACTACTTAGCGAGATGGCAGTAATTCGGAAGTCTACGAAATTTCGTAGCACTTTGCTACGAGATTCACAGTACAGACTATACGTAGCCGCAAACATTTTCTTAGTTTACTTTTAAAGGGTTGCTTGTGTCTTAGAAACGTTTTGTAAACTTGCTTTGAAACTACATAGACCATGATTTTTACCTCAATAAATAGTGAGTTCGCTAGTAGCCAAATTAGTTGTAAGCATTATTAGTATCAGCGTATTGTGTCCCACTGCTGGGCAAAGGCCTTAGAGAAAACTATATCAATCGGATTTGGCATTCCCATACACCCTCCCGCTTTAACCCTATTACTGATAAAGGTTAATTAGTTAACCAATTGTTCAACTGTTGTTCTTTTCCACCGTGTGATATTTCATTTCGCCTAATAAGGATTTCTTACCATTTGCTTATAATGAAGTGAGCTACAAATAAATAATATAACCGAAGAATTAAGGCAGCTGACCAGATTCCAATAGTAATGTAAAGCAAGTAGTTGACAAAGTCAAGTAAGTGTATCTGTTGGGGAGTGATGTATGTATTATGAATCGGTAAAAATGGGAATAATGAATCTTCTTGGGTGAATCGTGCGTGAAGCGGTTTATTTGCAGAGGGTCCAAGGAGGCCGCGGAGGGCCACATTTATTCAGGTCACGTGACGCGTCCCACGGAAATAATACGAAATGTGAGTACGTGACCAGTTCATTATGCGGCGGCGCATAGTAGAGCCCTCGGCCCTCGCGGTCACTCTGCCCGCCTTCGGTTACTTTATAACCTTCCTTATCGAACTTAAATCAGTGTTGGTTGGGTTTACAGGGTTTGAGAATTCCGTGTGTACAAAATACTGAAAAGAAAACAACCGGGGCAACATCAATTTGACGTCCATCTTGCATCTAGTTTCAACTGACACAAATGAAATTCCGTTACTTAAAATCAAAATTAAAAATATATTTATTTGATTAGACTTCTTACAAAGTACTTTCCAATCGCCAGGAGGACACATAAAAATTACTTATTGCAAGATAAATGCTGTCAAGAGTCCCATACTATTTGTAAAATCTATACCTACCTGCGAGGACCCTTATAGGAAAGAGGATGATGGAAAGAAGGCGTCAATAAATATTCCTTGTTTGACTATTTCCAATAAGGTCTGTGGAGTTTGATGAAGTGTTCTACTCTCAAGCGTTTGAAGCACGGTATTTAATCTCAGTTACAAAATATTAAAATTTTATGTATTTCCAACTGATATTGAAGTAGAATAAAGTTTTATAAGATTGTTGTTTAACGGTAGGCAAGCGAATAGGAGATTGTCGTAAAACGTTCCCGATTTTATCACAGAATGAGAAGTCGCGAGTGACTTTTCCCATTCGACAAAAACGTTCGTTTCCCCTTGGAGATGTAAAATCGTTTTATTTTATTACTTCCTCCAGTATATCGTAATATCCTCTTCAGGTCGAAAAGTCCTCTATAATGTGGAAGTGGAATTTAATTCAACGATTGCGTATTATACAGAATACATATCAACAACGAATAACTTACTCAGCTACTGCAATGTGAGTGATATTTGATTATTGCACATAGTTATGTGAAATGTCCTGCGGAAGGCACATTGTGTTGTAGTTTCGAAATAATTCATCATAATCTCAAGTTTTAGCAGCTCATTTATTAAATTACACTTGTAATTTGAAAGTTACAAAGCAATACAATTCTTGTCTAAATTTAGTAAGCCGTCGCAATAAGCAAAGATCTAAAGAACGTAACTTCACTAATGAAATTAAACAGGCGGTCTCGTGAAAAGGAGACGGGAGGTTGCGTCTCCGGCTCTCCCTCGTGCGGGGACCGGCGCGGGCCTGCGACAAAGGCGGAGGCGGCGGAGCTGTGTCATTACCTCTGATTAGAAACAGTTATCTCCCGCGGTTATCGTTACAGCGACTTACAAGCTCTTGTAAAACTGCTTCAGATTTTGCACACGCTCGATATGATCTGGAATTACTACGCTGTAATTACCATGTTAATTACATATATAATGTTATTACTTAGATACTGAAGAGATTTTTAAATAGCTAGTCCTATGACAAGCGATATCGACGATATTCCGTTTCAATTAGCACAGAATAATGAAGTAATTCTGAAATGAAAATGATTTATTCAGTCTAGGCATGTTCTGAAGCAGTTCTGAAGGTCGAAAGAATTAATAGTGCTGTATATTATCTATATATAGCTTTTTAGCGAAATACGAAGCTTAGGCAGAAAGTTCGCACAGCTTCTACCACGGTTCTTATTCGATCTCAAATTACTTCTCAACGTGGTCTACTAATCAAATCTTTTACGTTTATATATTCTTAACCCACTTTAATTACATTATTAAATAAACGAAAATTTTTAATTGATAAAAACATAGCGATACTGAAACTAAGTTTGATTTTCGTTCGTTTTCGGAGAAAGAGAGTAAGAAAACTTGTAACAGTATAAAAAGCACGGCGTTGTCAAAAAAAAGGTCTACACTACTTATTATCTATGCATCTAAAATATCTTCTTTTTATACCCATATAACAATTTATTATCTCTATCCTCTTTGTTATATCCCGCAGTGACTAAAAGTGTAAATAGACTTGAGTTCGTATGTTTGTGACATAAATGTTTTTAAAGGCCATCATATAACAGTTCATTTTGACGATTACTTTCACTTCAAGGCACAAACAATAGTCATGTATCCGTAACCTCTTGGGCAAGACTGAGTGAGAGTTACAAACCGATTAATGTATGAATTTTTAATCATCTCTTTTGTATCTATATATATGTTGTTCAATATCTTACTTTGTTGTTACAATATATGTATATTGTATTGCAATCCTCGTCACAGTATTAAGCAGGACCAAAATGAAGTGGAATCCTGCGATCAGTATTAGCGAACAGCTGGTCTCGCCGACATCCGCGCCCTGCATAAATCGTCAGCTTAAACATTTTAACGCGTCGTAACATTGATTTATTCCGAACGTAATCTTGGCTCGCGGCTTGTTTGTTCTTCGGCTCGAGACGTATCGGCAAGATTAGGCAGTGCGCCCTCAATCCCCGTTGCCACCGCACCCGTTGCCTATCACACTCTTTCCTAAACCGAACTCTTGTTTATTTCCTGTGGGTTAGGTAATTCATTTCGATCTCGCTTTACGATTACTGGCTAAATTGATCAATACAGGTCTAGATTATTCCTTTGCCTAAATGTGATGCAGTTTTGCCAATTTGTACTGGCTATTGCACTAATGAACGTCGAAAAATTACCTTATGTACGTTGCGTACTTCAAAGAACAACTAGAAAATCAGTCAGTTTTATTTTAGTTCTTACTTAATACATTTAATGTATTTATATTAATATAAGTAGTTCGCTCTTTTACTTGTAGTGATAAAATACCTCGGTTCTTAAAGAAAGGTGTAAAGAAATATCTACAGGGTCGGCAACGCGCGCGTGATAGTACTTAGATACCTTTGGTATTGCAAGCGACCATTGCGATAACCACTTACCATTTTACCATCAGTTTACCTCAGTGGTATATACATAATTCTACTCGAGATGAAATGTAATCACCATAAACTGATGTCTGTAATAACTTCTAGACATTCAGTACATATTTTCAAAGTTTCAAATGCCTGCAGGAGAGGCATTTCTAATAACATAATGTATAATTATAGTACTTAGCTATAAACGCATGGAGTATTCAAGAGAGATTTATATGTTCATTGTGAAGCGTTAATTGCACCGAATGGAGCGTAGTGCGAATTGCGATACTATCGCACCATTCCAGCTTCGAGCGTACCTAATACTAAGTTGCTGGCTCAGCGTGAATGCGTTAGGTTAGCTCGTATGGAACACGTCACGTCGTATTTGTATTCCAATTATTCCACTCTGCAGCAAATATATTTGAAATATAAATATAAATTGCATTCCATAAAAGGGGTGCCTATATAAGGGATAAATGGCAAGAGGGTGTGGCTGATGGACGGATATGGGTTGACTGTATCGAAACACTGGCATTGAAAACCTATTGGCACAGATTTGGATGGTGTCCGTCACAGGAGTTAGCCGACATCGGAACACATTTCAGTATGGCAGATTTATGAGGACCGACCGTCAGTTATAGAGGCCCGGGGAGGCTTATAACTAGGAGGGATTGTGGAGAAGGGTCGCGGTGGGAGCGGGAGGCTCTGTTATTGTGCGACGTTTGATTTACGCACGTACTGCTATCACCCTTTTGTTAGTCCGGATACCGGCTGCTATACCCGTTCCGCCGGCCGAATGCAGTCTCCCTCTACTGATGTTCATTTCCGTGTTTTCTAGGCAGCCTTTGATTTTTAGTGCCGCGTTTATGACATAAACAACAACATTCAACAATGAACGTTTCCAGTTCTCTTTCCGTCTTGTTGCTTACTAAAAGACATTTTAGATGGAAAGGGAATTTATTTGTAGGCAGAGGATATGAAATAATAACATGTCTGAATTTAACTGTGGAAAGTAAAGAAGGACTGTAATATTATTCTCTTAGACATCTCATTCCATAGCAGTGGTTGCAAACTATTGATGTGATAGGAGTAGTGGCGGAGAGGCGCGGCGCGCGGTGGGTCGTGGGACTCCTCGTTACCCGCAATTAGCGGGCCCACACACGCGGATAATCCGCGCACCCACGCCGCCTGCGCCGCCGCCGTCGCCCGCAACCCGCACGCGATTGCACTACGGATTCTGCGAATAAATTCATTTGTACGCAAATTGTATCGGCGCTTGCAATTAAAACTTTGTTGGCGCTTCGAGCTAAGATAAATAACACTAATACATTCTGCTTATTGCGGCAAAGTTGCCGGATATAGAGGATATATTAATGTTGTTCCTAATTTGTTCAGGCGGATTAACCTAGTTGCCCTCTTAACTTGTAAATAAAACAAATAGTCCCTTTGTCTCATATTATACATAAACACAAACTCTAAAACAATTACATATTGAAACCGGTAGAAATTATACTTCTTTGCTATAACATGGTTTAGCACAATCACGACATAAATATATCGTAGGTAAATTTGTACATGTTCGCTCGAATAAGTCACATGTTCCTTACCGAGTAGACGGTATTGTGAGCGCATTTCGTTTCTTTATATGCTTCGCTATTGTTCCACTCGCTAATGTTGTTAGTGCACTTTTTCAGCGACTACGCTAATTTAAATACCTCGGCTTCCTTTTGTGAAGAGACTTCTCTTCCGTTTCCCCGAGAATAGGGGCTCCCTCTGCGTTTGAGACGTCCGCTTCGGGAGACTGCATTTAAATGAGACACTTAATCACCCGAGTTGGCCTTTCTTAAAGCCGCTTGTTCTCTTCATTACTTAAGATCTGTCCGATCGATCATTAGTTTTTCTTATTGCTATTTTGTTCTTTTTAAATATATATAAACATAATATCGCTAACCTACCAATATAATGGCACATCTGCAGTATTGTCACATTATATTGCTAAGTACGATATCATTATTTAAAACAAAAACTGCCGTCGTATGAAAAAAAAACATTTGCAATTTTATAAAAGACAACTGAATTTAGTCTAAGTATACTTTTGCAACAATAAATCAATTTTTAAAACTAAGCTGAGAATAGATTTACTTATATAGTATTATGTTTATATTTATCCAAATATTTATTTATGTCATACATTATGTATTTCAGGCACACTTTATATACCTATGTATGTAGATATTTATATTTAGTATATAATATGTTAGTATGGTCTATTTTATTTTTTTAATGTATGGCAAATATTCAAATCATTTGTTTTTGTATTTCATATCAACAACTGCCATGTCTGTCTTTGCATCACCTAGAGGTTGACTGCTAGAGAACGCCTGTGCATATAATACGATGTAGGATTTTTTCAAATAAATAAAATTAAAACTTAACCTTAAAGTGTAGTCATGTTTATAACACCTTCGCTAAGTAACAAGATGGTGCAGCAGCTAGTCGATCTGTGTAAATATGAGTGTATAATAAACCCTGAGCGAGAGGTGTCATCCGGGCTAGCTCGTATTTACTCTGAGAAAATATTCTGCAAGCGAGTTCCTCTCAAGGTTCTCCGCTCACACTCCCTCCCCAGCTCAGATGCTTGGCCGACTCGTGTTTGCTCTCACCTAGCTGATACGGAACTTTACGCGCAAATAGTGTATGTAATACAACTTGCTACAACACAACAACTTTCCAAAACAACAAATTGTTTCTAAAAATAAATTAAAAAGATATATAAAAGTAAGTAGGTATATTCAAAAAACAAACAATCTACTCAAACAAAATAAAAAACAGTTAAAATATTGTAAAAATCATAGTACATTGCTAAATAAACTGGAAACTACAAAGGTACAATTAGAAAATAGCTATTTAAAATATGAAGCTGACATTCAGCGACTGCAGGCAGAGATCTCAGTATTAACTATATCATTAGATAAAATGACATCAAAATATGAGTGCTCACGCAAAGAAATTCAGGAGCACATTATGGCACTAACTGAGGTAGTTGATATGTCCAAATATAATTATGACCGCTTTATATCACTATCAAATAAATGTGATTGCGACTCGGATCTACAACAAGTCCAAACACCTGTTTGTCAGTCTGTACTGAATGACAGCTCCACCAAGCATTTCACAAGCAGTACTTCCCATAACTGTGTTCAACATAATAATATCTTGACATTGTATAGTGATGAATTGGGACAAAATATGGGGTTGCACTTATCGCACAGTGTTGGTCATGGTACTAACCACTGTATACCTGGTGCAGATTTTAAACATCTTGTGGCAAACATCCTGAGCGACCAATGCAGCACCAGCTCAACCTTAGCTATCTTATGTGGGAGAAGGGGAAATATGAATAAAAATGAATTAATTAAATTAATGGATTCGCTGAGTTGCCTTAGTGCGAAAAATATAATATTATTTGCATTTCCCTACAGCAGAGGATTGTCACAGAGGGAAAATAATATTAGATATAATTTGAATTGTTGCATGCAAACAATAACCAATTATAATAATTTTTTTACATTTATTGACATAAATAACAATTCAATTATTTCATATTTTAATGTGACAAGTGAAAGATTTTATCTTTCCTTTAGATATAAACGACAAGTAGCAAGCATGCTACATTATTGTATACACGTATTTAATTTGAACACAGCCAAATCATTGGCTAACAAGACTGCTTCTATTGAGCAGGCAAACAAGGACATTATATGTAATGATTCTTTGGAATATGTTCCAAATACTTTAAATTAAGTTATAAGACAACAGAGACAATCTCTGGCGATTTTATGAATAATAATGCTACTTCCTTTATTAAACTTGTTCATCAGAACATCCAAGGAATGTTAAATAAAGAATTAGAATTGGAGTTGTTCATGGACTGTAATGATATTCATGTATTATGTTTAACAGAACATTGGCTTAGGGACGAGCAGTTCATGTTCAACTTCTGTAACCATCAGGTTGCTAGTGCCTTCAGCAGGAAGGTTGCAATACGAGGAGGCTCCATGATTATTTTAGAAAAACGCATGAAATATAAAGAACGTCTGGATGTTGTGCACCTTTCTGCGGAGAGTACTATTGAGTTATCATGTATAGAGTTAGAGCAATACATTGTTGTGTGCGTATACCGACCCCCTAGTGGAGCTTTCGAGCATTTTGAACAAATCATGGATGAAGTTTTGGTAAAAGTCTGTACTTCAGGTAAAAATATAATCATATGTGGAGACTTTAATGTCAATATTTTAGAAAATTCATCCATGAGCAATCGATTAAAATGCCTTTTTAGTTCCTCTAATTTATTTTACTTATTTTCTGAGCCAACACGAATAACAAGTTCATCAGCAACTTGCATTGATAACGTGTTCACAAACTTTCGGCCCACTAGTAATGAAATCATAAGTAAATTAGACTCTGACCACTGTGGCCAATTAATAACTTTCAGTAAGAAAAATGTGAAAGCTCCCAAGAAAAGAGTTACTTATATTCCCATAAATGCAAATCGCTTGAGCCGTTTTCGAGGTAATGTCCAAAGTAAGTTTCCTTTAATAAATAACCACCTTGCGTGTAATGCAATGTACAATTCTTTTTTTCGAATTGTACACGCAGAACATAAGCGCATATTTACCCCGAAGACGGTTCTATTGGGAAAACGTTTGTCGTTTAGTGAGTGGGCTACCCCAGGCATTCACATAAGTAGACGAAGGCTGTATGAACTTTATCAAGAAAAATCTATTAATTTTAATTTGGAATTTACAAATTATGTTAAAAATTACTCAAAATTATTTAAAAAGGTTTGTTCAGACGCCAAGTCTATTGCTGTGAGAAATAAAATTTTGAAGTCCTCCAATGTAACTAAAACAACTTGGGACATTATTAATTCTGAAACTGGAAAAACTTCTCTTAAGAATGACTCAATAACTCTAAAAATTAATGATCATATAATTAAGACTGATATTGATGTGGCAACTACTTTTGAGACATTCTTTGCTGATATACCAGTTTCATTAACCAAAGCCTTAAATTCGACTCCCGCAGCAGCAGAAGCCATTTTAAAAATGCATGTGGATAAATGTAACGTTGCATTTAAGTTTAAAACTGTTACCCCCAGAGACATTGTCAAAACTTTTGAAACGCTAGATATGAAGAATTCAGCTGATTTATGGGGACTTTCTGTTAAAGTACTCAATAGTATTATTGATATTGTTGCTACTGATCTAGCTTTATTATTTAATGTTTGTATTGAAAGTGGTGAATTTCCTGATCAAATGAAGTATAGTAAAATAATTCCTTTATTAAAAGCTGGTAGTATTAACGACCCTACGAACTTTAGACCTATATCAATACTGCCAATTTTCAGTAAAATTTTTGAAAAACTAATACTTAATCAACTTTTAGCCTTTTTTAATGAACATAATTTGATGCACACTAAACAATACGGTTTCACAAAGGGTCGCTCGACTACCGATGCAGGTGTCGAGCTCATTAGAAAAATTCTTGAAGCTTGGGAAGCTTCACAGGATGCTCTAGGTGTATTCTGTGATCTATCTAAAGCCTTTGATTGTGTGCACCATGAAACGTTGATCAGGAAGTTAGATCACTACGGTGTAAGAGACCTGGCTCTAAAACTTATATCTTCATATCTAAGTAATAGAATACAAAAAGTCGATATACATGGCGTAACATCTCCGGGGTGTCCAATAGAGATGGGTGTTCCACAGGGTTCAATTCTTGGTCCGTTTCTCTTTTTAACTTATATTAATGATTTACCTTACATGGTAAGCAATAAACACGATATTGTATTATTTGCTGATGATACTTCTCTGATTTTTAAGATAGACCGGCAAAAAGCTAACCTTGACGATGTGAATAATGCTCTCTCTGACGTAGTACATTGGTTCAGCGCTAATAACTTAGTACTCAATAGTAAAAAAACTAAATGTGTCAAGTTCACTATGCCAAATGTGAAACAAGTGCAAACCAATGTACTTATCAACGACGAAGTGTTGGACCTTGTTGAAACAACAGTTTTCCTTGGAGTTACATTGGATCATAAATTGCAATGGGGGCCCCATATAGCTGGATTGTCGAAAAGACTCAGTTCTGCAGCATTCGCAGTAAGGAAAATTAGACACCTAACTGATATAAACACAGCTCGGTTGGTCTATTTTAGTTATTTCCATAGTGTTATGTCTTATGGCATCCTTTTATGGGGAAATGCTACAGACATCAGTTCTATCTTTGTGCTGCAGAAACGGGCTGTTCGTGCAATCTATAAACTCAAATCTAGAGATTCTCTCAGAGAGAAGTTTAAAGAAATAGGGATAATGACTGTGGCATGTCAATACATATTTGAAAATTTGATATATGTAAGAAAGAATATAGATAGTTTTAAGAAAAATAGTGATATGCACAATATAAATACACGCAAGAGGGATAAACTCCGTGTCCCTGTGACTAGACTGCACAAAACTAGTAACTCTTTTGTGGGGCAAAGTATACGCCTTTTCAATAAACTACCATTAAAAATGTGTGAACTACCATTTTTAAGTTTTAAGGCAAGCATCAAACAGAAACTTTGTGAAAAAGCATATTATAGTGTAACTGAGTATATTGATGATAGCCAAGTATGGCAATGAGTTGCTCACTCTTCCATTGAAATGTACTTAAGCAACCCTATGTATATAGAAGGGACACATGTAAAAAAAAAAAAAAACGGGGAGTTTGTTTCGCCGTTTCTTCTCCTGACAGGCTTACTTTTGGAAACGGTAGTAAATTTACTTAAGTTAAAGTAAGAAAAATGACGTTCAATAAGTGTTCCAAGTGTCCCTTATATTGAATAAAACTTTTTGATTTGATTTGATTTGATTTGATTTGCTAGTTGTCCCTGATGCGTCAGGGCTGTTATTATTTTAGGGATAATATGATGTCAACAATCGATGTCAAGTAATTATAGTGTTTTCACTTTTTATCCATAATATAAGAGCTAGGTGAGTCAACTGAAAGAAGTACATAATCGGATGTGTGTAAAGCGACCAAATATTTATGCAATAAAATTCTGTGTTCCCTTACTTTTCAACTATTGCTTTCCAAATTTATATGTATATGAATGTGTAAATAGGATTGTATACTAGGTTTTGTGAATATCGGTGTAGCCAAAAGATGATGAGCAGGAGCAACGACATTGACAGCAAAGCCTACCACATTCTTGGGGATCACGTACCAAACATAACTTTGTTCTAACTTTATTACGTCAGACGTGAAAACAGTAACTGAACGACGTGACCGCAATAGCAACAATCAATTGCCTCCTCTTTTATTACTCACAATAGAACTACAGTTTCCTCACGAACAGTGATTTCTTCAATAACCTTCTTTCGCGATTCAGTTTCAGTAATTCAATTTTATAACTCATCTACGCTCACACTTCCATGTATTAACTCCACTACCAGTTCGAATTATTAATAGTTTCATAATGGAATTAGTTGTCATAAAGATTGTTAATCCTAATAATAACATTACATTTGCCAACCTTCAAAAACGGAGAGCTGTTTAATTAAATAGGTATTATTATACTTCTTGTCCTTCTAATATGACCTATCTTTGGGAATGAAGATTAATAATTATTAATTATTGCTGACTAGGCACCCGTAAACTAGTTTGGGAAACTTTCCAAATATAATCACCTTAATCTCCTGTCTCATGGGATCAGACTAAATGAACTGTTGGTATGTTTGATCAAAATAACTTGAAGTAGACCTACCTGAATCTTTAGTCAGAAGTACAGAGATGTAAAAACAAATGTGTCCCACGCGAGATGTTACTCGTATTATGTCATTCAACGTTAGGATTTGTCGCCCTCTCCTTCAGCGGCACGCGTTTATGTAATCTAAGGAGCTATACAATAGACAGTATTACAATAGCTCTTGGCATGCAGAGCGGAGCGTGAGCATGACGCAGGCGTTATTTTACCATCAGTCAAGATGACATTTGTATTTTTCGTGGCCAACGGCGGACGTTGAGGCGCCGAATATACATCGTTTATCATCGACTCCACCGTCTTGTCCAAACCACTAGTTGTTTATGAATAGACCAATTTATACTATTCAATAACTATAATTGAACCTATATATTTGAAATTGTTGATATGAAATATTTAAGATTCTGGTTTAATGTTAATTCAAATTGTCTTGTTAGTAATAGAAAATGTTTGCCATCAGGCTCTTTATCAGGGGACCGCCATTGAAGCTAAAGCGTATTAAACGAAGGAACTTAAAAATTAAATAAAAGATTACATTTTTGGATATCCTAGATGGAAGGCTTTGTAGCCTTCCATCTAGCCACCAGCGTATATCTCGTATTTAGAGAAGTTTATGCCTGTCGTAAGAGGACTTTAAAACGATGTTGATGAAATTGGTTGGTCATTGGCTATACAGTAGGTGGTGATTGTCTCTGCTTGCGTAGCAGGCGGGCGGCGCGGCGACGGCGCGCGCCGTCAGCAGTACGTGCGCCCGTACCGCGTCGCACTCGCCTCGCTCACGTTTATTATCTAGTGATTGCCTGCCACCGTGATCCGACTTACCAACTACCTATCTTTTAAACCTATCCCACTGCTCTTTTCTCAAGATTATATCTTTTATTTTTATTTTACGATTCGACGCACGTCCCCCAGGATTGTAGAGTAATCAAAATCTCCACCCGAAATTATAGTAGCTACAGTTTTTACATCGCGCAACTCCTGTTTGTTTTCAGTGGGAAAAGTTTTGTTAGCAACAAATAGATGTTGTTTACTATTTTCACTCACATAAAATTATGATAAACTAGCGCAGAGCGTACACATACGCACGAGTTGTGTGGTACCTATACGAGTCACGACACACACAGAGTTCTCGCCGACACTTTGACAGTTAGTAGGGGCAAGTCTGAAATATCGGCGTGCGCGGCTTAATCGCTCAGCGTGCGATATTGGCGTTACATCATGTTGTCAGCGGAGAGAAAAATTGCCGCACTTCGTCCCCCCCACGCCTGCCAGCGATCCGCACGCCTCGTTCGCCTATGTCGACAGCGCGTTTATATTACTTGGGGATTTATTGTACTTTTACGAACGCATATTTATCTGTTTCATAAAACATTAATAAAACCACATCTTATACAGATCAGTCTGGGTATACTTACTAGACGTTGCACAGAAAAGACGCCCGGCGATGCTATTGATGTTGATGAAACAGTTCACATGTGCTTCTATACCATATTCAGTGTAAGTCCGCGTATTTGTATTCCGGAAAGAATTACAAATACACTCTGAAGGACGGTACTCGCCCACACGGGAGCACTTGTTTCATGAACGAGCGTTTGTTGCAACTTTGTGCCCAGTCCTCTATGTGTCGGAGCTTCTAGATATAACAATGCGATACATTTTATCGAGAAATCAGACATCGCATTTTTTGCACTCCGAGGCTTACAGGTAGGGTACGAGCAGATACCCATCGAACTAATGAACACGATAACGATTATTGTATAAAGCAATGATTCGCACTTTGCCACCATTGTAGTAATTAAGCATGCGGCTCGCTTTGCAACACCAGTGCCATCATAATGATGAAAAGGGTTAAGAGTAAATCACTTTCCTTGCTGAATTGAAATTCTGGTTAATAATGTTTTTTCTAAACCATATAATTGTAAACAGTCTGGTATGAATCCACACTACTATAAAACTCTACTGATTAAAAATATAAAAGACTACATAGTGTCCCGATGTGCCTGATTGCAAAATGTCAACTATCATTTTGCTGGTCTAATGAAAAATAGGAATCCGAATATCACTTATCCTCTTGTTTCTTTGTCTGTCAGTCAAGGTCTTTTTCTCAAAAACGTGTGGAAGAATCATGTTAAAATTAAGATCAAATACTCAGGTCTACAATGTCTAGCACCTGAAAAAAAATCATGCTTCGAAATTAACGCAATCAATTCAGATATGTACTTTTATGTGATATAATTTGCGTATATTTACTGCCTTACGATTAGCAATTTGTAATTGCGATTATATTACTAGAAATTAAGGTTTTTAAAAGTACGACAATGCTTATGTCAATGCACATGTTTCAAAATCAACGGGAAGTACCTTGAATATTTGATTTCCTTGCGAGTGCCACAATCTTTTGTTAAGTTTTAACTGTACGTATTTATTTCTTTCTTTCTTTTGAAGAATGTTACTTATTCCGTTGTACCTTTATGGGATTTTGCTACGAAGTCGGTAGCCGGAGATATCTTAATTAAACATAGTTTTCTACGCGTGCAATCCAATTTGACGCAAACAAATTCGCGGTACAGAACATGGTATAATATAAAATGATGGCTTCACAATATACTTTGTAGAAAAAACAATAAAATGTGGATAATATTAGTACTATATTGTCGTGGTCGATTGTACGGCACGGTCCACGTGGCACGAGATTGCGAAGGCGGTGTTTGCTCTTTGGCGGAGCCCACAACGGGCTTACGGTTCAGCGAGCCGTGCGGCGGCCGCGCGGCCTCTCCGGTCACATCTCTGCCCAAATTGAAATATCCCCGCAGCCATGGCTTTCAGCGCTCGATCTGCCCACCAGCCCCCACCCATTTGACGCTCCTCTACAATATTTACTTGGATAATATCTACCTATGCCACCACAACTAAGAAATCTATACAGTCCAAAAGTGTTTACAAATACGCGATGTCATAAGTACTATGCAATCAAGCAACACAATAAACACAAACACATGATTACTATCACAGAATCCCGACGTTTTATTACCTATGTGTTCAATATGTTCATGAAAGTGTTCACAGATATAACTTTAAATATATCTGATATTGTATCCACTGATGCAAGCGGTGCAAATATATATTTTGGAAAATATATATTGCCATGGTTCTTGAACGATTCAATTTCCGTGCGCAGACAGCAGCGGAATTTACGTGCGCAGATTTACATGCCAACGAAATTATTTGCAAATGGTACCTCGAGCGATTCATCTATATTTTATGATTCGCACCGAGCATACTTTAAGGTTTCCTTCTTTGAAATGAAATTATCACTTTATATTTCAAGAGGAAAAGTTCCATTCCATGTTAAATATGGAAATATAGACACTGAGACTCTGATTATTTAAAGTAAGTTTGTTGAACCAAATGTTACCGGCTATCATTCATTTGAGACATGAGGATGCCTCCACTTCAACCCTAAATACTCGTATTAATAAATGTTCTAACAATGTTTTTATTCTTTTCCTTTATCTTATTCAAACCGACAGGCTGTTTGAATAAGATTACTTTTAGAGTCTTCAGTGCTCCGCATTATTGTGACAAATGCACTGTCATCTTATACCTTTAAACGAGCAATTATAAATATAAATAAAAATTTTATGAAAATATTATTCTATTCTGAATCTGAATCTCGGAAACGGCTCTAACGATTTTCATGAAATTTTGTGTGTAGGGGTTTTCAGGGGAAAGAAATGATCTAGCTAGGTTTCATTTTTGGAAATAATCGTTTGAACATGTTTTCAGGCACTGAAAAACTCATACAATATATACTTCGCCAACATCTGTCAAGTTACGATAGCTCAAACGTGAGGCTTCCAGGATAACAAACTAGAGTACTCCGGTTCGAGACTGACGTTCACCGGCAACTTTTTATTCCTTTTTTTTCAGCATACATATTTTTCAGCAACATACAGAAAACGTCATTGAAAAGAAACCGAGCACAGCTCGGTCAACCAGGTTCTATTATGTAACATGGCACCTTAATTACTCATGTTCAGCTCACTAGACAGTATGCTTCTTTAATATAACAGAAAGATGAATCAATATTCGGAAATTATTTGATGCGTGTACATATTGTTTAAATCGATAACCTTTGTAGAGGTGGTGTCTTACGAAGCCCCTTTGCAGGTAATCCTGCCCACTTGGAGTTATTGCCGCCTAGGGAAGGAAAGATTACCTCGGCGGGAGATAAGGAGGTCGACGGGGCTTCTAGTGCGATTGTCCCCGAGTCAGGCGTCGAATTGTGTCAAGTGAAGCGGCAAATTGAACGGCCGAGCCTTCTGTGCGCCCAGCTCACTAATCGTCGCATAAACTGCTGGCCCCCGAACGTTTAATTACGCAAAATGCTTTCTTCTACGAGTTCCTAGCCTCCGCTAGCTCATAGCTTCTCATTTTAATCATGACCCGTCTAGAACCTTATATTAACTTATTTAAATAAACTTGAATCAATACTCACTTAAGACTTGCACCATTTTCTTTAGGTTAGATTATTACTATGATGGACAGATGTACAAGTATAATTTTTTTTCACACTCCGATATTAATTTTGTAAATTAACAAGGTAAGCAGTACCGTCAGAGTGGATTAGAGAGGTGGAGCAGAAAATTGTGAGTGACGCTAATGATAGGGCGTTCAGCAGTGGCGGAGCGGTAGTGCCACGTAGCGTCTTTCCAATTACGACGGCGGCTGCGGATCCCGGAGTCACGCTGCGCTCCATTCGTTACCGGGACGTGCCACCAACATCTGGACCAATCGTGCTACAACTCCGATAACTTGGTGCCAACCAACTAAATTGACTTTATTCTCTTTTCCCCACAAGTTTTATTTCTTATGAAATGTACACTTAATATTTCAAATAATTTAAATCGGACGGGTTTACTTACGAAAATTCAAATACACTAAAATACAACAACACTTGAAGATATCATTGACTCCGCGCCGCGCCTTCTGTATCAATGACGCCGTATTACCTAAAAACTTTCTTATTCACTGAATAAATTGAGAATTCCGACAAAACACTCCACGTGGAATTCTGTGATAAGGCGAAACTTTCTCCAGCTCGCAAATTATACTCTGAATTTGGTTGATAGAGAAACTTTGTTTAAATGAAATCTCTTCAACGGTATCCACGTATTTGCCTATTTCACTTCCTGTAAAGTCACCGTACCAGAAGCTTTTTGGTGGAATGTATCCTTTGGACCCGAAACTCTAAAGGCAAATTTATTTGTTGATCGACCCTTTCTGTTATTTATTTATTCAACGTTTTATTTTCAAAAGGTTAATCATGTCACGGTTTGTTTTTCCTGGACAGTAACATTGCAAGTATGATAATGTGGGATTAACTGAACGTTTTTCTTTAACTTATGTAAAGGGAAAATAATTTTCCCTATGGTAGAGCAAAATACTTAGTACAGTAGTAGGCATCAGCAGCGGTCAGCAGTGATGCGTATGCATCTGAAAGCAATACCGCAGCTCGTACTGGGGTTAATGTTATATCCACCCGCCCCATTATGATATTAGCTTACTAGTAAACTTGTTTGATATATTTCGAATAGCAGTAAATTATACAAAGTTTTTTTGCAACCAATTTTAGGGTATTACAAGCGCATGAGACCTTAAATTACACATTTTAAGTATACCTACATACAATAAGTAGGTATAAGTACCTTATTTTTAATCACTCATGTTGATACACTTGATACAAACATGTGTTTGAGTTTAAAATGGATTTTTTAAATATAAATGTATTATCACCGCAATGTATTCACTCTACAACCATAGATAAAGAACCCAAGGTACAATTTTGATAAAACTCTCATAAAGTTATCGCTGTAAGCTGTGAATGAGGTAGGTAATTGAGTAAGGGTGTGGTATTGAGTGGCTCCATTGAGCGCGCCTGCTGACGTAGCCACTCTAGCGCACGTGCCGATCACCGACACTCCTGCGCGATGCCATCGCTTATACCACACTGACGGCGCTCATTCACCTACGTATGACACACCACTTACCTGCCTCACCCGCTTATACATATACATTAAGTAGGTACTATTTTATATAAGTAATAACTATAACCTCTGCACTGCAAATCATAAATACCGAGGCGTAATTGATCTCTAAATAGAAATGTATCTCTATAATAGTGAATCTAATAGAAACATTGAAGTAGTTCGCAACACAATGCAAATTGATGCTTTCTTGTAATGAATATTCATATCCATAATATCTAAAATGTGCTACGCATTGATCCTACGTATGTGTTGTATTCAATGAATGAATAGATATTGATGAATGAGAGATAAAACGATTTATCATAATCCGGAAAATGACATGCGCACTTTCACGACATCCCACACGCCCTTGTTCAACACAAAAAGTAATAGGCATAAACGAAATAACAAATTAACTTGGAATGAAAATTACGTTTTCATTTACCGTAAAAATGAATATAGGTAATTACATTTGTTAATGCGAAAAGGTCTCTGTCAGTTTTTATGTCATTGTCGTTGTGTATATGCTGTTGAACCAATTGGTTGAAGAAAGAAAGAGCCGTGGTGGCCGTGGGGTTTGACCAGTCACCTGCTACACAAGCGACGCGAGTTCGGATCCCAAGGTGGCCTGTACCAAAGAGTTTTTCTAAAAATGTATGTGCACATGTCTGTATGTTGTTAAAGACAGTGATTGAGCCCCGGTGTTAATAGTTCAAGGAAGGACTTAGTTTATAGTAAAAACTATTCTAGAAAGTTTTTTTTACTAATTAGTTGCTAATCAATAATAATGACAATTTGACGTGAATTCGATTATGCTGCTGCTAAACTGCTAAACATATTAATTAATATAATACCATTAATACCTTCATAACGTAGGTAATCCACTCGCATATCTACCAACATTACAAACAATACAGCGGATACTAATGAAACTATTTAATGGTACGGTCGGAGTCCGAATGTGGTGATCCTATATTTAAATTAATCAAATTAAGAAAGTTTAGTGCAACCAAACAACACATAGGCCTTTATTTTGGGAGGTAATTTCGGCAGTGGTCCGTAAACTGACGCTGTGCGACAATTATTTTCATATAACATAATCCTGGGCATAGCGGCGTGCGTGTTCCCCCGGGACGCGCGGTGGTCAGGCGCGACCGACCGCCCGCCCCTGCTCTCCCCCCACCGTCCTCCGCCTCCACACTACTTTATGAAAATTTGTACAAAATGTAAATACCACTACCTATAGTTCCTAGGGCCTACGCATTTATTTGTTAGTAGGTATACCAACCATTATTTTGGGGTTCATTCTATCTAATTAAGAAATACTGGGTCGTGTACCCGAACATTCATTTTTGTTGGATCCCAGTTGCAGACCCCTTTATTATATATATTACAAAGTAGAAAGGAGGTCTCAATTAACTTTTGAAACAATAATTAATCGATTTCTTTGGCACATTAATTATTACAATTTTTTTTTCAACAGGTAAGTTCAATGTTACACCAGATTCCTGGAGAGGTAAGTACCAACAACATTAAGAAATAATTTTAGCATATCTTAGGTACTACTAACCTTGATTCGCATAAGTAATCGGATTTGAATACATTCACACACACATTATGAATCAATTTTTAATCGTAAAAAAAAGGTAGGTTTGAATTTTGTGTGGTTCGTAGCACAGTTGCGTTGTTTGAAGTTAAGCAACCCCAACCTTAGAGGTGAATCAAATCCAATTTATTAATTTAAGTACTGGAATGGGTGTCCGCCACAGTTTCCTCCGTCCTGCCGTGTTTGAAGTGCACGTTTGCAGAGGTGTTGTAACAACAACACCCACATTTCACCGACTATGATTAAGTGCCAATGTGAAAGAGGGTTTCCTTCACCGTCATTTGCACCATCATTTTACAAAGAGTCATTTTACCTGCGTGACTGGATTATCTTCAAAAATTAAAATATAACATGTACTTATTAATTATATGAGAGTAAAATAAACTTCTATAAATGAATCTTAAACGTATTGATCTGAATGCTGTATAAAAATATAGGCATTTGTATCTGTCGCCGTTCCTCAAGATACGCGCCCCGTGTTCGTTCGAAACTACGAGAACGAAGACATTTGATTTTAAGCCTCGCGGACTATAAGTGTTATTTCTTCGAGAAAAGTATTATTCTGCGAGAGGAGCACAGCTCCGCCGTCTCGAATGCTCCATTTAGTTCCAAAGTTTTTCTCGTTTATCACCGTTGGGCTCTCAGAGGCGGAGATTTTTCCTTTAGATTTGTTGTCACGCCAGACCTTTTTAATGTACCTTTCTTATCGTGCCGCGATTAAGGGGTGCTTGTTTTAGTTTATGATTCTAGTAGTTTACAAAAGTTTCAGTTAATTGAGCTTTTTTTAAGTTTCAAATCTTTATGTAGTAGGTAAACATACCCGCTACTCCGTCTGCGCAATATTCTTTAAATCTTTATATTGTAAACAATTCACACAATATCTTTATAAAACCTATCTGTTATTTTGATGTAGGTATAAACTATATTAATGTAAAGTTTCATTATAATCCATTTAGTAGTTTTTGCGCGAATGAGCAGCAAACATCCAAACAGCCATACAAACATACACCCATACATACAAACTTTCACGTTTATAATATTAGCACATTCCAAGATACCTACCAAAAAATCCATTTACTTAATGTTACTTCAGTTGGTGAGAATTAACGTGAGTCAATTAAGCCAGGCAGGCAGGCTAGTAACAAAAAAGTGAGAATGCGGCTGCGGCTCAAGTGGCCGAACAGGTGCCAGCAGTAACTGCGGGCTCCTGTTCACTCGCCCGGCTCCACCGCGTGCTGCGCTTAGATAAAAGGATTACTACACTTTCTCCTCCATTCTATAAAGCACTCACAATGACTACCTACTCCTCTCTCTAAACTCTGAACAAACGATATCAATGTCGAGACAGGCTGCAATATTTTATCTTCAGTTATACCTGGACAAAAATTCCGTTGGTTAAATATAAATAAGTAACGCAAAACACAATATAAATAGAGTATAAATACAAAATTATATTTCATTTTAATCCGCGCCACACTTTTATAATAATGAAATAGTACCATGTGTGTTTAAAATGAAATATTATCGTGCATACAATTGCCAAATGCAAACAATCAAATGTTCCAGCATCATATTTTGTGATGGCGATGCGGTGTTTCTGCGGTGATTAATTTAAACCAAAGGTTAAAGAAATTGGTTTTCCCTTGTTTTTATATTGGTGTGAGTTTATGATAAGGCGTGTTGTAAGATCGATAAATTTCTACAATTTATATTCTTATATTTACTTAATATAATATTGGAAGCACTGATGACCATAGTGGCTGGTGCAACACCTTGTAATATAAAAAAATAAATAGAAAATCCCACATAAACGTCCACGACGTCTCAAGCCCACCGTACTACTTCTGAGCGACGGAGGCGTAGAGTAAGTTTTCAAAAATTGTCGGACAACTTGTGTGACATGTTGCTGGATATCTAAAAACTTTGGGCCTCGGATATATTTATTTCTAGCCGTCCCCCGCGATTTCACCAGAATGGTCTTAATTTCATTCCGACTTTTCACCGAATTTGATTAAGTGCCAACGTGACAGATGGTGAGTCTATCGCCGTCTCAGGCACTATACATACGTCTTTGAATTACTTCTCTGAAATATGCAAGTTTCCTCACGACGTTTTCCTTCACCGTAAAGCACGTGGTGTGAAATCACTCTACGGTTTTTTAGAAAAACTCATTGGTTCAGGCCCCGCTGGGATTCGAACTTGCGTCGCAGGCGACTGCTCAAACCCCGAGGTAATATAAAATTATTAATGTATTGAATAACACTTTACAATGTTTTTCTGGTAACTAATTAAGGAGGCACAATTTGTCCCAACAGGACTCCCAAAAATTGCTAGATTGCCGATGTTTCAATTGATATATTGAATGATCATCTTATGCTTTTCCTGTATTGAGATACATAACTGATTAAGATAATCAAGTGATTCTTGGAGATAAATTATCATAAGTGGCCTACTGATCACATTTTCTAGATAATGTACTTAAAAATGCATGGCTGTGGGTATTCGTGTCATAGTTGTTCGTCCAAGTCCAGAGTAAATGTTTTTGTAAAAATGTTGGTAGATATACCGGGATAGGCAGGCTCGTGTAAACAGCTCAGTAAATCACGAGAATTGTGCGCCGCAGCTCGACTTGGACAATATTTGTGCCAATAAAATCCTCCCTAACAAAGCTGTTGTTGTCAACGAAAAGCCGCCTGACCTGTTTTTAGTCTATTACGGATTTAGCTGTCATCGTTTTCAAAGTTTAAAAGGACGCTGCAAAATCAATTTGTTTACATAATGAAATAGAAGTTTGCCCTGTGATATCAGCGACGTTAAATGTATTCATAAAGAAATTAACGCCCTTTAGAAAATAAAAATATCTCTCTTACTACACAATACAAGAATATATCCTTAAATTTCTTAATTTATAGGCCACAAATCGAGGCTAATCTGTTTTTTTTATGTAGCTTATTATGAGGCGACCAGGTAAATGAACAAATAAATCGCAAGAGTTGTAAAGGATGTCATTGTTTGGTGAAGTATAATGGTAGGTAGGTGTTGGTGGTGTGGGAGCGGGCTCCCCCGGGTGGGTCCCGCGCGTGCTATTGCACCGTAACGACGCATTTGCATCTATGTTAATAACTTACCCGCTTATTATTCCTCTTGTCTTACACTACACTACCTACTCCCCGCGCGAATTTCGCACATGCGATATCAGATAACACCTATATTTAGATTGTCATGTTAAAATGCGCCCTCCGTTCTCATGTTAATGGCGATGCAAATACAACTTTAAGTAATTATTGATACTCAAAACAATGATAATAGTCGGACTTGAAGTGATATATTAATTATAACGAACTGGATTAAGTACAAGAAATTTCAAGGGTGAACTGACAAAACATTAATAGTAACAATATGAAATATACATGTTTCCTTCTGCGATCTGTTTTGTTAGCATTTCTGGTAGGGGTGGAGGGGGGAGTAAAATAAACCGCATGTTTATCGAGCACACTTGGCTTCTTCCCGACTTCTCAATAAGTTGAAAACTATCACCGGCAGCTCTCGCGGGTGGATAACTAATAAAGTAAGTTGGAGAGGAAAAGTAAACTAATATCGGGTTGTTCTGGGCGACGCCCGGCGCTCAGCCTGGCCGCACCGCAGCGCCGGCCGCCGCCTGCCCGCGCCCGCCCGCCCGTTATACCTACAGATTTATTACTTTTAATATGACCACTCCATTCGCCATCCACGAATGTACTCCTATTTACACCCTATCGAAAACAGATACACATATGTCATTTTTATCTATTTAAACGGAACCAAAAATATCATTAAAAAGAATGAAGAGTGAGGAGTGTCTCACCTCCTATTTATATCGAACTGCAGCTAAGTGATACCACAAAAGATATAAGTGTAGTTTGATACAAGGCTAGTTTCCGAACCGGTGGTAAATTTTTTGACATTAATAAGTGTCTTAGCGTGCCTTTCTAAACTGGGTATAAATCATTTTCATACTGAATTGAACGTAGATAACGTGACATTTAATTCAATAGTAGTCTCCGTGTCCTTCCTACAACCTACATAAAACCGTTTTGATTCACCATAATATCTTGTAACACGTGCTAAGATTTAGATTTTGGGAAAAAAATCTGTAATACACAGAACGACGGAAGCTTCACAGAAACCAATCATTAGTAGACCTACATTTCTCATTTCGAAAGTCGTTTTGAACATTCCCAAAATCCGTGAAAAAGTTTCTGTACAAATTAAGAACAAATTTTGCTGCGTTCGTTTAGTAATTTCAAACTTCTAATGAATTTTCTTCTCTGACATTGAAAAATGAATTTTAATTTTTACTTCTGTAGCTGCGACATCTGCACAAATATTAAAATAATATGCCTCTATATTTTAAGAAGAATGTTTTGTTTTTACAATATTGCCCGTTTGAGAATAATTTCTGCATAACATTCTATTTGCATAATATTGGTTTGCTTTGTGTACTTTTGGAGTATGTTATATAATAATGTTACGATTGGTGTGTTTTAAAATGTGTTATTAAGTATCGACGAGCAAATATTTGGAATGAGCAGTAGAGCGTTCAGCGGCGCGGCGAGCCCCGCTTCCCTCATTACCCGTAACGGTAGCCATTAAGCGCACGGGCCGAAGTGCCCCGGACCGTAGTTAATCCACGTCCTCATTCACTGTTATTTCGAAGGTCTGATCTAATCTAAACAGGGCTTAGGATCCTACAATGCCAGTATTTCGCGCGTCTCATCCCTTTTATGTATTTGACTATGCTCATACCCGGTTCTGCCGGTCGGTTGACGCTTGCCTTGCTATAAAAGGAAATAATGATTCCGAAATATTCGATGTAATTTCGTGTTGTTGTGTAGCGATGAAAATTGTTTAATTCTTTCTTTAGTTTCTAATAATAATAATACACGATAAGTATATGCCTATAAAATAATCGCTTTTTATTTAATGGATAAGTATGAGAATATTAGGTACTCAAGAAAAATAATTAAAGTTGGGCGAAAACTCAATTCCAAGAAATTGAGTCTACGCAGGTGATACTTACGTACCGAATACTAATACATATTAACTGTGCGCCGCGGTTTCACCCGCTTATACTTAATTTTAATGGTGGCTTTATTTCGCGGAACTCTATATTTTAAATAAAGTTACTCCTTGTTACAAAAACTATTTATTTATGTAATTTACGTTTCGTATGCATTTAGTGAACAGCTGTTAATTTGGATGTTCAAACCATACAAACAGACACTTTAATAGTATTCATCTGTATATATGTATAATGCATTATCGCTGACGCGAGCAATGCTAGACGGCGGCAGCTATGCCAGAGTGGAAGGGTCAATTTGGAAGCTATTATACGTATTACGTAGTAGGCGGTTAGAGGCCTACTTCCGGCGGTTGCGGCGTGTTCCAATCCCTCGCTCAATTTCGGCCTTTCTACAGCGCCATTCAACCTTGTGTCTTTACGGTAACTACAATTCCAAGGAAATTGTTATAATAGCTATATTTTGAAATAGATATAAATATGCTAACGTAATATGCTATGCTAATAATATTTTTTAGGGTGGGTTACCCTTATCACTTAGGGGGATGAAAAATAGATAACAACCTACTCTCAGACCTACCAAGTGTGAAGATAATATTTCATCAAAATCAGTTCAGCTGTTTTGAAGAGTATGGTAACAAACACTGTGACACGAAATTTTTATATATTAGATTAAGTTAGATATTCAGTCGCAACGCATCTATTGCGCAAATCTGACGGAGTCTAACCAAACACGTTTTAAATTGCTTTGCACTTGATTACTTTTAGCTCTGTTTTTTCCCGAGGTATAAGCCGGTTTTGGATTGCATTTTCATGATCGGGTTTTTTTGTATATGATATGAAATGTATTCCGGGAACGCTACTTGTCCATTGCTTTGGTAAAGGATAAAGTTTGAGTTTGGTATTCTTATATAGAGCATCAACCTTTCTCTGTTAATTATTCAGGGATTTATTACGATATTCTAATATAACGGTAGCGACTAAAGGAGCCTGGCGTGCTTTATTGGCTGACATTTGTGATAAACTAACAGATTTACGTGCTTTCCATGGACTAGGAGGTAGGTAGTTGAATTAACTGCACGGTTGGCAACCGCGACCAGCCCGCTTAACTGGTAGCTCGATGCCAAGCTAACTACATACTGACCTCTTGTGTGTGTACTAAACCATACAAATATGCTGGCTGACAGAAATATACTGGCAGGAAATTAAATGGGTTATTGTAAAATTACCTAGTAGTACCAGTACCTATATCCCAATGACGTCGATACTAAAGATTGAACATCCATGTTCGTGAGTGCATTATCATATTCATACTAAATCTTCAGACACTTCTTATTATTCAACTAAATTATACTTTTACACTAAAAACATTATTCTGCTTTTAGCTACGACTTCGTCTGCGTGTAATGGATAAATTTGGCATAGTCTATGCACTTTTGAAATGTGTATCATGAAAATTTCCTCTCATTAAAGACATTCACTTTATAAGTACCCGACTACTGCGACTGATTTTGACCGGCATGTATGTTGGTAACTTGAAATGTGATTTAGGTGTTTTATCTCCGATTTCCGATGTCGCCTCGTATCGACATAAAATACCTACACCAGATTTTATGTCAAAACTTTTAACACAGTACATTTCAACTTACCACGTTCGTTTAAAAAATACACAATAAAAAAAAAAAACGGTTGATTTGTCAATCGGATAAAAGCCTATGGCGAAGAGAACTGGTCATTTTATTGAAAACTGCAGTAACGCTGACTAGTATTGCTAGAACCATATAAAATGGCTATAATACAAACGCAGCGCTATTCCCACCGCTCGCCCTGACAGGGCAGGGGTGATGTGATTGGTGTAAACTGTGAGGTCTGGCGTGCTGTGAAAATTTCCAGCAATTTCTTGAACTCAACACTAGTACAATAAATACCCAATTAAAAAAAGTCTATCATGTGCGTGGGTTCCTGATCGTAACACAGTTTGTTTTCATTTCCAACGTCTCATAATTAAAATTACTCTTGGTTTCGGAACCTTAATTAGTATATCAGTGTAGAACCCGTAGATTATGTGGGAAAGCGCATATTATGTATCTATTATTATTAAAATCAAATTACTACAACCCATAAATCCTTAATTAATGTAAATATATTCATGTTTGCCGGGCTAATCGTGGACGGAAATTACAATATTAGATTAATAGTAAGATGTAGAGAGCGGAATTTCAAGTCAGCAATAGGAAACCATATTGCAAACGGTGTGCGATATACATTATGTGTGTGTTAAATAACGGTATGTAAGGTAGTGTAAGTAGAGTGCGGTGTAGCGATGCATCGTCCGCGTACTGCTAGTGGGAAACCGGTGTAGTACATTGTAGCGGGGCAGCAAACGAGGAGTTATGACGGCGGCGGAGGATTACGTGAGTGGATGTCGTAATAAAGCTTGCGATGAAGCCGTTACCCGAAGATAAACGTAAATATCTCCGGCCGTTGATGTCGGCTCCTGCCGGAGGTGCTCGCCCTCGGCCGCCCGCCCGGCTCCCTGCCACCTCTCTATCTTTCCTTTCATAATTATACGACCGATAACATCTACTGTTATTGTCTACGCAGCGCCCACTGAATTAATTAAATTATTTGCAATAAAATATACTTATATACATATTTTTCATAAGTTATTACCCAGTATATAACTCGGCCAGTCTTACCTTATTAAGGCCTAACTATAAACATCAAAATATTACCGGCTACTTTTTTTACTGTGATAGTAAATTTTTTTTACAATCTCTTCTCGTTTTTCACGCAGAATTCGATTAATTTCAAGCAATATATTGCATCAATAAATCTAACCCGAAATGTAGTGTCAGTAACTTAGTAGTAAGCACCTATCCTTTATATTCCATAGCGTATATTGTATTCTCGCATCTGCTCTTATCTCCTAAATTAATTACATAAATCTTGTTTGCACACGTCTTAAGCGTATGACATGCCGCCATAATTTAACCAAGGCGGAGGTTTACTCTGCTAATGAAGGACGACTACAATGCGACGTTGTGATGACGAGGTGATGCATTATCCTATTGTTTGCATTTTGCATTATATCTAATACCTACTAGGGATCTCTTCACCTTCATACTATAAAATATTCAAAGCTTGTCAAAGGCATCCGATATAAGACTTGCAACTTCATGCGGATCACATGCTTTACCGTAAAATATTGTTCATTCTCTCTCTTTTATAGGAACTCAGTTGTATGTATATTAAATAATATAAATGCATAATACAAAACCCGGGGTGTACCTTGTAGTGGCAAGGCGTCGGTCCTGATTTCCCTGGGCAGTACGGCGACTGTTAGGAGTAGATTCTGTGCCACGCGCCCTCTGCAGCTGCGGCCAGGATCAAGGCACTGTCTCATTGCAATCACTCGGCTCACTGCACAACGCTTTACACGCTCCGAATGTAATATTTAGGGTAACGCGAAGATTAAACAAACAAATTCAGCAAAATAAGCATAAGTGGCAAATTCGTAGCATATGTTTTAGCACCAGAAGAGGTGTATGCTTGTTTGCAAGCTTTGTAGTATAGGTACAATTTCAGTACCCCTATACCCCTCATACTAATATTCGGCGGAGACGCTAGCGAGTACAGATTACGTTTGAAAACCCGTGATAGGGGTACAGATCCACTTATTACGGTATATAATAAACAATTACAACTAGTAACATACAAAAGTCGCTTTTTTTTTTAATTGAATTGAAACAGCAGCATTGGTAGTAAGTAATATGGATTGCCACAGAAACAAATCCTTTTTAGCAATGTCAATTTCAGTGTCGAGCAATCGTTTTATGTCGGCTCCGGCGCTGGGTAAAGAGAGTAAATGAAGAGTTCCTCACAAGTGGTTGTAATATTCCGTGCGCTCGGGTGCAGCGCGCGCGGGTGTGCGGCGAGACGCGTCTCCGTCAGAGCGCCCGCACCCGCGGTAATCAGCTTTTGTGCGCGGTAATTGGGTGTCTGAGCTGCCAACCGAAGCATTTATATTCCCGATAAATTGAAAACTGCTTTGTGCCTGGAATCAGATGAAGCTGCGGGTAGCGTTTTTCTAACTTCGTAGACGCAATTTACACTCGCGCTCAAGGGATCAATGTGTTTTGCTTTATACTCCTAGAATTCACTGACTACATGAATCCATTATTTCATATTACTCTCTCGTGAATATTTTCCAAGTAAACGAGGAAAAATTAACAATTATGCACTAAATAATATGCGAGTCACGAGTTTGACTTTCAGCCCGCATAAAACAATATTTCTAATATGCGTCAAAAAGTTACTATAGTATGTTATGTGGCGTTGAAGGTTGAGTAATAGTAGAGTCAAATAATATGATATTTTCATTTGGTAAGCTTTTCATATTGCGTATCGGTTTAAGTGGAACTTGGGGTCTTATTGATATTGTTAGGCAGGGATCAGTAATCTGAACTCCCACTTGACCGGCTGCTTTTTGTTACAATATTACGATGTTATTCCTGTTCTTTTTGTACAGAAATATTATTCGAGAAATTCTCCCGGTACTTTGGCAGAGTGTGTATTTTTTTAAGTAAACAAAATGTTAAATGCATGATTTAATGTAAAATTATAAGTACTTACCTAGTTAGTCATTGTTATGATTTTCGCTAACCTATTATCTAACGTAAGTATTCCTGCATGTAAAATTACGAGATTCGATTTATGTACTCTTATAAATAATAGCTGATTTACCAATTATGTAATGTAATAAAGTAAGTAGTTAATACCGAAACTGTTAAGTCTGTAGGTAATAGCATCACTAATGAAAATATTGTTCCCTGGGGATATCTTCTTCCGCAACCGTAAAGTCCTTACCATCGTTTCTAAGTACGCGGTAGAATACCGCCATCTACATATTTTAATAAAATAATATCGCAACTGAATCGTAACTGAGAACTTGATTTAAGTTCTTACCGCGATGAATGTAAATTCGCCACCACCGCCACCGCCGCAATTCCAGATTTCAATTCTGGAATTAATGGCAGCCGTCGTGGGCCGAGCCTCGTCTAATATTTGCGTTACTTCCGGAGACTTCTCTTAGGAATGGAATAAATTAATGACTATAAGCGTAGCTCGGTGCATAGTCAATTATTACTAAGCGACTGACGACTACCAATAGTATGGTGTTAAACGAGTTTGTCTTTGATTAACAAATAAAAAGAACGCAAATATGAAGTGAGTTGTTCTATATGAATATAATTGTGTAGGCTGTGCACGGCGACGGTTGGCCTGGTAAGCGTGCATTAATATTGTCAATAGTTGGAGTTAGTGGAAGTGAAGTACGTGTTCCGCCTGCCGCTATCTACGGCGCAGCTCGCGCGGTGAATTCGAATGGCCTCTCACACCGCGCCGCCGCGGCCCTCCCTCGCTTCCACCTTGCGCCCTCCACCCTGTAACGCCCCATAAACTCGCGTCTTAATTTTAACTTTATTTCTTACCGCTGGTACTATTTCAACAAAATTAAGTGTGAAAATACTGCTGAAGGTTTTGTGTCATTATTCTCATAAGATAGATCACAGCGCATATAAAAAAAAAATCGGAAGGAATACAATATATATATAACTAAACTAGCTACTGCCGCGACTACGCCTGCGTGGAATTCGTAAGCAATGTCTATTATTTTCAGACACGGTGAAATTTTTGGAAAATGCTGAAATACATTTTTATTTCCATCGGAGCCTAACTTCAAATTCCGACTAAGTATTGTTAGTTTTAGAAATATAGAAAAAATTTAGTCTACTTTAAATAACTTCAAGAATACTATTTATACTAGCTACCTTCCATGAATATGCATTAAATGGTACCTATCTCAGAAAACAGCACCCGAAAGTAGGCAAATACCTATTTATAAAACATTTCGGTAAGTATAGTAACCGTAGTCCACACTGGAATGAAGGGGAGTGAAAATTTGCAATACTTTGCTTTTACTTCTTAATACTCTGTCTTATGGAAACATTTAATTTGAAAACTTTTCTTTTTATTTTTGCTTGAGAGTTATTTTCTCTAATGACACCTCAGAAAAACAAACACTGACTACTTAGGTACAAACTTTCATCAACATTTATAACTTTGTATGAATAGTAATTAAGCTCAGACCAAATGTATTTGCAATATTTTTTTTGTGCAGTCAAGAGACACATATTTATTAATTAACACACCGGTTTTCTAACGCATTGTTTAAACTGCAGGTTAGGTTTGTTTAGTGAAATACTTATTACCTACTAAGTAATATTTTTTTCTCTTTGCCAGACCTCCATCTTCCTAAAAACATTTCTAGGAAAGTCTTACAATGAGCTAGTCCCACATGTTTTATATATCTATGGCAATTATCCACTATATCCAATTTATTATTTTAATATTCGAATGTTTAAATTCGCATCGAGAGCACGTCGGGTAGTATGGAATTTTCTCAAAGGTAGAAGTTTGGGCATGCAATTTGAAAGTTACACAAGAGGCCGCCTAGCGGCCGCGCCGGCATCCACCAAGCAGCCGGGCGCAGTGAACGAAGCAAACGTTGTGACTTGCCACACAACACAATAGTGCTTATTGGGGCAATCGAGCGGCCGAGACGCCGCGCCGCCGGGCCGCGCTGAGACGCGCCTGCGATGCAAATACAATTTCAGAGGAGGCCATGGCTGGACAGCGCTGGCCCTCGTTATTATTCGACTCTCGCGAAATTGCTTTTATGTCCTTAATGGAAAAGCGAGATATTTATTTCGGGTTTGTGAAAAGATCTTTCTTTAACATTTTCCTTGTACCTACGAGAATTATACGATTCCGGAGTTTTGTTTGGTTTCATATTTATGGTACCTAACTAATTTCAACCTTATTCTTCCATTCCTTTATTAAGGATTTTGTGATGGAGCATTTATCTGCATACGATTGCATACAATGTGATGTGTGAAGGTGTGGTCTTGGAAAAGAGTAAGCGTCACGTAGTTTGAAATCCCTGTAGGCGGATTCAGCTTAGTGCTGTCGCCGGACTCAGCTTCGAGCTGAGAATTTCTAATAAGCACCCCCTTGTGTACACGCTGCGCCAAATTTTCTGAAGTTCATTAGCTAAACTCTACTCTTGAATGTTTATTTTATCTGCAAGGTTGTCCTTGTTGATTTTTGTAGACGGATAGTAATTTACTATCCGTCTTCAATAATCGGTAACCCACATTTTACCACAATCAGTGAAATATGAGTGAGCGTCAACTCTGACAGGTTGAATATTGGTTTCTTAGTAAATATTATTTGACAAATCTTGATGAAAGTTTTTGTGTCATTGCAATTTCGTCACGCTGATGTAGTAAAGTAACTAGGCAGGGGCTTCAAGATAGTATTTAAATATACGAGTACCCCAATGCAAAAGTAACCGATTAGACCAAGATATCCAAATGTCGGTTCGAAAAAGCGAAAATAATATTTTGCTTGCTCCTTAGGAAGAATAATAAGACTTTCCCAGAATTTTTTTCAGGGAGATGGAGTACTGGCAATGAAAAAAATTTGATTCCTTCTCCTTCCTTCCTTCCTGAAAATCGATGTGTTTATTTATATGAGGTTTTTGACTGCATAAATAGGAAACACATGAGAATATGTCTCTATATTATTCTTGTAGATAACTTGTAGCTTAAGTTAGAATTATGAGATAAAACCAACGTAGGTAATTGAACTTACTGCCCATAAATAATTGTCACCCGTTCACAGTTGGTGCAAACGGCCGCTTTAATTATGAAAATATATGCGGAGCACATGAAAGTTTGTGCAATTATGCCGTAGTCAGTAGCCGAGGCGAGGCGGGAGGCGGCGGCGAGCAGCCCGTGCTGTGGCCAGCCACGTCCTCCAGGCCCGCTGCTACCTACCTACCTACCACTATTCAATTACCTACTAATACAACCGTCTCATCTGTAAAAGCTGTTCTCATTTCACCTATAGCCTAACTTAACAATTCCATGAATCTGTATAGGTACTTGATACGACTTGATATGTTTTATATTTCATGTCATGTGTAGGTACTTGTAGGTAACAACATCATGTCGCAGCACACAAGTCGCAAGCAATTGATACGTTTTCATTATGATTAATTATAATTCACTAAACGATGGTCGGACAGGCGACAAATATTCATCTGTGGAAGTGAAAATCCAGGAGTATCCATCTGGTGCAAAATAAAGCAGTAGTAAAACGTCGCGGTAGAGAATTATTTACAGAGGGGTCAATTATGTAGCAATAAAGTTTTTAGTGTTGGACAAATTGTCGATTTGGAGTCTCTGACGGATGGCCGCGAGTCTGGCGCCGGCAAATGAGCACACGATAAAATTAACGTTAGCGGTAACGACATGAATAAATGCAAGAGGGTGGTCTACGACCGCGGCCGCGCACCGGCGAGACGCAGCCGCGCCGGGTCGCGCTCGTTAGGGCTCTTGTGCCGGCACCCGGCTGCATACTGCATCAACCGCCCGCGCCACTCACCGCCACTGCTTACGCCCTGCACTTTGAATGCCCTC
This sequence comes from Watsonalla binaria, assembly GCA_929442735.1. NCBI lineage: Eukaryota > Metazoa > Arthropoda > Insecta > Lepidoptera > Drepanidae > Watsonalla > Watsonalla binaria. The sequence continues at coordinate 8,278,887 of OV838919.1, read as the reverse complement.
ATTTCACGATAGCTCTACCTGCATCTTATTCCACACTACTTAACTTACCTACTTACAACATCACTTATCACGTTGCGTAGTTACTTTTTTATATTTTTTTTAAGGTATAACGTTGTAAAAATCATATATACTAACTGAGAATCCTCGATTTCACAAAAGTTTAATTGAAAAAAAAATTGTTAGCACTTTTGCTTCTGACTTACTCAAAAAAAACCTTCAGGTTTATATCATACACAAATGAAAATTTCATAAGCCCCTCTCCAAAATCTTCTCACAAGGGTCCAAAGCAGCGTAAGAAGAAATATAACTTGATGCCCACGGAGCAGGTGATGGTGAGTCTGTCTCCGGATCTCAGACTTTCATCCTTGAAGCTTCTTCTCTAGTGCACCTTTCATATACATTTCATTATATAAATGTAGTCAACAAATACCTTGCATGTTCTTTAATTATGAAAATAGAAACGGTGCCACTCTCAAATAACTGCGTTTTATTTGCGTCCCTTAGCCTGGCAGCTGGGATCGCTTTAGGTTATCATCAAGTTATGGTTGAATCAAGTGCCGAACCCGAAAATTTATGGGATAAGGCCAGCGAGATGATGAAGCCGTGTAACGTAAAATCATTGCACATTAATAGTTTGTCATAACAAATTACTAACATCAATTCAATCAGTCTACGCGTAGACAGATGTTACAACGCAATTTCACTCGTATAGATAGTGAACTAATTACGGTTAAGTAGCCACATTACGTAGCCAAAAAGCTCACATTATACGCACTCGCTCGTATAAACCCAGTGCCACGTTAACCATGCTATAAATATCAGCAAACCAGAGCCTAAAATATTATACCCAAGAGAGTTTACAGCAAAAGTAAAATATTTATTCTGGTAGAGATTTTTGACCAGCATGACTTTATGAAAGTAAAATGTATCGTATTCACACAAATTATATTTATTCCCCGCACGTTGTACGCTAGAGTTGGTCATAAACTAGTAGCCCTAATTTAAATAAACAGTCGATATAGTAAACCACACTCCTAGCCAAAACTAGTGTTTCCTTTGATTTATAGTGGGCCGTCGAGCGGGTGGGCGGTAATTTTAAACGTCACGCATTATGATGAATACTCGCAATTTTCTCGCGGGAACACCCGTGCCGGTACTGATAGCCGCATGACTAATATAGATGCTTTTTTATTTTTGGGATCCACGAAATGATAGCAAGGCACAAGCATATTTATACTGACAATATTAAAAAAACGCCACGAGTTCGTACTTAACTGTTTGCTACCATGGCTAACATTGAATATAATGTAATTTTTTTTTTATTTTTTTCTATAAGTGGCTGGTCTCTTCGCACGTGGTCAATCCGCTTGTTGGGCTGCCCTCAGCTGCCAGTTAATCGCATCGTCATCGCGAATAGGCTACACGCCTGTCGCCACGCTACGTCACCGCCATAAATCAGTCGGCTACATTTGATGGATGATACATCCTAGATGAAAAACCGTTCGAGTGCAAGTCGCAATTGCGCTATTTGTATTCCGTGGCAATTCGTATATCTATTACGTACCTAAAATTTTACACAGCTTATATTTTTTCAGTTCGAGAACATACCGACTAGATAGGATGTGGACTGTGGTGAGCTACTCAATCAAGCCGTAAATTCTTATGATTGTATAACTTCTCTCTTGTTCTAAAATGGGCCAGGCTACATACCGCATTGACTATAATGTGGAAGACATTTTGGTGGTAGGCTTCTGTTTGTCCAATTCAGCCGAGGTTGATTTATTTAATACTTAAGCAATGGTAGCCAATTTTATTTCTTGACGTCGATTAAATTAGAATCATTTACCCTACCTTATTAGCTTACCCGGTAAGAATACAAATCGGTCCTCCTATTAGGGCATCGAAGACTAAAAGAAAGGTAAAACAAAAAAGAAGTAAGCATCCCTCGGGAGTGATAGTAAACAGGGCCCTGACGAGCCGGTAGCCGCGAGCAGGCCTGCCTCCCGGCGGCGCGGCGCCTCACCGACGCCCCGCGCTAACTTTTATTATTTTTGTAGCGCGAACACTGTTTTTATTATACCTAGTGAATAGCTCCGCCCGCCCCTCTCCACTAGCCATCTTACCAACTCTACATTCCTTCGACTAAACTTGCTGCAACATTGCTACTTCAACTTTATCTACTCAAAGAAAGCAATTACCTTTCTTTCTAGAGAGTTTCGTTCATTTTGTTTTACTAGTATTAGCTTTAATTAAAGGATCATGAATTCAACTTAACCAACCTTAAAATTAAGTCTATGTTTTTCAATATCTTATTTCAGTACCAAAAAGTGTTCTCTAAAATATATTGTTGTTATGAAGCGTATTACTGAGACACAGTATTTTTTGTTTTGCAATAAGTCGTAGTAATATGTTAAAGCTGAAAACGTCATTACTTATTACTATTTTCTTTTTCAATCACCATATTAAGCCCGCTTCGTGGATAACCTGAAGATAAACAATGATGAGTTTTGTATCGTAGTGTGAACTATCCTTGGACAGGCAGTGTCCGGCGCCAGAGTATTGAAAATGCACACCCGCTCGTTAGGGCGAGCGCGGCGGCTGCGGTCCGGCGCGTGACGTCACGTCCGCTGGCCCCACCCGCGCGCGCCCTCATTAGCATACATTATATTCGCCATTACGCCCCGCGCCGCTTGTGGCCTTTTGCGATGTTTTTGATGACACACCCGCGCAGGGACACAATAACATAACACGTTACTTATTTAAACCACAAGTGACGCGTTACCCGCAGGATTTTTTATTATCCTTCTCTGGAGATCCAGAAGTTGTAAGCTCGACACAACATCCTATAAAACAGTCCCAGCACTGACACCAACTCCCATACATGATGTGTGTAGACATAAAGAGCGCGTTGAGTAGAGTTATATTTGTACTTATAGTATTTGATATAGAGTTATTATCACTTTAAACAAATTCAGACGATCGGTCTACATTAGCCTCAAACTATGGCCTAACTTATATCGTGCTCTGCGTGCCCCATCAGCTGTACGCGGGAGGATCTAATGGCTGACACCAAAAATACTGTGGCAGTAGCCAAGTTATGGACTACAACAATTTGATATGTCTTTGTTTGATATCGACACGATAAGAAGAAGAAGCCTCATCAATAATATTCAACCACGTTTTTGTTCACCCATATTTAACTTCAGCGTAGCAGAAAACCTCCCAAGTTTCTGTATTGAATATTGATCATAACGAATATCGAACGTGGGTAGGTACTGATACGTATATACTATATAGATTGCATACAAATAACATCACTTTTTTTATTGATTTGATGAAGTTCAATAATTCTGAATATTTTATAGACTTTCCCTCGCATTGCTAATTTAAAAAAAACTGCTTATAAGACCGACAGAAGCACTTATTTTAAATATTCTGTGCCTCTCAGAGCCCGAATGCTACGTGAAACGCGCGCACGCAGGCCAATCGATATCGACGAATTTTGTTCGTATGTGCCGCTACTCACGACTACAAGTATACATACTATCTCGCAGCAAAACAAAGCACCGGACCGACTAATAAGATTATGCAGTGTACGCAACACTTGCCAACATGCACCCCGCTCGATTGTATACCGAGCGATGTAATAAAATAACGCGAATCACTGCCTCGACGCTGTTAATTTTTAATAAGCGTTCGTAATTGCATAACGTATCGTCGCGACATGCGTAAATCACCAGCGCGCCACTGCTGCACTGCCGGTCAGCGAGCAAAGCTAATATTTGCATATCGCGATTGATGCGAACCAATCAATACTACAAATAATGAAAATGCTATAAAACCTACAAATAACACGATTTTACAAGTCGCTTGGCCCTGTCAAATAATTATTAAATCGTATCAATTCATTAATTTTACACTACTGCAGACTATTAATTACTCACCTGCCGCAGGTAATGTATGCAATTAATTATCTTATTAAGATTAAAATATGAATATTATTTGTTTATATTGAATGGATTATTCAGCATAGAAATTTATTGGTTCATACAATTAATTATACATGAATGTACTCGACCACCAAATAGCCAAAATGGCGCGATCAAATAGGCATAATTATTCGACGGTTGTAACCATTCCATAGTACTAGGACGACGTCATGGATCATAACAGACGAGTAGGGTACAAGTAAGTCTTTTATTTTTTTACGGGCAATTCAAAATTTTGAGATGACTGTGTAACAGTAGTAATGATATTATTAATTTCGAGCGATAACAGCGAAGAGAGTGGATACCTAAACAACAGGACAATCAAAACAACACATCGGCGCGTCACGCCGCCCAAATTGCGATGTCAAAGTATTCTCGCTCTGATTGCTCCATTCTGCTCCCAGAGCAACCTGCTACACTTTATTTGCTCACTTCCTTTATATCGAAATTGCCAACGCTGGACTATGTCTTCGTGCCTTCTAACGAATATGGTTAATGCATCAACATATGTATGTCTAAACTATAAGTCCTCTGTATCTAGTATAAATAATCAGACATGTAAAATTCCTTACTATTAATTGCACTGCACTAATCACTCAATATAATTATTATACAACCTGATAAAACGCAATTGAAGTGCCCAGTCGCACAACTGATGAACCTTCTCGAGTATAATAGCTCTGTAACCAAAGTACACTTAAACTCTCCTTAACAATGTTCAGTTTAATAATAGTTATGAGGTATCTTGTAAACTTTTCAGCGCGATAATGTGCTAAGCAAGCACATTGTTTTTATTCACAAAATGCATATTGAAAGTACTGACTTTATATATGCTTTTTGTGAATAAAAACAATGTAAGTACTTAAGTTCATCTAGAGTTTCTAGAGCCTCCGCCTCCTTATGAGACTGCATTAAAAGCAACTTTGTATAAACTAGTACCTTCACATGTGAGTATTTAATGATTATCAAGAGTATTTAAGTCTGACAGTATTCCAAGATTTTTCCTTGTGGTCGTAAGCGCTACTGCGGAACACGAGATCCAGGGTTTGATCCCCGATTCGGGCTAAGCAGTGTTATTGGATTTTCCATCTGTTATTTCCCAGTAGCAACCTGACGCCTAAATGAGTGCCCTGTTAATGGCAATAAGCTCGCTTCTACGGGGTTTAAGGCGTATGCATATAATATGTATATATGTATAGTTAAATATGAACATATGAAAATATTAATCAATCATAAAACAATTTCTCAGAACTTATTAACTTTAATTACAAGCTAGTACAAATCACTTGTTCTTGTGAGCAGTTTGAACACAATGGAATACCCACATAAAAAGTAAGCCTGCTGGATTTATTTCTTTCAGATAGATATCAACCGAAACAATCTCGAGCTTTCTATAAGTCCGATCGACTAGCCACAGCGGGAACATTGTCCCAAGTTTCGTTAGAAACAATTTCATTTGGTTCATGGTGCCTTCGGCTCGTATGTAACAATGAGTTTAATCCTATTAAAGCGGACACACATTGTGCCAGAATTGTAGCGTGGTGGCTTTGGTCTGTCGCCGGTCGCGATGGCTCGCTGCATCTACTAACCGGAACCAAGCCTTAAACAGAATTAAACATGGTTTAATTTCCCTACTGAAGGTCCGCTGAAAAAGCTCCGTCTAGTCGAAACACTAGTATGCCGGGAGGAAATAAAATAGCAAGGGAAGCGATGCGGGCGTCGGACGAAGCGATTATGCAGTCGAGAATAATGGCCGCCGGTCCACATGCACGTTTTTGTTTGTGGTCTGTGACGCGATTTATACGCGAATTTCTACGTCGTTGAAGTGAGCACTAGTCACGATAATTGCTGGTACAAAATTCCATTCAAGTTATAACTTTTGTAATAGTTCTCGCGCTGGAGTTTAGCGCACTTTTAGTGTATAATGAAAATGTCCCCTCCATTATATTGCACTATGGTGTTACTGCTGCTGCAGAAATATATTATATATTGTCATATTATTATGCCGTATTCTCCATCTTAAATAGCCTATTAATAAATAAGACAGTGTGTACATGTTTTGCTTTAAAAACAAAATAAGCACCTACTATGCTACTAACATTATTCTCCATATTAATTTTACTCTTTCACCATCATGGACCACTATGCAGCATTATGGAATGTTGCGCTTGACTTCACATTCTTTAAAAAGCTAAAAAAAAGAACGGTTACATCCTTACTCCTTGCTAGGTTACATACTCTGTGGTCGCTCCTCTAACTTCACTATTAGTTTGAAGCCATCCACGATCAACCCTAAAATTGGGGATAAATCATGGTTTATTATAGCTTTTTAAAGAATGTGAAGTCAAGCGCAACATTCCATAATGCTGCATAGTGGTCCATTATGGTGAAATTCGTAAAATTTAAATTGAACTTCACTCAGGTAAGTTCGTTTAATTTAATAATTATACCACCCGTGTACTGCAATCCTCGCTATTCAAGCTTTGGTTTGTTTTGCGAAAGGCGCTTTATGTTTAAAGGGTTCGTTTAGTATCGGTAAGTAATATCAGTTTAATCCTGCCGGCGGTCTGTGAGCGGAAGTTTTAATAGCCTTATCAGCACTCGGGCAGACCGCCTTCTCTCAATCTTCGCTACTCCAGACCTACAGAGCGGCGCGCCGCGCGCCTCCTCTACGATCCTACATCAACCCTTATTAACAGTTACAAAGACGGAAGGGGCTACCTTCTTCCAACTGAAGTCTTATTGGATTTTTTACAATACAAGTAAGTACACACAACATGCAATAAGTTAGCGTAAGCACATTCTTTATTAAGTTTTTAATGGCATTTGTCAATGATACTTTGATTGTTTTTTTACGATATATACCTTCATCATAATTTAATTTCATGATTCGGAATCTACGGGAATTGTATGTATAGTAAATGAAAGTTAAATATATCGCGTTAGTTATTTAATAAAAATGCGAGTCACTAAATAGAGTTTACTATTCAGTCTGAATTTCAGACTACACTTTCATTATTATAAATATTCATGCCCCAATGTTTATGATTTATATTAAATTATACTTCGAATGTGTTACTACTTTAAACAATTGTCTTTGCCAACTACGTATATCCTAATATTCATTTGTACCTAATATTCTAACTCAAGCAGTACAAATAATGCAGGGAGGTTTTATACATGTTTCCGATGTTTGCGCATTTGTTACAGAACTGAGCGCCATATGTACATTTAATGTGAGCAGATTTGTCCGTCTGGCTATACAAAGACCACTTAACGGCATCGGTAAAAGAGTTCAGTGCCGTTAAATCTACCATAAACAATAAAATTTGCATTTATTGGTCGTCGTCAATGTCGTAAATTCCCAGCGAACAAGCTGCCAACGACATTTTGAGTGAATATCTGCTGCATTATAGCTAGAATAGCGGCGCTTCGTGAACTCACCGATGTGCATCAATTGAAATCAACGGTCAATTAAAGTTCGTACGGCAGTCAACGGCGCGCCGCACCACGCTGTCATTCCTGCACTCCAATTATTGTCATTTGCTCACCCACAGTGCGCCCTCGCCGCCCTCAACCCTCGCTTGTCAAATGTTTCTTCTGTAATTTTGCTCAGATCCCTAATTATTTAAATATTAATTACGCAATTTAAGTTCGTTATTATAGTAGGAAGGTTTAAATGGGCCCCCTACCTCACTCTTTATCAAACCTCCTTCATAAAGATAGAGACGTAATTTTGAACATGTTTACGAGTAACGTACATAAGTAGGTAGGTAGCTACACTAAAGTTACTCTGAAATTTCATGCAAACAAGCAACAAAACTTTGCACTCTTGTCGGCATGTAAGTAGGTGTATAAGTCCAATAATTCAAGGGGAGCGGGTGGTTGTAATGTTGGAAATTTCCAGGACTCTCGAAAAGTTGGAATCTTCCGGGTCCAGAGAACTACTGACGATGCAAAATTGTTGTCTTTATGAGAATACTGACTGACTGAGGTTACCAAAGAATATTTGTTAATCAACATACTTATATTGTGTATTGGTCAGAGTAACAAGATGGAAGAATACTGCATATCAATTTTTTTTTTCTCTCTCTATATTATCCAAATATAGAAAAATTACACTGAACGTACATAATTTTCAAATTTTAGTCATTTCTTTGTCAAGACAAATTATAATGTTTATGTCTGCTGTCTTATAAGTCCCACTAAAAGCGTAATATATCGAAATAACGAACTATCGTAGGTTTTTACTATCTTACAAACAATCTGTCCCGCAATTTTCGTTAATAATACATTTTCTCTTAGAGAGAATTTCGTGCATCTACGGTCTACAGAACACGTAAACATTGCACTGCTCCTTCCTGCAGGTTAAAAATACTTTTAATATGCAGGCGCCCAACCCCACACCAAAACCTTGCAAAATGTGAAAGTTTTCTAATATTCTACCTAATCGAATATAGTGTACCTCTTTACTTTTTTATTTAAAACTGGATCTTGATGTCTTCTTACATCGTCTCCTCAATGTGGAGGAAATCCATTTTGACCTTAGATTAATAGTAGTTCCTTGCGATGTCTCCATATTGTGAATTTAACTGCCTCTCTGGTGTTGTGGTTAGTAAGTTCGCCTGCCGATCACGATGGGTTCCATTCCTGTGTCGGTTTAAAATAGATATTGGAATTTTCTGTCAAGAAATTCGCAATAAATACCCTGAGTTTGGAGGCTGGCGGTGACCGATTGCCTCCCATCGGAATATGAGAGTGAGAGAATAAAGAGTACACCTGTGTTTGAGCACACACTTGTGCACTATAATATCTTCTGCGCTGATAACCGAAATTCAGTTAGGAGATCATTGTTGCATGGGCAATGCATTAAATGGTTGTGCGTCGTGTAGGAGGAGCTCTTACCAAGATACGGATCTGGTCAGTCCAGCGAATTGAACTGTTGCTGCGTGGTGTCTTCCTTTCGCACCTGTCTGTGATAGTGAATATTTCTGAACTCTGGAAAAAGTGAAAAGCGACCGAAATAGTTAAGCTACAGCAGACAATTTCGTTTTAGTCTTAGAATCATACACATTCGTTCTTTCCGCTGTTCAGGGAATCCGTACATAATATGGTCATGATTTGGACATTTTAGTAGTCCATCACATATGGGGTAAATTCCCAAAATCTTGGTATGATACATTTAATCTCCCTTATATGCTCCAGCACGATTTTCCTACACCTATACTTCGCGTACTCGTTACGCTCGCAGAGTTCCTATTGTGTATGTAGCAATCGAACTCGTTAAAGTTTCGCTTGTTAAAAAGAATTCGTACTTACATAGAAGATCCCTAAATGAATCCCGTAATGTTTTGCCCAGCATGTGCAAAGTTGATAATTACCGCCTATACTTTTAAAGTATATGACACATAATAATATGATCTATCTTCAAATGTTTGTAATATAGAGAGGTGCTGTTATAATATTGTAACACAGAAATTCTACAAAGTTCGCTGAGTTCGGAACATTCTCGAGGGGAGACATAGAGCAGATGTATTCGCCGCTAAGTTTGGATGTAGTATATTATGTGGAGCCGTGTACAGCTACAGTTCACATTTTCGACGCTAAGCGATCGCACATAGTATAGGAGATAAGAAACACCTGCTTCTGGTTGTGGTGTCGATATACCGCAGATACATCATGCGCGTTCATTTGTTTATTATATTTTTATACATGATTATTAAATGCATTTCATTCAAACAAATATTAAATCCAACCTGAACTGGTGTGAAATAAAAATATGTTATTACTAGTTTTATCTAACTAAAAATTTAAAAACATAAATATAAATATGAAAAGATTTACTATCTAAAATGTTGAATAGATGAATGGAATAGTTGACTACTAGAAGATGGTAAGTGTGATCAACACGGTAGTAAGATAATATAATAACGCATTTCCCCTTGGTGTTTGTGTAGAATGGAACGGAACAAAGTATCGGGAAAGGGGATAATGTAATGAAGTTTAGGTTGTGGCGCGCGCTGGTGTTCGGCACCAAGGAGCCGCGCGGCATCGCGGCACGGGCACAATGGGAGCGATGGCGCACCGACGACGGAACCGGATAGCGCCTATTGCCGGCGCTCTCGGTGCCGATAAGAGCCGCGCCGCCGGCCGCGCCCTGCCACCGCCGACGCCTGCCCCTGATTTATGTACGACGTGTCTCCTTTTTAATGAGTCCGTAAGAAGATATCTCCCTGAACACCACAATAAATTCCCTAACTGTGACTTGCCAAAATGCTTCCTCGTCGATATCTGCAAACAAACCCAGTCCCATTCCGTTAATCTGCTGAAGCGAAGAACGTATCGCGTATATAAGTCGTGCTTATCTCGGGTAATGGCCGCCTTTCTAGTTGATCTGCCGGTTTTATTTATGGCCATGTTTTCCTTTACGCGCTCCTTCCAATTTGTGGAGAGTGAAAGGGATTGTTATGAGTCTGCCATGTTTCATAGCAATAAACATGTGTATCCAAAACAACGACATTAACAATATTTCCTTAGATCTTCTTTGTTCTACGTCAGTAATGTTTTCTTGAAAACGCTATATTTCATTTAATTGTATACTTTTCTACGTGTTATGTTTGTTACCACAAATTGAAATTTCGCGTTTATGAATTAGCAGGTTGGATTGTTTTTTATATTTTACTTTTAAGAAAAAACTAGTTGTCTTTTTAAACCGACTTCAAAAAAAGGAGGAGGTTTCTCAATTCGACTGTATGCATATATATTTTTTTGTGTGTTTGCGGATAACTTCGCCGTTTATGAACCGATTTAGGTATTTTTTTTATGTTGGAAAGATATTCCGAGTGTGGTACCATGATAAGGAAACCAAGATCTGATGTTGGCATCCCATTGAAATTGAGGGGAACTTTAGTAGCTAGTGCAATAATTAACTTTTTATAATGTCTTTGCAAGCACTACAATTTAATGAAGGTCTGGAGTAGATCTGATTATGGGCCGAAATGAAGTCGAGGGAACTCCTCAACGATTTACAGCAATTACCTGGTGTAAGATTTTGCAAATAGCCACTGAAAAGGTAGACAAAAAATGTTTTATAAATAAAAGAGCGCTACTGCTCAACTAAATTGAAACTAGTTGAGTTGTTTGTTTAACTGAATTGAGCAGTAAGACGTCCTGTAAACCGCCTTCAAAACGAGAAAAATAAATAATGTTAATATAGTAAAATCAAACTCGGTATCAAACACCTCTTTGGGATTAGTAACCGTTTTTACAACTCTTATTTCGATACATTAATTATTACGAAATGGTAAAATAATATTTCCACACTCTTTAAATTAAATATTACTGTCCATAAAATCACTGAAAGCTGACAGTTCAGACATCCCAAGAAACCTGTGATCCGCAGCCGCACGAATTATTTCAGCAACTTTGATAATCATTAAAAAACGTTTTATGGTTCGTCCTCCGAACCCTTATTGCATCGTATCTTAAACCTCACTCAACATCACGGATAGTTCCATGAAGAGACACCTTAAACTTGGCACACATCATTGTACACCTATAAACTTGAGCATAAAATAGTGCTGTGTCTGAAACTTATCGACTGGTGGACATAACAGTCGAAAATCACCTCGTCTCACCTATCTGTCGTGCCCCGTTGTCTGTTCCTCAACAGCGGAGTATTTTGATGTTTGTTGTAAAGTTACGTAATTCCGTTGTAACCGTATTTTAGCATATATTAAAATGAACCCGACTAAAAAATTGAGCGCTATATTGGGCTAGGCGGGGCGGGCTAAAATACAGACCAGTGGTTGCGTGCCCCCTCGTTACGGGCACCGGCGTCCGCGTCGTGCTCGTTCTGTGTAAGTAGTGCGTTCATCCTGTTAAATTTATTGCCGCTTTTATATCAGCCGTTACTGCGAGTCCCCTTTCGTCCATATCGGACCGCGCGGAGCCCAGCTTAGTGAAGTCGCAATTACGTTTTACCGGCTTTGACTCTAACGGAAGCGACTTTTGCCGTCCATCGAATCGTAATGGAATTAGCGTTCCAGTACGCTTTTAATTTGTCTCCTATCCTTGTTCTAAACGAATTTTCTACTTGATCTCCCAGTGCTCTCGCAGGAACATTTCGTTCTACCTTTACCTATTTAGACCGTATGGAAATTTCATTGAAATTGTCAGTGACCACATTTTTGTAACGTAATACGCATCCTACCTGTATGAAGGAACGCAGCCTACGTAGGATTTTTCGTGTAGTCCTGCGCCTACGCGCACGTATCATTGCTACGATGCTACGCATTCGTAGCCTTTTATCAGAGCATAGTGGCACTGCACTTCAACCAGGTCCTTAAGAATAAAATGTGATCGTTTGTAATAATTACTAAATGCTAAGCTTTAAACTATTCCCATGTGATTTAAGAGCATGTTGCACTAGTATTGCTAATGATGGACTAATATATATTGATATAATACAATAGTTATAATAGGCTAATGATTTTTTTAACACATGATATGTATTACTAAGATACAAAGTCTTTTGTGTTCTGTTGGTGCCACAGTAAGTAAATTGGACAGTTTACCACAATCATAATATTGGACGATGGGTGGGTACGCAAGATCCCGTTCAGTGAGTAACATCGACGACATAAATGAATTACGGGCTCTCTTTTACGTGCATGAATATTCGAAGCCGTTGGTAAGGCAAACATTTTTCATCCCGAGGCGAACGGTAAAATCTCGAAGACGGATATTACTTTTAAAAGTTGAGCACATATATTTTGTTACTTCATCTACAGAGAAATGTTTGATATGTACATTGTTAGTAACAAAAAGCCAGGCCGACAGCGGAGGCCGAGGTAGAAACTCGCATTGGATGGGCAATTTTATCGGTTTATTGAAAAATTGTATTCTTCGGCCCACAACCCTAAGTGATGAGATCCGGCCGAACCCCGGCCTTCATAACGTTTGTAATACCGTTTTACGACCAGCTTAGGACGTAACTTATACATATTTTGAATAACTCGCTGTTTAGAAAGAATTACCAATCCGCCGGCCCCGCCAAGATAAGCTCACAAAAATACAATTATAAAGTATCTGTGTTAGTGGATGTCTATATAAATACATTGTTTTACATTTCTATGAAAAAATGCTGTTGTAGACATGTTTTTTATTGGAAGCGTAGCCAAGAGAAGCTCACATAAATACAATGATGAAGTATCTATTGCAATGCACTTTTTATTTCTATGAAGAAAGAACATGTTTCAACTTCAACTGTAGACCTGTTCTTATTTATTGGAAGCGTAATCGTTCACCGAGCATAATGGAGCAGCCCTGTCACAGCAACCTTAACAAAATAACCAGAATAGAAACTCTACACATAATATAACTATTAATGCACCACCGAAATGACATGAACTGTAATAGGTTTCACAGGTTTTCTCTGTTTGTTACGATGTATTATTTTTGTAACAATCATGTTTCAGTTACGTAATTTATATTTCGAAAGTCGATTTAGTGAGTAGAAATTGCACGGGTCAGCACACGTGTTCCGCTCATACGATCAACCGTTAGAGCCCGCCGTGACACCCCTAAAACGATTTGATTAAACTCATAAAACTCGCTTCCTACCTATTGCTGTCAATGTGCGTACTGTGATAGTGAAGAACGTTATAAGGGCCGCCTAACCCTGCAAAATATTCGTGCCCATAATATTGATGCTACCGGCACGAAGCGTGTGTACAGCTGATTTAACAAAAAATGCATCAGACCATTCAGGATAAACCATCAAGTATCCTTGCGATAATATTATGATATGATAAACAATGACACTGTCAACATCCTTTAACCTTTAACTAAACAACACGTACGTGTCCGTCCGTATCCATTATAATGTCAACTTAGAGCAAACCAGTAACACGTATCGCTTGTATTAGCTATACGTAATTTGGAGGATGCAAATACATCGCCTGTGTTCTGTATCCGATGTTCTTAGTAAGTATTGAATCCCTGAGCTTACGGTGGTAGAGCGTGCACGTCAAACTTCGCTAACCGCCCTTAAGAAAGTTGCCGAAGTTGCCACCCGTCGGAGATGTGCTGTGTCGTCTCAACCTCGCGACGTTCCCGACCTCGTGTAAACTCTAATCCCGAAGATGATGCTAGGATTTAGTTGGATTAGATTGCCACCGCTAGAAGTTGCTACATAAATGTCTACCCCCTGCCTCAGTAAGGATATAAATCTAATGATATATCATTAATATCGCGTTAACTTGTGGTTACGTCGATCGTCAGATATGATTATTTGTTGCGAAAACTTTGATAAAGCGAAGTGAAAGCCACGGACAGTTGAGAGATCCGCGTCCTCGCACTCGGGCGCGCGTGAATACCGCTCGCGTCGTATTATCAGCCGTCACTTCGCTCGACAGGTGTCGCCTTCAGCCAACTCGAGAGTAAATTACCAGCTTCGAAGTCGCTGATTCAACTCAACTCCTTAATCGATTTTCAAATCACTTGCTTAATATCTATGGGTACAAATTATTATAACCGTTAATATTTCTTTAGTAACAAGGTATTTTTGGCTTGTACATTATATAAATTTATTTCGCGTACCTCGAAAACTGATCTAACGATTTGGATGACATATTGTATTTTAATTAGGTTTTGCCTTTAGACTTTAACTACATAGTTCTGTTTTGTAGTGAAGTTATTTGACACAAATAGAATGCTATGTATAATTATTTAATGAGCCTTCTAGCGTCATTTCATATTTTTGTGATACTTTTATACCTAGCAAAGCTCTGTCGGCAGGTAATTTTGGTTATAAACACATCTCACTGTCGAGTAAGATAAGTTTTAACTTGATTAAAGAAATTACTTGTTTTATTATTATAGAAGATTAGCGTACTCACGTGTACGTTAGGATAGAGATGTGAATAGTAACATCTTGCATGTTAGTTAACTGCGAACTACCAGCTCGCTTTCGTATTTAAATAGGGAAATGGGAAACAGACGCGGTGAGTCGACGAAGCACTGGTACCATGGTATTGTTTTAATTAAAGTAATTGGAGGAGGCACGTCGAGAGCCGCCGCTCCGCCGCCATGATCTGTGCCTTGAGGATTTACACCAATTTAAGACCGAACTCAGCCAGCCGTCAATTAATCGTGAGAACACATTCCTACACTTGTATCAGAATTGTGTTCATATATTATTATATATTCATTTACGACGTACATTTCGACATTTCGATTGTATATTAAAGTTATAAAAAACCTTACTAACGAATTTAAGTAGGTACCTAGTCGACTGCATTGGTCTATAAAATACAAATATTCAGTCTCGGAAATTCTCTTAACAAAATTGTCAATTTTCGTTCCAGTTCGACAAATACAGCTTCGGAATATGAGAAACGAAACGAAGAAACTACTGACACAAACAAAAAGCAACCAAAGATAAACGGAAACGGACTCGCTCTTAGAGAAAAGTAACGCTCATGCGACAGAAAACTTCGCTCGCAGCCAGTGTTCAGTTCAGTTCTTTGAAGATACGTAAATCTTTTGCTACGTAAGTGATTTAAACAAAGAAAGCTAGCCTTTGAGGCATTACAAGACACATTTTATTTCGAATGTTTTTTTTTGTTAGAGGTAGAACGAAAACCTTGAAAGTTAAGACATGAGTTCTAATTATTTTTGTTTCTGAATTCTCTGTGTAAGTTCTTTCGTTCCGTGTTATAGATAATACCAAGTTTCCTATTTTTCTGTTTCGTGTTACCTAGCTATATGTTAGCTCTATGTCTTTAATCAAGCAAACGTTCTATTTTCGCTGCAATTTAAAGCTCAGATTAAACCCTTCCAAGAGAGCGCGTTTGTACAAGTTTCCTCAAAGTAATTAAAGGTTCAAGCAATTCGAACTGTGAAATTAAAGTTCATAATCTTATTTACAAATGGATCTTCTTAATAATTTTGATATCGCTGTCAAATTGTAGGCGTATATAATCTTATCTTATTTTAGTAATAATGCACTGTGGTAACATTAATAAATAATAATGGTATAAACATACTATATTTCAAATTTAATTCAATTTGAACTAGTAATTAAAGAAGTATAATCAAAGTTTTTTAATTTTGTCACTGATTTTGTCCTTAAAATATTGGTGATCGGTCCGTACGATCATCAATATTTTAAGGTACTTCGATCAGACAAAAGTTTTTAGTGTATAAATCAAGGAAAAAATATAATATGTATATTGCATGTTTGGTGCAGTTTTCTAAACCAACAGCATACAAATTGTAAATATAGATTGACTTGGCAATCGCACTAAACAATTTGATGATCTCATCAAATTGTTTAGTGCGATTGCACAATTACACAATCTAGGTAGATACCTAGATTGTGTTTTCATGCCATAGCTAAGTCATTATTTTTATTTAAGACTGAACAAATTAACCGAGTTGGATCTCCCAACGTTTTCAACTCGGTTTTTTTACATGTTATGTTTTGGTGGCATATTTACTGCAGCACAGTGAGCCGCGCGGCGCGGCGCGCTTCGCCGTAAACAGTGAATAATGCAAAGGCCTTACGAATCAGATCATATTTTTTCACTGAAAATGTGGAATCGCGAAGTGGCAAAACAGAATTTAATATTCGTAAAAGGGTTGACGTCGGGATAGGGGCAGCGAGTCAGTTGACGCGTGCCGGCTCTAGGAGTTTTTTTGGCTACTTTCCAAAATCGATATCATCTTCAAATACAGGCAGTCGCACATTTAGCACTAATCTTGCCTTACGAGCACCGTAGGTTTGGATTGTTTATTTTAACAACATTTATTGTGGGTTTCTAGTTGACTAGTCGTACCTCGCAATTTCACTTGCGTCTATCGTCGTGATATTACAAAGCTATATATTCCAATGTAATCGATGCATAATTATAAAGAAATTCAGTTCTTAATTTGGAAGGTATTACTTGACGCTTCTAGTCGGTTGCGGTATAGCTTTCAAAGGTAAATATCATTATGGCCCTAACGTTAAATATCACGCTGAAATGAAACCGCTCCAGGACAAGTGAATGAATAATACATGAAAAATAAATCTTTTCGTATAGACGTTACTTTTTCTGTGCGGAATTTACAGTCGCTAGGTAAATATCATCTGCCAAGATCAATATAATAGTAATTTCAGTTGTTTGCTGTACTGTTTGATATCCGTAAGTAATGCGATTCCTACTTTAATACCCACCTTGTAAGAGGGCGAATATAATGTATACGACATTATGATTTTAGGAACAACTCGTCAGATAGTTTCCAAAAAAAAACGACTGTATACCCCGATACAATTTATTTATACATTCAAAGGTACCGACAAAAAAAAAGTGATAGCAGTGTGAGTGTTATGATAATATTCATAAAGATTATTTTTGCATAAAGCGGCACCAGAAAAATTGAAAAAAAAAACACTTCTTGTTTGATAAGGGGACGGTATTGTTTTCATGAAAGGTTGCTTTTTATTCTCATATGTTCCTAATGATTTGCTCAGATTTGATTATATATGCAATACATATTTTTTTTAATAAATACTGGTTTTTACAGTGAAAGGTATACAATGTTACATGCACACATGTAATCGAAGAATAATGTAGTATAAAGGAATAATCGTTTCAAATCAAATTAACACAGTTAGTGTGGAAAGGCGCGGCGGCGGAGTGGGCGCAGTCGGGTGCGAAGCGATGCGCCGTGCTCGAGGGCTCGGTTCATTTAAAGGCACTTGTCTGTAATTGCAGAGCGACTAAGACTTTACCCTCGCTGAACGGTTACCGAATAAAAATAAGTTTTAATGGTACACCTTCGTTGAGCCTCCACTCAGTCGGCGCACGACCTACTTCAACCGCATTCGCTAACTTTGACTTCGAATTGTATACAAGATGTTAGTACATCACATGCACACACACCTTGATACATACCTACGCACGATTAGGTTTTTGTATACATTGAGTTACCTTGTATCGATGGAAAGTAATTGATACGGCTTAGTTTCCCGGCAGGACAGGTACCTACCTCTAAGTAAAGAATCGTAGGTTCTATTGCAATTTTGTCGGAAACGCAATAAATAGCCCGGGAGGCGCCGCTTGACCCACTTCCTGTTACATGCCGAAACGCCTGCGATTTAATCGCGCCCTGCCTCACTCCTTCCTTCCGTCGAGACCCCACACGATCCGTTTCTTTGCCCCATAATTATTTAATCCATTCCAAGTTTATCAAACACCTTTACCATATTATACTATTATCACTAGCTCCTCCAAACTATTTTTTAACCAAATATTTTTTTTCAGTTCTTTTACAACAATATCTAATCGTCTATTTAACTTGTTTAAAAGGGTATTTAATTAAAGATGTAATTTCAGTAATAATAATATTGTACTTAATAACAAAGTTTATAGCTCATGCCTACTTGAAACTCATTTATTAATAGCTATTTGGTGAATAATATTGTGTTATACTTTTTGCAAAAAAATGTATGCCTAATGACTTCACAGCCTCAGAAAATGGTTCTCGATACAAGTCGTCATTATAACATCCAACGAAGTGTCTAGTTTAGTTCCATCTAGATAGTTTTAGATTTTCATTTATCATACAGTATTTATTATCTGATGTTTTGACTTAGAGACGGATAGCCAAGGTGATTTAGACAGTATAAAGTGGAACGTAGAAATAGTTGCTAATCGGATCCATATAAAAAAACTATTAATTGGTTTTACTTTAATCGTCGCTCGTATTTTCTTGTCTCATTTGGTAAATACTGCCTGCTCATTAGCATTAGGATTCTGGGTAATCTGATTCGGTGCCCCTAAACATGGGCAAAATTTCTAGATCACAGATGGACTCAGAAACACCTACGAGATTTTGTTTGATTTTACTTTTCAGTGGCACTAATAATGAAACATGTAGTAGGAAAGAGCTGCAGATTTTCAGTTGAGTTGTCACTGTGGCAAGTGCGGGCGAGCGAACAACTCAGTGGCGCGGCCGCACTGCGCTCGCATCTGATAGCGAAGCGGAAATTGCGCGGCAGGTCGCGTGCGCCGCGCGCGCCGCGTGCCTCTGACATGCACTCCATTCGCAAGCTATTTTATTTCGTTTGCTACTTTCACTGCGTCTCCGAAATCTTTTTCGCCGTACCATTTATGTCGCTTCAAATCGCTTTGCTTTTACATAAGGATCTGTCTGACATTTAAATATTGTTCAATTGCTTATTTAACCTAATTCTTATTGATTTTTTCTTAAAAGCGTAAATTTTAAGAAAAATAACTATTAGATTACCATACTAAAAAAAGATTATCTTGATATAAGACGGTTATGGTTCTGTTAATGTAGAAAAGATCCGTATATCAAGGCGCATAAGCTGAAAACAAGCGTATCTCTCTCAGTGATAGCCCTGCACTAGCGTGTGTGTTTTTCTCCTTGTAACCATAACAAAGTAGACGGGAGTGTGCTCAAATATTTTTGTGAAACTTTCATGAATATATTAGCCATAAATGTGACTAAAGGAATCTATTCGTTGTAGTGAACCGCGCCGCCGCGCCCGCCCTTGCCCGGCAACCGGCACATAGCAGCCTTTCTGTTACAGGGAAATTGCTTTATAAACTGCAATACCTACCCAAACGTTACGTTCGGTGGCATGAGCACCAATTTAAGTCTTTTGTGCCACCAAGTTACTACATAACTATTGTTATTTCAGTAAGTAGTAATATTTCCTCTTACTTTTCCCTTATTCTATTATATAAGTGTTGTTCTGTTATATATTTTGAATTTTCAGATGTTTACACCACAAAGTCATGAAAAGAACACACAACCCCTCCGGACACATGGACACGCATCAGAAATAGAAATAATATTTACTCTCATGAAATATGGGACAAATAGATCATATTAAGGTCAAAAGAATCACATATGTCACCCAATTTTAGGGCATGTAAATATAAACTTGGTTACCTACATAGGTATAGTATATAGTATTTTTTTAAATAATTAATAACATTATACAAATCTTTCTTAATTATTAGTATATCAGTAAAGAAAGTGCGAATAAAAAAGTCTTGCTAAAACGAATATCATACAAAAATTAATCGGTATGCCAACATACAAATACATAGTACTTATCTCACCCGCTCGTCAGCTTCTAGCGGCCGTAAAATACAAGTTATACCATTATATTTTTACGACACCAACAAATGTGAACTTTTCGATCTCGCCCGCAAGCACTGTCTTGCGTTTTGTTATCTCTGATCCTTGTGACTGATCGCTCTCTCTCTCTTTTATCTATCATTTCACGCACTCACTCGTATGCGACACTTAAATGTGTAAGTAGATGTGCCCCACGGTGTTACCCGCGTAGATTTAATTTCATTTCCGCGGAACCCTAAATGTTTTAGGATAAGTTAGCCTAAGTTACTCCTTGTAGCATTAGCGATCTGCCAGTGAAAGTCCCGTTCAAATCGGTCCAGTCCATTCTGAGATTACACGGAAACAACAGACATTTTTTTTTAAATATTCTTTTTATATCGTACCGTATATACTTTCATATGGATTTAGTGAAGAGCTATTATTTTGGAATTACAAACAGACACTTCATTTTTATTTTTCTGTATAGATGTATAGATAGATATAGGAATATATATATTGTATACGCATATATAACAATCTAATTGTAATTTTGCGAAATAATGTAATCACACTTGTTTAGAAAAACCGATCTAGAAAAAAAATAGATCTAGGTTGTTTTCATTTTTAAAAAAAATCGTTTTGACTATGTTTACAAGCACTGAAAAACTCATAAAGATTCATTACAATACGACAGCAAATTTCGCCGATATCTGTCAAGTTAAGATAAGCTCAGACGGGAGGCTTCCAGCTGGCAAGAGTACCCCGATTCGAAACTGACGGTCATCGGTTTTTCTTTAAAGCATACATAATTGATAAGAAAACGTCATTGAAAAGTAACCGAGCACAACCAAGTTTCTAAAAAATTATGTAGAAAGATGAGACCGTGAAGCCGTAGTCAATAACAAAAGTATTAATGGTAATTCACAAAGATCAGTGTTAATTATGTGCGTCAATCAATTTCAAATCTGAAACCATGTATAAATAATCAGTATACTGCTTAAGCTTGTCTTCATTCTGTGGCCATACCATGACTACTTTGAGTCGTTCGCCTCAACACTTTGTAGTACGAAAAACATGGTGCATAAAACATGCAAACTTTATATTGGGTGGTATCGCAATAGGTAGTAGAGTTAAGTTGCAAAGGCGAGATCGATCAGTGTGTCGGGTTCGGGGGCCGCCGGTCGCGTGCGGGAGCGCCATAGCGGGCGGCTCCGCTGCCTTCCGGCGAAACGCGAGGAATGTTGCCGATAGATTAACTTCTGATCTCTTTTCCGATATTATAGCGCTCCGCTTATGTAAGGAATTCTAAGCGCTTCAATCTGGTTTAAGGCCAACTAAGACTTTGTGAGCAATCCTCGGTGTCCCTCCAAGTGGATAAGATCGTCACTCTTATAGTATGTAGCAATATTCAACGACTTTATTGTACGTATATACGTGTATGTATGTGAAACCGAACATGAAACCGAATGTCTTCGTTAATATAGACCGTTATAAAATGTCCAATTGCTGCAGTCGACTGTGGGTGGGGTAATACTTAATATTATTTCAAAGACTTTATCTATACCTTCATACTCTTAAACCCCGCCCAGCCTAATAGGATTAATGTTATCCTCTTGATTCAGGCCTTTTTAATGAAGCGGAAAGACCCAATGTGAGGATCAATCTTTTTTATTGTTTATTTTATGAATGAATATTCGGGTATAACGCTTCTCATTCTTAATATTCATAAAGAAAATATATATACTAATACGATTGTTTGAAAAAATAATCAGAGTTGCCAATTTTTATTTAGAATGTACGAGTGTATTATTTTACTTATCCACTCGGTCATCAAAGATCTGGCTTATGATCATACTGATGATACGGATTAAAATAGAACGTTATTCAAGCCGGCTAGTAGAGGAGTGGAGGTATAATGCAGGTTGTAGGCTTGTGCATCTAGCATGTGGTTTACCGCAAATTGATTCAAAACCGCATAAATCATACACCCGCACACGTTCTGACACTAGACATTTGTCAGCACACATGATACTGCCATCTAACCTGTTAAAGACGAAGCCACGTTCACAGAATACATATGAGCTTACTTAGTAAGCTTATAAATGTACTGTGACACGGCTTTATAATTAACGAAAGTGGATAGTGTTGCCCTACAACCTTGTTAGTGATAGTAATGTGTGATCACAGCTGTTGTCGAATCAAGAAATGTTAATTGTATACGCTACTAGCTGAGCCCCTGTGCTACACTGTCGATTAATTTTAAAGAATTTTGGAGGGCGTGTTTTTCCGACTTTAGTACAATTCGTACGGTTACAGTGTGTAATGCATGGAAATGTAATATTTAGAATACTAAAGTTTCAACCCCATATGGGGTACTGCTGTCACATATAGGCTGTGGCACCTTGATGCCAACTTGGGCCCTTTGACTGGGTTCAGAAACGTGCTATCAGAATTGTCGATGATCCCGTACTGGCAATACGGTTAGAGCCTTAAGTCTGAGAAGATACATAGCTTCCCTGTGTGTATTCTACCCCCTTCTACCATTGCAATGGCCTCGCACTACTCTCTGTGATTTGGGAACTGCGTTGATAAATCAGTATGTCAGGATTAGAAATTTATTAGTATGTATGTATACGTTATATGACACTGCAAAAGAGTTTATATTAATTCATAGTTGCATAAAAGGAGTTTCACGTGCATAAGAAATGTGTTTAAGATATTTTAGCATACAACCTTTTGTAGCAAATCGATGCGTAGCACTATGTCTACGGTGGGGTCTACGAACTCAGCGTAGCACACAGTAAAGGTTGTATGTTTGTGCACTTTAACGTACAGTCTACGAATACTGTTGCTTTATTCACAAGTATTTTTATGAATAAGATAATTCGATGAAGAATTTTTCAAAACGGAATAATCTTGGTACAAACGATTGCGAAATTGCGTAGGAAACTTTGTATTGGAATTGTACACAGAGGGTGAGGATGGGCGTATTCCTTTGTACTTTTGTTTGTCCTTAACCCGTACGTAATTAAACGTACAGTTAATAGAAATCTCAACGAATTAAATTGTATTTTTAAGACGGGATATTGAATGTATATAAAAAATAAAGAATATATGCTCACGCCTTCCCAGAAGGGTCTCGAAGCAGAGGTGTTGTAACAACAACACCCACATTTCACCGAATACGATTAAGTGCCAACGTGTCAGAGGGTGACTCCATAGCAGTCTCAGGCACTATACATACGTCTTTGAAAGACATACGCAGGTTTCCTCACGATGTTATCCTTCACCGTAAAGCTCGTGGTGTGAAATCACTGCGCATAAGTACATTGAGTAAGAAAAACTCATTGGTCACACAAGCCCCGCTGGGATTCGAACTTGCGTCGCTTGCGTAGCAGGCGACTGCTCAAACCCCGAGGCCACCACGGCTCCCAAATGAATTTAGTTGAATATGAATTTGTGCATAAGTTGAGGGTCGATATAACTCGTTTATAATGCCATTTTCTTTTACAGGTACGTACCGCAATAGTTCCAGTCGAGTGTTTGTAGGTAATATTTAATTTTAATTTAACTATCTGACTTAATTTCATAGGTGGCTCGCGGAATCCTAATGTTTTTTATTATATAAAAATAGATAGCCAAGATACTCTTTGCGTAGTTTTTGCATTAGCCAGTGAAATTCCCGTTTAAATCGGTCCGGCCGTTTCGGATATTAGCCGCAACAAACAGACAGGGTTTTTTTTAAAATAGATTCATTTTATGTGAGTACCGCATATACTTTCATATGCATTTAGTGATAAGATGCTAATTCTGAATTCCAAACTGACACTTCAATTATATTTATCTGTACATACTCCCTGATTAAATGAATCAAATTGTACTTTTTTCGAGCGAAGATGTAAACTTCTAGAGGGTACTTCTAGAGCCAAGTGGTTAAGAAGAAAGTTGGCTTAACTTCACTACTCACAGTATAGTGTGATATCACCTCACTATATTGATGCCTGAACTACTCATTATTGGCTCCGAGTTCATCTGCACTTATGAAATATTTTTTTTATGAACTAAACCCAAACCAATTTCTACATACCATCAGTGAAACATTTCTGTAGTCGTACCAGCGAAACGCGCAATAATACATTTGAAACGAAAATTCTATTTTAAAAACAGATATATGTGGTTTGAAAAAAGTATTGTGTTTAGTAAATGTTTAGTAGCTGTCAGTTTCCAACCATAACCGCAAACGACATATGGAACTTTAAAAAAGACATACAGTGGAATTGAGATTACTGCTTTTTTAAAGTCGGTTAAAAAGTCTCTAATCTCGTCTTCCATCTTTTGCAAATATTATAAATATTTCTCTGATATTTTTTATATAAACATTACTCGGCCCGATTCCATATCAGGTTCCTCAAGATCCAGTAAATGAATGTCATATAGTAATTGCATACTGAGTTAGTATAAGGTGAATGTAATATGGTAGGCAAATGTTTCTGCGATGATCACATGTATACGGTAGGTGGTAGGTGAACCGGGGCGGGGCGAGGGCGTCCTGCGGCTTGTTTGCGTACAAGCGAATTCCATTAGATCCGCAGCACACACGCCGCCGCAAGCTCCGCGCCTCATTCATATCCCATTAGCTGATCAATTTACTTACTAGTACATTATTCATTTATCTACACTTACTTATAATGCGCACCCTGTTAGATTGGCATTGCGCTGCGCTTACGAACTCTAAATTAAATTGAGCTCAGTGTAGTGATATACTCAAAGTGAATTAACGAATTTATATAGACACAATATTATGAATGAAATAATCTCTCGGATAGGATTGCTTATTTCACGTATCAAATAATATTGTACTTCGGTCTTTACATATAAGCTGTAGGAGCTCATCATGAAAACTCATTGAATGTCACAGAAATGTGTTTCACTTCACCATTTAAAAGTGTGTTCAACGGTGGCGCTTTAGCGGTGAGTCGAACAATAATTAAATTTTCCCTTAGCGGCGCTGAGAGCTGGGTATGTCGTTTCATCAACCTCCACACTAACTCGCGAGAACGCCGCTCCACCTGAAATATTTAATTTAGCCATTGTTCTTTAATCCACTGCAACAAAAATTCATCACATTTTCTCTGTGCTTGACTCTTGAGGTTTGCGTTTTAGTTTTTACTTGTTCTTCACTTGCGACGTAGGTAGTCGTTCGGGTATTTGGATAGATACGTACTTCCTGTTTGTCAGTTGTAACAAAGATATAGGCACCATTGTACAGGTAATATGTAGCTAATGAGGATAGTCGATGTTGGTGTCAAGTCGCGAACGGCAACGATTGGCCCAGGCCCCGGTTAGTTCGCCACCGCCTTATTTCCATCTTATTACCGGCAGCGAGGCGATATTAAAGCGGGCGCTCCGCCGCTGCCACCCGCGTCTCCGCCCTGTCTTCGCGTCCGTGAATTAGGTTAATGGCCTGCCAGGTGATTTCCTTCTAAGCCGTATTTCGAGTAAAGCGCCCCCACCTCTGCATGACGACATCACTGAAACGACTCCCAAACGATGAACTTTGTTCCAACACAACACCTACACAAATAATATATCTGCCTACTCCTTATTATTTACAAGGACTACGTACCTCCATATATTTCTGACGGTTCTTGCTTTTCAGTAATAACATTACCGGGAATTAATGTAGGAAATTATTATAACGCACGATATGATAATATTGGTAATAACAATAATGAAATATATAAATAAAACATTGCCTTACACTCCACTTCAAAAATGTCATCATTCATCAGTTCGATGAGAGGCAAATATAATATTGTAGTCCTATAGGTATTCTACGTTATCTACTATATATACGCTTGGGGTTCTGCTTTGCGGTTAAATGTTCTGTGTTTCATAGTAAGTAGATGTGAGGGTGCCTCGGTTGCTTTTGATTTATGGCTCAAAGTCGGTTGGTAGAGCGCCGCCACCGGCTTCATCCACCGCGACGCGAACGTTTTTGCGACCCCTCCGCTTGCACAAAACTCATACTCATACTCACACTCACATCCAAACTAAATGTGATCGCATAATGCAGCGTCCACAGACATACTCACATTTAGATTATATTAGTCCAGGGTAGTCTTCGTGATAAATTTCGCTCGACGTTGGGCTTATTTGTTAATAATACGGCAATTTTTATGACAAATAATACATTTATTACTTGATTTACTTGATGACTACAACTTAAAAAAAATTTAAGTATACCTGACAGAAAATGTACACTGAGTGGGTATTAAAATATGTAATTTATTTTTGGTAGCTGTACTCAAAGCAGCTACAGCCCGTTAGCGGTTCCTCAAGTAATCTTGTTATAATATCAAAGTGCGCCGCGCGTTATGATCCTTCCCTCGCGTGCGAACCCAAATACCTCGACTTCCTTCAATCGATAACATGAAAACCTACCAAAAAAGAAAAAAGACTGTATGTATATTGGGTCAACGTAGTGTCTTAAAGTTCTTCTTTAAATTTGTGTGAAACCATGATCAAGCCTTTGATGTAAAAATGATACCAGACAATATAGGCATGGGTTAGATGAAAATCAATGGTGTCAAAAAAAAACTTGCACAGCCGTGCTTGTAGCTCTATACTTGCATTGTAGCTTGCATACCGAGCACGACGCCCCTAGATGTAGAGCCAAACATATTTTTTTCCACGTTTTTAAAAGTTATTTTATGTACGTTTTTATTCTTCAAACAACATATTACATATGTGACGTAGAAACAGTCAAAGAATTATTAACTGCCCAAGCCATCAAATCAGGATTAACCAACACAAAACTCTCATGGAAAACCTTTAACACAGAATTCTGTTGGTTTTATAGTCCAATTCGGAATATTCCGTATAGAAGAGATATGAATTTGCTTTATTTCTTAAATCTGATATATTCACCAGCTAAACGGTACTGCTACTCATTGTACATAACTGTATACTATGTACCTACCAACCGTGGCTTAAATGCCTGGAATGCTATTAAAAAATACATTTAGGTACCACTAAAATTAACGTAAAAAATGTTAATTATTAAAACCATCAGATTCAATCTCCTGAAATACAATCAAATCATTGGGGTATCTTTAATTTTCCTGTTAATTCGATTATTACGAAGGTGGTACATATGTAGCTACTTAAATAATTAATATTGATATACTTTCATCTTAACAAAGGGCAACTCTACCTAAGAGTGTTCGCGTATTATTCTATACTCGTTGAGTGCTCTCGGCAGTCACTAAGTAGTTTTGCGATCCTAAAGGCGTTCCGCCTTTTTTACCTGGTCTTTAATATGACTTAATAATAACTATCGGGATATATGTTTCATATTTCTAATACCGAACATGCTTATAATTTTTTGCAAAATACCCATTTAAAACCATATTTTCATTAAAAAGCAAAAAAGTAGCTAAGTAAAAAACAAAAACGCTTCTCAATGCATCGGTTGATCCTGAGATAGTAGTTCTTCAAGCAGTTATGAAA
The DNA here is from genome assembly GCA_929442735.1 of Watsonalla binaria. NCBI lineage: Eukaryota > Metazoa > Arthropoda > Insecta > Lepidoptera > Drepanidae > Watsonalla > Watsonalla binaria. Next base: position 8,251,246 of record OV838919.1, on the reverse strand, counting down.
GCGAAGCAGATGTCAACTACAGCTGGTTGAAGGGGACCAAATGATTTAAAATGACAATTTGACCCGAAGTCAACCAGCTAAAGTGAACAACGCTACCACTTTCAGTTTTCGAATCCGTCTTCACGTAAATCTTGAGTCTTCAAGCGTCCAAATTTTCTTATATTATCAATGAATCTTCAACTGGCAAAAAATTGTCTTAACATACACAGTAGTAAATGTAAAGCGTAAACACAGTATACGTAATACATGACAGTGAAAAGATGGGCTATAATACATTGTTTCGTCGGCATTCTACGAAAACATTAAATTAGAAAATGTAGCGTGTATAGAGTGTATGAGAGAGATGAGTCCAGAAATAGGAGGCAGTGGACGGTGCGAGGGCGGGCGCGGCGCGACGGGCGCGGCGGCGGCGCCTCCACATATAGGGCTGGCTCGGCGTGCTCTGCAACAGACGCAGTGTAAGCTTACCCGCCGAGAGCCGGCCAGGAGCGCGTGCCGGCGCCCGGCACGCCGACATTGACGCGCCACATGTAACTGTACACGCCGACTCGCTATTTCGGTCTCGTCCGGTGCACTAATTCGGGCAGGGTTACCGCGGTGGCCTCCCCGATCGCCGCCAGTCACACACTTCCGTCTTCATACTTCATGTTGACACTTCAAACTTCTTCAAACGGTTTGTTAATTCAATAAAAGGAGCACAACACAATTTCAGTTGAATCGGGTAATTTAATTGTTTTGCATTTAATTGAAGCATTGTTAAGCTTACTAATGAAGTTTGCTCCCGCGACCTCAACGTCATCGACCTGACGTAAGCACCGGACGAGGGGTTCGTTGACACCTAGCTGATTTGACCTTGGAGGTTATCTCAGTTTTGACCCAAAAATGTATGATACAATTTACGATTGCTTCCAAACCGGTGAAAGTTAAAACTCCTTCGAATTAATGTCTTTTAAAAAGAATTTCATTTATAAAAAGAGGTGACCGACCTCGACTTAGCAGGTGAGAACCGCGGCGGCACCTCAGGTCGCCGCTCTACGTCCGTGAATGCATTCCGACCGACGACGGCGCGACATCGCGAACCTACTAACCCCGCGTCGCAAGGGGGACCCTGCGCCCCGCTACCCTCCGAATCCGTCGACCCTCCCACCCCCTTCCGGTCCATCCGAAAGCTTCGAAAATACTCGACGACTATTCGCGCGACGAGGTCGAAATAAAAGGTGGAACGGATCTCAAAATTTCGCAAGCTATCAGGAAAATAACATGTAACGTACGAGGAATGCCTTAGTAGAGCTAGGGATGCTAGTAACGATCGAACGTATAGAGAATCGAGAAGAACGACGCGTGATGAGACCGCGGGGCGGGCGGGCGTAAGCACGGGCGGCTAGGGCGGGCGGACCTCGCGTCTCGACTGAGAGGCGCGCAGCATCGCGTCGCTGCGCCGCGCCGCCCCGCGCGCTGCTCCCCGCGTCGCCCGCAGGCGCCGCCGCCGCCGCTGCCGCTGACGCCGCGAGCCGCACTGTCTGCGGCGTCTGCAGCCTCGCCGCGCATGCCACCTACCTACCCTAGCTCAATTCACACACTTTACTTGTCCAATGAAAAACTTTACTTCCTATTTCAACAGCAGTAGTGTAGACACCTCTACTTTTATGCAAAATTATACGTTTAACATAGGTACACCTGTATGTAGAGTGACAATATTTTATCTGCACAGACAGAATAGTATGTGTTTAGATTCAGAGTAGGTATCCTACAATAATAATAGTATAATATCATCAGTGTTCATTGTTCAGTGATTAAATAAATCAAAATATTATATATTTTTTCTAGATGACCACTGGTAATCACTGGGCAATTGAAACATTTTGCATTTCCTTGTTGCATTTCCTAGTTTGACATTATTAGGTTTCAAATGGTGTCCGAAAGTAGGGGTTAACGAAGTTATTGAAATGGCTTTCTTATTTATTTATACAATCCATCTTGTTGGTGTAGGCTTACCCAAATATAAAAGTATCGTGGTGTTGATGAAGTCAACAAATAATCAATCGGCTTTGTTCATCAAATGGGCTTTATGAAATTAATTACAATACAATATTTTGTTATGACAGTTCGTTTGACGGCTTTGGATATATTAATAAATAAATTGGGGTTCGCAACCCTCCGCGCGCGAGGGCTCGCACTTGACCAGTTATTTTAATTTGGCGGTACAATAACTACTGACTCACGTTTAATATCGTAAGGTTTCTTCTCAAGTCGAGTTTGGTGTACTCCTTACAGATAACTACATACCACTTCCTCTGATACATACGTCAGATATATATTGTGATGATATATTCTTCGGTAATTACTTGTGAGAACCTTTTTATAATCGAAAAATGTTCCATTACCGCGGGAAAACGTCACCAAACCAATACTCAGTGAACTCATAAAAATATTCTCATACCAGTTAATTTCAGTACATTTTAGTCAGTTCTATCTTCAATGTTATTGTGTTATAGTTGGTTTCTTCGAAAACCCTGAAATGTACTAGATAATTTTATAAAGTATTTGTAGGCTTTGATGTCAGTTATCAAAAATCGATAGTCGTTCATTCGTTTATATATGAAACAGACATTTGATAAACACAATGAAAGGTTATATATCAACCGAAATTTCCAAAAATTTCGGTTGATATATAGGTATTACATCCCCTTGTTGCTGATTTAGTGACCTTTTCATTCGCTATTGACATAATATAGTGACGTATCCCTTGGAGAGGGCGAAAGATGATAGCATTTCCATTTTCTGTTTTCCTCATATTGTGCTGCCTACTCATATAATACGTCTTTTGACATCTGTATTGAATGCTTTTTGTGTAATGACCTTTGGGAACGTCCACAGAAAATCAGGCTTACATACCTACCCACCTACGCCTTATTCGTAAATGATTCAAATGAAGTACGGACCAGTGTGCGGCGATGCTTTAGTCTGTATCACGGAATCCTCATATGTTATTACAGAACTTACATAGCACAAATGCTTTCTCCCATACTTAGGTACCTTTAATTCCTGTATTGTAAGGACATGCCTATATTTCGTTTTTTGATTTAAAGTAGTAGACTCGTCGAAAAAAAATTACGACTACATAGTTACGTAATTTAGCTTCGCATTCAATAATTGTGCTTGTTTATGCAACTTATAACCATTATAATGTACTTAGGTAAAGTTTGACAGTGCGTGTTTTTCCTTTGAAGTTTGTTACATTTTCCAGTTGTTTAGAGAACACAAGAGCGCGAGAATATCCCAAATTACAAATTACTACTGAATAATCTGTATGGAGTTTGTATGAATGCAGTGTGATCGATGCGAGAGGCTAGGTACAGTTTGCGTAATCAGGAAGCTCCCCGGTATTGAGTGTACTCTGTGACAGTTTCCCTGATTATTTCAATACGAACGCAATTAGAGAGGAGTGGCGAGCCTCATCCTGTTTGTTTTAATTACGTCGAAATACCCGCCGCTCTGTCCGCGATCACACCGCGCCGCCCGCCTCGGCCCTATCCACTTTTTATTGCAAATTGCAAACCCCATTAATGATAAAAAACAAACCGATTCTCCGATTCGAAATTACACAGCCGCGTTGAGCTTAACACTGATCAATTAACGCCAATTCCGATTGGATTTGGTGGCTTTAGTAAAAGCGATAAATGGACGTTTATTCTATTCTGTTAGTGGATTACAGATAATTTTCGCAACATTATTTAATTTATTAGCAATTTCTAAAATAATATATCGCTCCTTTTCCTTTATTTTATTTATGCATGTATTTACTAGAAAAGTTTAAATTCTCATGTCTTCATAAGATAATTTACTAATGGAGTGACAAATGCATGTAAAAATGGTAAAAATAAATGATGAGTAACAAATAGGATATATGCGGAGTGTGTCTGACAAGGTACAGTGCTCGCCGGCTCGCTGAGAAAACACATTTCCTGCTTCATTGTTTCCTAATTTTTCTAAGTTCTTTCAGCTCTTCGCTGGTCCGCGTTTCTTTTATTTCGTGTTTCCTTCCGCAATCGTTCCGGTTAAATTGTCACTTTTATTATCCGCCTCTAAGCCGAGTTTCTTTTTTATGTCTTTTTATAAAATAAATAAAATTCGCTTGAACTAATTCGATTTCCTTTATTGTTTGTAGTATGCTTACTTATTTACATTACATGTATTACGTAAGACATTCATCACGTAGCATATTAAGTCTTTTTGTCTTAATTGTAAAAATCATAACAAAATTACACTGATAATACAAATGCACGAAATTACTTACTTCAAGTTACGATTTTTTTAAAGATTTGTTACAAGATTCCATTTTCCCTACTAATAAATATAATTATGGTTCTTTACTCATAAGTGTAAATAAAAAGCGTATCAAGATCTGTAACATAGTTTAGAAGAACGATCATGTCAAATGGAAATGGCGACTTTATTTTATACTATTTAAAGAAAAGAAGCGAAGTTCAGAAAGACTATATAGAAAATTCGTAATATATAACGTACAATTCGAGTACCATTTGTTTGCGAAGCAAGGGCAGCGGCCTGATTCGACCTGCGCACAATTTCGGATTAATATAAACAAGTTCATGTAGAGATATCATCAGGCCCGAGATGGCAGCCGGGTGAGTGAGGGGCGTTTAACGGGCTAATTATCAAACGGCTAATGAAGTTTGTATTCATCGGGCGGGCCGGGGGCGCGGGGCCAGGGGGGCGGGCGCGGGGGCGCTACGTGCTACGACTGGCAAAGCGCCCCACCTGATAACTCCCCGCCCTCCACAGAAAAATTGCTGAGAAAAAGTTTCATCGCAAGGGAACGTGAATGAAATGAAGAATTGTGTCGGCCGTTTTTGGGATTACTCTTATATAAAATTCCTTGAAAACCTTATCGTTCAGTTTCAATTCTCCAACCCTTTAAATACCAACCAATCTAAAATGTTGTAAATATATAAAATAAGATTATCTCTGAATAACGAGCAGCCCATTATAAAAGACCTACAGACTACTGCTATTATTACACCCGATGTCTGCATCACGCCTACGTAACGCATACAATATACAACGTTAGCTCACACGTGCGTGTAATTAATTTTCCACTGAAGAGAGTAGTATGAATGTATCGTTAGGTAAAGTGAAATGATTGCAAACGAATCAGTATATCAGTACGCCAGTCCGTGGCAGGTACAGGTGAGACGCAATAATGAATATAAAGTTCAAGTAACCCATACGAGACGCGTGCGGCAACTTGAAGATCACTCTTAAGCGTCTCCTAGCTATGTTTGTATGTAGCCCTATCTTACGTATATACATAACTAATTTATTTAAACCTTTTCGGATGACACATGAAGCGCTTTATCACATAATTTTGTTGGCTTCTTACGTAATTTTTTGAATAAACTTACCATTCCGGTTGCCTTTTAATTTTGGAAAGGCCCCTTTTGTATTTGTTAGATTCTCACGAGATTTACGTTTTTTGGCGAAGTGAAAAGTAATATTTGGAACAGGTACCCAAATAACCACTTATTTAGGTCACAATGAACGAGTTAACATCTTACAGCTTGCAATGTATAACATTTACGTGGGTTGAAATCAAATGTGTATTGGAATAAATGTGATGGGACAAAACACAATGTAACATTATAATATTGTTGTTATGGAGGTAGGAACTTTTAAAAGAGTCACTTATCTGCAGCTCGGTCCCCGCAGTGCCGTTGCACTGTCTCCTGCTCATTCCGGGCAATAGCTAGCGCCTCGGGCCTCTTTGAAAAAGCCATTTCCGGGGAAACGACCGCTATCATCTAACTTCCAAGAATACGTAAGCAAGTGAGACGTTATATGTTTCATGAACTCTGGATAATTTTAGCGGATATATGATATACCAGTTAGAATTTTCGAGTTTTATGTTTAATCTCTCCAATTAAATACGACTCCTTTACATAACACTCGCTGTGACTTTATAGTAGTATAGACTTTATTTCGCTGAAGGCTATATTTTTATAAATTAAAGCCTATGTATCTTCTAACATCAGCCAGTGAAAGTCCCGCTAAAATAGTTCCTGCCGTTTCAGAAAAAAGCCAGAACAAACAGACAGAGATAAAAATATGTGAGACAAACGCACTTCAATTTTATTTTTCTGTATAGATGTATCAGATACTCCAATGTAGCATTAGCTAGGTTCAATTGACAGTGCTACTGTGTTGTAGGTTTCGGATTAATGAAGCTATCATAATAAATCTGTGATTAATAAATTCAATTAATTAATTACTCTGAATCGAATAGTGAACTACGATTGAAAAATTATATTTTTTTTAGAAATCTGAGCTTTAATTTTAATCAAATCTTTTCTTGATGATTTATATTAAAACTACTTTCTAGATGATTTTAATTAGCCAAATAACACATCCAAATCGTATTTCAAGAACTTGATCCAGGTGTCGACTCTTTTCCATTAAATCAACCCGATTTTACGCAGAGGCAGTATTATGATGTATAGTCTCAATGCCTAGACAAATTTAAGGACATTAGCTAATATCCCAATCCCTATTTATCGTGTAATAATAAAAAATCCAGCTCCTGGATTTTGTATTGTGCTTCAATACTCCTCGATGCTGTTTCCAGAGAAAATACATGATGGAAAAAAAGATTCTTTATTAAAATTAAGTATTATTACATTACAAAGTAATAACTAATAGTAATGAAAAACATTACTTTCCGTCATGTCTTTCCACTGGGAGCGGATGGAATATTTATTGTAACCCATAAGTAGGCCTTGTAGGTCTCAGACTTCCTTTTTTTACTTTCTTCTTTTTCATGCAACACAGTACCCTTTCTATATTTTCACAATTTAATTCTTTTTGAGAAAATATACCGAATTAAATGAATCTACATCTTTTCTTTTTTTACTTTACTTGTAAGAAGGTCAATGCCATTTGTAGATCTTCTAGTGCTGCCATCTGTTGAGTTATACATGCGATAGTTAGCGTATTTTGTTGAAGTTAGTTACATGATTTAACGTCGCAACGGGAGTGTCGCATTCGTTTTGAAATTGACTCGACGTTTACTGACAATAGAATTTGCAATGGAATCAACAACCTAGCTTTTAAACTTTATGCACAAGAGTTCTTAAGAAATGTATGTGTGTAGTAGGCATGACACGCATGACACACACGTCTTGTAAACGATCGTGATTCAAAATTTTGTGAGTCCTAAATCCATTTAATATCAATGTTAGGAATATTATTACAACTTCTATAAATTCGTGTTAGCCAATCGGGATTCTCGGGGTATTATACCTAGGTATAGGTAAATTTCCATGTGTGAAATCATAGTATGAATGTTTTGAGTATCTGTAATAGAGAACCTATTAACTTTGCAGAGAGCCGCCTAAAAAAAATAACATTAAAAGCACATATTATAAATTAAATATATGGTATATCCTTATTGCTGTTAGATTCAACACGACACTACCTTAACTCGACTTTCTAAATTACTACTTATACAAGCTTTTCCAGCTATTTCGATGTAATGCGCCACCCTCGTGTCCGATATTGGAAACTAACTGAATCTTATCTTCTAATTGACTGCGGAACGTGTCACCAGAAATGTCGACGTTAAGAAAATCGAAGGATAAAGGCCGCGTGCTTTAGTTTTGAAATTTATTTAGCGAAGAACACCAGACGTGTGTCATGGAAAGTTTGATTTGGCCTAAGTATAGCCATCCCAATTCGGAGGCACTGATTAGTATATCCACGACTTCAGACACACGTTGTTCTTAGCTTTCATTTGATTCAAATGAGGGTATATAGCATCAGGAACTTGTTTCGGTTTTTCCTTAGTATGATTAAGTAACAAGTAGTTATATTATTATATGGTCGGACCCCTCGTTGCACGATACTTACTTATATTTAGCCTGCTTATGAGCTCCAAATTTATATCACCTAAGTATTAACAAATTCCAAAGTAAATAAAATATAAAGCGGTCTATCGCTACAGGTTTAGAATTAGAAATACGAAGGGGACCGAAGTCAAATGTATATTTACAATTAGCAAAATATATGTCACATTTGAAATCAAATTGAGGGACTAATAACTTACCATGACATGTACAATAAAAAAATAGGTGAATGAACTCTAATTTACATTTATGAAATGTTCAGTTTGTGGTGTAAATATGTAACAGTAATAGTACTTCCCTTGTTGCATTACAAATACGAACCCAAGGCAAAACCATTCACTAAATTAATGAAACTGTGAAGTGATGCTTTGTGTAATAATAAATATCTTCAAATACACGTTTGAAAAGAAATGTCGACTTTAGGAGACTTTCTGCGGCCTCTGGAGCGATGCCAACGATTCGTCTGCTGGTTATTTTCGCACGTCATCCGCGAATAACTAAACATCTACCATCTTTCAATGTATCTTCCAACCGTCTCCGTCCGTTTACATGTTCATGAGAACATTATAAATTCCAAGTACTTACCACCTTTTCATTCTGCAATTTGTTCTTCAAAATAAAAGCGAATTATGAATTACAAGTAGGTACCTCTAATCGGTGGTTGCATCTAGCATTCATTTTTTCCCTGTCTAGTTTTTGTATTCCTTTGTTGGAAGTAGTAGTTGCATGGATGCATAAATAAAATGTTTTTGAAACTTGAATAAACTGGTAGGTCAAGATCCCTTTCTCATAGAATAATCCTTTGTGCGATAGTCAAAAGGCGTGTACTATTAAAGGGCGCGGTTCGGGTAGACTGGATGTGTGACAGCCGAACGGGTAATTATTATTTAATCTATGGCTTGAATACACAGAACAGGAAAACACTATCTTTCCATAATGCAATAGCTGTCAAGTTACCTCTGCATAAAATCAGTTGTATTCTACAAACATTATACCTTTAATTGGCGCGTGAAATAACATGATTATTGGCTTTACTTTTGTACATTTTTAGTATTTTATACATTTGATAAGTACTTATCTTACTTTATAATTTTTTTCTTTATCTCTTACTCCTTAGGTAAATTAAGTGCCTATCCATCAATAAATTTTTAATGCCTAATACTTTCCAGATGCTATGAAGTATTAGAGAAAGTCCTTGTCAAAAACTGTTTGCCAGAACTTCAGATACAGAAAGCGTATACCAAACCATAATTTGTACCCAGTAAACACCATTTGGCATGAGATTGTATTTTTTTTATTACACAGCCAAGGTTATAAAGAATGGGACGCTAATAAGCTACCTACTGTTTTGATTACATCGGAGGTAACCGTGCTTTGATTGAAATGCCAACCTACTTATTATTGGCATATTTTTAAATAAATCCATGCTTTTCGAAAATATAGCTGTTCTTACATGGGTTCATGCCAGCGAGCAGCTGGCAGGTGTAACTTCGCAAGAGGATGCACTTGCGTACTTGATATGGGAGAAAATACTTATTTAAAACTTGAAAGTGTTCGCCGGTTAGTTTCCAAAATGTTTAAGAGATCATATTTAAGCACAGAAGTAGTATATATTATAATATGTCTGTGTACTGTACCACAAATAACAAATGCCAAAAGTTTCTCAGATTATAGTTAGTTGCATGATGCATCCTCTTTAAATAATTCTGCGGGAAGCGACGTCTAGATTCTTGTGGCATCCAGTGGTGTTGTTGGAGTAATTTAGGAGTCAGACATGAGTCAGAATCTAGTCGGCTCATCTTGCGCCGCCATGACGCGAAGACGACGACGCAACCGCGCCCTGGTGCCTATGTGTGCGTGTTGATCACAATGCGTGCGCGCTGTCATTGCCCCAATCACGCCGCTGCTTCGCCGCCTCTTGAAACAATCAACGGAACCTGGATAATAATGTGCGCTCAATAATAACATATGACATTAACCACGTATGCAGTATGTAAATCGATATCATATTCAAACTATTATTTAATTACACACAATAGTTAGTTAGTGCTATAAAGATATTCCAAGGGCTCATAGATACAATATTAACACATATAACTACGTATATAGAGAGAACATATTACAAGAATAAAGGATTTTAGAACGTTGCCAACCCTACAATTACAATATATCCGTCTAAATGGGAGCCGTAACCAACTCCCAACATTGTTTTAGACCATTCCAAAATAATGTGGACAGTCGTTATTTACTTTATTATACGTGGAGGGTGTTGCTCTAAATGTTGATATATTAACTTTCTGAGAAAAAATAAAAATCTACTGACTCAATTTGCAAGAACATTTAAAAAAAATAAGAATGTTACTTCCTTCTGAAACTTGGTCAAGGGCCAATAAAGCCGAAGATTCTGATGCTATGATTTATTCGTAATAATATGGTTTGTGTCAATATTTTTATATTCGACTTCGAGATTCTACACAGAAAAAACTTTATACTTATTAGCGTAACATTTAAATATTTAATGTAATCTACCGTTTTGATTTCGACAACATTTCGAAGAAATAATGAATATTAATAATAGATTGGTGTTATTTCATCGATAGTAACTGCGAAGTAATTCAAGCAGGAGGTATAATTTGTAATACATATATATGAGGTAATATTTGAAACTACTCCTTCGATTTCTAGAAATCTTTCACTAATGGAATTTCCGAATATATAACTCACAGGCTAATGAGCAATAAAATAACATCTATAGGGACTCTCACGTTCTTGTGTGTATGTAATGTGTATTTTTGATAACCTAAGTAATGGACTTGCAATTAATTTCATGTTTATATAGAGAGGCTCTACCCTATATTAATAAATGATTTGTGCAATAATAAATGGTGAACTCAAATCAGTGAGTCAGTGTTGTAACAATGTCGACGGGCCCTTAGCATTGTCCCCAATAATAATAATATTGTTTCAAACATTGTCTTCGGTCACGGCACGAGCACCGTCGACGTTGCCCAGCGAAGCGCGACCGATCCGCATAATGAGATGCAGTGTTCCTCCAGATGTGGCGCAGGCGCGGCCCCAAACACTGACGCTTTTTTCAATTTTTTTTCCATTTTTTGCCATTCGTCTTTATACCATTCCAACCATGTGCGTTATTATCTCAATGCTAGACATTCACTTGTGTTACATTGCATTGAGTTTATTTAACACAAATTATTTAATACAACAACGCCCGTCATAAAATAAGTATTTCCCTTAAAATAAAATAAAGCTTTTTTTGCAAAATATTTGCTTGCAAACTAAGATTTAACTGTCATGCATCGTAAATTATTATGAATCAAGCTTTTCAACTGTATTGATTGGCTTTTGTTTGTAAAACAAAATGCAATTAATATCAATTTATCAAATAGAATTGTTATATGTTTGGGTACCCGTACCGCACATTAAATAGTAATCCTGAATATTATTATTAGATACCTAAATTTAATGACTAATATAATATATTGAACTTGTGGTATTGAGGTGAGAATAGTTATAACTCTTTTGATGCTAGTACGTCAATATTAATACGTGTATATTGAAATATGATAAAGCTCGTTGGTAAGTTTCCATCTCCGCGTAAACATTCAAATGCAGAAAGGGGCTCCAAGCTCCGGCCGCCAGGCTCGCGTTTATTTACGTTGCCTTAGTCAGAACTGTTACCTACGCCAGATGTTATTTTACGACAACTCGCCATTCAATAAACAATTTTAGTTTTTCACCCTATTCACTAAAAATTTTAAGTTTTTACACATGCTTTTATTTATCACATGAAATACAGTGGACGATTGATAACGTTAGACCTGTAGACACAGACATTAAACTCGAAAATATTATTTTGTAAGAAAAGCCAAAGAAACAATTAATCTCACGAGGAATATTATATGTCATCCGTGATTAAGGTACACCATGTGGGTTGAAGATCTACCGCCACCTACCGCACAGTTAATTATAGAATTTACATTAAAACACTTCAAGAACAATGCGCACAAAATAAAAGTCCTTTTAGGCTTCGGTCACATGTGGCACGGCGATTGTTGCAATTTCCGGACTCGCGGGCACGCCCGCGCAGCTCCATACTTCTTTACATTCCATACGAATATAAGCACTATGGGAAGTAAGGAAGCACGGAACTCGCGCAAAGCTTTAAATCTTCACTCTCCAGCACTTGTGATCTTCAGTAGTAGCAATCCATGTGGGGTGTGTGCCAACTATCTGCTAAGTATGTAGGTAACCATAAAATACTGATATCGATGTACATATGACGCCATCTCCTGGTTGAGGGCAGAACGGGGAGCACGACAATCGGCGACAACGTGGGGGTGGCAAGCGACGCGCCTGGTGGCAGCTCGCCGAGCACTGGCGGCGCGCTCGATGCGCACGCGCAGACCAGCTCTAAAAATGGAGCCAACCGGCGGAGTTCGCTTACGACTCGCGGGTACCATCCATTCCAAATTTGTATTTTCCCGAAATAGAACGGGCGGCGGGCGTCCATCGGATCGGTTACCCGTCCGTGCGTGCACCGACCTGCAGCGCGCGACGACTGGTCTAAGTGCACGACTCACGACGAAGCCTCAACGGCAGAGGAGCCGGAGTCTCTTATGTAAGGAACACCGTGGACCGCGCCGCGTGACGACCGTTTCGAAAATAAACGTGCGCGCCGAGCGGGATGCCAGCGGGCGCCACATGTGCGCTCCCGTCGGCGATCCAACCATTGCGCGCTGGAGGGGAGACTATTATTAGTTGAACACCATCCACCACTGTCACCTCCCGCAGGGTAGTCGAGCTATACATAGTTCTGATCACGAGTTCTGGCAATCCTGAGCGTTCACTGACCTCTTCTGAAACAACACCAAAACACCTACACTTCTCCTAAATCTTTACTCTACCAATACACACCAATACGAATGGCCATTTAGGTCAATTTACTCATTTTATTGTAGAGCCACTCTAATATTCAACTTCTATGAAATGTATCACTGGCCAAAGCAAAATGTAAACCTGCTTAGTTACAAAATGTAAAACTGCTTAGTTAAAATGTATGTGATAGAACATCAACTGAACAAAAATAAATAATAACCTTATGTATACAACCTCAAATATTTTTTTGCAAAATTATACATTTCTACGTCGAGAATTAAAAATTGATTAAGTTTTATATTTATGAATCAAACACAGAGTAATATTCAGCACTAGCAAATAATTAAAGCAAAAATGAATGAATAGTTTTTGGATCAGCTTTTTCTTATTTCCGCGAACGTGTATACAGAAAGCAGAAGCACAATTTGATGCGTAGAGTTTAGACCGTATCTAAGGCAATTTTTTTTCTATGTATAGATCCGTTGACTCCATGAAATTATGGCTTATCATTAAAAAGGCATCCAAAACTCCAGATTCCAAAACGCATTCTGTTGAGCATTGGAGACGATCTTATCTTGAAAGTGGATGTATATCGCTACAACTCTACCAATCTTTTTGCGAAGACTCCTTGGAAGACATTGTATATAAAGATAAAATTATGCATTCATCAATTACAATATGCACAATTATCTATTAAATCCTAACGCCTCATTTTACACTTATTCGAATTTTTCGTGAAATCTATTTCAGAGCGAGATGAGGATCCATAAATCTGACTTATTTCTCTTAGATTCTTATTGATTGATTGCATTGCTAAATATTGGTATATAAAAGGCTTAAAATGTATTATAATATGATGACTTACAATTAAGAGCTTCTATGTTTCGTGGGCTTATCATGTTAGGTAGGTACATTTTGGTGTAAATTCTAACTTTTGATAGGCATGTTGTAGTAGGGAGCATCGTGAAATGATAGTAGTTACTATCTACCGATTCTCGTCGGTCGAGTAAAGCTCGCCCCTAGCTCTCTCTACATGCCTCTACGTTCACTCAGTCAATAAAAGAATTTGGCAAACTTTCGTAGACAAACAAGTGGGACGAGAGCCAACTCATCTTTTGTCTGCTTGAAAGCGGTTTTGTTAGCATTTCGAATGTTTCAAACTATACAACAACAAGTACCTATGCTCTTACATTCTAACGTTAATCTGCACAAACTATATATTTTTAATATTTTATAACCAGTAGTATTACATCGGATATTCCCATGGTATCCGCATAGGCAAACCAAATATTATTTTAATATCGGTATTATGGTCTGTGGATTTCCGAAGCCCATGGATCAACGCTCGCGACTGTATATTTCTGGAAGTTCAATTCAACTTCAACAAAAGTTCAACCTTTAGGGGGTGATATGAGCTGTTTATAGCGTGTGTGATAAATCTTTCTGCATATTCAGCACAAGACTTCAACCATGTAGGTACCTATATATAATTTGTTGAAGTTGTGTTGATCTCGGCAGTTTTCATAGTTGCTGCCAACATTTTCACATACCTATTTAAATTATCCAAACAAAGTTGATTGATAATTTTCTAGGAGTAATACAAAGTAATCCTTGGTATGTACTTCAAATATATTTTCGAACACCTCATTCGTTACCCAAGCATTAAAACTCCTGAGAGCAACGCCCTACGTAATAAAACCTCTCATAAAATATTCAGCTGTAATCAAACTGCTATCAAGTTACTAATTTGCCCGATCTGTAAGAAATGTTTAAATTCTGTCTACATACTAATGAGGCCATTGATCAGAGCATAAACCCATTTTCATAAAATGTTAAAAGAGTCCAGTTCAAATACTGGACTCTAGATCTGGATACTGAATGAATTAGAAATGATCGCACAAACAAAGCGATCGAAGATTAGAGCTAGTTTAGAAACTGAATAAAATCTTCTATTACAATTTAATTTTTTTTTATTCAAGCGTGAGTTGTCTGTAAAATAGTAGAAGCCCCAAGAAGATAAAGCAGAGTGTCACAACAAAATACCTTTGTATTACTGGCATGAATAGAGAATGAAAAGTGAATTCTCAAATGTAGAATTCTCGGAAAAAAAATAGGTAAAAGAATAAACTCACCAACTGTCACATTGGCATTTAATAATCTTCGGTGAAAAGTAGGTGTTTTTATTTCAACACCTCAGCCTACCGGGATTATAAGCGTGAGCATATGCATATATATGATTAGGTATAAAACCTGTACCCCGGTATCTCTCTAGATTAGAATCTGGTTTCTTCCTCACACAGTGGCGCTGAAAACACTTATCAACATAGAAACAACAAGGAAGCTACAAGTTTGTATGTACATATTCATAGATGCAGCATAGCGCACCTTAATGAAGAGCTAACATAATGGTATACAGGGTTTCCCAGGGGCTGGCGTTAAAACGACACCTGGTGATTGGGCAAGACATAATACCTATTAGAGGAATACTAATAAAATGATACATACTTTTTAAACTATAGGCATTTAAAAAAACTAAATGTTCTATACTTTGCGCTAGCATTTCAACTCCGGTTACATTTTTTTTTTCTAACTTGAATAATGCTTCTGTTTATTTTTGCACATAATTTTGCATGTTGGAGAAGTGACTTTAAAAGTACGAGCATTTATTGAATTGCGCATATTTTTAACAATTTACCATAGTTTGAAAATATGTTATTTCGATTTTTTTCGTCACTCGGTTTCGTTTTGTCGTCAGCTCCTGGGAAACAAACATCCTGTATATAGATGAACGTTATTATGTGGATTGTTGATGAGTAGGCATGTCCTTAATTACGTAATACCATTGCTTCCATAAGATCCGCTAGTAGGATGGTTAGTGTAGTAAGCAAAGTATTGTGGTGGCGCTGTGCGCAGAGCAGCCGGCCGTCCAAAGAGCATCTGTTGAATATTAATGCGACATTGTTATTGGCCACTAGTGTTCGCTGCTGCCCCAATCGCACATTTCCATAACTTACTATTCTGGATCCGTGGGGATTCAGCTAGCTGTGTAGGAATATGATCACTTGGCCACTCATATTTGCCGTGTAAGATTCTGTACCATCACGACAATGTGTAATGTAATACTTATTCATTATGGAATCTTATTACACGTAGTTCGACCGCAATAGAGTCTCTCGATGACTCGTTGATTCAGAACATATCACACAGACCCATTATTTAAAGACGTCAAATTTGTACAGAAACAGAAACCTATAAAATCTATCACGAGGGCCTGTTGACGTAGTAAAAATGTATGGGAATTACATTTATGTCACGTGACTGATTAATGTCATTTCCAAACATTTTGTGTCGTTTCTACTAACGAAGCGTCAGGATAATGTTACTTTGTCTAGGCCTACAGTAGTACTAAGTTTAATTTGACACTCGTAGCTCTACCAGTTGGGTATTCGCATTCACATTTAAAAAAAACACACTTCGTTTTTCTAAAAGTGTTAAGTTTGCTCACGATTTATATAAAACTTCTTGCTATATGAACACAATTGTCAACCACACTGTATAAAACTTCAATGGCAATTTTATTATTGTTATTTTAATGTTACTTCTGACTGAATGTTCGTAGCAACTTGTGTCAAACAATTTTAAAGGCAAACGATTATGTAGTGGCTAAAAATAAAAAGAATATCTCCAGGAACCGGAACCAGATGTCGGATTTAACAGTTTTTTACTTATATTTCTCTATAATTGTACTATCATGCTCTTTCTATTGGGAACATAATGTTGCTACTATTTGACAGAAAGTTTTATTATTAAACTAGTCAATTCGTAGTAAGTACAAGGCTGCTCATTAACCCTGGGCAAACTTTTACCCCCTTATTACGAAACATAGAATGAGACACTCCTTGATTTAAAGTAGTCTCCATCTCTTTCTGCGATACAGATTTAAAAAGGGATGGACATGGGCATACGTTTCTTATGTGATTTATGTTGTATTTTTAAAATTGTATAATGATTATGACAAGTGAAATTACTGAGTTTCTTGCCACGTTCTTCTCAGTAAAAGCAACCTTCCGAACCTGGCAGTAGCATGTATAATATTGAATAATTATGTCATTCGGACGATTTGAAAGAACGTTGTTAAAGGTCTTATCGAATAAAGATATTTTTGAGTTTGAGTTTTAGTCCGAGTTTAGTCTAATCTTCATCGGCCTAATTACAAAACATGGTATAATTTGTATTGTAGTATAAGAGGATTATTATTAATTTTTTTCCGTCTGTTTGTAACATAACAATATTGTAACATATTTAAATAAAGAACATGCCACCCATACTACTTTGGTCATTTAGGTACTGGCAATATAGGTAGGTAACCTTTACGTTACATTGTTTACCTGTGTAGACTAACAGCTACTTTACTTCTACTTGATTCCCAATCTTCACTTCAGCAAAATGTAACGCAACACATCCCTACTTGAAGTGAATTTAAAACTTACACCACCGCAGGTTTCAATTTATGTGTTCCAATACTTTACGTGTGACGACTACATAGATATAGCAAGTAGTAGGCACATTAGAAATATGGACCTAATACGTGATATGTTATTATTCGTAATGGAATCATAACCTTTTCCACTAAAGACGGATACACACAATAATATTATCATCTTGTAACACTTTCGTGATTGTTAATCACATCTCAACGTTTGTAATACTATAAGCAGGTGCTATAACAACTTATATCGCTTGATTACTTGCATTTTTTTCTGTAGGCATTTTACACCTGAACATATGAAAATTAAATCACTAAATTCTACATACCTGCCGCTTATAACGGTTGTGATGGATATTTAAAATTTGTGAGTACAATTTGACTTGAGTACCGTTTGCGAGCGGGAATTGTAATCAGATTGATTCAGTTGCAGAGATATTATAGTGCGTCATAGATGACGTATATATAGACGCATCTCTACAAAAAGAGAAATATAAGTCGGTAATATAAAGAGGGGAAAGGAAACAACATTTCATATTAAGGACGAGTGTATACTGTCACATCGGATCTTTATGTCAATTTTGTATGGAGATCTCTTATGATCAAATAAGAGAGAAGACGGGGTTTCACGGAATACGCTTGGGATCTACCTACCTACCTACATAAAAAGTAAGACGGGTATTTTAGAATGACGATGCCGGTAAAAGGAGCCGGCGACAGTTGTTGATTAAAATCCCTCTTTTGTTCACTTTCATAACAAAGAGAACAACATCAATTAAATCATATAACTATCATAATTAAATTGGGGTCGATTAACGAACTAATTAAATTTTCAGTGACGAATGAATCGGCAGTTTAATTTAATTGAATCGATGCGTATATTACAAAACACTGTGAACTCACCATGCCTTATGTATTTGAACGCAAACAAATAAATTCCGTTTGTATTATTGTTTTAGTTCACTTTATTGCGATGCTGTTGCGAGGTAAAACACCAAGTTAATAGCAAGAGAGAAGGATCTAGTTGTAGTTTGGGATAAGAGAGCAGGAGGGCAGGGGCCCAGGGCTAAGATCGGCGCGGTAGATGGGCGCGCGGCGCGGGCGCGCGGCTCGTCGCCCGACTGCGGGCGCGCGGGCAAGCGTCGTCACTGCAAACTACGCTTGACCTTATTTAATTACTTCGTTGGTTATTACTCTTTCAATGTATGTATTAACATGCGTAACCGCCTAATTTATTGTTGCCATCCATGCCGTTAAAATGTCAACTCTTCGCTGCTGGGCCCATTCTATGTTCAATAGGTTCCTACCTATTTCGAGACGATTGAACTTCAATCTAGCAAACCATACTATTGTTAATAAGTAAACGACATAAATAGGATCATAAAAGTCTATGATGTTGCATGCGTTCATAGGCTACAGTAGCCGGTCACCGGATTGTAGGTACGCTTATGATAACTTAATATAAATTTTGATGTAAACTCTCCGTTTTTATCTCATCTTACTCAGACCCTTTTGACCAAGGATAAATTTACTTTAAGAGAAACCTTGGGTATATGAGAAACATTAACTATTATTACTATTTGTAAGAAATCTTATACATTATTTTCTAAATATATCCCAATAGATTATTATTGACTATTCTATTTCATAATACTAAATCATACTTTTCCATAGGTGAAAAGGGTGAAATAGATGAAACATTTTGTTATAATAAACCAAATATGAAATTTATTATAGGTAGGCACACTGCCGTAATTGTAATTCCAAAATGGCAGATCATTCAAGATGGCGGAATAGTTATTTTTTTCTACACTGCGGTATGAAATGAAAGGGCTTGCTAGGGCAACACTTTTATTACGCCATTTTCATAAAAGACGTTTTAATTTTTATTTGAATTTTTTTCATGAACTTATTATCTTTCAAGAAATATTAATTTCTGTATGTATGTGGACCTGACACACACATATTTCACCATTCTGCGTTGATAGTTTCTTGTTAATATGTGAGTCAGTCGATAAGGTTTGCCTGATCCTTAAGAAGATAACTGTAACTAAGTATGCATTATTATAAAAAAAACATTTTTTTTCAAAAATAATCCCTTTTTACTTTTACGACCGTTACAAAAATGCAGAGTTCGCAATGTTGTAGGCACTTACTTGATCTATTTCTGTACAGGTTCGTCTACCTCGAAGTGTTTCTGAAATGGGTCTCTGCATGACTGTTGACTGTTTCGCTCGATTGAAACTAAGTAGCATTTTCATTCAAACATAGTTTCTCACAATCTCAGCATCTATTGATTACACAATTATACCTTTCACTGATTGTGTCTGAATTATATTCGGATTCTAAACATTTTGTTAATCCTCAAAGAAGCCAAGGCAAATGTTTTCAAATGAGACCTCAAAATTAATGGTGCCCAATTATTTTACCTAAAAAAATGTACGTACCAAGCCTCGGCGGGAGCATTTTGTAGCTAGTTTTTAGTCGCAAGTATATCATATGCAGAGCCACGTGGGGGCAGACAACGTGATTCAAAGTTTTTACAACAGAGGACCCCCAGTAGATAGCGTGCATCAATTTGATTAATTAATCGTTTAAGCGCATCGCACTATTTTGATTAAACAAACACCAGTTTGTTTAATTAGGCTGCATTCCTTCCTAGCTTACCACCGAGAACCCTTTCAACAATGGACCGAATCGAACCGAACCAAGAACACGTGGCGTCATACAAATGGTTTACTTGTAGCTATGAAAAATTATTAGATGTAGATTAGAATGGGTTTAAAGGTGATGCTACAGATGAAGCAGCCAGAAATTAGCAAACTTGAGGTGTTTCTTAAATCATGCTGTGTTAATTGCAGTGCAATGAAGATAATGCTGGGCAAGCTGCCCCGCGCGTGGATCGTGGACGACGCGAAGGACGACGGGTACACGGCGCTGCACCTGGCGGCGCTCAACAACCACGCGGAGGTGGCCGAGCTGCTGGTCCGCGGCGGCGCGCGCCCCGACCTCCAGAACGCCAACCTGCAGACCGCGCTGCACCTCGCCGTCGAGCGCCAGCACACGCAGATCGTGCGCCTGCTTGTCGCACACGGCGCGGACCTCAATATATGCGATAAAGTAAGTCTACCCTTATTCAGCGCTGTTTTTTATACAAACAAGAAACTTTGGATATAAAGATCTCCTAGTTTGCGGAATTCAAATCTCCTCATGAGATATGTGTGGATAAGCCTATCGCGAAGCCTATCAGAAAGGTGTTTTTTATAAATATCAATTTAGACTTTTCTAGCGTATTTTTTGCACTATTCGTATCGTCCTTAGGTACGACAATATCTATCAAAATATTTCAGCTTTATCGGTTAAGCGATTAAAACATTGGAAGACAGCGTACTAATGTAGATATCACAGTCGGACGGATTCCGTTCTAATACGACAGAATAAGGGGTGGTGTAGGTCCCTAATAGTAGAATGACACGAAGCATTGTGTATGATGTGTTAGGACGGCGACACGCCATTGCACGAGGCTTTGCGGCACCACACGCTGCAGCAGCTGAGGAGACTGCAAGACGCTCGCGACGCGTCGTTGCTCACCGGGCTCGCGCATGCGCATGACAAGAAGTCCTCCGCCTCTATCGCCTGCTTCCTAGCTGCTCACGGAGCTGATCTAACCGTCAAGAACAAGAAAGGTACTCTTAACAAGCATGCTTACGTTCTACCAGTCATTCATAAAATTACGACTATCGACTTCACTTACTTACACATATCTATATATAAACGTATCATGAATCTACTTTCAAAATCATCGATTATAATTTCAGGCCAAACACCCCTAGACCTGTGCCCTGACCCCAACCTGTGCAAGACTTTGACGTCGTGTCGTAAGGAGGGTGCGGGAACGGGCACTGGCGTAGATAATGCAGCGGCAGAGAGTGAGCCGGCGGTGACAAGCGTCGGTGGTGCGGGAGGCACCGGTGCCGTTGGAGGCACCGGTGCCGTTGGAGGCAGTGGGGTCGTAATTGCCAACAACAGTGCCGTAAGCAATACCGCTGCAGTGAGCAGCAGTGGAGCGTCGAGCGCGGGATGTGTGGCTAGCGGTGGTATCGCGGCGAGCACGAGTGCTGGAGTGGAGGGCAGTGCGGCTGAGGAGCCCGGCACCGAGGAGTGCCTCGTGTGCTCGGATGCCAAACGCGACACCATGTTCCGCCCCTGTGGCCACATTTGTTGCTGTAGCGCGTGCGCTTCAAGGGTAAAGTTTTTTATATACATACATATGCGCACGCCTGTGTTCCCCGAAGGGATAAACAGAGGTGTTGTAATAAATACACCCACTTTTCACCAAAATTTATTAAGTGCCAACGTGACAGATGGTGAGCCTATCGCCGTCTCAGCTCAGGGTCGGTACATACCTCTATGAATAACTTCTCAGATATATGCAGGTTTCCTCACTATTTTTACCTTCACCGTAAAGTACGTGGTGTGAAATCAATGCACATAAGATTTTTAGAAAGACTCATTGGTACAGGCCCCTCTCAAACCCCAAGGCCATCTCAGCTCTCGTTTTTTTTTCAATTCAAGCAAATTGTATATGGATAATATAGTTGCATGCTATGTGAATACTTCATGAATGTAATATGTTACAGGTGAAGAAGTGCCTGTTATGCCGCGCGGGTGTGGTGTCCCGCCAGGCGGTGGGTGAGTGCGGCGTGTGCGGGTGCGCGCGCGGCGGGCTGGCGCTGGGCCCGTGCGGCCACGTGTGCGCCTGCGCCGCCTGCGCGCCGCTGCTGCGCCGCTGCCTCGACTGCCGCGCGCCCATCCACCCGCCGCACGCGCCTCACCCGCCCCCCAACAACAACAACATACATGGTCGTGCCCCCTCTACTCCTGCTCATCTTAGATGCTGGCCTTACCAAACGAAACTACCCAATCGAGAATGCAGACGAGCTTAAAAACACCACCATGGATCTGATAAGAATCATACACACCAAATTTAAGAACTTTATTGTATGGTCGACAATGAAAGGGCTTTTAAAATTTTGACAATTAATCCTGGTCTTTTTTTATCAGGCCAATGACGCCGGCAGCATGGTCGATTTGGTCTAATTAAGTAACCAGACGCATCGCTGATCCTTCTTCAATTTAGGAGCGATGCTCTTGTCGGTGAAGCTGACGCCACTCTTGGCAGTTTTGGACACAATCTTGATAAATCGTTATAGTAGAATTTGCTCGTTACAGTGGAGAAGGAGAGCAGCGGCAACCTGGCGCAGGTGCAGGTGAACAAGGGTCAGCCGGGCCCGGCGCCCAGCGCGCCGCACTACATGAACAACGGCTCGCGCTTCAACGCCGCCCCCGCCGCGTCCCCCGCGCCCCCCTCCCTGGGTCCCCCCGCGCCCCCCGTCGTCCCCGCGCTTTCCGCCGCGCCCCTGCCCGCCCCCGCGCCGCCCGCACCACCCGCGCCGCCCGCTGACGTACAGAAACTCCAGCAGCAGCTACAAGACATCAAAGAACAGGTAATATGATAACGCATGCTCCCTTCAATTTACACCAATCAAATGCCATCCGAAGTGGGAATTCGCAATCTCAGGATAAACGCAAATAAACCGGATAAACTGACTGGCGAGACTTGACAGATTTTCTTACGCTTCTTTTCTGGCTTGATACAGTATTGCTGCCAAAGATGTTTGAAAGAAATGATGATTACACTCCGAGCCATAAAAAATCAAAATTACTCTATGTATCAGTGTTAATACACACCCATAACGACAGTGATACGCGCAGTAAGTAGTAACTATGCCACCAAACGACACCAGCTCCTCGGAATAAATGTTTGAATATATTTTATTACAGATAATTGATTAGTGAAAGGATACTTGGGAATGTAATATCTTAATTTGCATTGCAGACGATGTGCCCCATCTGCCTGGACCGGCTGAAAAACATGATCTTCCTATGCGGCCACGGCATGTGCCAGATGTGTGGCGACCGCATCACCGTGTGCCCCATCTGCCGCAAGCAGGTTGAGAAGCGCATCCTGCTCTACTGACCGCGCTTACCTTCCTTTGACATCCACTAAATATGCTGCGTTTCATACTAATACTCATGCCAACGCCGTATACCCCTAGGAAAGCCGTGAGTCTACTTTTATTCCATTCTAAACATAAGTATGTAGATAGTTTTGAAATCACTTATTGAATTCCTAGGCCTTCTGACTCTGTCGTTACTGTCGATAAACGTGCCACAATGACGCGGTAGAGTTTCTATGACTTTGTGATTTTTATTATATTTTTCAATACGGCAAGCAAACGATATAGTTAGTTTGTTTTTTATTATCTTGAACGTAATTTGATGGAAACAATTAGCTCTGCATTGTGTTCATAATTATATAAATATGTTAGTGGAATTACCTATATAATATTGAATAATTCTACAATACTATTATATTATATTGTAACGTAATCTTTGAAACTACTCATCCGATTTATCAACATATTTAGAACATTCTGGGTAAATGTAGGTAGGTCGCAAGCGTAAGTTTGCTATGTAAGTAAGAAAATAACGACTCGAATTTAAAAGGCTTGCGAAAGAATGATTGCCCACACAAACATATTATCTCATGCCTATTATGATATAATTTTAAAGCGGATAATTATCTAGGCCCTTAGATTCTTTTGTACATCTCCAGCTCCAGAGATTTTAATATAATATAACATTACGAATTCAACGTTATTAAACAATATGCAATGAAATACATTATTATATTTTTATTGTTACGTATTGTTGTGATATTGTACTTGTTGGATTTCTATATTTTGTAGGCATGTTACTATTAATTATTATTTTCTTTAATGTAATGTCTGTTTAATTGAATTAAGTTCTCGTATTTAAGATATTATTGTTATTAAATTATAAACTGCGATGCATGCATGAATAAAAATGTGCGTAAAATAAGCGATATATTCGTGAAACATATTATCTATGAATTATGGGCAAACTAAGTCTGAATAAAATACTTATCTGAATATTATAATATGAATGATTTCTATGAAACATTATTTACAATTATATGTAACACCGTTTTTACCCTTTTAGAATAATAATTAATACCTAGTGGAGAGCAATTGTAGGTAATTATACCTACAAATTAGTTAATAATGGTGCTATTTTTCAACTGGCTAGGTACGGCTCACATTTTTAGGTCGTAGAGCGTATTGGGCACCACACATCAGTTATTTCTTAAAAAAATAAAATACTTTCTAATTTCGACAAATAAACCTTTAATCGCAATAAACATAATAATAACAACATACGCGCGCACGGAGTGCAGAAGCGCGATGTAGTTCAATGACAGTTCAGAAGCCCTACCATGAGCTCACTACCATTATAGTTCGACTTTGTGAAATTGGCAGATTTATACACGTCATACACATTTGTCTCTTAATATCAGTCAAAGTATCATGGCAATAAGAGCGCAGGGTTGAAGCCGTAGTGTGGCCATACTCATTGGGCTATCTAGGCAGAGTAGCCAGGTAACAGGTGTGGGTGTATGGCGGGCGCGGGAGTTGGTTGCGGCGCGCGCAGGTCGACGATGTGCGCGAGCGCGGCGCGGTCCCGTATGAGGTCGCGCGTCAGGTCGTGCACACGGAACGACAGGTGCAGCTCGCGAGCCAGCTCGCTCTCCTCCACACGCCGGCAGTCCTTACACATCACGAATACTGAATCAACTAAGTATTTCGGCACGGAACGGCGATTCTCTCTATGCCGAGTCGCGTTACGACGTGTCGCACGCTCATAGGTATTATAAACTAGAGAAGCCGCCCAGCTACGCACGGGTAAATTTGAATGAACCAACTGTTAATCTAAACGGTCCAGAGAATTTCATCGAAATGAATCCTGCTGTTTACTACGTACATACACACATATGCTCACGCCTGTATTCCCCGAAGGGGTAGGCAGAGGTGTTGTAATCACAACACCCACTTTTCACCGAAGATGATAAAGTGCCAACGTGACAGATGGTGAATCCATCGCTGTTTACTAATTCAGCAATAACATTCTTATACGTTGGTTAGTCAATGGTACCTAAGTTTAGAATATAAATATATAAGGTATTGATAGGTTTATTGTAAACTATTGATGTTATATACTGAATATGTTAATCTTCAAAATTGGTTTATTTTAATACTAGTTGCCACGGCTGGTTGGTAGCTGTTTAAATTCAACATACCTTGTAGTACAACGCCGACAGACCCTCCAGCTCTGGCCGCGTGCCGCAGTACAGTACCGTGCTCGCAGCTTGCTTCTGCAATACCAACCACAAAGGTATAAATATGTTTACCTGTGTTTTTCAGAATACTCTAGAAGGAATTATTCTCTTCTCAATATAGATATATAGTACCAATGTAAACTCACAATAGACTTGCTGAAAGGTTTCATAATACTGTAGAGGGCTTCATACGGCCACCAGTTGCGGCACAGACGAGTCTTGACAAAGGAGCCGGGGTGCGCGCAGAACACTGACTTGCCTGTGTTCAGCCATCGATAGCCCAAGTAGTGCATCGCCAGAATACCACACAGCTTCGATATGTTATAAGCTTTAATAGAGGTGTACTGGTGTTCAGGGAGTGATACTAGTTCTTCTGTTGGCACTAACTTGTCTTTCAGAGACCAATTAACATTTCTGTAATGCGTATTAAACGTGTACGTAAATAAGGTAGTCATTTTATGAGTCTGTCTCTGTCCGTCTGTATTTTATGCGCAGTTACTCCCAAAATTTTCACTGAGCGCTCATAACTTGAAACGGCATTAGTAGGTAATAAGTATTTATAGTAAGTAAAACCTATGAGACTCCGAAGAAACAAACACCACACGCACGTTCGGTGCCAGAATGCTGTCAATATTCATGAGCAAGTAAAACTGACTCAAGTAATTAACTTGGAACGTCGTTTCCAATAAGTCGTCCGTCAGCGTCCAGGGCAAACCAAAAATGCCTCCATTCAAAATCACGATATCGATTTTTCTGAAAACATATTTAAAATTTAACTCAAGATTCACAATCCCTAATTCGCAAAACAGGTTCCTAAAAGACCGGGTTTTAGTAAAATTACTGTTTATCAATTACAAACTTTTGTTTATTAGGTACATAAAATAACGCTCCAAATGTAGCATGATGTCGGCCACACAAAATAATTGGAGAAGGTCCTCCTGAACTCCTCCAAGAACTCCTGGTTCCAATGGTGGAATTTGATCAGTTTAATCGACAGGTGCCTGCATGACATCCCGTAAGACTTAAAGTCTCATTTTAGCTACCTACAATCCAACTTATTTAGAACAAACTTTATACCCCCTTATTACAAACTAACCTAAGATGATCATAGATTTAGGTACGCAGTGCTATCTTTTCCACGATTAGAATTTCGAAAGAGATGGATATAGTTTTAGTCTGAGAGATTAGTCTAGCCATGGTTTAAGCCATGTTTTGTAATAAGGGGATAGTATTCATCCAAGAAACCACATTGCTTTATTCCCACGGGATACGATAAATACCTGCTTAGGTTATTGACTTACTTGTTATCTTTTATAATTTCATCCGCACATCTTTTCACAGATTTCAAAGATGCCAGATTTATTTCGTAAAATTGTAGGAGATTGTAATTATTGCAAACACTTTTGGTAACATTACTAGCTGCGTATGTGTTGCGACAAGCCGCCAGGACGGAGCAATTACGCGAACTTAGACATCTGGCCATTTCCAATCCAATGCCGCTGTTCGCGCCAGTTATCAAACACGTGGAGCCCGACAGATCGAGGTCCTTTGTCACCTATAACATGCCATAAGTGTAATGAGACCAATATAGTATAAGGGCCTCTATACTTAGGCCTCACTCACACACTCCAAAGTACCTAATTTTGAAAGCACCAAATCTTTGATTTTCTATTACTTAGGTGAGTGCTGCACATTGATCGAATCATAACTAGGTACATTTGCCGTCACGAGTAAAGAACGCGAAGAGAAAAATAGTTGGCATACTGCGCATGTTTTAATTCGCCTCGCGCCATACATATAGACAGAGACAGACTCATAAAATTACTACTGCACATTCAAATCTACTCGTTCTTAACTCATGACGGGACCAGTAGGTATAGATAAGTCTGCAGGTAGGTAGGCGGGTATTTTATGTTTGGTAGGTACCTCTCACAATTCTCATGACATCCCGCATAAAATACCTACCTACCCACCGACCCAAGTAGGTAGTAATGCGAGGCACTTCTGTGTAGGTAAGAGCTTACTCACAAAAGAAGAAAGTTAGGTATTAAATATATATTATAGACGTCGCTACCAACCTTTTACTTAGTTGTAGGTCTGCTATGCAAGATTACCTAAACCTGCGCAGCAGAGTGGACGGCCGCTGCGCATTTGGCACAGAAAGAAAAAAGATCCTACTAATAAATGCATACGGATGAACCTACTCTATCAAATTCTGTCTGCCCAACTGTGACAATCCATTGAGCCCATATTAATAAATTATGTTACGGGACAGCTGAAAGATAAAACCTCGTCTACTCAGCATGAATTAAGTACTTACTTACCTAGGTAAACGCCAAGCACGTCGTCATTTCCTAATTTTCCTATCTCTCATTAAATTCGAAGGTATGTAGGTATAGTTACCTCATCAGCAGTCGGTCCATGTATACGAATAAAGTCTAATTTATTTACAGCGTTCGAAAAGCTCTCTAGAAAACTGTTATTTCTTGTTAGTGTCCCAAATAATGCTTTATTCATTATTGTAGTTATTGAATAACTGGAAAATTAGTATCTTTTTAGGCTGGTTAGCAGTTCCTTTTACATAGGTTGATTGTAAGTATTTTATATCTAGTTCTGATGACTCATACAGTCATCTTCTACATAGGTACGTACGTAAAATAGGGTCTATAGCTTTAAGTGTGCCAAAGGTAAGATATTCAATATATTACTCAATTAAGTTAGTACCGTTTGCATAACTTTATGTAAAACATAATTACCTACCAACGATTAAAATTAAACATATTTCTTTTGAAGCGCGCCGCAATTCTTCGGAATCTCGATCAAAGAAATATAACGTATTTATTCAAATGACAGAAAACTAGTGGCAGTAGCAGTCAGTACCTATGTAGATAGTTGGTCGGTACCATGGAGGAACCATCATCAAATTTGAATATAGAATAGAAAACCATCGTACTTAAATCTAAACACAACTGGACACTATCCGGTTTTCCAGCTTGTGTCCAGCGTCTAAATTGAGACGTTTGATTTGGTGTCGTCCCTTTTCACGCTCTATAACATAGCTATCTGCCTCTTTCTTTAGTCGCAAAAAACAAATCACATCGATAGAAGACATAATTATTATATATTTTACTGATATTTTTCTATCTTCAAAAATCCTCATTTATAAAAAGGATAGTAAAAGTTATCTATTAAATCTCCATAGTTAATGTTAATGTGTCTATGGCTCTGTCAGTTGAGTTATGTCAATTGTCAATCATTTATGTCATCTTCATGTTGTTGACATGTTTTGTTTCATTCAATTTATAATTATTCAATTATAAAATTACTAAGAGTAGAACAAAAAAATTATCAACTATTATTGAAATTAAAGGTTGTTTGTCTCTTCATCTTTTACACACGATTTGAATAAGACTGACGTAGCGATGAGCAAGTCTTATAGCAAGCGTCGACATTCGTCTTCTAGTTCAAACAGCGAAGAAGAGAGTCGTCGCAAAGACCTGAAAGAGCGCGATGAATTCACTAACAGGCTGAAGAAGCGTGATGAAGAAAAGGTCCGCAAGGTTACTGAAACTTCCAGTAAAAGATCTTATGAGGAAGCAGCGAAACGACTCAAACTCGAAGCTGAAGATAGAGATAAAATATTGCCAAAGCTGCGCATCCAATCGCGAAGGAAATATTTAGAGAAGAGAAAAGATGATAAAGTTGTAGAGCTAGAAGCTGATATAGCCGATGATGAATATCTTTTTGATGAGAGCATGTAAGTTTCTTATACAAAAAAAAAAAATTTTTCTTACTTTCTAAATAATCATCTCAATATATTTATACTTTTGAGGTGTTGTTACAACACCGACATTTCATTAAAGGATGAGTCCGTTGTCATCTCAGGCACTACACATCTATCATAGTATTAAGTCTCAGACATATGCAGATTTCCTCGCTATGTTTTACTTCACTGTAAAGGATGTGGGCTGAAATGACTGCACTTAAATTTTTAGGAAATCTTGTTGGTGCAGGCTGCTGGGATTCGAACTTGTGTTGCTTCTGTAGCAGGCAACTGCTCAAACCACATGTCTGCCTCTTGCCATTGTATTAAATGTATAAATACTGTTTGACAAAATTTCAGTTTGACTAAGCGGGAAAGAGAAGAAAGAGAACATAAAAAAACAATATTACAATTAGCGAAAGAGCATGAAAAAGCCCGTGAGTTGGAGAATGTACAGAGGTATCACATGCCTCAGGATTTGGGGAAAGGGGAAAAAGGTATGCTACCATAAAATTGTTGAATTAACTTGAATCCTTATTATTGAGTCTTTATTGTAAGTTGCCTATGTTGATTTTTTTACAGGAGAATACATTGAAGTTGATGAGAATGAAAAGTTACCTCACTCAGAGCAACGCAAATGGGAACAAGAGCAAATCAAGTCAGCATTCTTTAAATTTGGTGCAAAAGATGCAAACCAAAAAGATGAATATGAATTGCTACTGGATGAGCAAATCGACTTCATACAAGCTCTTCAGCTGGAAGGCAACAAGGAGAAGGAGAAAGAAGAGAAATCAGCATATCAAAAGCTGCGTATGAGCCTTGAGGAGACTAAGAAGTCACTCCCAGTTTATCCATTCAGGGAGGCATTGATTGAAGCTATTAGGTCTTATCAGATATTAATTGTTGAAGGAGAGACTGGGTCTGGTAAAACTACACAAATACCACAGTATCTACATGAAGCTGGATTCACAGAAGATGGCAAGAAAATTGGTTGCACTCAACCAAGGCGTGTGGCTGCTATGTCAGTGGCAGCCCGTGTTGCCCAAGAGATGAATGTGAAACTTGGCAATGAGGTTGGTTACAGTATTCGATTTGAGGATTGTACTTCTGACAGAACTGTTATCAAGTATATGACTGATGGTACATTGCACAGAGAATTCTTATCAGAACCAGATTTAGCCTCGTATAGTGTCATGATCATTGACGAGGCTCATGAGCGCACATTGCACACGGATATACTGTTTGGCCTTGTAAAAGATATTACTAGATTCAGACCTGACTTAAAATTATTAATTTCAAGTGCTACATTAGATGCTGAGAAATTCTCAAATTTCTTTGATGAAGCTCCTATTTTCAGGATACCTGGCAGAAGATTCCCTGTAGATATTTACTACACCAAGGCACCAGAAGCTGATTATGTGGATGCCAGTGTTGTCTCTGTATTGCAGATACATGCCACACAACCCCTCGGAGATGTATTAGTTTTTCTTACTGGACAAGAAGAAATTGAAACTTGTGTGGAAATGTTACAAGAAAGGACCAAGAGAATAGGAAAAAAACTAAAAGAGTTGATGATATTGCCTGTCTATGCAAACTTGCCCAGTGACATGCAGGCAAAAATATTTGAACCTACTCCTGAAGGAGCTCGGAAAGTAGTATTAGCTACTAATATAGCTGAAACATCATTGACTATTGACAATATTATATATGTTATTGATCCAGGTTTTGCTAAGCAGAATAATTTTAATTCTAAGACTGGAATGGAAAGTTTGATGGTAGTCCCTATATCTAAAGCATCAGCCAACCAACGGGCTGGTCGTGCTGGAAGAGTAGCACCAGGCAAATGCTTCAGGTTATACACAGCTTGGGCATATAAATATGAACTAGAAGACAACACCGTACCTGAAATTCAGAGAATAAATTTAGGAAATGCAGTGCTCACTTTAAAAGCACTTGGTATAAATGACCTCATACACTTTGATTTCCTTGACCCGCCACCTCATGAAACACTTGTGCTGGCATTAGAGCAGTTGTATGCTTTGGGTGCACTCAATCACCATGGGGAACTGACCAAAGCTGGAAGGCGGATGGCTGAATTCCCCACAGATCCTATGTTGGCAAAAATGCTTCTAGCTAGTGAAAAGTAAGTCAGACGCTTCTGTCCCACTGTTCAACTGGTTGAGCAGTAAGACATTGCTTGCATTAAGTACTGAACATTTTATGCTCTATTGCTCAACTGGTTGAGCAGTGAGTACATCAGAATGTAATATGATGGGTGTTTATTACCCATTGCTCAACTTGCTGCAGTTGAGCAATTTGAGTTGATCAGTGGGGCAGTAGCAGATTCAATTAACATGTGTTTCTAAAAGTTAGCTGGATTAGATTATATTATAGCCAACTAAATGTCTTCATATTTTGCAGATATAAATGTTCAGAGGAAATTGTTACAATAGCTGCCATGTTATCAGTAAATAGTGCAGTCTTCTATAGACCAAAAGATAAGATAATCCATGCAGATACAGCCCGCAAGAACTTTTTCCACCGCAATGGAGATCACCTAACACTCATGAATGTGTACAATCAGTGGGCAGGTTCAGAGTACTCAGTGCAATGGTGCTATGAGAATTTTGTTCAATATAGGTCGATGAAAAGAGCGCGCGACGTGCGCGAACAATTAGTAGGCCTGATGGAGAGGGTGGAAATAGAAATGGTTTCCAGTGTGTCCGATGACACTAACATTCGAAAAGCTATAACAGCTGGCTACTTTTATCATATAGCAAAATTTTCCAAAGGAGGACATTACAAAACTGTAAAACATAATCAGGTATGTATAAAAATGATTCTGGAACTGCAGCATTGGAAAAAATATTGAGTCCTTTGTAAAGCATACCTTACATGTAATGTTGTTTAATATTCTATTACACATTGTATGGAAACTGTCCAACAGATTTGATAGTCCTCATCTTCACATATTTTTCAAGTTGCAATATTTTTTTTGTTTCAGACTGTCATGATACATCCAAACAGTGCACTATTTGAGGAGCTGCCTCGGTGGGTGATTTACCATGAGCTGGTATTCACATCAAAGGAGTTCATGAGACAAGTCACAGAGATTGAAAGCAAGTGGCTTCTTGAAGTGGCTCCTCATTATTATAAGTCTAAAGAGTTGGAAGATTCAACAAACAAAAAGATGCCCAAAACTATAGGAAAGTCCTCTAATGCGCAATAAAATAAAAAAACAGATTTATAACAGACAAATGCTCTCTTTATTTTTGTTAACTTTAATAATTTCAACTAACTATAATTTAAAGTAAATAGCTAACAATTATTAATCTACAAAATTATTACCACAAATATTTTTTAACTAACTTTTGTTTACTATTTATAGTAACAATAGTACAAAATACACATTAACTGAAAAATCTCAATAAATACTTTTGTTAAAAAGGCCTAACAGGTATAAAATTCTAATCTTCACTCTTTATACTTCTGAGTTGTATTAACTCATCTAATTTATAATATAGTAAAGAAACATATTTCAAGTCTTTTAAAACACTTTTAATGAAAATATAAAATTTCACTACACATTCAAAGAATATAATAAGAAAGAATATAAAAAGAATAAATTATCTACAGCCTCATTTATAGTAGTATTATTGGTGCAATGTTAAAATGTTAGACCTATGTGGTTGTTTATTTACCCATCTTGCTATTGTCAAAGACTTCTGGCCAAATGGCAAGAAAGGATCCCTAATTATAAATGGTAATATTTTAACCAACTATATTGCATGCAGCTCTATGATCTTTCTTTCCATTTATCAAACTAATCATATTACAAAAATATATATAAATATGTAGACTAGACTAGATAGGATCATCTTTTTGTACATACCTACCATACATCTCAGTATTTACCTACATAGCAGAAATTTTAAATGTTATAAATATTTTGACAAATTATTGGTGGAAAAATGGGCCTGAATATGTTGTTCCTCAACTCTATTATTGTCTAACAAATATTTCTAAAAATCAGACACTCTACCCTTCCTCTCCCAATCTCCATAGCGTGTTGGTTCTGGGCCCCTGGGTCCGCCCACTTCCCCAGTGTGCGGGTTGGTATTATCTGGCCATGCAGGCAAAGGATCATCCTTCTGTGTGGGATGCGTCAGTGGTTGTTCTCCTAAATCATCAATTGGAGTAGTTTCCCTCAACTTCTTCCTAAAATCAGCCATTCGTTTAGACTCTATCTTTTTTTCAGAGTTATTTTTGTCTCCATGTTCTTCGGTTGATTGGGAGTATTCACATGGATGGCACATGGATATTATGATCCTCTTGAAATCTGTAAGGGAAAAAAATTATAACAACAGCAGTTTACTAGGCGGAAGCAAATAGATTCTGAAAATTTTATATAGTATGTTGGTGGCCTTTAAGAAGAGACTCAAGTCCAGTCCAGTCCAGTTTGGATAATCTATCCTTATATTGTGCCTAGGTACAAAATCAAGCCGAAAGTCGTTCCTGTGTTACCTTCCTACGTATGAGTGCTTCACAAAAATGAGTACTCACTATTACAAGGAGCATGTCTCAAGCCAAAAGGTATTCGCAGCATCTCAGCTGAATTCGTTCGTAAATTTAAAAAGTTAAACTAATGGGTTAGGTCATAGAATAATGCTGACAAGGTTTACTAAAAATTCTAAAGTGAGTGATTATTAAATAATAACGCTAAACCCAAAAACTCAAGTCAAACAAGAGACTTTTCTTATCAACTCAAATTCACAATATGTTTTTGACGTTGACATTTAGTAATTTTATGACAATTTGAAATCTTGATACTTTTAAAAGAAAGATAATACGAAAGATAGAAAAAATTGAGGAATAATTTCTTCCTTTCTCTTCTGCTTAATTCTTATAATAGTGGCGACGAGTTTGAGTTCAGCCCCTCCGCCAATTTATAAAGCACAACTACCTACGTGGCTGGACTAATCTATATCTACGTCTAGACTTGATTGATGAAAGAAAAATTAATTTTATGACATTGATGTATGTCGTGTCGCGACGTTGACAAATTTGTCAGCCTACTTACTACTTAGCCTAAACAAAACAAATAGTTTATTAATACTAACTAATGTCTTCGTCTTTTATTGAATTATTCTACAACAAGTAGAAGTAATTAAAGTATACATTATTTTAGCTTTATAAAATACCTAGCTACTTGATGTTGTAGGGAAGGTATCTATTTATCACACAAAACCTGTCGGTAACTTGATGGTGAAGTGAAATGTGATGTTGTGCATAGCAAGAGTAGGAATAACTCCAGTATTGTGTAAATCTAGACAATTATTAACAACGCATAATATGGCTAAGAGTTCCTTTGAATATGTTAAAGAATTTGAGTTGGATGACAAACTTTTGCCCAACACTTGGATAGTAGTAAGGTTAGATGGAAAATGTTTCCATAAGTTTTCTGAAGATCACAACTTTGTAAAACCTAATGATTTACGGGCATTGAACTTAATGAATTATGCAGCATTTACTGTTTTTAAAGAGTATCATGACTTACTAATGGCTTTTGGGCAAAGTGATGAATACTCTTTTATTTTCAAAAAAAAATCCATGCTTTATAAGCGTAGAGCTTCAAAACTTTTAACAATTATTAACAGTAAATTTTCTTCATCTTATGTGTATTATTGGACAAAGTTTTTCGGAGAGGTCCCTCTAAAATACCCACCAGTTTTTGATGGTCGAGTTGTCCTGTATCCATCTGATGACAATTTAATAGACTACATGAAATGGAGACAAGCAGATGTACATATCAACAATTTGTATAATACAACATTTTGGAACCTTGTCTTGAAAGGCAACCTGAGTCCCAAGGAGGTCAGTTCCACTGTATTTTTAATTCTGATTTTTATAGAATTTTTTAGGACACAAACTCCCATGTTACAAAACAGTGCCTGAGATCATTTTTGGTTTAACACATTCACTGCTAACAATTCGTCTTCTTCGTAAATTCTCTAACATTTGGACGCACAAACGCATTGTTAGCAGTAAATGTGTTAAAATTAGTTCCATCACTCTTTGTGCTAAAGATTTCAAAACAGGTTACATAGTTAGTCTTGAGTTTGGTCTTATCTTAGTTTAAACCATGTTTATAATGTTTTTATAAAAAAAATTATAAATATGCTCACTCCATCCCAGAAGGGTCTCCGAAGGAGTAAGCAGAAGTGTTGTAACAACTACACCCACAATTCACTGAATATGATTCTCACTCAGTGTGCCTGTGAATTATTACTTCTCAGGCATAACAAGGTTTACTGACGATTTTTTCTTCACTGTAAAGCATGTGGTGTGAAATAACTGCATATAAGTTTTTAGAAAAACTCATTGGAACTTGTGTCACTTGCATTGCAGGTGACTGCTCAAACCCCAAGGCCACCACAGCTCTCTCATAATATGTTTTTAGGCTTATAAACTTGCATGATCAAATTTCAGGCTGAGCAACGATTGTGTGGTACAGTTTCGGCAGACAAAAATGAAATTTTATTCCAAGACTTCAACATCAATTATAATAAGGAACCAGAAATATTCAAAAGGGGAACATTGCTGTTAAGGAAATCAATTATTGATAATTCTGGAAAAACATGTAAAGTAATCATAGATGTACATGATGATATGTTGAAAGATAAGTTTTGGAAGGAGCATCTGCCAATGTTGCAGAAATCACTAAAGACACCTCTGCAATATAATGGATGTATTACAGAAATAATCAGTGAACAGATAAACTGATTGTAATGATTTTTATACTAATGAAATACAAGTTACACAGTAAACAGGTGAAATTTCTATTTAATCCAACCTTATACATAACCATAATCCTGTTCTACTACAGTATGTATTAATACATTTTGCTAGCCCTATTGAAAAGTTACTTTTGTTACCTTTACTACAGGCATGTCACAAATTTAGATGCAAACAATATGTTGAAATTTTACATTGCAGAATATTTGGTAAACACAGAGGGCGTGTAAATTAGAATATGCACATGAATAATTTTATTTATTTAGGAAAATATACAAACATATTTAAAAAAGAATCCTTCACATTACCAACCATACATCTAGTCAGGAAAAAAGAATTCATGAAGGTTTACAATAAAAAAACACAATATACTTAAATAGAGCTATACAGGTTCAAATTACAAACCCTAACTTCCAAAGTGCTAAATAATAAAAATAAACTTAAATATAATTTATATACAAAGTAGCTTATTGACTTCATCTGGTATTCTCCTCACTATACTTTGCGGATCAGCATAACCATTAACAGGATCATTGACAGCATGGTACAACTGGATGTAAATAGCTAATATTACTTCAAAAGCTCTCTTCTTAATAAATGACTTGTGGGTGTGACTTAGAAGTAAACTCAACTGAGGTAACAAGTAAGCGTCAGGGGCAACCAAGAACATATCAAACTTGTTCAGGAATGATTTCAAACTGGATGTGTCCATACCAGGTATAGCTGATAAAGGGCCACTCATTTTTTCTTGTAGTATGGTGTAAATAGGACCTAAGTTTAAATTAGCTACTAAGAAACTTGCTTGCTCAGATGTTAGTGTATCAATTTGAGCCTCGGACTGTGCCTGCAATCGTTCATTGTAGTCGTCCATAATGGTGTACAAAGACAATGTACACTGTATGTGATAGATGCAATTTAGCATGTATACTGACATGTCTGTTGAACTCAAATGGCAAGCAGTTTCATTTATTGCATGCAGAAGGGGATCTAATACATGTGTAATAATAATTTTTCTATCTGCAACATTAATGTTATTAGAAACATTCATGATGGCCAGTAAGTCTCTGAGGAAGCTAACAAGATCAGCAACAACAGCAGAAGGGTTCAGGTCAACTGGTGGTGCTTTCACCCCATGGCTCAGCTCCTTTTGCATTTTATTGTCCAAAGTGACAAGAAATACTTCTTCACTCTTCTTCAGTAACTCTTCTAGAGTATTGATCAGATGACCTTTTGCTATAATAGCTTGTATTACATCCTTGTAGTAGATAATCAAATTAGTTATGGACCACAGCACTAATGGATCTTTGTCAGGCTTCAATGTTAATTCAATCCTTACTTTGAGAAGTGAGCACAGTGCCTCCAAAATATTTGTCAGAGCATCAATAATTTGTTGATTCTTGTCATTCATATTGCAGTTTTTAAATAATGTAGCTAGATTTTCCTTCTCAACAGGTATAACTTGATATACCCAAGTCAAAATATCGGAAATGTAATGTTTTGCATCATTTGCATAGAATTCAATGGGTTTGGAGCCATTCTCTGTTCCTTTGGTCAATGCATCAATAAATTGCTGTACAATGGTTGCTTTGCGAGCAGAACAGTATTCATCTATAATATTTGAGAACAAAACTTGTCTATGCTGAAACTTGGCTAAGGCTATGGGGATCAATACATTGTTTGGGGAATCTGTGCTGAGACAAGCACCAATTGTCCAGTGATACAACTTCTCGATGGCAACCTCTTGCTGGAGCCCAACTGTCTCCATTATATCAAATGCAGAAGTTTGGTACCAACATTTGACAAGAGTCTTACAATTATCATAAAGTTTTTCAATTTGTGATAATGTACCAAAGAAATCTAGGGTGAGTGGTGTTTTAACAGACACATTGTAGAGGTATTCTTTCTTTTCATTGGACAGCTGGAAGTTATTAACGAATGCTTGAACCCACATAAGCTTTTTTTCAGTTTTCTTCCTCTCATCTTTCAGCTTAGTTGTCTGTGTTATTAAATGATGTGTTTTCGTTTTGGAATCATGTAGTCTATTGGACATATCCTTGACGGCGCCATCTAAAGAAGACAGTGAACTCAATAAGCTTTGCAGCTTGTCCTTGACTTTGTTATATTCAACAAGTATAGCTTTATTAACAAGCACATCTCTTTTTTCAATTTCGTTTACTAAAACTCTTCTAGTATGAGCCGAATTAGTAGTACATAACCCAGAAACAGTGTGTAGGGCGTCACTGCTATCAGACACTATGTGGCTATCAAATATTTTATTGATTCTTTGCCTGATCGGATTATTAAATACTATATCCATTGCGAATTCTTCAAATTCCACTAACTATCATAGTTTTACTGCCTGAGTCTGCAAGGTTTTTTCATTTAATACGTGGTAAAAGCAAGTAAAATAATGATCTGTACTATACGATAACGACATACGGTACATAAACAAGCAAGACAAATGGAAATGTTGGAAATGTCAATAATGTCAAATTATTTTGCTTATGGTATAGTAGCAAAATTGCTCCATTCGCTACATAGAGGGCGCTATTCGGGACAACAGCAAGTTTATGAATAAACTAGAAAACAACAAATGCACGCTTTTTGGAATTGTATGATTTCTGGGAATACCTAATGGGTTGCAATAAATATATCTAGACAAAGCGAATATTCTTGATTTTCAACGTGCATTATTTTGTGGTACGTTCGTAGAAAAATAAAATGTCTATGGTTACATCATATGATCAATGTTAATCATTCCATTGATTTTCTGCTATTGTATGTCTTTGGGTTCTTACTGTGCAGAGATTGTAGTGTAGTTAAATTATCGAGAACCATTATTTAGTGCTTAATTTAATACACTAAACAACTAAAATGAAGGGTTGCATTTTCAATATCGATGGCGGCTATTTGGAGGGATTGTGCCGTGGCTTCAAGTGTGGCATCCTGAAACAATCTGATTACTTGAACCTGGTACAGTGCGAAACCTTAGAAGGTAATTTAAGTGTTCTTAATGATATAATTCCTTGAGGTATGCGAATTGATTATATGAAAATATAAAAATGCTGTATGTTAAAACTAACTAAACGTAATTTCAGACTTGAAGCTTCATCT
The DNA here is from genome assembly GCA_929442735.1 of Watsonalla binaria. Classification (NCBI taxonomy): domain Eukaryota; kingdom Metazoa; phylum Arthropoda; class Insecta; order Lepidoptera; family Drepanidae; genus Watsonalla; species Watsonalla binaria. The sequence goes on along the minus strand of OV838919.1, from coordinate 8,212,016 downwards.
TCAAGGTACCGATTATGGCACATTCCTGGCCAACGAACCCAGCCCACTTTCAGTTTCCACCATTGACGATAAGCTGCGTGAAAAGCTGGTTATTGAGTTCCAACATCTGAGAAACCACTCTGTGGAGCCATTGTCAACCTTCTTGGACTTCATTACATACAGCTACATGATTGACAACATCATCCTGTTGATCACTGGCACTCTGCACCAAAGACCAATCTCTGAGCTGATCCCCAAGTGCCACCCTCTGGGATCATTTGAACAAATGGAAGCTATCCATGTAGCTGCCACACCGGCTGAACTGTACAATGCAGTGTTGGTGGACACTCCCCTGGCTCCATTCTTTGTGGATTGTATCAGTGAGCAGGATTTGGACGAGATGAACATCGAAATCATCCGTAACACTCTGTACAAGGCCTACTTGGAAGCTTTTTATGACTTCTGCAAGCAAATTGGAGGCACCACTGCTGATGTCATGTGTGAAATTCTGGCTGTAAGTTATCTGTGTAAGGTTAAATTCCTACTTAATTATTTCTATGACTAAATTAAAAATGTATTTCAGTTTGAAGCTGACCGTCGTGCTATCATCATCACAATCAATTCATTTGGAACTGAACTGTCTAAAGATGACCGTGCCAAGTTATATCCTCGCTGTGGAAAATTGAACCCGGATGGTTTAGCTGCCCTAGCCAGAGCTGATGACTATGAACAGGTCAAGGCTGTGGCTGAGTATTATGCTGAGTATTCTGCACTCTTTGAAGGAGCTGGTAACAATGTTGGTGATAAAACTTTGGAAGACAAGTTCTTTGAACATGAGGTAACTAATATTCTATTGTCATTTGAAGACATCTAGAATTATAGATAATAGTCTCAGGGATAATGCCACTAGCCAATGTTTGTGAAATAAATTTGAATTGGAAATTGTTAAGCTTTATTGATTAATACAACACATCTTTTTCGCAGGTGAGCCTAAATATGCATGCATTCTTGCAACAGTTCCATTTCGGAGTGTTCTACTCGTACCTGAAACTAAAAGAACAGGAGTGCCGGAACATTGTATGGATTAGCGAATGTGTGGCCCAAAAACATCGCGCTAAAATCGACAACTACATTCCAATCTTCTAAATTTAATCTTCAAAATGTTTCCATCCATTGTATATATTAAATTGACTATTAAATTCATAGTTATAGTTTCTTGGGACTACTAAAACTCATTTATCACATCATCGTGAGTATGTATGTACTATATAGATCAAGAACCAGACTGGTGCAACCCAATTGAAGCATCCGAGAAACTAACTAAGAGTATAAATGGCACATGTAAAAAAAACATTAATTTATTTAGAGAAAGTAAAGCTGTACACTCATTATTAATTTGCAAATATTCAAATGTGCTATTGTGTGTTTAATATTCAATGTTCTATCACATTTTTGAACATAGATCATAGAGTTATTTGGAGTGTATGACAGTAGTAGATTGTTAATGCAATACACATAAATATATATTGGAAAATGTATTATATTTAATATCTTCAATTATTTTAGGCAAGAAAATGTATAATTATTAGTACATTGTTGTTGATGTTTAATGGCGCAGAAAGTAATATTATATTATATTTATGGCAGATATAAATACAAAACAATGAAGCCTGTGGCATGTAATTCAAGAGCCATAATACTTTCTGTCCATCAATGTATCTTTATTCTTCTAGTTAACTGGCACATAAATGATTATGTATAAATAAAAATTATAACTTTATTATAACTAAGAAAAAGTATATTCTTCGACCCTGAACGCCTATTCCAAGTTTTCGAGTTATGTACATACACAAACAAAGACTACGACACATAATTGTTATAAACAAACAAAAATAATTTATCCTTAATAATGTGGGTGTGTAATTGAAGCTAGATTTACCGCCAATGTTTGTCTTTCAATCAAGTTTAAATCCATTTCTAGTAGAAATCCATGACGATAAGTTGGTAATGTTAATATAATTGAAAATTAAAAAGAAACATTTTATAAGTGTTTCTGAACTATCCTCCTTATTTCGACTACTGATTTATCATTCATACAAATACATTCTCACTTAATGTATCGGGGTACATTCAGGATGCTCAAAGATATGACATATTTGTTAATAACGCTTCTTTGTGGACTGTTATTGATTTAGTTGGCCTGTCTTATTAGTTCAGTGGTTACAAATTCTTGGGCGCACGTGATCCTGGGTTCATGTCTAGATCGGAAAATGTTACTGCGTTTTCTCATCTGTAATTTCCATTTGCAGCAGTACGTTAAGTGGCAATAGGCTCGCCCCTATTGCATGGGACTAGCATAACTGGTGAAATGTGGGTGTACGTCAGCCTACCCCTTCGGGAAACAGACGTAAGCATGTGTACGGTTTGATGTATGTATATGATCTGTGTTGATTTAGTGTGATTCCTTCGTTATAAAATTTACCCATATTTTTTTTTATTCTATCCAATGAAGAAGGAATGTCTATTTTATAATTTTATCAGTAATTTATTTTTGTCTTATTTTACTTCTACCATAGACAAAATAGTCGATTCTGTTTAGTTTTATTTTTGATCTTAGCTTCAAAAAAACGTAATATAATAAATAAAATAAAACCTAACCTACTTAACGTGCAAAGCAAAGGTTTTGTATGAAATGTTTCTTGAATAATTTAAAATCTAAAATCTTGAAATGGGATCCCGCCAGATAACCGAAAAGTCCCTTTCTTTGTTAAGATCATTACCAAGAATATCAATTAGTAATATTCGTGACAATCCTGGCTCTAAAAAGACCGTGAGTACAGACAAAAAGAATACTTACCTATTTGTTTTTATTTTATTGGTAAAGTCTCTTAAATATTATTTTAGCAAAAACGAGGTCGCGCCCAACACGGTGGTGACAAGCATGGAGCAGGTAATAAAGGATCGGGTCAGAGGCAGAACTATATGAGATTGGGATATGAAACTGGAAATAATCCTTTTTACTTACGATTCCCTCAGGAGCGCTATTACAAAGGCCATCAGTAAGTAAAAACTTGCGAATGTTTACTATCTATACTTAAACTATTGATAAAGGTTAAAATTAATTGCATGATGTCAAAGAACACACTTAATACAAGCTTTGTAGCTCAAGCATCTATTTATAAATTTCAGCCTCAGAAGAGAATACCCTCCAATGTCCTTGCTGCAGCTACAAAAGATTATTGACACCAGCCGTGTGGATACATCTCAACCCATTGATGTAGCAAGTATTGTGAAATCTGGACTCTATACATTCCACCCTGATCAAAAACAGTTTGGAATTCAGTTGACGGATGAAGGAGCTGATATATTTGCATCAAAAGTGAATATTGAAGTGCAATGGGCCAGTGAACAAGTTATAGCCGCTATTGAGAGAAATGGTGGAGTTATCACAACTGCTTATTATGACCCTCATAGCCTCTATCTATTAAAAAATCCAAAGAAATTCTTTGAATCAGGACAAGCTATCCCAAGAAGGATGATTCCACCTCCTGATGCCATAGAATATTATACCAGTGCACTGACACGGGGATACTTAGCAGACCCAGAGAAAGTATCTGAAGAAAGGCTCAAACTAGCACAAAAATATGGATATACCTTGCCCAAATTAGAAAATGATCCACATTTTGAAATGCTTTGTGAAAGGAAGGACCCTAGACAAATTTTCTATGGCCTGGAACCAGGATGGGTCATTAATTTACATGATGAATGTATCCTTAAACCAAAAGATGAGGAGCTGAAACAATTTTTTGCTTTGTAATTTATTAATATAATATTGTTGTATAGTTACACAAGTGTTTCATTTCAACCTGCTTTATGTGCCTTATAGATTCTAGTCAACTACAATAATATTCATATGAATGTTCGTCTAATAGTATTATGCCAACCACATAGTGGAGTGTAGCGCACACCATATTTGACTGTAAAGAAAGCAAACCTTGCACCCTGGCTACACCCATCACTGCATCTAAAGGTGCAACCTGATGTAAGCCGCTCGACGTTCGTTTCCAGCGACGAATGTGGTCACGTGACCCAAGTGGTTGCCCCTTAATGCATCAGACTGTCAGTCTTTATGGGTTGCCAGAGAAGGAAATACCAGTCGAGCAGGACATTTAAGGAGGTAATAACAATGTTAGGTTTAGATATTGTCAGTAGTATCCCTCGAAGTACCAGGTGAGCAGAATATTGACGGAGGTCATAGAAAGGCACATACCACAACAGCATACAGTCACTGACATCTGACTGAAGATATAAAGATATCTAAATGGATTTAATTTATCGACATTATTTAAATTAACTTATGGAGTGGATGCAGGGTTTATTCTGATTAGTCGTGTTGATAACGCTATATTATTGTAATTTCACTTAAATCCATTCATTAGTTTTTAGAAAGAATATCAAACATCCTCACAAACTTTCACATTAATAGTATTAGTAGGAAGCAACTGGCAGGATAGTTGTAGGCGAATATTTTATGCAAAATAAAAAGTGTTTATTTGTTAATAATGTTTACTTATTAAAATAATGCATTGATGTTTTACAAAAGTAAAATGTACAAGGAAGTCACTTCACCAGGTTACATAGACAATATTTTTTTTAACTTATTTTGCCATGAAAAACCATTCAAGAATGACTGTTACTTATCAAAGGCCAAGAGAATTTATATAATGCCAATTCTGATATTTAACGAAATGTATAATTGCAGCCAAACAATACCATGTTAGTATTAGTTGAAACATGATAACAATTAGTATCTGTAGTGGTCTGGTTTGTATGGCCCCTCTACTGGGACACCAATATATTTGGCTTGTTTGGCAGTCAACTTGGTGAGCTTAACACCCAGATGGTCCAAATGTAAGGCAGCTACCTCTTCATCTAATTTCTTTGGCAGTGTGTGGACTCCCACAGGGTAAGTGTTATGTCTGGTCCAAAGTTCAATCTGTGCTAACACCTGATTGGTGAAAGAGTTGGACATGACAAAGGATGAATGCCCTGTAGCACACCCTAAGTTAACAAGACGTCCAGCAGCTAGGACAATAATGTGGTTGCCGTTTTCAAGTTCATAGCGATCTACCTGTGGCTTGATATTCACCTTCTTAGCATTGTTCTCTAACCAAGCGACGTCAACTTCGCAGTCAAAGTGACCAATGTTGCAAACAATAGCATCATCTTTCATCCTCAAGAAGTGTTCTTTGCAAATAATGTCAAGATTTCCAGTTGTTGTCACAAATATTTGGCCTACTTCAGCAGCCTCCTCCATTGTGGTCACTTGAAAACCTTCCATTGCAGCTTGCAAAGCATTGATGGGGTCAATTTCAGTCACAACCACCCTCCCGCCAAATCCCTTGAAAGCCTGAGCACATCCTTTGCCTACATCTCCATAGCCACCAACTACACAAACTTTACCAGCAATCATAATGTCTGTAGCTCTCTTAATTCCATCCAACAAAGATTCTCTGCAACCATACAGGTTATCAAACTTGCTCTTTGTAACTGAATCATTTACATTAATCGCTGGGACCTTTAAAAGTCCTTCACGGAACATTTTGTACAAGTTGTGTACCCCAGTAGTTGTTTCTTCAGATATACCCCTGATACCTTCCAACAGTTGAGGGAATTTCTTATGTACCAAATTGGTCAGGTCACCTCCATCATCCAAAATCATATTTAGGGGCTGAAAATAATTTTATACAATGATTAAAATGAGTAATGCAAAAGGTGAACTAAAATTGTTGCAATAAGATATTTGATTTATGAGAATGGAACTGCCGCATTCAATTTCGTTTCTTTAAATCCGACACTCGACGACGAGTGACTCTGAGAAAACCGTCAAGAGTTCTCAGAGTAAATAGTAGGGATAACTGCGCAATTAAGGTCAGTGCTTAAAATGTGAAGGTACCTATACCATGTTAAAGACAATCGAAGAAAACACTACAAAATAATTACCCTTCCATCAGAGAAAATAAGAGTCTGTTCAATACACCAAATATATTCATCCTCAGTCTCTCCCTTCCATGCGTAAATGGGAACACCAACAGCCACCAGTGCTGCTGCAGCCTCATCTTGAGTGCTGTAGATGTTACTGCTGGACCACTGGACCTGCAAGCACACATCAATATGCTGTTTCTAGAGGTGTTACACTAACGAAAATAAACCAACCCATATCTATTTGTTACTAAAGCTATTTAGTACTCGCTACTTTCGTATTGTTACAATACACATTACTTCTGAAACCTCATAACATAATATGTAATGTTAGAGCAGTGTGTGTAATATTGTGTTTGCATATGGTATAACATATTTTGGGTACCTGTAGCTAATAACGAAATGCATTCGCGTGTAACCTTTCGTTACTCGGTACTACTTGGCCCATTACTCAGTACAAATACATATGGTTTGCTGCAGCTCTATCAGTTTCACAAATGGTTATTTCTATTTCAATAACCAATGATTCATTTATTATAAAACATATCAGTTTGAGATAAACAGAGTTGATAAGTCTCAGTATATAGGTATTGTAATGTAAATGATACCCACATTGCACAATACAAGTTATTATATCAGCTTTGAAATATAGTTCAAAGGTGATAGATAAGTAGAGGACAAAGATGATAATTTGCAATTATTTCAATACAAAATGTTATTATTAAACTTAAATGTTATTATTATACCTATGTAGTGTAATGAATATTATTTATTACACAAGACATAATGTTAATCAATCATATCTTTAAAAGAAAGTTGTGTTAGTTACATTATTTATAACTCAAGAACAGCAAAAACCGATTTGGATGAAAATTGAGCTCAGAACCAGGAGTAGGACATTTATCCCATTTCCGTGAAACTCACAATTTTTTTTGTATAATGCAATAAAATCAATGCGGGTGAAGCAGTGTGGCTAGTTAGGTATATCTAAAAAGAAATACATATAATATAGCAATACATTTATCAAAATTGATAAATGCTTGAAGAGATAGATAGTGTCACAATATAGATAAACAGTCCTCATTCAACATTAATCATTTGATAGGTCAATCTAATCTAATCATTAGACACATAAGATTTTCTTGTCTTATAATATATTTTTATTACTAAATACTACTACTACTAATACTAATACTACTACTGGCAAGTGTACAGTCCACCTGATAAGCGACTTGTTCAGCCTATGTATGTGATTGACACCAGAGCATTACTTGCAAATTGTCTACCTTATAAAGAATGGAACCACTGTGCCAACATAGTAAGAAATGAAAGAGTTCTACTATATAGCTAACACAGCACCTCCACTCGGTGATAGAGATCCCCATGGAGCACTGGCAATGTTTATACTGAATAATATTAATTGCCTGATTCCAAACAGCAACAAGGCAACATTTCACTAAATTGAGATGGCAACAGCTATGTAAATTAAGCTTTTTACCTTTACTTGTAAGTTTAGATATGTTGGTGCAAAAATAAAGACTAACTAGAAATTGGGCTAGAATAATGAGAATTAGTTTAAAAAAGGTAAATATTTATAAGTATATAGATCACAAGCACAAGCTTACCTCAGCACCTAACTCAATCAAGGTTTCAATAAGTACAGCAGTCTGCACAGTCATATGCAAGCTGCCAGCTATCCTGGCTCCCTTGAGGATCTTGCCAGGAGCATACTTGCGGCGGCAAGCCATCAGACCTGGCATCTCCTTCTCGGCCAACATGATTTCCTTGCGGCCAAGTTCAGCCAATTTCTCATCAGCTGAAAGTGCAGTTGACAACTTTAGATTATACTAGCTGTGCCCGGCAAACATTGAATTGCCATATATTTTTTTGTGGTGGTCATCCTTATCATTTAGGGGTATGAAAAATAGACGTTGGCCGATTCTCAGACCTACCTGATCTGCACACAAAATTTCATACATATCGGTCTGGCCTTTTCGGAAGAGTATGGTAACTTAACTTTGTGACATGGAAATTTTATATAATAGATAAACTTGAAGGTGGATTATAAATACAAGGATGTATTAACATATAATATAAGAAAAATGGCTGCATTAGGATGTAGCATTTACTTTGTATTTGCCTTGTTTTTTCTTACTTTCAAACATTCATAAACAATCTTGTATCTACTTAAGAGTTTAGTCTACACTACTATTATAAAGAGGAAAGATTTGTATTTTGGTGTGCCTTTGTAATGAATAAACTCAAAAACTACTGGGCCGATTTAAAAAAATCTTTCATCATTGGTAAGCTACATCATCAGCATGTAATATAGGCTTTTTTTTATCCCCATACTTCCACGGGAATGGGAACTAGGCGGATGAAACCGCGTGACGTGCACTATTCATTTAAATGAACATTCTTGATTTATAAATGTAAATAAAACTTTCTAATAATCTAATCTGGAGTATGATTGGTAATCACTTTAATTGATGTGTGTAGACAATATGATAACTTGATATCTAATAATAAGACTTTATCAGGCTAGCAATATTTTATCAAACCAGTGCATTGGACTAAATTAGTTGTAGAGCACATACACGGCTGCAGGGATTTCTAAATATATCAAGGTTATTATTTGTATTATTTATATATTTAATTTGTACTCCTTATAATATTTATTTATTTACAGAAATCTTTAGAAAATCAGGCATAACACATGGCTGCTCTAACCTATAATCATAAAATTATACTCCATATGAACCTAAGCATACAAATAGAACATAAAAGCAAGTTCATTTCAAAAATAAATGACTAATTTCGATTTATTGTGCAAAAGTTAAATGCTAAAAATATTACTTACCGATTTTGTACGGCGGCTTCATTGTAGGTATTTATTACTTCTCAATTATAAACTTCGAAAAAAAAGATAGAATAAAATGCTAGCCCGCACGTTATTCTTATGATATTTCGAATGCTCTACTGATGACTATTGTATGGAAGGAAACCAAGCCGAAGCCGATACAAATACAATAGGTTAGGTTCCCTTCACGTCATGTGCGGGAGAAAGAAGATTCAAGCAAGACTGAAAGAAATATAGAATAAAGATACTGCTATTTTAATATATTACCTATGTAAATGTTTGTTTATGGTTTGTGCGTTCAAAGTTGCTAGATTGACTTTATGAAATCTCCCTATATCCGTAAATCCCACATGGTTTATGCCACAGACGAAAACCACGGCGATATCTACACTGAAATAATTTCCTTGCTTGCTTTTTAGGTTTAATTCAATGATGATGGAATCCATCATCATTATGGGTATTATATAGGCAACTATTTAAGTTCATTACGACTAACGTGTCTGTGTGTATGCGTTGCCCCAGCATATAAAGTTCGAATATCATACTTTGAATTTAACAGATTTTCCGTGTATGAATAGTGTACTCCCTAATAGATAGTGGATACACGGAACAGAAAAACAATTTCCTTTTTCTGTTCCGATTTAGATACACACACAATTTTTTACTTACCATGTACAATTTTATTACATAATCCCCTGGGGCAATGCACGTTCGTCCTTTCCTTTACAGTTCCTTAGCAGCTGACAGTTTTTAATTGTCGATTGACTGACCTCTTAACTTCAACGGACTGATTTTCAGCGCATTAGCATTAATCCTTTTTTATGGCTGTCGTTAATTAAATGGGCACACTATTTGTTTGTGCTATTTTGTTGCTGTGTCTAATTCAATTAGTTTCATAGATGACTATTATCTACGGATAATTAGACGAGCGTTTCTATTGTTTATTCAACGCTTTTCAAAAGTTGAAAAAAAATAAAATTATTCATATATTATTGTCTTAATTTTAGGCATTCAGGTAGTACTTATCATCAGTATCTAGATTGTTGTGAGAGAACTCAAATTTAATAAGGTTTTATATTATAAACACCAAAGATTTCAGGTATGGTTGGATGGATGGATATTTGACCTCTTTCACGTAAAAACTACTGAATAGATTTTTATGAAACCTTACAATATTAGCTATTAGCTTATACATCAGAATAACATATAGGCTACAATTTATAAAGTTATTGTGTGAATTTTCCAAAATACGTGACACTTATCGTCAAGTGTCAAGTTAGTAGGAAAAAATCTACCATCTGCGAGCTATTCTGGCGTGCGCTGCCCAATCCGCTAGTTACAAATATGTAAAGGTGCAACCACATGCAGCCGCCCGACGCTCGTTTCCAGCGACAAATGTGGTCACGTGACCCCATTTAAAATTTCCCGCGACTCGAAAAGGAACTACGTCATGCAGCCGCTCCAATCACGTATCACGTGCCATCACACAAGTTGGAATTAAAGGAAGGTGTACCCGTCGTACAAAAAATATTTGTCTTAATTTTAATGTTAGGTCTTTTCTACGACACGTTAATATAAGCTACTCAAAATAAAAATCCTGCGCAGACAAAGTCGCGGGCACCAGCTAGTGATACTATACTCGTAGCTTTACGTTTCCATTCTTAATACTAAAATTTCCTCGTAATCGAGTAATTTGAGCCGTGGTGGCCTCGGGGTTAGAGCAGTCGCCTGCTACGCAAGCGACGCAAGTTCGAATCCCAGCGGGGCCTGTACCAATGAGTTTTTCTAAAAGAAACTTATGTACAGTGACTTCACACCACGTGCTTTACGGTGAAGGAAAACATCGTGAGGAAACCTGCATATTTCTGAGAAGTAATTCAAAGACGTATGTAAAGTGCCTGAGACGGCGATAGACTCACCATCTGTCACGTTGGCACTTAATCATCTTCGGTGAAAAGTGGGTGTTGTGATAACAACACCTCTGCCCCTTCGGGGAATATAGGCGTGAGCATATATATCCTCGTAATCGGTCACACCATTCATGGCAATAGATGTAATGAGTTCAAAAACTATTATATTGAGTTAGACACACCAAAATCCATATTACCTATAGATATTGTAATTTTTCATGTTTGAGTTTTGTGTAAAAGAGTGTGCATTAAAGATTTTTTTTTAGGGTAATTATGAAATACTCAGACAGAATCAGGAATTTGTACTGGGTTCTATTGATATTCATGGGACAAGCCACAATGGCAGTTGCACGGAAAAAGAGAAACGCTCAGTCGAATATCGTGATTATTACCATAGACGACTATTAACTACGGTTATTACCTCCCTATAAAATGACGCTATATTTTGACGGTTCATAATAATAAAAGATTTCACAGCTCCTTTGTCATTGATATGATTTTGTAATAAACAACTGATTATCGATATAATATAGTACTCTTATCCCTTTTTGTTTTTTGGTATTCCTCTCGAACTCCCAATGAAACAACCGCTTAGCTTGCTTAGTTGGTGGTAGTTCTTTCGTAAATCATAGACATCTTAAAAAATACAGATGCCATGCTGTGGAAACAGTAAAAAAAAGGCTCGTTTTATCAGAAAATATAATTAAAAAATTAAAAAATGCCTATACCAACCACCACCAGTCGTGTAAGATTTCGTACTAGAGATCTTTAAGCCAAATAAACCCTTTTCAGCATCATAAAATGTACCAAGTATAAATTATGTAGGGTAGGTACGACAATTATTATACAATACAAACTATTGTACTGGGCCCTAATTCTTTCTCCTACTTTCTTGTTTCATTGCCTTAATTACTAGGGCATTTTAACGTTGTCTTAGTCAAGTAGATCCTGTTGAAGAAACTGAAGGTTTTTCCGAAAACGAAGGGAAATCAAACGTAGTTTTAGTAGTGTTTTGTTTACATAAAACTCAAACTTTCGTTCAAGTATGTTTAGAATATATAAACGTCAGATTTTTTTACGGACATAATTTTAGAACGAATTCGAACCGTAGTAGGAACTGCGAACTTTCGCCCGCAACTTTGTATTTCGTCGAATAGTTAGCAGTAATACAGTGATGGATGGGTCTAAATGAAACAGTAGTAACTTCTAAATGTTGTAATTACCATAGAACAGTTTAGAATGGGAGTAGGAAGGAAACAAAACAATGCATAACATAAATTTTCGATTGATTTTAGTTTTAGATTTACGCAGGAAAAGTGGGTGGTATTCAATGACTCGATGCCTAACGATTCTAATTGAGAACCTTTCATGGCATGGCACTAGTCCTCACACATACTCCTATCATACTTAAATATAAGTACATATCTAACACATAATATTTGGATTTATTACTTCTCAGATTTCCAAATGCTTCCTTTAAATACGTACATACATAATAATATACTCATATACGTAAAATATAATAGTTAAGAAGAGTACTGAAAACACTTTTCATAAAAATCTTGCATAATTCGCGCAAACATCATCCCTGTCAGTGATGCTCACAGACTAGCACACACTCAACATTCATTTGGATTATTCACAATGGCATTTACGGGGTTATTGGGGAGCATTTCGCCCTTTTAGTGTATTTAAGTAAGTCAGTTAGTACAATCAAGGTAGGAAGAGTGCCTTTCAGATCACACCCAAGGTAACAAAGGCACTTGGTGGCAAGTTATCGACTTTAGGTTAACGCAATAAACATTTGCAGATCGCCAAATAGAAGATATCAGGGTCGGAACCTGTTTCGAAATACAGGGTAAATTATTTCGAAAATAGTTTCGTTTATTGATTAACCGGTTAATCCGGTGAATGGTTGTATCAGAACCGATATAAATTCGTTTACTTTGCGGTTATTACAGAGAACGGAATTGTAATTTGTTAACAGATATTAACCGGCTTCCGAACCCTTGGCAATCAGTTACTTATACATTTTAAATACAAGTATAAAATATGTTTGTTTCTGACAAATAAAGGCGATGTTTAATTACAATCAAAGAAGGCGCCACAAGTACCTATACCGCGCGGAACAATAGCGAATAATTTATTTTTCATTTATATCGACACAAGTAGTTTAAGAGTGAATTAAAAGTTTTTTTGTGCATAATGATACATACAACATTTAAAGGTATCATAATTTTATGTACAATATAAACAGACCGTTTTAATTTTGGTTTTATTTCAAGTGCAGCATGAATAGTAAAATTTTATTATTAAGTAAAAAAGTACATTGTGAAATAAATTACGATTATTCGCTCACCTATCAATATAAAGGCACATCTGCAGTATATAATGTACTGCAAATGTGTCAATATACTGCTAGGTGAGTGATATGTACTACAATGACTTCTTAACGTAGGCAGTTAATTAAAAAGCGACAGCCTTTAATTGTTGTTTGTACCTAGACATCATAATAATGGGTCCAGTGGGAACTAAATATGTTTTGGACCAACACAGGAACATTAGTCACTAGTCAGCAATCTAATTGCAACTGTAAAATCAGTCTATGCGATACGAAAGCACTTTTTCTCTAGTCTTATTAAAAAGAGTATTTTCATTTGATGTAATATTTTAACACAAAACGAGTAAATAAATTTAATTCGACTGCATTAATGACGATGGCATGAAAAACGATCATACTTTTAGCACCTTTTTCATTCGTTAGCGAGTGGAACTTATAGGCGAGGAGCATAGGGCTCTTTAATTGGGCGTCTCTGGTTACGGCCTGCAGTTTCATTTTGGCCTATCACAATGGTCGAGAGAAAATTGCGATTATAGAATACATCGTAAAATAAAAGGAGTGTTTAATTACATATGTACAAATATTGTGAGTCGAGAGCAGAAGGTAACATTTATCTTTTATTCACCACATAGTGACTGAGTGCATACTTATTTCAATGCCATTAAAATGCTCTTCATACATTTAAAATTAAGTTATTTAAAAAAGTGGAAAAGATTATTTTCTAATTACTTATTAGTACACGAATTGCTTAATTTATCGATATGACAATTTATCAGTTCAACAAAATATATCAGATCAGAAAGGCATTATCGAAAACAAAATAATTAGTTCATGAAGATTGTCGAAAAACTTTCAGATTAATTAACACTTACTACACTGTTCTCATTTCTAGAAAATGAGGCCGAGAGAGTCACAACATTGAAAATAATGACTACTTTATCGGAACATTAGAATTCACCGTGCACCTAAAGGAGCCTGTTTTTGCACTAGTTTACTCATCTCTATTAAGTCTCTATTTTGTTTTCGTGCTTTCAAATAATGATTAAAACAATAACAAGCTCCCCGAGAACAAGACAGAGATGCGTTACCATCTATGATGAAGTAAGACAATCCCTTAAGTGTTACTAAAAATCTGAATACATCTTGAAAGCAGGTGTAAATTAGGAAGGAATTTTTCAAAATGTCAAGTGGCTTAAGCTGCTTATACACTTATGATGTGTCAAATATGATAACAACTTAGCTAACTCTTTAGATTATACTCTGGTTATAACAGGATAAGCTTCGACAACTCCAATTATTCAGACTATTTTCGAGTCCTTGAATACTAAAAATATGAACAATATATTTACACAAAAGTAATGATAAGATTTTTATTGTAGTTGATTATCTAAATATATTTATTGTTATCCCTGCCTTTGACAGCAATCAAAGTCTTTATAACCTAAGTATAATATAAAATGTTTGTATAAATAACGACAAATAACTTCTACTTTTGAAACAGAAACCTGTTAAAATGTGGTTTACACATAATAAACAATAGTTTACTTAGATATCCAAAATTTGTTATACTACATATACCAGCGTTATGCGATGAATAAAAATAAATTTTCACCAATATGGCGACCTCCAGTCTCGAATTTGCCAACGGCTTCTTAATCATACATTAATATACCAAATGTTCATTGACACAATGCCTAAGTTAATAAAATATCTGTGATTATCATACGCTCGTCTACGCACACATACTAACCCATTCATACGACCTGTCATACCTCTTACAAAAAGTAATAATAATTTATAAAATTCACAATCCCTTGCACATGTGCATGCCTATAGTAACATACGTCATCTTTCACTCCGTCCACTCTCAAACTATCACTTTATCTCACATATAAGTAAGGATACCACAGCCACTGTCTGTATTTATAATACCAAATAGGAAAAATGCTTCAACTTTCAAGATAAACATGGAAACATTGGACAGGCATATAATAAACAATTTCAACAAAATATTGCGTTACGTGCATCGTTTGCGGGCGACATCACTTGGTGATTTGTGCATTAATGTTTGACGTGTCACTGT
This sequence comes from Watsonalla binaria, assembly GCA_929442735.1. Classification (NCBI taxonomy): domain Eukaryota; kingdom Metazoa; phylum Arthropoda; class Insecta; order Lepidoptera; family Drepanidae; genus Watsonalla; species Watsonalla binaria. The sequence goes on along the minus strand of OV838919.1, from coordinate 8,196,861 downwards.
ACGAACATCCTGTTAATACAAGTGTTAGTGTTATGAGAAAATGCAACTGGTATCACCGAGTATACCGCTCTAAAGAAAAATATCACCTTTTATGAAATAAAACTCATTTTAAACAAAACAAGCGCACTAATTATTGAAAATTAAAAAAATAATTGTGTGTGTTTTCAATATAGAATACAAAATCTCATTACAAAAACTGTTTTATATATATGCCATAATATTAAATAAATACATAATTTGATGTAACATAAAAGGTCCGTAAATCAATGCACTTAACGCCTTATGGATAATGGACACAATATGCCTGCCAATACAGTAATTTTATTTACCAGCAGTATGTCGTCCTTAACTGCATTAGATCACTGTCGTAGCACGATATTTCAAATCTGAAAACAAAACAAGAGGCATTGCTTTGATTGATATACTGATTACCGAGTTCGCGGGTTTGATTCATATTTAATTAAATAGTTTAAGAAAATCTTAATTAGTACATATCATCACTATACTAGAGCGTAAATAAATAGAGTGTTGTTAATTTTAGTGGGGTGCCCTATAGTCACTACAGCTAGGACTCACCAGCTAGCGAGGGGCGCCTGCTGCTTGAGTTTGCGGATCTCCTTGGTGGCCCAGTTGGCGAGGGTCTTGGTGCGCACAGTGCGCGAGCGGCGCGCGGCCTGCAGCAGGTCGAGCAGCGGGCGCGTCTCGAGCAGCGGCAGCACGCGGTGGCCGAACACGGCGCACAGGTCGCCCGTGAGCCCGGCCACCACGGCCACGTGCCCATCGGTGCGCTCGCCGTCCAGCGCCACCTGCACCATGAAGTTCACGATGGCCGCCACGTGCGGCTCCACCAGCGCCACGTCCGACCGCACCTGACACACAAACACATCCCATTACCACTAAATAAATCATTTATATCGAATTATCTTTTTGATATTATTATCTTCTTCCACATAAAAGAGCAACGGCTCATCGCATAGAAAAATAAAGATCCGTTGAACGGCATAGTTAAGTGTGCAGCGAGCAAAGCACAATTCGCAAATTTATACAGTCATAGAATTTAATCAGTAGAGCAACAATCACAAACCTCGCCATCCGAGCCTTTGAGGCCCTGAATGATGCCGGTGTAAGCCTCGAGTACACTTTCACGAAGCTCACCCAGGTATTCCACCATATCGTAATCATTGCGATCCACTTGAGCATTGCTGGCCTGTAAAAAATTAAACATTTCATATTTTGAGTTTCCGTCGTTCTTGTGGAAATGAAAAATAACAATATGCATTACTGACTGAATGACTTATATTAATAACATCTTTGGTATTCTTTTTTTTCTCCCTTTAATTTTGTTGAACTAAATGCTAATCTAAATGTGGGAGCTTTTAGCTTTATTTATTTTTTTATTTTTATTAGCAACTTGGTTACTGTGTTAATGTCGTTATAATATACATAAATTTGTCTGTAAGTTTTCTTAAAATAAAAATAATTTACCTGCAGCAACATCTGCATTACAATATCAAAATATTTTGCAAAATCAGGACCAATGTTGAGAGCAATATCTCCAAACACTGAGAATATTTGTGGTTTTACAGAGCGATGGATAGATGGATCACCGAGATTCTCCAGCAGCAGTACTATTATTTCATCACAATAGGGTAGCACCTGCAAAAGATTTATATAAATTACTTAGAAACATTTTTACCAAAATTTTATCAGGTTCTCATTTTATTTGTGATTTAAAAAAAACTGCATACCTTATTCTTTAGAGCGCGGCAAATATCACCGGTGAGACCCACTGCTGCAATACATACTTGATATTCCTGGTGATTTTTCAATCCAACATAGAGATATCTCTTGAAGGCGTCCATGTACTTCAAGAATCCTTCGCCAAGAACTTCGACCAGCGTGGAGACGGCCATTAGGGCGTCTTCTTGCACGCCGCCAGCCTTACCCGCGTTGCTGGCAAACATTGTCAAGAGAGCAGTCATTATAGCATCTGATATCTGAGGGGCGTCTACTGGCGTCACTTTGCGGAGAACCGACTGTAAAGTGGCACATAAAAGGCTTTGGAGGTCATTGAATTGCGAGCGATCAGCCTGACTCGAGATGTGGTTCTCCATTTGCAGGACTTGTTGAAGTCTCTCCAAGATGACCATAGTTGTCTTTTGAACTGTGACATAACAATCAGAAGGCGAGTTCTTAACCATTTCCATGAGGGCTTCATAAGCAGCTGATCGCAGATTATGTTGGGCTGCATCCTGTCGATCAGTTGTTTCAAGAAGTCTCTGCACAATAAAGTCAAAATAGTTTGACATGCAGTAAGTTTTGGGTTGATTATTTTCTCCACACTCTGCTGCCTCATAGGCCGCCTCGGCTAATCCAGTGAAAGCCCAGCAAACATTAGCAGCGACACGTGGTTCCGCCTTTAGTCCATTTACGAGACTTTCCAAGAGTGGCTTTAGGTATGTCTCATTAATGGCCGCTTCAGGGACTATTTCACAAATCCTACCAAAAGTCCATGCAGCTGTGTCTCTGACAGCCACACTTGAGTCATACATAGCTTCAATTAATGTTGGCATAGCTTTTTCCACCAGGGGTTTTAAAGTATTGGCTTCAAGTCCACCTAATATGGATCCGAAAGCCATAAGTGCAGCTTCTCTATAGCGCCAGTTCTCATTTTTTATGTTAGAGTTAATGAATGGTAACACATGGGGGACAATTTCATCTTCACAGCAATTTGACAGGAGCATAAGGCATACTGAAGCAGCTTTTGATGGGTTCCATTCCAGTTCATCATCAGTGTCATCTTGTTTGGTAAGCTTTTGCATGAGAACTGGTGCCAGGTATTGGAGTGCTCCTCGGGCATAGAACCTTGAAGTTCTTACAGGAGGACGGCCTAATTAACAAGATAAATGAATTAACTTATGCATAATCACAACACAGTATTGATTTGTAAAATGTTGATGCCTACCTGCTTCAGCTGCTTCTGCCTCTTCAATGGCAAGATCTATTTCTTCATCACTAACATTAGACCAGAACTCAATGCCTTGGAGAGATATTTCGTCAACATCAGACTTCATGGCTTCTAATGTAATTGGGAACAATGCTTGTCCCATGTATGGCTCCATGTATTGGTAATACAAGGACAAAATTTTTACCTTTGAAAGAAAACATTTATTAGTAAATAGTGTAGGATGTTATTAAGTAACCATGAATTTAATATAAACTTACTAGGCATTGGAGTGCCGCAACACTAATTCTCATATCACTAGACTGTGTGGCTTCACATACTACTTCCATTATGAAGTTTCTTTCATTTTCTTTATCAAAATTAGCTTTAGTGAACTCAAGCGAGTTGAGCAGAGCTTGAGTAGCAGCAAGCCTCACATGATTGCTAGGCTCAGTTGACCTCATGCCGTGGATGATGGCAGTGAGGATTGGGTTGCTTTGTTCTGTCAGTACTTCAGCATCAATTTCTTGACAGATGTAGCCTGGAAATATAATATAAGTTAGAGTACATTGTATACTAAATAATAAAATATAATTAATATTGTCAAGTACCAATTGCTTCTAAAGTAGCTTCCTTCTTCAGTTCAGTAGACTGAGCATGAACGACATTTTCTACAAGCATAGGTATGAGGTCATTCCACTGGCCCACAGGGAGTTCAGCCACTGCAACATATGCTACACACTGGGCTGCAGAGCTGGGCCTGCTGTTTTCAGTTCCTATAGATGTTAGTATCTGAAATAACAAAAGAAAACTCATACAAGGATATCTATCCAACATATGGTATAAAGTACTGTGATATGCTTACATTTTTCTTTATATACAGCCTTACGTCTTCAGGTAATGCCAGCCATCTTTGTTGGTACTGCTGTTTTAATGTAGGATCTTTGGAAGTGAGATGGTTTTTTAATTGTAGTCCAGCCGCCATCCGGGCCACTTGACTGTTGCCCCCCTGGACCAGCACATCCGATAACATTTTGATGAATGTTGTGAAATTAGTAACGGCGGCATGGTCCAGGTAAGTTTCTGCTGCTTCCAATTCATTTCGATCTAAAACCAATCAAGTTATATTGACAATTATATAATGTTTGGTCATGACCTACTCACGTGTTACAATAATGTTTTACCAAATATACATAGAGCAGAAATGATTTAAATTCATCTGTCCTAATTGTTTTGGATACATAATTTCATAGTATCATCAAAACAAAATAGTAATATATATGTACCATTCAGAAAAATTAATGAACTCCCAGTTCTAGGAAATGTACATACAGTGTATTTTGATTAATTTGTCAATTAACTAAAAGTATGAAAATATAAGCTTAATTTAATGTATGAAACAAGCTGACTGAATGTTAACATGTTATTGTAATGTGTATAATATTCATATTTTTTATATAAATCCAATAACTGTATAAGTGGAAGCTAAATGTTATTAATTTGTCTGGAATAGATTGTAATTTTTTTACCTTGTCAATTTCATTTATAAGTAATTTTAAAATTGCTTCCAATTAAGATATCAAATTAATTGAAATCAAACTAAACTAATCATTTCAAGTTCAAACACAATGATGGTTCAAAATGTATCTAAAATAATGTAATACACAATGTTATGTTTTTGTTGATAATCTAAGCTCTTATTTATTTTAGACATATTCAAGTCATATAGTTTGCTTGGTAAAATATCGCGATTCTTTATTCATTTATAGTTTGCAGAAAAGGTTTGTGAATTAATACAGACACAGGTGGAATTTATGCTATCATTAACAACCATAACCTTAAAATAAAATATAATGCTGAGGTGGACAATATCCTTACATAAAATGTTGTTTGAAAATAAATAGGAAACCGTAATCAGTACATACAAATATATCATATATAATAAATATTGCGGCACATAAAGTTTAATTCAACTTATTTTAGAACTAGAATTTTCCTAAAATGACAGTTGGTGTATGTATGAGTACGACATATTGTGAATAATTTTTATTGTGCTTTGATTTCAATGTAAGTAATTAAGGTTCTATGTTAATTGATGGAAGGTGTTTCTTAAGAAGTAATTTTAGATTCGCTAAAATTTAAATTATCGCAACGAAGTTGTGATGATAAGAAAGACGGTTGACAATGTAAAACGCCATCCATGTTCGAGAACTACAGAAAAATGCCTCTTACCTGGTGATATAGTCTTTTCTAATATTTGTATAAGTGTTATCGTCGTTTCAGTATGCATTTTATTCACTGTTCTTCTGTTATACTCTGAGTATCAATGAACTGTAGGACGAAAAAATTAAGAAACCGGCACACGACGGACGAACACTCATAAAAAAATGTAGGTAAGCTATGTTGCCAACACAGAAAACAGAAACAGGCAAACCATATTTACGTGGTTACCAAGATTAAAAAATATTTAAATTCAACATACTTATTTAACTGTAGCTTTAATTTTACTTATTATATATGTATCATTATACATAATTACTTTAATAAACAATATGTTTCCTTTCATTGTACTTACAAATCATCCATCGGATTTTTATATATTATTTAAATATCTAAAATTCATATTTAAAATATCACAGAATTACGACGTATATTATTTTTACCATTTACCTAATTAGGTGACCACGGATAAGTACCCGTAATGTTCCCATTTAATGCCTAAAAACGGTCAACGTTATACAGATAGAGGTCCAAAAGAATTTTTAACTCTCTTATGCTATGAGGTACCCAAACGAATTACACTCATGTTCATATCAGCGGTATCTTGTTTATAATTTAAATTAAAAATATATTTTTTTGGACGTCTCCAAAATTTCATCTCGTTTTTTAAATATTATTGGATATTTTTTTTGTGATAAATAATACGCGTAGTCAAAACTACTACCTAAAAAATACGGTTTGCCTAGGCATTATGGAACTAAATAGGTGAATAGTAAAAAAAAAACACAAAAACAAAAAAGGGTTTCAAGGACTTTTTAGTGTTCCTAAAAACTTCTTAGCACTATTTTGCAAAAACATAAAAACTCGCTTTAATAGGGGTTTATTTCCTGTGATTAGTCTTGAAAGAATATAGGGAATCTTCATTGGAAGAAATGTTGCTTATATCTTTATTTTATTTGTAATTTCTAATTAAAATAATTATTTATTTTTATGAATTATCGCATGAAACTTTATGTTTTCGTAATGAGCAGCTGTATTTATGGGTTTAGGATAGTTGCATATCAATCATATGTTTAAGTTTTTTTACTTAAATGTTATTAAGAAGTATAATTTAGTAACCCTACAAAAAACTTAAGCTACATATTGACCAATACAAACGCCGCTATAGCAAGGCCCCTGAAATAAGTATGGTGTATTGATATTCAACATTTCTAAGGAAGATAAATATTAATATACTTTACTTCAGTGTATACCGCTATAAAGCTACGAAAATATGTAACTAAATGTCTATGGGAATTTTATATCTGTTTTTAATTACTACGTTTGTACTCTGTGCTGTCAAAATATTCCACTGTCAAAGTCAAAAATTTGTTTCCTTCCTTTTCGTGTGAAGTTTTATTGGTGAAGTTCGTGGTTTCCTCCAAGAATTTTGCCAAAATGGTAGGAATCAGAATAAATATTAATAATCGTGTTTATTTTGTGAATTATAAGTGTTTTAACTTCATGTGGTCTTTCATAGGAAGTGATTATTTACAAGATTTCTGTGTAAAGTGGCAGATTTAACCTGCCTATTTGTTTTGTTTCAGTCGCTGGTAATTCCCGACAAATTTCAACATATTCTTCGTATTATGAATACGAATATCGATGGCAAGCGTAAAGTTATGTTTGCTATGACTGCCATCAAAGGAGTCGGTCGTAGATATTCTAATATCGTCCTGAAAAAAGCTGACATTGATCTTGACAAACGTGCCGGTGAATGCACCGAGGAAGAGGTATGTATCTTCATTCTTAGCCTTTAGTTGTTTACTATAAACACTTTTTCGTTAACTAAGAAGCTATGTCAGTATATCTGTTAAGAGTTCAAAACTTGATTCATTTAATGGTTACAAACTTTACTCAGGTCTGCTCAATGTTTTTATCTTTGTTTCAGGTTGAGAAGATCATCACTATCATGTCAAACCCTAGGCAATACAAAATCCCAGACTGGTTCCTCAACAGACAGAAGGATATTGTAGATGGTAAATACAGCCAGCTGACATCTTCTAACTTGGACTCTAAGCTTCGTGAAGATTTGGAAAGGTTGAAGAAGATCCGTGCCCACAGGGGCATGCGTCACTACTGGGGCCTCCGTGTGCGTGGTCAGCACACCAAGACCACTGGCAGGAGAGGAAGAACTGTTGGTGTATCTAAGAAGAAGTAATTTTTAAATAAAACAATAATTCATCAGAATTACTTTTACTTTTCCTCAATATACCTTTTCATAAACATTTGACTTAATTTTAAGTGCTTTCATAAGGGCTCATAATTATACAGTGCTTGAATTAATTAAATGTACACTGGGATTTACTTTAGAGGCATATAATATTTATGGCAGTTGAATCAAAGCAAAACTGTAAAATCATATTGTATTGATGATGGCCAAGCATGGCAATGAGTTGCTCATTCTTCAATATACTAAAACAACCCCGTATAAAATTTGGAAAACATATAAATAAAAACCAGGGAATTCGTTTTCCCATTTCTTCTGACAGGCTTAAAACTAAAAATATTTTCAACAATTTGTTTTTGATTTGATCATATCAACATAAAATGTGGGTGACATTAATTTGTTCAAGCAGATATTAGTCTGTTGTTATACCACTCTAGTACTGTGTCTGATACTAGAGGAGTATAACTTCGTGAAAATAATTAATGGGGACCATGGGTTATAGTACAGGTACTGAATGCATACTCAAAGAGATTGATCTATTGTAAAAATATTAGGAAATGTTCAATAGCCAAAATATCAATCTTTTAAATTTTGTTATAGATATAAAAATAAATTACTTACAGCCTTGGTAGGCACATCTCTTATTGGGCGATTTTAGTTTGCTTGTGGAACAATTCACGAAATGCAAATAAAAACAAATGTTAATATTTGAAATCTAAAGAATTAACCATGGTGGCCTTGGGGTTTGAGCATTCACCTGCTACGCAATTTCAAATAGTTTTTCGAAAAAACCTAGGTGCAGTTATTTAACACCATGTGCCGTGAAGGAAAACATCGTGAGTAAACCTGCATATGTCTGAGAAGTATTTCAAAGACGTATAGTGCCTGAGATGGCGATGGACTCACCCTCTGCTACTTTGGCACATAATATTTGGTGGAATGTGGGTGTTGTTGTTACACCTCTGCTTAACACTTTGGAGACCCTTCTGAGATGGCATGAGCATAGAATCAATCATAGATTTAATTACCACAATATGTAGTGGAAATGTGATTACTTTTAGTATTCTACTAAGAGCTCAAATTGTTTGTTTAAATAAATAAAAAGGACTTCAGGGAATAAGAAATAATAAACATGGTTATGTGATGTTAAACAATTTACTTGAAAATTAGTGAAAAATATTATTGAACTAAACACAGTAACAAAAGATTGATCTTATTCATATTGAGCTATAAGTACCATCATGTAGACCCCAGCTAATAGGGCCACTATTTCTTTTATAGATTGTGAGAACTTATTAGAGCCTTCCAACAGTTCAGGAATCACAGACACAGTGGCTATGTAAATAAAACCACCTGCAGTGAATGGCAGGATGAGAGATTCAACTAAAGTCTCTCCAGTGCCTTGTAGGTATATTGAGATGACAGTTCCAGACAATGCACCAAATGCTGTGAGCAGCTGTAGGAACATAGCTTTCCTTCTGGAGCAGCCAGACTGGACCAGAATAGCAAAATCTCCAATTTCATGGGGTATTTCATGTAGTAGAATTGTCACGGTAGTAATGTATCCAATATTCTGACCAGCAATAAAAGATGCCCCAATAGCTAAGCCATCTGTAAAGTTGTGAGTAAAGTCAGCGGCAAGGTTCAGATAGCCAGCAATTTTAATGTCTTCTTTCTTAGCTTCTTTTCCCTTCTTCTTGCCTTTGTCATCAGACTTCTTCTTGTCACCTCCATGGGAATGTCCATGTCCACCATCAAACAGTCTAACAGACTTCTCAACAACAAGGAATGTAATAATGCCTCCAAGCACGCCGAGGCCGACAGTCATGTCATGCGGCTGATGTTGTCCACCATCATGCGAATGGCTGTGGCTATGTCCTTCACCACCAATGTTCGACGAGAGTGCATGAGGAATGAGATGCAAGAAGGCGTCTCCGAGTAGTCCGCCAGAAGCGAACGATAGTAACACTTTTAGTAGGGGTTGTTTTTCGACGCTACTATCAATAGGAATGAAGAAGAGTATGAAAAAAGGCACTATACTTATAAATAGTGTGGAGCTTATAGCACTCACATATAGGTTGTAATCTGATTCCACTTTTCTTTCTTCCTTTTTGTATTGATCATTTGCATTTTTTGAATATTTGAATGATGGAGATTCTTCCCCATGTGAATGTGAGTGACTATGTCCTAATACAGCAACTATAGTACAGGCTATAACTATCTTTATCAATAGAGTTTTACTGGGGCGGTTCATCGTGATTTTAGACAATGCTATGTCATTAATACCGAAGAAATCGTTTTAATTAGGACAGTTTTAATGCAACAGGAGCAAACAATACCACATCACATTACGTTTTCTATCACAAACCGAACCGACAAACAGAGATGACACACAAAGTGATGATAACAAAAGTGTCACCGACCACCGGCACGTCACGTCACCAAAAAATACTTTTGACGTAGAGAGTTTCATCAGAGAAATGTCAATCTGGTTAACTGACACCAAACTGACACACTGACAATTAACAAACATTCGATTTTCATGATCTTAATCATTCTTTATATTGTACAGATAATAAAAATGGAATATTTATCATACAGACAAATCTTTATTGCTGCTACATACATTTAATTAACATATTATATTATAATAAATATAAATTATATGTATAATGTACACCTTTATAATATACCTACAACAAAAACTAGATACAAATCGGTAGCCCTCGGAATCGTGTCGACCGTGTCAAGAAACCTGGCAGCATTGCCACCCTGAATGACAATGATGATGCTCTAACTAGCCGAGAAGTGTTGGTCACAAAAGGCATCTACCAGACGACGTGCAACAACTTTAAAAGGAATTATGGAAATCCGGAGATAAGTCAGCAGTACCGACCACAAGCACCGTGAATAAGACCTATCTAAGGCCCTCCTTGACCTATTTTTTATATTATTTATGTCTTGACCAATGTACGCTCGAGCGCTGGAAGCAATCCAGCTGAGCAGCAGCAGCACAGGCCACTCCACCAAGGTGCCAGGGTATCGACACACGTAACATTCCACACTAGAAACTGGTCGCTCTAATCTCCACGCCATCAGTGACATGCTAGGTACTTACTGGGCATCGACGAACTGATCTAGAACAGCAGTGACCAGCGGAATAGAGTAGAGTAGAGTAGATTTTCTAATCAACATTAGTAAGTATACCTACGAAATATTGTGTTATTGTTGAAATTATGTTAAGTATCTAACTACCTCTAAAACATAAAATTATCACACCTGAACATACCTACTTTCACAGCATACCTAATACAACATGCTCTATTCTAAATTATTGAGGTGCCCAATTTATATTAGAACCAATAAGTCATTTTCATATTGCCATCGATATCTCGTTGAGTCTCGACGATGCTGCTAGTCTGTCGAACTAATTTCCGCATCGAGCTTCGACGTCTGGATGCGATACCTGTCATCTCGCCTTCTACTAGAGGAGCTTGGGTCAGTTCTAGTTGATCTAAGTTTGCATATGAATCTGCAGACGTTGCAAGTCTGAAAATTATAACAATCTTCATTGGTATGTAGCTACTCAGCAATCAGGTACGAAGTGACGTGACTGGTTCAAAATCTACGCTGGAACTATAGGTACTTACATATTACTGCTTTAAAAAATGTGGGCGTTCTTTGTACCTCTCGGAATTTAATTCAACAACCATGTTTGAAAGTGCGAATCCAATGATATCATGCCGTTATAAGTGAATTATATTATAGCTACCTTTGACCTCCACAAGTCCAGCAGTCTTCATAAGTCCAGTTCTTACCAAACTCTTCTCCTTCCTCAGCAGTCTGTGGCAAGGAACTATGAAGTGTTTCGGGCAACCTAAGAGCACTGAGCCCACCGACTATTGATACAGCACCCATCACCACTAAAGGCAATACCAGGTTGCTGGAACCCTAGACATATTGTTTGATTAATTACACTAGCCTGTGCCCACGACTTTTTCGCATGGGAATTGGTCCAGTATTTTTTATGTGATGCTCAAAAAACGAATATACATCCTCTTAGAATGACCCCCATCCCATTTAACAAGACAAAAATGATTTTTTTTACTGATTGTGATTTGAAGCCACATGTACACGTAGCCAGACGTACTTAATGCGGCATTTTTCCGCAGAATAATTAGATATCAGACGAAGTTTCATCCACATCTACTTAGTAATTAGTAATTTGGTACAATATGACCTTAGAAAAATACGTAACTTGAATCGCCGTACTTACCAAGTAATTAATAAACGGTATTATAATCAAGCCTAGCCCGCCAATATAAGCCGATGTTCCGATTCCGACACCTCTTAACTCCGTCGGATAGAGCTCTCCAGCGTAAGGATATATTATCAAGAAGGACGCCGATATAAAACATTTCGATATCAAATATAAGACAAGGGTTGCCGTAAGATCATCTGAAACATGGTAAATAAAGTTTCAGGTGATTTCTTCAAATAGTAAGTATATATTTAAATCGCAATTTCCTTATTTGTCTGTGAGAAAAGTTAAAGTTTTGTGATAGTTGCGAAGTGAGAGCGGGTCGATAGGTACTCGTATTGGTATATTAGGTATATGGAACACGCATCCTTGCACCCAACCAACACTTCATTCCGGATTTAGATACATACATACTTATGTATAATTAAAATTAAGAATTTTAGAATCAACTAATTACAACGTTCAAATAATACATAATATTCATAAACTTACCACTAGGCAGTAGCACAGTGACGATGCAAAAAAGTCCACTAATGACCATTGACAAGCACAGAGGCCATCGTCGACCAACTCGGTCCATTAGTATCCAACAGACGATGTAACTGGGTATTTCTACTGCAGACGATAGGAAGAAGCTCATGTACTGGTTATTACCGATGGCGGGGCCATAGTAACTCAGTCCCACGTAGACCATCTCAGAAGCACACCAGTTTAAAGTGATCAAAAAGGTTTTCAGCCTCATATTAGGAGTGCGACATAATGCAAACACGCTAACTGATTTCGTAGTTGTTTGTCCCTTGGATTGTTTCTCTAACACATACTTAAGTTTCTCTGTGTACTCTTCTGGCAGTTGCTTTCCATTTACTCTTGCAATAGTTTTCAAAATGGCATTTGCCTCCTCCAATTTACCTCTCATTAAAAGCCATCGAGGAGATTCAGGCAGAACGAACCAGTAGAAATAATATAATGTGAAAGGTACTGAAGTGACAAGCGCCAGCGACCTCCAGTCTCTCAATAAATATGTTACTCCCGATAACAAGATCAATCCCAAAGTATAAAAAACACATGTCATTACAGTAACAAATGATCTGTAATTCGGTCCGGCAAGTTCCAATGCTGTAATAAATGACGTGCCACTTAAAAAAATATCAATAAAAATATTTTAATTACTGTTATTTGAAGCCAAATAATGCTACATTTGAGTTGTGTTGTATTCCTGCGGTAAGGACAATGTGCTAACAATAGTTGAAATTATGCTGGCACAGCGATTTCATCGTTATAAGGTAGGCAACGCGCGTGTGGCACTTACAAGTATTCATACGCTTGTCGACTTATTAGTATAAAAAAATGCATACGCAAATTACTTACAGATGATAAAAGGTATCTGGTACACAGCTGGTATCGTAAGTCCTACAATAATTCTGGCCAGTACCCAAAGCCAGTATTGGTGTGCATATGCTGTCATTAGACTTCCAATCAGCAACGTGGTAAGACAGATGAAGAACGACTTCTTGCGCCCAATACGATCGTTTAGGATTCCGAATGTGTACACACCGACAGGTCCTCCAATGTTAAGGGCAACTAAACCAAGCGTCGGATACACGTCATAATCGCATACAAGGTCGAACTGGAAAATATTATAGTATGAACTACCTACAGACGTACATATGAGTATGTACTTACTCACATAAGTAATGCAGTGAGTAAACAAAGAATAATCATAAATCACTTACATCAATAACAACAGACGATGTTACTTCAGATAAATCGTACTCGTACCCGTCCAGACATTGTTCAACCGGCCAACTTTCATTACCAATCATTTCAAACGGGTAAACCCGATTTAATATTTCTGCCCAGCTTACATCATATCTTAAGCATTTCTCGAAAGTGGTATTTCCCTGAAATGTATATTTTTTTCAATTCAAGCATTTTGAATGCGAGATAGACTATTCGAGATAATTTTATAATAGAACGCACGTATTTGATGGATGTCTTACCTTGCGTGGAATGGATAACAGTTTTCGTTGTTGTAATGTGAGGTTCTGTGTAATCAGTTGTGGTACCCTGCACCAGTGGTCTGGTACGTCTGTCATAAAGAGCTGGTTGAACGCACAGAAGCCACATGGTAAGCAGGCAGGCAAGCAGACGAGCCATAGCAACAGTTTTTGATACAACCCAAACTCTCCAATCTTTGGCAGCAGGTCATCCAAGTCAATTGCGTCATTATTCAATTCTCCACTCTTTAATTATTTTAAATAACGTATGTAAATAATTGGAATATTGATTAGTAGGTATAATATTTTATTCACACACCTAGATTACTGTAAATTAGGGGATGGATGGATAATTCCAGCAATTAGTATGGATGGTGCAACAGCAGTGCTATTTGAATATTTTCTACACGAATAATTTATGAGTATTTTGTGCATAGTGTAATTAAATTCTAGGTCTGACTGTATTAGCTCACTTGTTAGCATTGATCACATTACTGCCTATGCTACTATGATATTTAATATGAACTTTCACCACTGGAAGCACTTCACAAACTAATATTTCAGATGAAAGCATTCATGAATGCTTGAATATCTTATTTAAGTAGATACCGAAGGGATTGGGCTGGTACCGTAGCTGGGAGAGGTGTTTTCGTTTTTCGTCATTACTTACTATTGTTGAATGTATACCACACACGAGATAAGTACGCAGACTGACAAAGTTTAGCTTCCATATAAGAATGCCGTATAATATACATCAGTGTTAAAGTGAGAAGCCATACAAAATTAATCCTATTAATCGAATACTTCCGCCAGTCGAGTGCCGTTTTGTATGTACCGATATTTATCAAATATTAAAAGACGATTTACATTTTTATGCAATATTTTATGTGATTGAATTTATCAATTTTTTTCGTAAATTAGCTGTTAAATGCTCGACAGATAAATCAATCTGTACTACCGTTAGAATATACACCGCGGTCTTGTTCCACCCACGTTTGTTTCTGAAACTTAAATCTGTCGTATGTTTTACCTTGAAGGACATGCATATATTTCCGTTTTTGTTTATGATTTTCATTGTCATTTTTCTTGGGCGGTCGAGAGTATCGAACAACCTTCGGTTTCTCAAGGCAAAATATAGCTAAAGCCTTTGATGACCGGATCTCAGTAAGAGCACATAAAAACGCCTTTCTGGAGGGCGGATCAGTGGGTATTAATAATGTTTAACATCTGAAAATAATTTGTATGTCGGCACCTACACACAACCCAAATAAGATTAAAATAGTCGCACCTATCACGAAAATTAGGGTGGTATGGAGTTTAAAACTTTTTAAATGGCTTCTTGCCGCTCTAACAATGCCATTCCATCCTTGATATATTATGTACATTATCGAATCCCAAGCTCATAGAAAATTTATAAGAAAATATATTCGGGCCTTATGTATTTTTATTGGATTCAGGTTTCGTCTGAAGTATATAGTTTCGTAGTATACCGTTTAGGTACATCTGGTAATTTAATATACTGTTTTGACCTATTCTTTAACTATTCATTTGCAATGGCAAGAGTAGATACAATCTTTTACTTTTGAGCATGCATACATTACTTATTATGCAGATAAATATAAAATAAAAGTAAATATAAAACAAATAGAATAGTAAAAATAAAAACAGTGTAATTTTGTTAAAATATTTTATTTGTGAAACGTAGATAAAATCGATACAAGTAATTAAAATTCTTATAGATATAACTTATAACTTTTACATAGTAATATAATGAAATTGTGAAATTTGTCTTACCAAGTTCATATCATAAGTACATAACGTGAAACGTGTGCGCGTTGAACTAGGTTCGTTGTAAATCGTGGGGTCTACCACGGACCGCCACCATTCTGCTCTATAAGTTTTGTCTAAACATACTACTTTGGTAATCTTTAAATTGACTTCATATAGCATAGGTATCAAAAAAAGTTTGAATTTTGTATAAAATGTAGTTTGGTATCGTCGCTTAGAATTACATTCAATTAACAATAATAGGAAAATAATGCACATGCTTTTTGTTCATTCCATCGTACACATCGCAAGCAACAATTATTTCTCCTTCATACATTGGTATAGCTTGTATGAATTATATATGCATCTAATATTATTTATTTACATTTTTGACAAGTTGGTATCCAACAAACCATAGTATATTTTGTGCTTCTAGTCTCACTCAGGGCACGAATAGATTTCGATCAATCAACATAAATTGTTTTAAAATTGACAAATATCATAAATATATTAAACTTTTAAGTAGCAACAATAATAATTGATTTAGAAATATAGCCTAATGAAACAGTAACTTGTTGGTAACTGTGATTAGATACATCGCTAACCTACCTAGTTCCGTCCCTCGAACGTCTGACGAAAGACGCTACAAATGTTACACTAAAAAGGTGGTTATTGTAAATAAATATAGCGAGCGCAGTGTACAGCTATAAAACAAACGGCCACCTCATCGGTGTCGTAAAATTCATTTTATACATAATATTATGTTGCCTACTACATTCGAGCATAAATGCTTCGAAAAACACTCAGCTTCGAAAGCCACAGAGTCGCGGTCGGCGCGACTTTGAAGGCCCCGAGCCTCAACATCGAGGTGAACCTACAATATGCAGGGTCACGATACAACCGTGCTCCTTGCCTTCCGAGTCCCGTCTACAGGACACAAATTCAACTCAATCTCGCACTTACAAGACGAAATAATCAATTTGACGGGAGTGGAGCATTTTAGCTGACTTCTTTCACAATATTTTCGACATACTTTGCACACTTACACAACGTCAAAGAAAATTACACTAGCAACCGAAGTCCTTACTGAATATATTTATTAGATAAAAGTAGTGGATAACTTGGATGTAATTTGTATTCAACTCGTATCAAAAAACGCAACGTAACGCGAAATGTTTCAAGTAACATTTGTAACGTTACATGAAACATTTCGCACATCAGAACAGTGGTTGGACTATATTTGGTTCAAATATTACAAATATTTACAAAGTATCGTTGGTGCGTGGGGTGGAGGAGGCGCGCGGGCGCCACTCGCCGACGCTACGTGAGCAGCTTGAAGAACATGATGCCCAGAGAGATGTTGATAAACAGCACTAGGATCACCAGCTGCTGGCGAGAGAACCAGTCCTGCACACACAAGAAAATAACATCTACATAAAATTTTGTAAATTTGACTAATTGAGTAGACATAGGACGTAGCACCTTTGAAATGAGCTGCGAGGCTACACTCTACTACAGGCTACGAGCGCGCGTAGCACTGCTACGAAATTATTGGCTCGGACAGGGCAGGACCTTACTTTTGCTAGTTTATTGTGAAATTATTATTTTCATGATGTACTTTTCTAATATATAGTAAGCCATCTTCAAGCACACCGATTTTTTTCGTTATTTTTGGGTTTACGGTTTAATGTGTTAATGATGGCAATTTAAAACAATCGATTTCGACCAATCTAAATAATAAGAATCATATATGTTAAATAGACACAACCTATTTTCGAGTGGTTTGCAGCGTTTATTCCTTGAGATTAGATTCGAACTACCAAGATTTTTCTCCATCTTGTTCAGAGTAGTTCAACATCGTTATACTCGTACAAACTTTGTTTTATCGCGGTAGGTATCTTCTCAGATATTGGTTGTGTATGTGCAATTAGTAACTGACTTGCGGATGTATCCAGACAGTATGGAAAAGAACAGCCATCCATGCAGGACGATGACCTAGCCCCTTCGGGGCGCCGCAGCAGAACGGCTCCAAACCCACAATTTGTAGCCCTAAGAAATTTATTTTGAAAGAGATTTTGAACCTTGACTTGCGGACTGACGAGGTAGAGCAGAGGATTGGCCCGCAGTTTCTCTGTCTCCTCGTACATGCGGCGCACCTCCTCGCGGCGCGCGGAGCCCAGCGCGGAGACCTCCTCACGCGACATGCCGCTGCCGTCGGGCGCGCGCGGCATGCCCGCCACGTCGGGCAGCGACTTCTTACGCTGGAGAGTCTGCGGCGTGCTCAACATCTGCAACAATGTTGACACGCTCGCTTCAATACTGCAGCATTTTTAAAATTTCGCATTAACTTTTTTATCGCGCATTTTAATATTTTACTTTAACATGAACGTTTTTGCTTTTAATAATCAATGTAAATAAGTAAGTAGTTTCCTATTTTCCTCCATCCTACTGTTATATATTTACAAATCTTTGGGTGTTGTGTGTTCTTATATATTGTTTGATGACTAGTTATGAACCACGGTACTACCAGCGCAGACTCAATTCTAAAATTGTCTTTACTCTAATTCGAAAATAATATTTGCCTATGTTATTTCTCGTATAAGTTACTTACAGACTTTATCTATCAGCGAAAGTTTCGTAAAAATCAGCGCATTCGTAAAGGGGGTTAGCCAGAACAAACAGATATTTTTTAAATTTGGTTTTATGTACTGTAAATACACAAGTGATCTAATCTAACGACTGCGTTTTATCTGATTTCAGAAAAAGAGTTCTTCACTGTATAAGTTTAGTGAGTACCTAGTCTAGCTCTGTTAAGGTACATAAGCACATCGGCAAACAAGGTACATGAACCGATTTGAAGACACGTGGAAGAATTTTAGGACTAAGCATAAAATTCGACGAAAATCAAATTGCACGTTTGTGATGGATAACGGAGATATTAATAGACTTGTTTAATAGCGTAGCTGCCGGTTGATCCGGTCGAAAATTTGTTTAAAATATATACCGTTATGTTACGACTTTACGTACTAATAGTTAAAGTTTGTTTAGACAAAATACAGCGCACTGCTAGATCGATCCAAATAAATAATATATCTGTGGAAGCAACCAATATATCACAAACTATGATTTCACATGTTTTATCCATCTTTGTGTTTCATACTCAAACGATATTCAAATCTGTTTCGCTTGGCAAGCAAACATGTACTTTGATCTTGTTAATGTTGTCAGAAAGAAGGACATCACATAGTTTCGGACGATTGGTAGTGATTTATGGTGTTTAAACGTGTGTTGTTATCGTCACTGTAGCAAAATAACCTATATAGTTATGACCGCGATCAGTTTACCTCAACGGGAGGAACATTAATCCAGCTCTCGGAAGCTCGCCGGGCCAGGATCGCCGGCGAGCACATGAGATCCTCGTCTTCATCCTCATCTCCTTGGTACCACATACTTGGTGATAAAACGTAATCCGTGCTCGCACGTTAAAACTTTATTAAATCACAAATCCTTCAGGAATTCCATACTTCCAACGCCTTGTCATATGAGGAACTTTACGATCGAATAACGATTACCGCATTTTCATTAACGTATGACTGTTGTGATAAAATTCATAGATTTTTGTCAAGATTTTGTAGGAATTGAATTATTTTTGGTTAATTATAGCGAAGAGGTGATACGCGAAAAGCGGCAGCGAGTGACTGTCTCAATTTAGAAATAGAACGGGCTGACCGCTGAGCGATCGCCCGCGCCGCATGCGCACCCGCCCCCGCCCACAGGCCACCGTCGCCCTACGCTATACCGCACCGCGTACTAATACTCCCTGTAAGTGTTGTGTATGATCGCACTAAGCACTACGCAGTCACAGCTGTCACATACTTTGCATATTCTACCTAATGTTATTACTAAGTACTTAGTTACCTACCAAATATACAACAAATTAATTTCAACTCGCGGTGAATCTAACTAACTACTCGCAATAGCTAAATGCACAAGAAATATGGTATCAGCCATCAAAAAGCTATCTGTAGATTGGTACACACGTCTTGTCTCATTTGATAGCATCTCCACAAGCTGCACACAAAATAGTTGATAAGTCTCGATAAATCCATTGGAATACATTTAAGCCGGTTAATCGTTAAAAATTGAGACTAGAATTTTTTATTTTGGCTTTCTATAATTTAAAAAATAAAGTAGTTAGAGTATACAAAACACGTCTAAAATGTGGGGTATTTAAACATCTTAATTGTGCGTTGGCTAATTACCCAAATGACCTTCATGAAAACGATGGCGATGTTACTCGCCACTTATTATTAATTGTTTTGTTTTAGCTAAAACGCTAAAAAACTAGCAAAGATATTTTAAAAGCTCATTTATAATTACAAGGTACAAAGAAAACCACCTTATCTTTTACAACAACATGTATAGATTGGTTGATAGATAATTTAGAAAATAAATTTGTATTTTTTTACATGGAATAGCCTAGGTGTTCATGAGACGCACGTAATTTGGCCTAGGAAAGTTAGGGTTCGACCCGGAATAATCATGTATTATACATATTAGTGTGATAGTAAAATAGAAAAAGTCGTGAAACGCAAAAAATCACATATAATTTTGTAGTATTCCGTAAATAAACTATCATTCTTTAAAATCTATTTTTATTTAAATGGTAGTTGTTGTTCGTGTATGCGTATTTATGACAGGTATTTGTAATCAAACATTTGAATGTTTATATTTATTTCCATAGAAATAGCTCAATTAGTAACACCTTAAGATTCACACTCATCAAGATTCCAGAATGCTTGGATTTAAGATTCTACAGAAAAAATCAACAGTTAAGTCCACGGGTGAAACCGTAGGGCACAGTTAGTCTACACTACTATTATTAAGAGGAAATATTTGTATTTTTGTGTGTATGTTTCTAATGAATAAACTACAATAATACTGTGCCGATTTCAAAAAATATTGTACCATTGGAAAGCTACATCATCAGCGAGTAACATAGGCTTTATTTCAACGTCGTACTCACACGGGAACGGGAACTACGCGGGTGGAACCACGTGACCTCCGTTAGTGGTATATAAATCAACATTGGAAAATTCTTAGAATTCTTCCGTTCATAACATTAAGTAAACAGTTTATTCAAACAATAAATGTGAAAAGTTACGCTTGAACTGGAGCTCACTATAATTGTTTGCCACATGATTGTATTATTTTAAGACAATTCTGATATGAGAAATTACGAGAAAATTCAAATTTAAAGATAACATTTCGAGGGTGGAAAGAATAAAATTATGTGGGAATGCTTATTCATGGAAGTATGAAGGCGAGAAAATAAAGATTTTATTCCAACGAGTAGGTAGGTACCTACTATAGGATTGAAAACCGGAAAAGTGAATTTGAAGTGATTTTTTATAATTTTATTTACACATATGTGTAAGTGTGTTACTTTGCAATAATTTGTACACTTTTCGATTAGAAAATGTCATATAGACTACACAAATATTTTTATTTTATTGTACTACATATGCTCACGCCTGTATTCCCAGAAGGGGTAGGCAGAGGTGTTGTTATCACAACACACACTTTTCACCGAAGATGATTAAGTGCCAACGTGACAGATGGTGAGTCCATCGCCGTCTCAGACACTATACATACGTCTTTGAATTACTTCTCAGAAATATGCAGGTTTCCTCACGATGTTTTCCTTCACCGTAAAGCACGTGGTGTGAAATCACTGTACATAAGTTTTTTAGAAAAACTCATTGGTACAGGCCCCGCTGGGATTCGAACTTGCGTCGCTTGCGTAGCAGGCGACTGCTCTAACCCCGAGGCCACCACGGCACTTTTATTGTACTATACAATACAAAACATTGACTTGCCTCTACTATCTATTGATATTATATAGATGTTTTAGCTAAACCTGTCGGAGTTCACCTCCATGTTGGTATTGTTGGTAAAAACCGTATCAAGATTCGCAAGTCAATTTAGAAGATGTGTTCAAAACTTCAAACCACGTTGAAATCGACAAAATCATTTTGTATGGAAACGGCGACTTCAATTTATACTATAGAAGAAGTTGGCATACTAACTTACAGTCAGCACAAAATACTATGGCGTGCATTAAACATTATTTTAAAATTTCCTGTATTTCCCAAGGGGGTAGGCAGAGGTGTACTTAGAGTTCACCAACATTTCGCATGTTCATTAAGTTCCGTGTTCGATTGGGCGAGCCTTATGCTACTTACCAGACACTAACCCAAACTCTGGGCCACAACTGGAAAATTACAGATGGAAAACCCCAATAACCCAAACCGGACCCGTTGATCGAACGTTATTTGGTGATATTCAGTGAGATAGAAGTATCCCCAATGCCCTATTTCTCGTCTACGTCTACGTCTACTACGTCTGTCACAAGGTCATTTCATGTACATACAAGGTATCGACGTGATCAGGATGACTGAAATTAAACATTTACGTGACAAGTCCTGCCCTGTAATATTAGGATATCGATATTATAGTTTTTATAATCTTCACGCTTTCCAGCATTAATAATAGTAATACCCCGTTTTCACTCAGTATACATTAACTGACCAACAATTGGTTATTTTGTTGCCGTCGCTCAGGCATACAGGATGTTCTCGACCATAAAGCTTGTGGTGAGAGCTTAAAGTTGTGAAATCTTATTGGTACTAACCGGAGTTTGATTTAGCTTGATTTATTTTGAGTCTACAGTTGGCCATTACATTACCACAACCTTCTTTATTGGTTTATTTAGTATATGGCTTTGAAGAGATTTTACTATGACTGTTTTGGCAAACATAAAGCTTAAAATTGCACTCACCTTGCGGCCTCCTCCACCTCCTGAAGGCGCAGGCGGCGGTGGCGCTGGGGCTTGCGCCACGTACAAGCTCTCAGTACGCTTTGGTTGATAAGGGGAAGGTGAAATATCTTGTCCGAGGGTTCGCTTTCGTAGCAGTGACTCTTCGAACGGCTGGTGGTCTCTTGAACTGGCGCGGGAAATCGAACCCCGTCCTGACGTCAAGTGGCCGTTTCCAGCCGGAGTAGCGGCTCGCGACGGGGGCCGAGAAGAAGGCGCCGGCTGCGGCGCCACCGATCCACTACGTGAGCTTATAGGCGGTGCGGCTGCTTCAACGGAAGGTTGGCGTGATCGCCTTCCGTATCGATCTACGCTTGAGTCTCTACTGGGAGGTCTTGTGTAATGATCGAAGTAATCAATAGAAGGACGTTGACCAGGTGGTCGGATATCTCGAGTTCCATTAATTGCTTCCTGCTCTGTTGAGCCCATTTGCCTAAATGGTATCTGATCTGATGGTCCCTGTCTATAAAGCGGTTCTGCCCCTGGCCGGTAAGCCTGCTGGTCCGTTTGCCTATAATCGGGTCCCGGCGGGTACGCCGCTTGATCTGGAGCTTGCCTATATGCTGATTGGTCCTGTATTTGCCGATAATTTTGTTGATCCGTGCCTTGTCTATAGCCTTGTTGGTCGAAAGGTTGTCTAAAGTTTTGCGAGTCTATTGCTTGGCGGTAACCTTGATCCGCTGCTGTCTTCTGTCGGTCAACTGGCCCTTCGGAATGTACAGTTCCTCCCCGGAACTCATTCCGTCCATATAACGCAGTACCATTGTCTACGAATGTGTCCGGAGTATCATAAGTAGGTTGACCCAGTATACTCTGGCGTCGTTGCATGCCTTGTGAAGGTGCCCATTCTTGGGGCGCGGTTGGTGCTGCTCTTTGATTTAATGTCGGTCTTGTTGCAGCAGACAGCCTTCTGCCTTGGTTACCAAACGGTTGTCCACCTTGGTCCAGGCTTTGTTGTTGTTGTAAAGCGTCTTGTCTATTTATTCGGTAGCCAGAAGGTTGTGCCTGCGGAGCACTGGGTGCATAAGCATTTGCTGGGTCATTAGATAAATATGGTTTCTGACTGTCTGGTAATAGCTGCGGATTGGGGGCTGTCCAATTGTCTTGATTTGGATTGTAATACGAAGAATTTGGAGGACCAAGTGTTCTATTATCTGTATTGTTAGTGCCATAATTAGAGTTGTTTGCAAGACGCAGATCATTAGACTGAACAGTTTTCGGATATTGTGAGGAGGGTCTTCTGGGCATTGCATTGGGGGCTTTATTAGTTTGAGGGAGTTGTGAATGCATCGGAGGGATATGATTTGGAATGCTCTTTCCATCCAAGATCTTTTCAGACTCTTGTGACACGGGTGCTGCAATTTTTGCTTCGAAAGCCTTTTGTCTATATTTTTCTCTTAATCCTATTCTGTCAAAACCAGGGTGCTTAAAATCAGATGCGAACTGCTTTGCAGTTGCTTGTGCTATATCACAGTCTTCTTTCGCTTGGTCTGCCGAATCATCGGCTTGTTCTGCTTTCCCTCGAGCTGTGGTGGTCCTTAAAAAATTACAAGTGTACATAAAATAATTTAAATATCTGCCTATCTTTTTAGGGACACAGTTGGGATAAGTGCTTATGGCGTATATTTTTTGATTGATAAATGCGGGTACTTTAATGGACTTGTTTTTAATTTTATAAAAGTAGTTATGCAAAAGACCTAACTAATTCGGTTTACGTAAGTACGGATAAATTTATAATATCACAGTACGAGATTTAAGGTGAAGCGAAACGAAACTTGCATTCCAGAAGTCGTTCATAAGCTTAAACACATTATATACTAATTACATTAGGTGATAAGTAGCATCGCCTAAGCAGGAGCTTAGCGTCGTCATAAAGCGCTTTTAATTATGTTTGGTGTAAGACGTACGACGCACCTACATGTAATAACGCTTTATTTTATACTTTGGTTAACAATGGATTTTTTATTTACCTGGAGATAGCAATGTCCGCTTTTTGCATTGCTATTTTGGATGCCCTTTGCGCTGCATTCACTGCTGAGTCAACTCGTTCTCGGAATTTAGCGGATCGCATAAGGAACATATGTTTCCGCTTTTGACTGGTGATGAGAACGTTATTTTTATATTTCCCTTCCTCTCTCGTGCCGTCTCGGAAGGTTGTCACGCCATAGCCGTATTTTCTGTTCGCAAACCACTCGCCCTCGTATCGGAGTCCGTCACTGCGTTCACTAACACCATGACCAGTGCGTTTGTCGTCTTTCCATTCACCCATGTAAGATTCTGTTACACTTGCGTCTAAATGTTCATCCTGGAACAAATATATCCACCAAATTGAACTTTCTATTCGCCTTTTAAACAATGCATGTTACTTAATAAAAAACTCGACTCCGAAAACACACGGAAAGTTAATTACAATTCGATCGTGAAGTAATAGTTTACCTACCTAGTTCTTTCGATAGGTAGGTCGATCGCCATCAAACATGAGAAACCAACTTTGTTTGGCACACGATGTACCAAATACTTATATATGTAATAATTGTTAGCGGACAATATTAGACACAACACACGGACTCGGGAGTAAACAAAAAAGTATATCTGTGTATAGCAGTCACACAGTGAATGGTAATGGATAAGACCGGACCTCAAGCAAGTGGTTGCTTCTGGGTATGGACTCGGTCCGGGGGTGGAGGGCATTAATAAGGCAGTACGGTTAATAAAAACAATTTTCTTAGTAAGACCCCGAGAAATAAACCCTATTTATATTATTTGCTGGGGTAAAACAGGTTCCCACCTCGACAATAAAACTTGCGTTTGAATTTGTGTGCTGAGAGGCATGAGTCCTAGCGGAGTGGGTGCTCTCTAGCGAAGAGACCCAGGAGGAGCCCGAGCCCCCCGAGCCCCCGGAGCGGACCGAGCCCGTGCCATGCTTGTCCAGGTCGCCGGCGCTGCGCGGCTTGCGAAATTTCTGAAATCACCGACACCACTAGTAAATAACGACTCTCAGTTTCTCACAAGCTTGCTTTTACAACTTTGCGAAAATATAATGATAATACGTGAAAATATGATGACGATCGCCTTTCAATCGCCTTTATTATTTTGGAGCTAGGTATATGCTATCTGTCTATATTTGAAAAATCTATAATAAAATTAGAGCTGCCGTGACTTTTTAGCCGTTTGACGAGCGGGCAGAACGAGATCGGTTTAGCTATACCCAGAATGTTTCGTCATACTCTACATTAAAATGTCAATTGAGCAACAGAAACTCACAGAGAGCAGGCCCTTTTTGGTTTTTTCAACGAGGGAGCCGCGTCTTCCCGCTGGTTCGTCGGAACTCATAGTGAGCACGAAGCCCCCTCGCGCGTCGTCCATGCGTGTGGTGCGTCGCTCGGAGGGGTCCGCGGCGCCGCCCTCCGTGAGCGAGGAGAGCGAGCCGCGGTGGCCCCGCAGGCCCCCGCGGTAATGCGACGCAAGCCCGAACGGCGCGGAGGTACGCACACCGTACCCGTGCCGAAGGCCTCGCATCCATTGCCCTTGGTAAGTTCCTGGAAACAACACAAATAATAATTTTATTGTTACATTGTATTTATTTATCTTTCCCAGCTTAAAGTTTTCCGTTAGACTCATAATTTGGAAATAAAGCACACAAACAAACAAACAAAGTTTGGTAATTTCTGGTCATATTATAATCATACCGAAACTATAGTTACACGTTACTGTGTAACCAATGTAGAATGTGTTAGTTCAATTTATGGCCGTGATGGCTCTCCTTCTGAAAATACTCTCTCACTTATTGCTTTTTCAAACAGAGGAGACGTTTGACATGAAGAAGTAACTAGCTAACACACACAACATTTTGCATCTGGGTTTATTATTTCCAGATAAAAACAATAAATTAAAAAACCCATATTAGGCACTCAACTCAATAAAAAGTTCACAGTGACCGTGATTGTCTATGGACGTGAATGTGTGGATGATAACTGTTATTGAGAGAGACTCAACAAACTGAAAGTTCCAAGGTACACACAAAGTGCTGTATTGCTTATTCATCTGTTCGTAATGGACTCGTTAAAGCGACGATAGTAGCATGAAGTAGTGAATGGTACGCGTTAGTGGGGTGGGGTTCGGTCGTTCCTATTGAATCGTGACATTGCCTGTTGAACATTGATTCTCATAATATTTACCTTCAGGTAGCAGCCTTTATTGCTTGAAACGAGATATAGACCTATATACATCACTAAGTGGAGGTATTAGATATTATTTGATAATATTACCTTATAATGTACCTACTGTCAGATGTTCGTTCTTCTACCTAAATCACCCACGTTTTGGGTAATTTTGAGTCTGGATAAATGCTATCCATAACCTAGATAACCCCATGCCAATCAATCACATGTATGTCAATAGGCATTTATTGTAGTTGCTAGTATAAAATGAGTAGTCGACATGATTGTGTATCGAGGCGGCGCGGCAGGCGTGCCTGCGCTATATTTATCCGGCGAGGGCAGCGAGCGGCGGACGGCGCGCTCCGAGGGCCGGCTGACTCCAACCATTCACCTATTGAACTGTACAAACGCTGCAGCCCGGTTCAAACTATACTTTCATCCTCGCTTTAAGTGTTCTATCTACATCACACACGAATTCAAATGTCTCGTATGGTTAGTTTAGCGTTTAAACTTTAGTTTTTCCCTGTACTTGCGTGATTTCAATTTAAATTATTACTTAAACTAGTTGGTGCCTATGACATCTTCCGCGTTAGTTCAGAAACACAGTCTTTATCCTTTTTAATGATCTTTTAAAAATCGGTTTCGTCCATTGCGCTGATAAAGGCCCTGCTGCTTTTAATATTTTTCTTATATACCTCTTTCTTTCATGTATAGATTTAGTTTAGTCACATGTTTAGATTAGTTATTTGGTTTCCTATTAAATTCCGTGAAATTTATTTGTGTTTTTACAAAATACAACAAACCCACTCGAACCTGTTTCATGACTGAGCGTTGACACCGCTGTAAATACCTATTTGGTGATGTTTTTGAGAGAACAAATCAGTTTATTCATCATTGTAATTTCGTGAATGACTAATCTTTATTGAGGTTATGAGTCAACGCATTTCTGTCGAGAAACGTGTGACGTTGTTTCATGGTACTGCACGAGTATAGGTGCCTACTACGTACAAGCAAATCCAGTTTTCAGTACAATTTCAAGGCTGATTAAATCATAATTGTTTGTTTGCATTATTGTTGTTTTCAATTCTTGAAATCGAACAAATTAAATTACATTGTTCATTGCGAATGGAGGTTTCATTTGACTGATGGGTTTGTCAACTCACGATACATAGATATAAGCGCAATATATTTTGATCTGAAGCCTAGCTCTCATAAATACTTGAGTATTTAAGTTAATACACGTGTTTGTTCATTTCTTATGAAGGAGAATTTCTTCCTCTCTAAGAATTACTTTATAAGAAGTCCAACTATGTTCACATCGCGTAACAAGAATTCTTAGCTTTAATGTTTCATTTTATGGAACCAAAATTAAGCTGGAATGTATAGAAGTTCATAATACGTTTGAAACGATCACAGTTGTTACTAAGTGGTTGATAATATGCTACTCATTTGGTTCATGACCTTGTCACACCTAGTTCTGTATTCAGTACAATTAGTTTATTCTCACGAGGGAATTCATGAAGGCGTGGTCGTGGCAATTTGTACTTATTATTTTCCTGAATACAAACCGTATTTTATGTAGAAAACTTAATAAGTACTCTGACGTGATTCGATCTCCTAAGCACTGTCAATCTATGACAATAAGATAATTAAGAGGTCATGGTAAGATTGGCTAGTGTTGTACTTTTAATATTCAACTATTATTTTTACACATGCATGCTGATACAATGAAAAAGAAAACTTGACTTATATTATGAGACATATGTATGTATGTCGTGTATACATCTGTCACTGTCATACAGATGAACAAACATTGCAATAAGAGCTCGTGGTTAGGCCCCCTCATTGATTTGACACATACGATTGTATGCGTACGAACTAGTTCCTTATGATATAGTTATTGAATAAGTAATGTATTTATATTGTGTTGAGATAGTGTTTAATCTATTTGTGTGCTTGTAAATGTAGACATAACCTAGGTATAAAACATGTGTTCAATCAGCAGAACTAAAAGCTTGTTGCAATAACAAAGTTGGTATTGACTATAGCGACCATGCATTGAATGCGTGTATTTAGTGTTGTCGATTGAATAAAGGATTTATTATTTGTATTTTTATTCTACCAAAGTTTTATGTCATTGAGTCAGTTTATTTAAGCCGTGTAATTTTTTTATAAAAAGTAAATTTGTTAGTTGGCTATCAATAATGAACATTTACGTGATTTACATGTGTTACACACATTTGGAATTACCTAAGTATAAGTTAAAGGTATTTTTCAATCAATTAGTTCGTAACAATGAATTTTATAGGTATGTAAGTAGCTTTCCTACCAATGCCATGCCGGCATTGAGACGTTTATTACTGCGTACATTCATATATCATAGAATGCCGTGTGAGTATATTTAATGTACCGACTCGTTTTAACAGAAGTCTCCGTTTTGGCTTCATAGTGTTGTTCATTCACGCGTTGCCACTAGTGTGCGTGCGTGCATTATGCTTTTGCTTAGGAATGTAGTGACATTACATAAGATAATTGACTCTCATATCGTATATAGTCCTACTTACAAATTACAATATCCAGCCAGAATCTGAATAACAAAATAACTGTTTTTTTATTATGTTTTTATTATTTTAATTTAAAAAGCCTCACGCTAGTGACTGACGTCTAAATTAGTGGCATGGAGCTTCAAACTATAGATTATATATTTTACGAATGTCCGTATGGAGAAAAAATCGCCGTCATCTAAACTGTACATTTTAACATTCGAAACCAAAAAGCTCTTCCCGTCTATTACCTATATTAACCGGCACCTCAAGCAATAGACAGTCAGCTACGGGTATTTCACGCTACACTAATCTAGGTTATTAGGTGAAGCCGCTTTATGCGTATGAATATGTAAGTGTTTACATTAGGTTCATGTAAGTATAGTATGCATCAGAACGGCAGGAAAGAGACGAATATTAAACGGAGTTTCATATAATGTATAAAAATATACATACAGTTAGGTACTGACGACTGAAGATTTAGTTAAAAACAATGACGCATTATTTCGTAACGATTTAACGTTTCCTCCTAAGAATGCCATGGCCATGTAAACGTAAGTATTTTGGTTTGGATTCAAATAGTCTGGCAATGAAAGAAATGGGATGATACTGACCGCCGTCGGCGTATGTTTCGGAGCCGTATCCGTCCTGCAGGCCGTTGGCCCAGGTGCCCTCGTACTTGGCGTTGCTGATGGTGCTCTGGCGAACGCCGTAGCGGCCCTTGTAGCCCTGCGTCCACTCGCCACGGTACAGCCAGCGGTCGCGTGTCTCCACGCCCAACCCGTGCCGCTTGCCGTTCTGCCATTGTCCCTCGTATGCACTGCCGCTGAAATACACACAACACAAGCTTTAACACTTACTTTAAAACTCTAAACTTATATCTAAGTGAAATTAAAAAGTAATTATCACCATAATCATACCCGGAATCGGATATTGGCACGTCTCTGTATCTCGTCGTTGACGTCTTTGTAAAATATTATACGTAACTACATAATATGTTCGCTTATTCGTTAGATTATTTCGCAAATAGTTATCTATCTACATAACTCATTGAAGTACTATAAAGCTAATACTATTCTAGAGTTTATTTTTTTTACCATAAACTAGTAAGTATTTATATTTTCAACTTATTTGAAAATTTTGAAATTAATTGAATAAAAAATATACTTTTAGATTTCGTTTAGAAAAAAAATTGATAAATAAAACGATACAAATCAAATCAGCATCGGTTATCTATAAATCAACACGGCTATGACCAGTAGCACTGAAATTCCTTTTAGTTTTTTTTATTAGCTGCGGTAAGATAATGGTTCGGTCTGCTCTGTTCATGAGAACGGACGATACAACTCGAGTCTAACCTCTATTTATAACGCACGTTACACAGAGGTACATTCTGAGTGAGCGTAACTGAATATTACAAGTAAAACCAACAGACTTCAGCTGTAAAGCGGATTGACCTTGAAGCTTGCGCGCACTCGACGCACTAATGAGGGCGGGTCGCAAACCTTTGTAAAATAACATGAATGTGCTCATTTAGTAAGAATTTGTCGTTATGTTGCATCGGTGCGTTACTAGTTTTGTATACAAAACTACATGTATGATGTGCTGGAAATCGATTCACTCTACCTACGTATTTTACATTTCAATGACAGAATAGGTCTACGAACTGCGTAGTACTAGGGTGCCCGTAGGCGTTACCGGCCACTAGAAAAATCGATCAGCTGCTTCTCCTTGGCACCACCATATTATAACTGACCTTTCTTGTAACTTATGTTGTCTTGTCACATCTATAAAGTGATATTTCCGAAATAAATCTGACAGTTCCATATTCATAATGCGGTAAATTCTCACATTCAAACTAGTTACCAGCCTAATATTATAAATGCAATCGAAGGATACGAAAAACAGATGGACAGAGTTGTATATCTGTTAGTGACGTTATTATGCCTAAGCCATTGAATGGAGCTTAACAAAATTTGGCAGTGATTTCAGATAACTAAAATGTCGTTTTGGCGAAAGAATATACATTTCTGCTTTTAAAATGTTTTCTACGAGAACGAATACGAACTCATGAGCAGAAAATACGTATAAAACGATGCAATACCCTTTCAAACGTAGATTCCAGCCGCCTAAAATTCATGCTGTTAAAAAACATTTTACATTTAATTGAACGTCAGTGGTAATTAACACCTGGGGACTTGCTAAGAGCTCTTATTGCCATGATAATTTGACTCATATGATGGGAAAGATGTGTATATTACGTGTATAAATCTGTAAATATCATACAGATTAACTATTATTGCAATGAAAGTTCGAGGATAGGCTGCTGGAGACGGGCTCCTAATGTCAGCAAAACAGTTGCTTAACTATTTGTCAATGGCTTTTAATCACACTGGCACAAATGGCATCACCTGTCATCATGCATCATGCATCATCATCAGCAGTCCCGGTTGGCGATTCAACATCTCTCTGTGTTCAATAGTCGATTCGATTCCATCAATAATGCTTATTACCTTGTCACGCGAAAGAAGTGGGAAAACGTTTTCACTATAACAAAGTATTTTACTGATGAATGTAAATAATAATATGTAGTTATTGACATATTCGTTTGTTACGAAAAAGAACATAATGGCAATCTGTGATGGCAATAAGTACCTATTTGCTCTATGCCAACTCCTAATGTGACTATAGTAGGGGAAGCCGGACTGCTAAATCTGTAGTTACTAAAGCATTATGAGCACCTATTGAATTGTGAAAATTAGTAAAAAAAGTCTATGGAAGGTATGCACGGTTTGAGCATGTGCAAGCTTTAAAAAAGTAAAAAAAAACAGACACATGGAAATATTCAAGCGCGTCAGATATTCATAATATAAACGCGCTACGTCTTACTGATAATCGAGAGATACGACATCTGACGGTTTGTTAGTGACAAAACAGACAGTGGCGCCAAACCTCTGCGGTTCACGTGCAGGCGTTGTTGGAATATTGATAATATTGTGGTAGATGACAGCTTGACAGCCCTATACTATACGTAATATACGTAGGGTATATAGTACTATATACCCTACGAGTCACTATCACCAAATTTTATTTACGCCACGAACTTGTAACTCCATCTACCACTTTTACATTAATCGTTTTTATATTTGACGTAACGTAAACGCCATAGAGAATACGCATTGTAAGTGAACAAGGTCTACGAACTGTAATTTATATTTAAAAACCCCCTACGCATAAAATACTCATAGTTTAAAGAACAGCCCTTAAAATTAAAAAGAAACTGGTTGCAGCATAGTTCGAAGTTATCAATTAATTGTCATACGCCTTGTCATACGCAATGCCTTATATCATTTTGGAAAGGGGATCAATTACTGTACTGTTATCAACCGAACCACCGCAAGAAAATGGCTTCAAACGGAAAAAATCGCCCCATCCGTTTCTGAGCTACGATGCAACATACAGACACACACACGGACAGAGAGACATCGACGATCGACGTCAAACTTATAACACACCTCTTATTGATCGTCGGGGATTAAAAAGCTCCTTTACAATCCAATGCTGTGCTATCGTAACGAGGAGCTCGTGGCACAGTACTATTGCGCATATCATTCGATCAGCGAAGTTAAGCAACCCTAACCCTAGTCAGTCATTGAATGGGTGACCGCTCGAGTTCCCTCCGTGCCTCTGAGAGCACGTTAGCCCGTCGGTCCTGGTTGCCAATTTACCATCTTTGGCAATCGTCATGGGTCAGTCGGAGGCCTAACAATAGTCCGACAACTGGTTTAACCCAGTTGTCAGATTTTCCTCGTAAAAGGGGTTGCGGAGGTCAAATGGCAGTCGCTTCGTATAAAAATCAGGTGATCAGCCACATCGGGTTGAATCAAGTGCTGACCCCACAATGTATGGGATAAGGCCAGGGAGATGATTGTGTTAACGAAGTAAGGATGCTGTTATGTTTGATCTTGTCCTACTCATTCCACTAATATTCATGTTTTTAATAACGAATCAATCGTACATACCTCGGTATGATAAATCGATGAATCATCATGAATAATGTAATAAAGGATCCGTGCCCGAGAGGTATGCATCGGTATACCTAACTAATTTAATTGAGATAATCGCATCGAAATGAATTACTCCGGCGGTCCGGAGCATCGTAAATATTGATACTGCAACATGATGTAGCTGTAGTGTATATATGTCGCTTTTATATTATTACGTACTTAGAACGGTTTTGCAACTTTTTTTTATAGTAAGAGGCTTCAGAACAATTCCTTACCAGGGAATACGATTTTTAAATCATTGCCCACAGGTAATAATGGAAGCAACCTTGAATTTTTTTTCGTTCTATTTCAATATACTAGCTGTGCCGGCGTAGGATTAGCAAACTTGATGTTTTACGGTGAAGAAAAACATCGTGAGGAAACTTGCATATATGTGCAATAATGCAAATAAGTGTGTACTGTACTGTCACGTTGGCAGTTAATCATATTATGTGAAATGTGGGTGTTGTTATTACAACACCTCTGCTTACCCCTCCATAGTACCCCCCATAGTTCTTAATATTTTTTTCTAAAACAAAAGCATCATGTAATATAACATCTGCTATCAGTGCCGTTATAATCGGTCCAGTCGTTTCAGAGTAGCCGGAACAAACAGACACGCATAGACAGAAATTCTCTAAAAATGCAAGTGACTCAAGCTTGAACACCAGCGGCCTGCCGTTTTCTTAAAAACTTTGAGTCAAGTTTTTTCACCCCATGTGCTTTACGGTGAATGAAAATATCGTGAGGAGAGCTTATGTCTATGTCTACAGCATATGTCTGAGAAGTAATTTTAAAACATATATATGATGCTTGAGGCGATGATGGACTCATCACCCGCTGTCACGTTGGCACTTACTCATCTTCGGTGAAAAAATGGTGTTGGTGATACATCCCCGCTCACCCCTTCGGGGATCCTTCTAGGATGGCATATTTCTTATTTTTTTATATAGATACAGATTTCCCATTTTTAAGAGAACCTGGTGATCGAGTGTGTCGAGTAGTCGCTTGCTAGGCAAGCAGCGCTACTTCAAAGCCCAGCGTTCTCAATCCCCTTTTATTCAAAGTTTAAACGAAAACTGGACCACATTTGGACGAAATCTATATTCATCTCTTTTCAAATCCGTATCAGAAAAAAGAGAGTAGGTACTTAGTTAGAAACTAAAGATGGTTCTTAGTGCATATTTTATAATAAAGGCGTAAGACTTCCGCAATAGAAGTTTCTGGGAAGGTGTGAGCTCACGTACGATGTTTATTATTCAACTAGCTGTGCCTCGTGGTTTCACCCGCGTAGACTTAGTTTCATGCTTTAACTCCCAGAACCCAAATTAGTTTTTTTAATAAAAGTAGCCTAAGTTACTCCTTGAGCTATCTGCCAGTGAAAGTCCCATTAAAATCGGTCCAGCCATTTCGGAAATTAGCCGGAAGAAACAGACAGAGAGACAAGGAGAGACAGTGAAAAAAAATCTTGTTTTTTAATTTGTACTTTCATATGAATTTAGTGAAAAGTGTTATTTGGGAATTACAAACAGACACTTACATTTTATTTACCTATATGGATGTAATAGATAGATTTAGAAAATAATCGCTGTAACAGACGGTTACAATATTTCATGATCCTTGTATAAATAATTAAATTAGTTTAAGTCCTATAAATATATTATTATGCCTAATTATACGGCAGATAATTACAATTAAGTAATAATTAATACATTCATTAGTATATTGTATATTCACAGGTAATACGTTGGGGATATGCGTTTCGTGGCATGCCTTAAAACTTTGATCTAAATAGACGTATTATTATTAAAACAATAACTGAGTGTTAACGCACAGAATAAAATGGCCAGTAACATCTTCAACGTTTTGTATGTAATCACCCAAGCATATAGATAAAAATAATTTGTAACTTTTACGCATATGTCATTGTGGTTACGCGTTTATCTTAATTTAGACCGGTGAATATTACAGTGAGCGTACGTCTCAGCCAAATTGCTGAGTACGACCAGTGCCAGGCCTTCCGTTGCAATCGTCTGACAGATATCCACTATAGCAAACTTTTATCGGGTCAATGCTCTTAAAACTTACTTAGCCTTGAGATTTTCACAGTAAGAACTTAAAATAACTAAGAAAAATATAAACCCTATATTGGTATACGAAATGTCTTGTGTACTTACAAGCATTTTCCTTTCTCTAGAAGTAAAGTCATTATTTTCTTGCACGCATCATTCAAGATTTTAAGGTCGTTGCAATAAATATAAGTAGGTATCGGGATGTTTTATTGGTATAAAGATTGTCCTTTCACGTTCGTTCACGAAATTATTATAGCTTAATCAATTCTGCGATATTTAAAGCAGACAATGTATGCTTCATGATTGCACCATAACCATGTTGTAGGAAAATAAAAGGCGTCTTTTGTAATATATCATTTACGTTGGTAGGATTATGTGAATCTTGCGCAGATGTCGCAGCGCTACAAGTTGGGCTTTTTACGTAGTATTGACGTAGAGACACGCATCACTTGCATGCACGGAAGCGAAGGAATATTTAGTTTTAAACTAAGATCTATATTGTAAGCAGGAACCCAGTAGGCACATAAGACTTTATAACACTAATGTCAGCCAGCTAATGTGGGTAGGCAATAGGTAGAGTAAGTTCATTGTAAATCATCAGCATGTTGGTATATGTACCCATATTATAGTAAACACGTAGGTAGTAAAATGCTGGGAGCTTAAAAGCCATTTAAATTACTAGCTTAGAATACTTATAATTATATAGTATCTAATATATAAAATTCTCGTGTCACGGTTTTCGTTGCCATACTCCTCCGAAACGGCTTGACCGATTTTGATGAAATTTTTTGTGCTTATCCGGTATCTATGAGAATCGGCCAACATCTATTTTTCATACCCCTAAATGTTAGGGGTAGTCCACCCCAAAAAAATAAATTATATTATATAATACAAGATTGTTCTAAGAATAAAATTCCAAAAACCGCTAGGGTTTTGTTTACTTGTAATTGTACCTGTGTGGAATATTTGGTTTGGAACAAGCAAGCTAGCGCAACAATATGTTGTAAAATGATCGCCTATAGTAAGTTACTGGTTTTATCTTACACTCAGAGCATTCACAACATCTCGACAAACACGCCATCGTAACATAGCAATGGCCTGCGGTTACGGTTGCGGTTACTTTAGGCCGTTTCCGACCCTACTTCTATATCAATATTTAATATATTATATTGTTTGAAGTCTTACAATATCTCTAAGATTCTAAATGTCCAAAAGGTGAAAATATTATTTTCCTTTGTAATTTACAAACTATAGCACTGTCGAATCTGTTATAAATTACTAATTGAACACAATTTCTAATAGATTTTAACATACATTGCGCTAAAATCCTAGATCAATAATTAAGTTGCTTCTTAAAACATGCTTATATTTACCGATGCATGCAGATTCACATGTGAAAAAAAAAAATAGTTCTTACGAAAGTAAGAGGAAGAAAATATGGGTAAACTTTACTAAGTAATGGGACAGAATCGGCGCGAAAATCTGTCCCATTAAAAGATAATGATCTTGACTTCAAAGAAAGAAGTGGTCTTTAAAGGTGTAGATTTCACGCATTTTATAATGTTGTAATTCAAGTAGAATATTTAAATTACTATTTTGTATTTTCTATCAACCGTGCCTTACGCTATATCTACAACAATCTAGACTAGAAATTATACATAGAGCTCAATATAAAGAGTGTACGTGTACGGGATGGGGTATAAGGATGAGCAGAGGGTTTTTGTTTACTGAGACAGTACGTCTAACTGTCTTCATACAAATACATTACCAAAATACTCAAAAAGCACTAAGCCCTAATAGAAAACCATATCTGAAAATTTAAATTTGCAAAACTTCACTATTTTACCGATTTTTCCATAGAAGGACTGTAGGCACTAAACAAATATTTTTAATTTTTTTTTTAATAACAATTCCAAAATATTGAGCGCCTGCCTACTTTATATGCGGAATTAGAAATTGAATTTTTTTTTATTGAAAAACACAGTTTCCCTCTATTTCTTATGAATTAGGATTTGTTTATTCAGTGCTAGCTAAAACCTATATAGAAATATGTGCCAATGTGCACAATGTTAAAACATAATATTAGTGACCTATAATTTCAATTTTTTTTTCTCAGACGCCAGTACCCCACGAGGCGGAATTAAGTTGCTTGTTTTAAATAAATATTAAAATTCGTTAGGTAAGTATACATATCCGCTAAAATGATAATTTAGCTCGAAGACGGAGCATTAGAGTCCGCTGTTTATTATAACTTTGGTTATTAGTTAGTGGTGAAACTAAATCAGAACAGATAATTAACGTTGACCTACGTTAAAAAACGAACCACAGATTGCTACAAATTTATCAAAATCCACTGTCCATTGTTCTACTTTTCGAAATAAAATTATAAACCACATTAGTTTCTTTGAATGTATCCGGGGTAATAAAACACGTGAACTATGCAGTGGGAATGCGAATTAGGTCGGAGAGTTAAATTGAAGCCGACTCGTACTTATTGATTCACTAAAATATTTCAGTCCAAAACAAACTTACAGCTCATTCGTATCTTAATTCCGACGAATTCGTGTTGTATGAGGATACGCTTGAGGTGATTCGGGATTAAATACTTTGCAGCAGCTGGTTTAATTCCACTCGTGTTTGAGCAAAATACTATACATTTTACCACCCGACCAATAAGTAAAGCGTTAAATATACCATAAAGTAACGAAGTCTATCTTTTTTAATTGTTGACTAGCCATTTACACCTCTGTGTCTCCCTGTCATACAAAAATGTCAGGGATTTTCGAATGGGGTATTCTTCTTATACTTCGTGGAGATGAGGTCCTTAATGGATTGATTTATAGGCCCAACATTTAACCGTTAAGAATGTTTGTTGTCTATTTATTTAAATATATAGTCTCTATAACTATTATGTTATAATATAGGCAAGTACCTATATGTATTGAGTCAAGCGTAGCAGGCTTTTCATATTAAATGATAGCTGACTTGTAATTGAGCTCAATTACAATTTATGAAATCGCAGCGAACCACTTAATGGATGCTTAATGGATCTGTCTGTAGCAATGACAAGTCTATTGACATCAAGTATGATACTGTTATCACGTGTTGTTATCAACGTCCACCGATCGATATGAATATATACGCTGAGATTGGGCCATGAGGCACTTTCACCGACGTTACACGCGTTTTCTAGCGAAACACCGAACTCAATTATTAATAGCAGCCTATTTTTGGAGCGGGTTCGG
Organism: Watsonalla binaria; assembly: GCA_929442735.1. NCBI lineage: Eukaryota > Metazoa > Arthropoda > Insecta > Lepidoptera > Drepanidae > Watsonalla > Watsonalla binaria. The sequence continues at coordinate 8,158,520 of OV838919.1, read as the reverse complement.
AGGCGGATTTGCTCGGGCATGTGCGAGGCCCGGGCGAAGTCACTATCTCACCTGGGCCAGGTGTAGACACCGGAAACCTCGAAGCCGAAGTGCCAGGAGCCCGCGTACGCTCCTTGCGCCTTGGGCCCGGTACACACTCCGTGGCCATGGGCCTTGCCGTCCTCCCATCCACCACAATATGTGCCACCATCGTCAAAGTCGAAACGGCCGCCGTTGAGGCCGCGCTGCGGGGGGTTTCCGCTAGCGGCATGCGCGGCGTCGGCTGGCTCGCTCGGCTGCATCACGCGGACCCGTGGTGCCGCGGAGGGGAGGGCCTCCCGCGCGCACCCTCCACCGAGCTCGCGGTATAAATAAACATCAGCTGGGCATGTCGCGCCGTGGCGCGCCGCCGAGTGAACACCACTCCGCTCCTGCGCGAGGAACACTGCGCGCCGCGGCGCCGCGCCGCCCGCCCCGCCCCGCCCGCCTTGCGCACTGCCGGCCGCCCGCCCGTGGACCGCTGCCCGCTGCCACCGCCTGCCACTGCCATCAGCACGACCGCCACACTGCCGCCACAACACATTATCTCATATACCTTTGTATACCACTCTATTAACTCTAATCTCTATTAAAAACGAAAACTATGACATGATATATGTTGCTAGAGGTATCTAAATAACATAACATATTAAAGCAGATAGGTAAAAATTATACAGTACTTAGGTAGAACTTATAATTAATGGGTGGGCCATTAAATGTTCACCTGAATTAAATAAATTCTTTGTAATGAAAGAGAAATTGTTTGTTTTAAACAAATTGAGCTGCCTATTCAATGATATGATAGGTATGATATCTATGGCAGAGCGCAGAGACGCAAAGCGTGTAAACATTAAGTACTTACATCTGCAATGTTTTGAATCTTTGATGGAACAGCTACGAGATACAGATACGAGAATAAGGCGCCTGCTCTTGATAAGGATTTAACTTTAACTTTTTATGTAGGTATGTAACTAATCTGTGCGCTCGAGTTTTTAAATCTGGCATTGTAGAATTTTGTGTAAAGTATTTAAAAGCTTAACTCTTTAATGCGGGTCTCCAGACCTACTCGGACCCCTTATGAAGCGAAATACATAACTGTGGTAGAACGAATGTAAAATAAATTTACTCGGCTCGAATCGACACGTCTTCAATAAGCTGTTACCTGCGTTGAAGTCATTCTCGAAACTTTAAACACGTGTGAAAATTAACTTTTCCCATGTAAATAGCTCGCGTATCTATACATCTATAGGTACAGATAAATGAAACTAAACAAATAGATAAATTCACAGCTTTGCACTAAGTGCATATTAGGCTATTACTTACCCATATACGGTACCAATAAAAAAACAATGTTTAAATGTTATCTCTGTGTTAATCTTATATTTAAAAAAATGGGTTCCGCGTATATAAAGCGACCCATAAAATTAAGTCAACGGGGATGAAACCGCGGGGTATAGTAGTATATAAAACGGGTGAAGCCGTGGAACGGAAGCTAGTAAGCCATAAAGTTAATTTGGGTAGTTACATCAAATCTCCATCGTACTCTCAAAATTGATGAATTTCAATCAACACCCAATTCATCACTGATGAAATGTAGGTGCCGACGAGACAGATCTGTAGGTGTCTCACAAACATCTCCATCTTAGAGACATTATAAAAGAGTGTAAATTAATGATGATAAATAGATACTTCTATTAGCGTAATTATATCTATAGGTACACATTTACATAAGCTTTAATTTCATCTCGAAAGTATTCAGGTTTTCTCACGAAACCTTGACCGTGCAGTACAAATTACTTTACACCTATCACGAGTTTGCCACCGTTTCCGTAATCTATACTCGCTAGCGTCACTCGCAATATTTGAATGAGATACTTTAGTTCTTTACTTCACCGCTGGGAGTCGCTGCACAATTTCTCATACTAATATTCGGCGGAGACGCTAGCGAGTATAGATTACGAAAACGGTGGCAAACCCCTGATAGGGGTCCTGTTGGTAGCTATCTACCCGCAGGTGTGACAAAGCACTGTAGTACCTACAGTAATACACAGGCAAGTTCACAGAGGTTTTATCCACACATACATATTAGGTATAGTGTATTTGTGCAGCAGTGGGATTGCTTATGTATACCATGTATGCAGTAGACTATTTAACTCACGCGGTCCGACAATTCACACTAAAAATTACTCAAAACCTGGAATTGAAATACTATTTAATCCTTATATTCAACGCTGTGACTCAACCTGCTATTCAATCAATTGTGTTATTGTTGGTTGAACGTCATGTTTTGCAATATAGTATTTTAATGCATAGTAGACATGTATGACTGGTGTTCCGAGTCTTAGATGAACCAAATGAGCCGGATTGTGGCGCCTCTCAATTATCTTTGTTAACATTGGGTTAAATGAACAATTCAATACAAAATATATTCTTTGTTTTTATGAAAGTGGTCTGTGAAAAATATATTATGGTGTATCTCTGTTTGACTAGAATTCAGTTGCCATATAAAAAAAGGGAAAAAGCAGTAACATGATAGCAACAATATCAATAGTGTCAATGTCGAAAACTATCTGACGGTGACAGTTTTGATTAATTCAAATCCATCAATCAACTTTCAATCAATTTCCATTGCATTTTGATGTTTGTATTATGATTGTGATTGAATTGAAGTTTGCTTGCAAATAAGTATATTGCATTGCTTGCACTACTTCTTTGTGCACTCCGTCTTGTTTTATCTTATTGTTATTTTATCACTCTTCCTTTAGTATACAATTTATAACGATGTGATTTACTTACTGCTATTGAAATAAAAAGTGACTGTCAGGAGTTCTGCGCCTAACAAACTGTTCTACTGAAGCAAAACTTTGTAAATACACCCACTTTTTTAATGCTCAGTCATTAGTTTTTATTACAAATCATTAGATTTTATTAACAGTTTATGTACTTACTATTCATTTTAAATTTTGAGAAAATGCTATATAAAGTTATTCTATGATTAGTAGGCAGCACAATGGAGACCCTAGAGCGCAACAATGGTGGTAATATATCACAATCGACTAGTGGAAGTAACAGATCTCAGGAGTTGGTGCCCACATCTTGGTGCCATCCAGCACACAGAGCTCACCGCCTCCTGGCATTGATGCTAATGTGTTTCCTTTGTTTTGGTGAGTTATATACATGTCAATATTGTTTGATAACTATTGCAATTTATGTGGTTCTAGAGATAACAAATATTACATAGCTTTACTTGGTTACAATTTCAGTCCGCAGGCACATGTTGTTGATGTGATATCATGACTCATAATTGTATGATATGTAGAGCTAATGTGTATGATGAGCTATATTGTGACATATGGTGTTATTCCAGGGTCATACTTCTGTTACGACACCCCCGGTGCACTGGTAGACAACTTCAAGGAAGACCTACACCTGAACACATCACAGTTTGCCCTCCTGTACTCCATATACTCATGGCCCAATGTCATTCTGTGTTTCATTGGTGGCTATCTCATTGATAGGTATGTTTTAGTTTCCTGTGTCCCAAAAAAGGAAATAGTCTGATGTACACTTTTGTTGATGAGAGTTATGTAAATGACTTGATAACAGATCTTTTCCTACAAACCCATTTATATTCAGGGAAGGAAAAGCTAACCTGAGAAAACCTTTCCAAAAGAGTCCCAAAAGGTGTTATAACACCCATTTGACATTGAAGCAGATCATACATATGCTCACACCTGTATTCCCCGAAGAAGTAGGCAGAGATGTTGTTATCACAACACCCACTTTACACGGGAGATGATTCAGTGCCAACGTGACAGATGGTGAGTCCATTGCTGTCTCATACACTTTACTTATGTCACTGATTTACTTCTCAGAAATATGCACCGTAAAGCATGTGGTGTGAAATCACTGTACATAAGTTTTTTAGAAAAACTCATTGGTTCAGGCCCCGCTGGGATTCGAACTTGCGTCGTTTGTGTAGCAGGCGACTGCTCAAACCTCAAGGCCACCACGGCTCAGCTCAGCTGAAGCAGATCAGATATCAAAAAAATACTAACAGCTCTTTCTATAAACTTGTCATGTTATATTAAATAATAGTAATATTTTTCCATACAGAGAAAAATATTACTATTAACTGAATTGCCATACTGGCTCTTTAATACAAAGTTCATCTTTTATCATATTATTGTAAAAACATTACTCATATTATGTAGGTATGTAAATTGACACGATCAGATTCAAGCAATATTGAACTTTATGCCATGTTACTATAATACTATATCAAGTTACAATTTGTATCCACTTTATGAGTTTGCCTTGTTGGAACTGACCAGCAGTGTGACCTAAATGTGTGTAGTTTTAATAAGTGTTGGAGATATGATACAAGCCATAAAAATTTGCAATAGCAGAATATGTACATATCCAACAGTCAATCAATATTAATCCTAAAAAACTGATACTAGAATTTTCTCTCCCCAAACCCTTTGATTCAAAACTATATAGTTGTTTAATGCAATAATGTTACAAAGCTGGTTTGACACTAACAGTGCACAAGAGAAGGCCAAGGCAATTATGGCAATATATTTTCAGATACTTTGGTGTGAGGCTTGGTACAGTGATATACATGACCATTGTGTTTGTTGGAGCCGTTGTATTTGCTGTTGGGGCGGCCCAGAATGCTTTCTGGTTGATGATCCTGGGAAGGTTTATCTTTGGGTAAGAGATATGCAATGGGAACCATCTAGTATCATAATTAGAAGGCTTATAGCCTTCTGTCAGATATTTCATTATTGGTTAGGTTCTTTATTAATTTTTTTGTGTGCTTTGTTGTAGCAAGGGACTCCTCAAACGAAATCCTATCTAAATCTATACTATAAATGTATTATAAATGCAAGTGTCTAGGTTACCTATGTTACCTTTTCACAGCCAATCCGCTGAACCAATTTTCCTGAAAATTATAAACTTTGACCCTGAGGCTGGGCATAGTATACATAGAAAATAATTATGTGGTTCAAGTTGTTAGTTAAAAATAGTGATTGAATAGTAAATTGATCAAATCTGTTAGAATAATGTACAATAACATCAAAAAAAATTGTATTGCAGAATTGGAGGGGAATCACTGCAAGTGGCAGTTAACAACTATGTTGTGTTGTGGTTCAAAGGGAAGGAACTCAACATGGTGTTTGGGTTGCAGTTGTCATTCTCAAGATTTGGAAGTACTGTCAATTTCTGGGTTATGGGACCTATTTACAAATGGGTTACAAAATATTATGGAATCCATGAACGCTTGGGTGTGGTACTTCTTATTGGTGAGCACCTGTAAAATTCATTTTTTCTTTTTATGTTGTATCATCTCTATATAAAAACTTATTAACTCAAAATCTTTACTTTTTCAGCCTCTTTAACTTGCCTTGTTTCTCTAATATGTGGTATTATTCTGGGTCTGATGGATAGAAGAGCTGAAAAGATCTTAGGCAGGCAAGAAGAGCATGCAAACGAAGAACCATTTCATTTGTCAGACATACGACACTTCAAATCTGTCTACTGGCTTGTCTGTGTCATTTGTGTAGCATACTATCTTGCCATATTCCCATTCATTGCCCTAGGAAAGTGAGTATTTCACATACATATAGGACGCCAGAAAACTGGCTTAAACAGATGAAAGGGTACAATACCAAGATATTATAAAAATCCATGAATAAATCAAACAAGGCTAAGTATATACTCGATTTTCTCTTCAAATGCTGATGCTGAATTGGCAAACTTCGTAAATCAATAACTTAAACAGATGTAGTTGATTTTTACTCTTGGGATCCTAGTAATGTGCTCTATCAACTATTTAATCAGTTATTCTATTGTCCTAGACACCCCTTTATATGTCTTAAATCAACCTATATACATATAAAAATAACGAATTTAATTAATTGCAGGTTATTTTTTGAGCGCAAATTCGACTTTATGCCTCAAGATGCTAATACAGTTAATTCCATGGTGTATTTACTATCCGCGGCCTTGAGTCCATTCTTCGGCATCTTGATCGACAAGACTGGAAGAAATGTAATGTGGGTTATTGTCAGCATTGTGACGACTATCGGCGCTCATTTTATGTTGGCCTTCACATTCTTCAATCCTTACATTGGAATGGTAAGACATTACATACAATACTAGCAGGTTTTGCACGCGTGGGCATATATAGCCTATCTTACTCGGTTATGATGTAGCAATCACTAAAAATTTTTAAAATTGGTCTACAACTTTTTGAGTTTATTTATAACAAACAAAATCACAAATATTTTCTCACTGCTCAAATACCTATGATTTTTATGTGGTTGGGGATACTCTTACATAACTATTTACAGATGTTTTTTGTTACAGATCACACTTGGAATTTCATATTCATTGCTAGCAAGTGGTTTGTGGCCATTAGTGGCATTGATTATCCCAGAAAACCAGTTGGGGACAGCTTACGGAATGTAAGGGATATTTAAGTAATTGAAAGTCTTGTAGAGCCCCTGAAAGCTAAATTAATATACGATATGATTATGTCAGGACGTAGTGTCCTGACATAATGTTATTTGTCATAATAACTTATGTCAAAGTACTTTTAACAAATTGAGATAATTTTACTTTAAAGACCTTTGTTTATTCATCCCTCTAAAATTACTGTTTTGTCCTATTCTTACAGATGTCAAGCTGTGCAGAATTTGGGAATGGCTACAGTTCTTATTTTAGCTGGAATAATAGTTGACAGATATGGTTACCTTATGTTGGAAATGTTCTTTTTAGGATGTTTATTTGGTGAGTAAATAGCCTGCTTGATACCAGTCTCTTGAAATAATATTTCTTATTTATATTCCACAAATAAGATCTAATACATGTTATTTGTTTGCAGTGTCATTAATTGCTGCAGTACTTATTTACATACTGGACTCTGCTAGCAATGGTGCTCTCAATATGTCTCCGAGCATGAGGGACTCCACAAAACCGTAAGTATCATAAAACAGTGCTTATGCGTGTATCTTTATGTAAACTAGCGAGCTCGTGGCACAGTTGCTATTGCGCATATCATTCGATCAGCGAAGTTAAGCAACCCTAACCCTAGCCAGTAATTGGATGGGTTACCGCCCGAGTTCCATATGTGCCTCGGAGATAACGTTAAGCCGTCGGTCCCGGTTGCCAATTTATCATCTTTGGCAATTGTTACAGGTACTGACCTGTAATGACGTAGGGAGGTCTAAAATAATCTGACAACTGGTTTAACCCAGATCACAGATTTTCCTTGTTAAAGGGGTTGCGAAGGTAGATGGCAGTCGTTTCGTATAAAAATCAGCCTCATCGGGTTGAATCAAGTGCCGACCCCAACAATGTATGGGATAAGGCCAGGGAGATGATGATGATGACTAGCACTAACACTCGTGTGTTTGCCGAATATTATATTTAAAAGAGTACATAAACGTTTATACTTTATACACATAAATACATTGAATTGTCTATTATTCCAAATCAACAGCCAAATTATATGCATATGTATGGTAATTACATAAAAAAATACAAATTATTTTGGCTAACCTCTGAAACGACTAGACTGATTTTAACGGGACCTTCACTGGTAGATACCTGATGTTATAAGGATTGTTAATTAGGGTTCCGCCAAATGCTCATGAAGTTTATACGGGTGAAGCCGCGGGACACAGCTAGTTTATAATAATTTTGACAAGTATGATAGCAAGCATCTTTCACATTTTATTTCAAGGACAAGCAGTAGGGCTGACGAAACTGCTAACCTATTGGACAATGAAGACTATACAGACCAGGAAGAAACTGACTCTCGACCTCACGAGTCGCTCGAGGAGCAGAACTCTCTGACACCGCGCGACGTCGCCCAAGCACAGTCCGACAGGATACGCAGCCGATACCTGGCACAAATATTGCCCAATACTAACATTCCAGATAGACAATAAAATATCTAACATGACATTCGAATTGTGTAAATATTATAGTTATTATGAGAATACCTTTTAGATGTAAATGGGTAATGAAATAAAATATCATTTGTTAAAAAAATATTATAAGTTTTAATTTTTTTATAATAATAATTTTAAACAGTGTAACAAATTTTTTGGTGTAGTGCAAAGTATATTAAATTCTTAGTAAATAGTTAAATATAACATTTGTATAGAGTTTGTATAATAAGATCAATTATATGAAATAAAATACTGGACAATACACAACAATTTGGTGCATTACTGCTAATATCACATACAAAACATTATGTAGTAATTACTATGTTTATTATTTTAACATCCAACCATTTACAATATGAGAAAATAGTTAGTTATAACAAGATTTGTAAAATCCACATAGTAACATGGTTTGGACCAGTCTTAACATGTAAGGACACTTATAAAGTATTATTTGCACTTATTATCAACAGACCATTCCACACCATTACCCGGCAGTTGGCTGGTTATAAATGGTGATATCCAAGCTAAGAACCAGCGTGCACCAAATACTTCTATCAAATTTGATTTCCATCCATTGCTCTGAATCAATTGATTTTTTGTAGCTTCATGTACAACTCTGCCTTGTAATATATTATTGAAATGATAAAAGAATAGGAAACCAGTCAATGCTCCTACAATGACATTCAGGTCTACTAAAAACACATAAACAGTTTCTTCGCCATAATCTAAGGCAAAACTAGCAAGCGGGAATAAGAATTTAATAATAATTAATCCACGATTCCATGAAATAAATAGAGACAAAAATTTGACATTATAGTAGAATGCATACAGCATAGAAATAAAAAGGTAAAACGTAAACATGATGAAGTATCTATGGTTGAAGTAGCCAACACAGGATGCTAGGAAAGTGCAGTGGTGATCTCTTTTTAAAATGCAAATGTTACAAGTGTTGCAGTGCCATGCCCGGGGAGGCCTCATGCACTCGCACACAGCACACAATGTCCAGTTTTCTTTATTAACACTCTCTAGCGTAATCCCTCTAATGCTGGTGTTTGTGAACATGCCATATATCATGTTCCCAATGATATTTTGTAGGAGGAATGTTGCACAACACATGTGGATTATGTACTCCAATGACCATTCCTCTACTAATGTTGGTAGCACAACACATAGTTCAAAGTAAAGATAGGCTGGTATTAAAACTAATACAATAGCGAGATAAACAACATGCTGTAGTAACTGGTTCACTTGTTTATTGCTGATAAATTGACGCTTTATCAACATTTTAGCCGCTTATTATATCCTTCATCTAATGTATATAAGATATATTTTTCTCCTAAATCACTCTTATAGCATGCTTATTGACTTATTAGATAAATTCTATCGGTTTCAGGCGCTCAACAAAACTGGCAGGATATAACAAACTCCAATGTGACTGCAATTACGGTTTTTGGAGACAAAACTCGTCACCTTAAAAGGGAAAGCTAAAGGTTAATGTTTTTACAATTTACAGCAGAAACGGTAAGAACCCGTACAGAAACAGAACCAAACAAAAAGTTAAAGATGTATTACGGACGGAGTCAAAGGAAGTAAAGGAACTTTCTGTCTGTTAGTTACGTCATTCCACTGACAACTACTGACAAGTGATGAAGTGAGTGAAGTAGGGATGGCAATTTGAGATCGATTAATCGAAGAATCGATATTTCACCCTTGAAATTGAAACTCGATTTTTATAGGTATACCATAAAATTACTTCCAACTAGGAATTTAAATTTTATGTTCCGTGCGCATTAATTTTTCAAATAATAAAATCAGGTACAATATTTTAAGCTTGATTTTTATTTTACAAAAAAGTAAACCACCATCAAAAAATATTTTTTTAGCACTTTTCAGTGACTTTTTCCAAAGTGTACCCGCATCAGTCATAACCCATTTAGGCGTAATGTTCTCATCAATGCGAATTAATCAAGCCCAAACACTAGGTACTTGCTGTAAATCGTAGAGGAGTTTCTTCGACTGTCTCTCTGCTCCATCATCAGATCGACTCCACACCTTCATTAAAATGTATTACTTCCATCCAATACTTAACGTAAATAATTAACAAACGCCCTAGTCAGTAAGAATTTCGAAAGTTCTCCCCGATTTGTCATGGATTCCACCATCGGAACTGAACCAAATTAAAATGGCACAATCAATGGGAAGCATCACCCTTAAAAAAAAGGAATCATTGAAATCGGATCGCCCAGTCAAAGGTTCTGAGGTAACAAACATAAAAAAAAACGTACAGTCCAATTAATAGCTTCTTTTTTTTAAGTCGGTAAAAAATCGATTTTTCTTAAGGAATCTTTGGAACCTCGATTTTTTTGTGAATCGATTCATTAGGTTGCGATTCGAATCGATTCAAAAATCTTTTTCGTAAAGAATCGCATCCCTAGACTGAAGTGACATAGAGAAATACTTTTTTATGTCTTTAATATGTCCTAGACCAAGGTTTAACGATAATTCTGCCTAGTCTCCTTTTTCTTATATATCTTTTCTCGGCACCCCTTATACATTTGTCGGGTAAAAAGGAACAGTTGTCTTCTAGAAGTTGTAGGGTTTTATGAATATATATACATCACTATGTTGAAGTCGTAAAATATCTAGCTCTAACGATAACGTAGTTATAGGCTATGGTTGCTAAGGGCAGAAGAGCTCGTGGCTTTAAGCGATTGAATTAACGCGCGGCCGCGTTTACCTACATTACGTACGCGGTCATTAAACTTGTTCAATTAAGGAGAAGGTTAATGGCTTCTAAAAATGGTATTACGCAACATACACAACAACGGAATGCATAATACATATATAATAAGAATTTATAATATTTATTTTCCATAAACATCAATTTTACAGTATCTTGACTGTCCCCCACAGTAGGTAGTCAATGGGAGAATGTGTCTATATAAAATTTCCAATCTTTCACGCATATATTATTTTCAAAATTCCAGACTTTATCTTTTACATCACATACCTATTCTAGTTCAAATAAATCAATAAAAACAAATATATTTAATTACGTTACAATGATTTAAATTTATCTTTAAAATAGGGAAGACTATCTAAGTAGGGTAGCAATATCAAACGTGCGTCTCAATAAATACATAATTTTCTTTTGATATATTGCTATTTTCATCAAAAAATATACCTTAAATATATAATAAGCGAAATTAGGAAATTCACCGGATCGCCATCAAACAAAACTAATTATACTGCAAATCTAAAATGTGATTTGGAAGATCAATAGGTATTGGCAGTTAAATTACATTACAACATGCATAATAATTTCTTGCATTGCTGCATAATATTTATACGAAGTTTTCTAAGCTCTATGTTAAAGAGCTGGAAACAACTCTTCAGTTCTTGTAGAACTTTTTGCTGGAATCCTTCGCCATGTCGACAAGGGTCTGAGCGGGCTTGAACGGCGCTCCATAGAGACCTTGGAATTCTTCCATCTTCTTCACCAATTTATCGGCACCGAATTGGTCTACCCATCTAGAAAATAATACGTTTATCATGCGATAGTTTGAGAATACCATATTTAATTATCTCGCTGGCCTTATCCCATACATTGCTGGGGTTGGCAATCAGTATTTAGTTAAATTTTTTGTTCGCAACCCTTTTATGAGGAAAATTAGTAATCTGGGTAAACGAGTTTTTCGAAGGGGTAAGGGACCGACGGCTTAACGTGCTCTCCGAGACACGGAGCACGGCAATTAATACCCAGGGTTGGGGTTGTTTTACTTCGCCCATCGAATAATATGCGCAATAGGAACTGTGCTACGAGCCCCTCAATACGACTTACAATAACTAAATCGAATCAAAATTATACATTTTGGGAGCAAGGAGCAAATTTTCTTTGAGTACTGAACTCGTCCAATTTTCAATGTTTACCTGAATGGTCCACCGGTGAATGGCGGGAACCCAAGGCCAAACACAGCACCAACATCACCTTCAAGAGGGCTGTACAATATTTTCTCTTCAAGTGACAATACTGCTTCGTTGACAAACCTGCAATTAATAATAATTCTTATTAAGATTTTATGTATCATGGATATAACAGTTCATATTGAAGTAACTTAAGTGTACATACAAGTAACTTACCAAATTAATTAACATCCTCTTAAAAACCGGAGGAGTACACTTAGGTAAGATATTATTTTAATAATATAATGAACAAATGATTTAATTTTTTTGCTGTAGGCGAAGACTCTCTGAATGAGTTTAAGTGTTAATAACAATATGATTATACCTAGACACCATCCTCAATTGCTGATCTTCGACAGTGTTAGCGCCACGGGGCTCCAAGGAATACTTTTCTTTCAAAATCTGAATAGCATCCTGGTTAATATCCCTGTTTTTGGTGCCTTTTTCGTATACATAGAAACCTTTGCCTGACTTCCTGCCCATGAAGCCTGCCTTCACAAAGTCTTGCATTATGTTAAGGTCGCCTCCGCTGATGCGGTCACCGAAAGCCTGAAAAGATAACACAATAAAGTAAATAAGAGAGGTAGATTTTAGCACATTTACTACCTATACATGTTAAAATAAATAATGAAGTTGAATTTGTATATTTGATAAGCGGTCGCTGACTGCTCATCAAGGGGCCTAGTGCGAGTTATCATTGCCGGTGTCAAAAATTACCGCGTTGACGTATACGCAGATTTGTATACGATCGAAACAGCACTATTTGATGGTCCACGGTTGGCACTATTTTGATCCCTTGCAAATCTGAGTTTACGTCAACACGATGGCTTGTGACGGCGATTTAAAAAAACTCGCACTAGGCATTCTGCCATCTAAATCCCTACATAATAAAATATTATGATGTATTGATATAGTCTCTCACTTTAGATAGATCGACGGCGATATGTGCTCCCACATCGATGCCGACCTCGTCCGCCAGCGTGGCCGCTCCGACGGGGAAGCCGAACTGCTTCGTCATGTTGTCCAGCTGCTTGGGGTCAACGCCCTCTTGCACTAACCTACAAACAATTAACCGACCTGACAATATATTCTGATTGTATAACCAAGATCAAATTAAACTTAGTGTAACTAGGATAAGACGATAAAATGTTCCCTAAAAGAACAAAGCCATGGGGCCCAGGTGTTTGAAGGCCACATATACCTGATGGCCTCGCTGAGCATGGTGGAGAGTATCCTGGTGGTGTAGAAGCCGGGCCCGTCGCCCACGGTGACGACGACCTTCCCCTGGCGGAGGCCCACGGCCACGGCCGCCGCCGCCGTTTGTTCGCTGGTGCCCGGGTGCCGGATGATCTCCAGCAGCTGCATCTTGTCCACCGGCGAGAAGTAGTGCATACCTGTACAGTGGACATCCTTTTTATATAGCACACTACTGTTAGAAAATGTTTTCAAAACACAATTTCACACTTAAAAATTCTGAAAATAATGCATACTAATTTAATTTTATACAGAGTGTAGCTGTTGTATAGGATAGAGCGTACCGATAACTTTGTCTGGGCGACTGCTACCGGCGGCGATTTTGGTGATGGGAATGGCGCTGGTGTTGGTGGCGATGATACAATCCTTGGACACCACAGCCTCCAGCTCCTTGATCACCTTGTGCTTGATGTTGATATCCTCGAACACTGCTTCTATCACGCAGTCCGCTGTCTTCATCTTCGCGTAGTCTAATGTTGGCAGGAGGTTTGACAGAAACTTGTCTCGCTGTAAACTGTAAAAAGAAAATAAATATATCTGGTTAACTAATTTGTAGTAAGAGCCGTGGTGGCCTCGGGGTTTGAGCAGTCGCCTGCTACGCAAGCGACGCAAGTTCGAATCCCAGCGGGGCCTGTACCAATGAGTTTTTCTAAAAAACTTATGTACAGTGATTTCACACCACGTGCTTTACGGTGAAGAAAACATCGTGAGGAAACCTGCATATTTCTGAGAAGTAATTCAAAGACATATGTATAGTGTCTGAGACGGCGATAGACTCACCATCTGTCACGTTGGCACTTAATCAAATTCGGTGAAAAGTGGGTGTTGTGAAAACACCTCTGGCTACCCCTTCGGGGAATACAGGCGTGAGCATATGTATGTATGTATGTAACTAATTTGTATTGGTACACAGAACTAGTAAAAGTGCATAAGCACTGACAATTTACTTGTTGTATACTGCACTAGTTGTCTGTTAATAAAAGTTACCCTGAGATTCTCTTCCTCTTAACCGCATTGTTGAGTCCGGTTTGTATCTGTCCGACGCCACGGTAGAGGCCGGCGTTGGTGGCGTCCTTCATGATCACATTGTATCCCTTGTCGATGGACACCTGGACTATACCAGCTCCCATCAAACCAGCGCCCAGCACACCGATCTATGACGAGGAGGGCATTTCGAATTGTTACAAGTTATGTGTAAAACCCAATTTAAAAATAAGAAATTTGGATCCAGTGTGGCAACCCTCAGACTTAGGCCCAGAAGGCTATATAATAATTTGCAAGCTACTATTACTGCTAACAGATTTCGCTGCATCCACATTTTATGCAACAAATACCAATTGCCAGTATGTAGTACATGTCTAAATAATGAGGTTTTAATATGTTTACCGTCTTAATATCCACTGGTGATTTGCCGAATCTGTTTTTCTTACATTCAGTCTGTCCTCGAAAGAGACCAATAAGCCCCTTGCTCTGCGGCGTCATGGCGAGCTCACCGAACCCCTGTGCCTCCGCCTCGTACCCTGCCTTGGCACCTTTGTCAACACCTGTCCTTACCACTTCAAGAATCTGAAATTATAAGACAATAGAAGTATAAAAAACTTGCACTTACAAACCTTTACTTTATTCCGAAGTTGGTAAATATAATAAACTCGAAGTATGAATTAAATCATGTTAAGCTTGTGGTCACATCCCTGTGGCAAAAGCAAGAGATTTTTTTGAGACACAATAATAATCTGGTTATAAATAAACTTTAAACTGTTGTAATAAAATATGTATTAAAGTAAGTTTCCGAATTGCTATAAAGAATTAAGTATATAGTATAAAATATTTTCTTTAGGTTCTGGAAAAACGGCGCATATACTTTACAAATAGTATCGTTAAGTAAAACAGAAGAATTTGACATAGCTTATGTTACATACTTGAATATAATGTATTGTTAGTGTACCTTGAGGGGTGCAGGATAGAGGCCACGGGAAGCCTTCATGACCTGTTCCTTGGCCTTATTGAATACAATATTCTTTACAAAGTCCCACTGCATCACTGTGGCAGTTATCTTATCAACTAATCCTTTCTTAGATCTATCAATTTTCATTTTTCCTGAGGCCAGGTCCTTTGCAATTTGTATTGCCACATTCTCCAGATATTTTGATGTATTCTCTTCTGGACCACTCAAACCTAAAATTAGAATTATTTAAATATAATACAATTTACTGAAGGTACTATCCGCAATTGTATGTAAAAAAAATTATATCTTGTAATTATGGCAGGTAATTCTTTCTTATTCTCAGATTTTGGTACACACTGGGAATGCAATCCCAGTCCCTAGAATTGACCACATTTAAATATTTGGATAATAGAAATATCTTATACCTGGACCAAGAGGTGAAACTAATAAATCAACAATCCCCAGTTTCTTGGCTTTATCGGCTTTCACAGTTTTACCAGTGAGGGCAAGGTCCAGCGTAGTTGGCACCGATGTGAGGGCTGGCATTCTGAAAATTATGTCACAATGCAATCTTACATAATGTGATGTTATTTATTGTTTGTTCATCTTTAATGCTATAGATCCATTTAATACTACATGCTACTTTTAACAAATGAAAAATAGAAAATTCAGTAGGCAAAGCAGAAAAAAATTACCAATCCTTATAATAGGGGAACTTGAGATATCCAATATTCAGGTTTTTAGTTCTTAGATAATATTTTTAAGGTTTTTAGTTATACATATGCTCACGCTTGTATTCCCTGAAGGGGTAGGCAGAGGTGTTGTTATCACAACACCTGCTTTTCACCGAATTTAATTAAGTGCCAACGTGACAGATGGTGAGTCTATCGCCGTCTCAGGCACTATACATACATCTTTGAAATACGTCTCAGAAATATGAAGGTTTCCTCACGATGTTTTCCTTCACCGTAAAGCATGTGGTGTGAAATCACTGTAGATAAGTTTTTTAGAAAAACTCATTGGTATGGGCCCCACTGGGATTCGAACTTGCGTCGCTGGCGTAGCAGGCGACTGCTCAAACCCCAAGGCCACCACGGCTCAGGTTTTTAGTTATGTTACTTATTCTATTATTAATTAAACCTACTATTTACTTCATAATGAATGCAAATGGCGGGCCTATAAATGTCTTCTCTCTTGGAATATCCCAGTACCTACAATCACTCACTCATTGCATGCTGTTAGCAAAAAAAATATTCTGGAGGATATGTAGTAATCACCTCTGTGTTCCACCCCCTCCTGGTAGCAGTCCTAACATTACTTCAGGTAAGGCAAAACCAGTCTTTGAATCTTTTACCGCTATTCTGTAAGTACAAGCTAAGGCTGTCTCGAGTCCACCCCCAAGGCAGCTGCCTTGTATAGCCGCAACATAAGGCTTACGGGATGTTTCCATCCTTCTGAATATTTCATGGCCTGTTGATTGAGAGAATAGTGATTTTTAATACCAGTTCAGTACCAGGATGACTAACCATTGGTCTTTATTGACATTTTCCAAAAATGAAACCTAGTTAGATAGAATCCTCGCCCTGAAACCCCAAGCATATGGAAATGCATGGAACCATTGCAGCTCTTGGATCAAGATTGCTTGTTTAAAGGTAGATAATGTAAAGGAAAAATTGTGGAAAGTACTTAATAGCAATTCATTTGATATCATTGGTACCATTTAGTCAAGAGTATTTCTAAATAACATTTAGCATACATACATATGCTCACACCTGTATTCCCTGAAGGGGTAGGCAGAGGTGTTGTCATAACAACACCCACTTTTCACCGAAGATGATTCATTGCCAACGTGAAAGATGGTGAGTCCATTGCCGTCTCAAGCATTTTACATACGTCATTGAATTACTTCTCAGAAATATGCAGGTTTCCTCACGATGTTTTCTTTCACCGTAAAGCATGTGGTGTGAAATCACTGTACATACGTTTTTTAGAAAAACTCATTGGTATAGGCCCCGCTGGGATTCAAACTTGCGTGGCTTGCGTAGCAGGCGACTGCTCAAACCTCGAGGCCACCACGGCTCTTTAAAATTTAGCAATCTCCATGATCTTGTAATTGTATACAGTATGTACATATTGGTACTTAATAAGGATATTAAAAGTATAGGCACATTTTATATACACTATATGCATATTGTATATGTATCTCACTAGACAAATAAGTAGTATAAAATATAAGTAGGACAGAAGCTAGTTCTGTCAACTTTAACACCTCTTTATTGGCTCCCTTGTGACATATCTTCCTTTTTTTTCAAAAAGTTTAATGTCATTGAGTATAAGTGAATAAAGTAATCATATCTGTGCTTTAGAACTTACCATTCTTAGATAATGTGACAACTTCTTCTTTACTTTTACAACTTTCAATCATTCCAATATCTGCTCCCGCTATGAAACATCCAGGTTTGCCAGAAATTATCACTGCAGCTTCAATGGCTGGGTTTGAGTCAACTTCATTGACAATATTACGCACCTCATCCATCACTGCAGTATTGAGGGAATTTACCTGCAATTAAATACATTTGAATTTTGAATTTTGTTCAACTGAAATTCACACTAATTATTGTTCGTTTGTTTAGTTTTTGCTTTTATTGTTTGACAACCAAGAATTCATGCAAAAGTATAACTTTCAAATGTCATTTATTTTTGTTTATTTTTAAATGCTAATGAATTTATTGCCCTACCTTGACATTCGGGGAGTCCAAAGTGACAACGTAAACACCATTAACCAATTTACATTTCGTGTGGACCTGACTTGCTACGGCAGCATAGGTTCTCCTGTGTATACCTGCAATTTTAATTGTATAACATTTTCTATTTTGGGTTTTAGTTTTCGGATGTATAAGTATTGCTGTAAAACCATATTTATTACACTAAATGGTATAAATAAAGTTTAAACATTGTTTGAAAGTCACCGAGTGATGTGGATTGTGGAACTTACCAGTTAGGAATTTCATGTCTTTGCGGGACTTTAAAATCTTAAGTAAATTTAGTATCCTACTATTAGCCATGTTGAAGGACGTTGAAATAATCTAAACTTAAAAACCAATCAGTAAAACTAAAATAACTTATTAACCAATTTCGGACCCAGACTTTGAACCTAAACTTTCGTCAGGGTTTCGTAGGAAAGAGGGGGGATGAAGAACGGGCCGGGGAGGGAAGGAAATTGTCTTTGGATCGGAATAAGGATGACAGATGACACATGAAAGGTAGTGTCATATGGACAAAACAGAACTGTCAAATTGAGAACAGTATTTATAATTCATTATATAATCTATGCTAGAGTCAAGTAGAATAATGCCTTATCTTCAGTGTCTATTACGTTATAATATTATTATTTTATATATCAACTTCTAAATTCATGAAGTCAATCCGTTACACTATCAATCCACAATGCAAACCAAAATAAAGGAATGCAAACTTAAGTCAGAAATAAATTTACAACCTACAGATACATATAAACTGCACACATTAGGGTCACCAGGCGAATTGAATTGAATTTCTTCTCTGGAATATGCATGTTTCCTCACGATGTATTCCTTATCTGTAAAAATTTACCTATTTCCAGTCGTTAAACTTATTTTTTTTAGAATAACTCATTCTTGCAGACTAGACAGGATCTGAATTTGCGTCGCTTGCGTAGCAGGCGACTGCTTAAAAAATGTACGAACAAAACCGGGCATATAGGCTACCTGCACGGTAGCCTGTATATATATATATAAAATGGACAAAAAATATATTATTTCTCATTTTGTATGTTGTAAGGTAAATCTACTGAATAAAATATTCGCCTATAAATATGGAAGGTCAGTTACATTATGCGATAAGATAAGACCTACTTGTTGCAACCTCTCAGCGCTTAAGAGCCACCCTCCTGTATCCATGACTACGGTCCCTGCCTGCCCCCAACATGCCCCAACCCCAGACCACCTGCCCCCAGCCACTTGTGAGCTCGACTGAGGAGCTTGCGTCATGGACCGTAATTACACAACCAAAGCTTTTGACTTAGCGGCTTGATTCAAAAGCTATGGACCGTTTCCGATTTCTCATCCACAGGAAATTAATCTCTCGCGTAAGAAGCGCTTGTTCACAAACATGAGATCATATTATTGTACAAAGAGACTTCGTTGCGTATATTGGTAGGTATCTTGTTTTGAGGAAACTCATATTTAACAGGAATTAGGATGTAAAGATGTGTTGCATGTTTCTATGTATTGTTATTATTCTAGTTCGATTAGCATATTTTCCGCATAATGTGCAAATGTACATCTTGTTGTAGGTACTGGCTTGTGCTGTGGATTTACCCTACACTGGATCGTAACTGTTGAGACAATTTCTATAGCCTTTTTAGTAGGTCTTGAGACCAGCTCCTCACTCCATAGAGCTTCAAGACCTACCACTTAGTTTGGTTAGGCTTTTTATTAGGCTTTATCACTTAGTAGGTATTAATTTATCTTTATAAATAGTACGGAAGCTGTTTCCATTGTAAAGTAATGTAAGAAGGAAGGGCTAAAGTAAGTATATTACTTTTGCGCTAATTATAGTCTAAATAAACCACTCAGGTAAAGTCACGGATAAAATGTTGTGAACCGTAAGATGTCCTTATTCCACTTTTCTCTGTTATCGCGACGTCAAGTGGAGCAATTTTTCAAATAACGAGCGGATCCTCTCGTCGAAGTTGAAAGCAATTGATTCAATTCCCAGCGCCCGGCGGACCCGCTCCCGGCACTCCCGGATGACGGTGGAGTGGGGACCTACCCTCAACCCTCGATGAAGCGCCCTTACCATATGACATTTATTACAAATCATAATATTAATAAATCATGCATTAGGATTAATATCCCCGGTAGATAAATATTATAACTAATTTTATTCAGATGTAGGTATTTCACCAAAATTTAAAATAGACCTTTAGGAATAACCCAACTAGTATAGTTAATATACTTACTTACTTAGTTGGCATAACATACCTTACATTACAATGCATGTAAGTAGCAAGTCTCAAACATCTGTATATTATAATTAGGTGAAATATTCGTAATTAAGTTTAGCCTTTATTCCAAGATATTAACGATTTTTTATAAAACTTTAATCTAAATTACCAACGTAAGTATAACAATACAATTCCGAAAAAGAGTAGTTTCGTGAATTTTATCGAATTCGAGTTCCTGTGGTTATCAGAAATCACAGAAGTGAATCAAAGCAGGGTAGGTTGGTTGGTATAAGAGTCAACTCATGTACCTACTACCTATATAAACTAGATACTTTCAACTTTCATGTTAAAGTGGATGTGGTGAATTAACCTAATCACAGCCTCGCATTAGTAGAGGCAGTATGTCATGTAATTAACGTTTTATATTGGGTAAGTACTCCGAATCTAAAACAAGCGGGTATTCAAAGGAAACATTTAAATCTCTAACATGAATCAGATTTGATTCTCTGTATTCGAATCGAACCCGCGACTCCTAAGCAGTACCCAGAAAACCATCCAGTCATCGATACTGATAGACGGTAACAAATTCAAAAAGGGGTAATGTAACATCATTAAGAAAAAACATTTATTCAGAAGTGGGGTCGGTTGAGTCATAGATCATAATTTGGGTTCCTACTATGTTCATTTTGGGTTAAAATGGATGAAAATGAAAAAAAACTTCATCTTGACTTGTTATCCTACAGAATCATCAATCACATCACACTAAGTCTGTAACGGGGTTGGCACTTGAAACCCTTTAAATGTGTTTCTTACTGATCTACTAGCTGTGCCCCGGTTTTACCCGGGTGCAGTTAATTTCATGGGTGACCCACGGAACCCCATGTTTTTTAACTGAAAGTAAACTAACTTACTCCTTTTAAAATAAGCTATCTGCCAGTGAAAGTCCCATTAAAATCGGTTCAGCCGTTTTGTATATTAGCCGGAACAAACAGACAGACAGATAGAGAAAATATTGAAAAATGTTTTTTATTTTAATACCGTATATTTGTATTTTTTGTATTTTCACTTGCATTAAGTGAAAAGTTTTATTTTAGAGTTACAAATAGACACACATATTTTAAGTGTATGTTTGTAATTCAATAATTAACAGCTTTTCACTAAATACACATGAAAGTAAGTACCTATATAAGTACTTAAGGTAAGTAATTATATAAAAACAACTAATTTTTAAATATTTATCTGTCCTGGAACAAATAGACAGGCAGAGTAAGCCAGTTTGTTTGTACCGGCTAATCTCTGAAACGGTTGGACAGATTGTAGAGGGACTTTCGCAGGCAGATTGCTGATGATTGAAACTTGGGTTTTTGTTTAAATTAGGTTTCTCGAAACAAAGCCACCAATGAAATTAAGTCTACGAAATAAAGTCTAGTAAAATAAGAAAGGAACGTATATATATGCAGCTTATATTTCCCTTTCCATTAGAAGCTCTGGAAACGTGACCCAATCTTCCTCATGAATCTCCCTAGACTTGTCACCTAGTTATGGAGAGCACTTAACAGATTTAGTTGTTGTATTAGCACCCAAGAGGACAGCTCATGCGCCACGGCTAATCTTCTAAATGGAGTCGGCTATAGTTCCCTTGAGTGTATCTATGTGTCGGTCGGTTAGTACGAGTGTATAAAGGTGGCGAATGTCGGCGCGGCGGGCGTAGTCCGAAACAAATCACTGAATTGGGTGCACTGCGATTTTGCGCTCTTACTTTTGCGCGATTTAACACGAACATTGTTTTATATAAGTAAAGAAAATTGCAGTAATTTTCTGTGATTCTATAGTGTTATTACTAAGTTACTTATTTTAAAGCAATTAGTAAAGGTTGTTTGTGTTGTAGCTCTAGGTTCCATTTAACGAATAAAGATCCGGTAAGTTTCAACTTAAGATTTAATTACGATTTTTTTATTTAGATACTAACGTACCTCTTCCGATTATTTATTCTTACAATTATATTTGGATACTTGGCTCATAATTCATAAGCAGGAAGGTATATAGTGGTTGGTACATACGTAAAATAAACACAAATTTTGGTTATTTTTGTGATAAAAAAATTGCATTCACTTGTTTTTTAAGCCCGGTTAAAATGTCCGTGTTGGGCCCGATGATGAGAAACATGTTAGCTGAGTAAGTAACCTACAAATAAATAAAACTACGTTATCTATGTTTACCTAGATCACGTACGGCCGATTTCAATATTATTATACTAAAATCTATCATTTTTGCCTTACTTTCATTCCAATAACCTATCAAGACATTGAAAGAAATGGAGATAAAATCTGAAATATAACTCGGGATGGCACTGCATCTGTAAACTTTGATAGGATATTGAAATGGCCGTTAGAATGGATAGGATTCACTTCCATTCAGCTTGTAGTTATAGGTTGGTGTTGGTACACAATAATCTATAAGTAGTTAATTTAAAATAACACATTCTCATAATTACTTTACGATCTTTGTTTCATAGTATAGTTGCGTTACATACTATGTACCTATTATGAGTTTTTGCGAACTGTAAATTGTAATATATCAAGTTGGCACAAATATTTGACAACTTCGAGCAGGTTGTCTAATAGTGGAATGTGCAAATCTATTCACTCAAGTAGGTATCATAATATACTTATTCACTATTATGTATATACCCTTTTGAGAAGTATTAAGTAACATAAATATGCAGGTTTTCTCACTATGTTTTCTTTCACCGTAAAGCTAGTCAGACATTGACACTTACATTTTTAGAAAAACTCATCCCTGGGATTTAAACTTACGTCGCTAAATTGTGTAGCAGGCAACTACTCGAACCATTCGGCCATCACGGCTCATATACATACTAATACCTTTATAATATGCTGTTTGTTAATAAATGGCGTAGCGCGGCTGCGGGTAGGTCACGTTTGTTGGTACCATTGACCTTATTCAAGTGGGTGACATTGTAGAGTTCACTTTTTACGAGCTCCAATTCCTGATCTCACGCGGATAAGCTCTCTTGCTTGATTAGTATGACCTTGAAAATTTTGCTTTCTATCTTTGTCTAGATGTCAAACGGTATATAATTTGAGGGTATCATTAGGGAGGTATGACACCAACTTTGCTGTCTTTTCGTGTTAATGCTTGTTAACCTAGGTTTGTGAACTTGATTTTCCACCTAATTCCGTAATGTAACTGAGCACTTACTTTAATGAATAGAACTAAACAAATGATTAGGTGGATAGTTTAGGTACCACATGCTTTTGTCCGTTTCACAATTTCATAAGTCAATTCAGAATTATGAAATGGAGGATACTCGAGAATGAGTACCTACTTATACTCGAGGTTCTCCCGTTTTTACTCGATGGAGTGCTTATTTATAAAAAAAAACTTTTTTTGATCTTTTTTTTAATCTCACCACGAGCTCTACATAGAAAGCGTCGAGAGGAATCGAAGTCAAAGACATAATAGAAATGTGATAACGTACCTGAGAACCTGCACGATTTACGATGGCTCTTTACGTAAGAATACGATTGGGATAATATGGGTGCGTTATCACCTCTGCCTAGGTACTCTTTTGGAGACCAATTCCAGGACGGCAGGTAGAAAAGTTATAAATAGTTTTTGTACAATTCTTAGTCAGATTGGTGCGTTAATTTACTGCTTACCATCAAGTATACAAGCGTACCTGGCGTTTTCGGTATAGGTTGTATGTAGTATGTGATGAAATAGCGTTCGGATTTTCATTAGCTATTCAATAAAAATGAAAGGGAATTAAATTAACAGTTGATACGATCTTATCTGTGTCTTTATATTTATGTAGGCTACTAGGTAATTCCTTCAATGTCAAAGCATTTTTTATAATCAATTGTTAAAAATGTAATAATCGCCCGTGTGGCACATTGCAAGTATCTCCTCATACTTTGCGGCTACAACCGATCTGTGAGCACAGGATCTCATTGGCAATAGAATTAATTTAAATGACATGACCCCATGACACGTTTTTGATAAGGTATTAGTTAGCATCCAGGTATACCCTCCTATGGGTGACTACAGCAGTAGGTAGTTCTATAATGGGAACCAAATGGGATCTCTCTTTCGATTTGTCTTTACACATGCAGGCAATGAGCCGTGGGCTCATTACTTAGGAAGTTTTTGAAGAATTTTGTTAAGTTTTAATCAAATCGATCGATGGAAATCGAGAAGCAGGACCTATTAGGTTCTTGAAACAAACCCAGGTAACCATACCTTTAATAATAATCTTTAACGTGTGGTGAGGGTGAGTCAACTCTAAAGAAACAACAATTAATCCTAATGTGACCAATATTATCTGAGCATAAAAAAATTGCATATATATTAAGACTTTTAGATTTGGATGTGGTTCGTAAACGATAAAACGCGCTTTTCCTATACGTGCTATCACAAAATAAATACTCAGTCAGTACTTATTATATGATTCTTTAGCGAAAGATGCTATAGCTTAGATGGCTTTTAACACACTTATGTGTATCAAAAAACCAAATGTTATCACTCAGAAGCAGGTAACGACTCGTAGTGGGAACCAGTCATTTACTTACTTACCTACTGAACAGAATGTTTGTTCTTGAGGAAAAGCCTAAGTGATTGCACATTAATTCTCTTAGCAGATCTCTAAGAGCTGTGGGTTTCCCCTTGCGCACCTACGTCATAAGATTTCCCTAAACACATAAGGGGGTCGCGAAACATGTTTCCTGTTTTATTTAAATAACTGTACTGTATAGTATGTATACGAATATAAAATCAAATTGTAGATACTTAATTAACGACATGGCGTCATTGGTAGAGTAGAGGTTTGATTCAAATTATGAATTGAAAATGCCAAAAGTGCCGGCTGTCCCCGACTGAATGTATCATGTCCGGTTTTTTAATTATTTATGACCAAGGCTAGTGAACTTGACCCAGAAACTTGACAGGTGTTTATTTTTTATCACATAAGTTAGCATTGTATTGTATCACTGAGGCTGAGTACTTATCTCACATTAGGTACTCTGGGTGAGAAAATAAGAACTTGTATCAAGTAATTATATGTACTTACAATATGAAATGATACATCTAGGTTTCAGAAAAAAATATCAAAGTAATTTTGTTTTAAGTAAGTTTTCGGTAAGTATAGCTAGTAATAAAATAGAATAAAAATACCTAAGCTTCCACCATGATTCATGATCTTAGAGATTTAGTTTACCTACTGGTTTGTGAGCAGTTGTAGGTCTGGGAATCTAGAATACGTGAATCGCGTGCTTTATCAACCTTGGCCCTAACTGTACCAAGAATAGGTAGGTTTCGTTCTTTAAATCGATCACGATCTAAGCAATATTGCCTGAGAACTAATTACTTATTTAATAAACGAGCCACTGGTATCATTATCTGTCTCTAGAGTACCTACCTAGATACCTGCATTAGGTTAGGTCGGTAAGTAGGTACTGTGCTTTGTCGCTAAGGATGACGTTGATTATAATGTCAGGCAGTTAGTGAGGTAGGCACATACTTACTCCTAATTGTTGTATGAAATTCTTTGTATGAAATATATAGTATATAAAGTGCATAGGCTCCAGTAGCCAGGTAACGAGGTCCGTTCATAACCTCGCACCACTTGCTCGCCGGCCGGGTGCCTTTGCGCTTGCGCAACCCACAGCGGGCCGCGCCGCCGCTCTCTCGGCATTGAACAAGGAACAAGGACCTCCAAACACACTTTGTACCTTATCATAGACACACCACTAAAAAGTTGACATTGAATCAACATTTTGTCATTTGAAAGTCATAATTTATCACCGAAACCCTCAGTACCTGCCCCAAGTATAGGTTTGTCCATGTTTAAACATTTTCGACATTGGTACGGATCGAAATGAGTTGATCATTAGAATTCAACCACAACCCGCCTCCGAAAAAGTATCAACACATTTTAGCCACTAAAACGCGAGTTATTTGTCGACGTTAGAATGTGGAAGGGAACCAAGAGTCGTTGATCACAGCACTAAGAATGTTCTACTACCTACTTACCGAGTGTTGTGTTCGAACACAGAAGAAATATTTTTACATACATTTGGGATGTATCTAATTGAAACACATTATCAACTACACTAGATATCATGAATTTCTTGTCTATAATAATAAGCTTTACCTTACTACTTATGTGAACGTAACATATTATCCAATGCGAAATAACAGACCAATTAAAATAGATAAAATTAATAAATATACATTCCACTTCTAGGTACCTACAGCTATGACGGATCAAGATGTGAAATTAAAATTCGGTTTGTTGTCAATGATTGGCGTATTTTTTTTTCATTGTAACTAGTTAATCTGTTATGTTTTGTGTCCTGTTGGCTGCTTATTTATATTACGACCTACTTATCATCAGCTATGTTCATTGTCGCTCAATTTATTGCAATATTCTTTGTTTCAGTAGCTTGAGTGGCTACCTCCCCGAATTTGTGTACTTACCTACTTTATGTTTTCGTCATTCGCTTTAACTAATTGTTTAGTGGCTTATGTAAAAAGTAAACAATATGAACGTGAAATTAATTTAATCCTATCGTTATTTCCAGAAACGATGGAGGCCGCGGATTTCAAGGACTTTGCGGCAGCAATGACCAACTATGTTGCCGAATACTTGGAAAATATTCGGGACAGGTACTGTTTTAAAAATTAATAATTTTTCCTCCGATCCATAGTGATTGCTAAAAAAAAACATTCTTTATTTATCTAAGTACTTGCTTATTCGCCTACTTGCGGGGTATACTGTACCTAGGTGTGATTTTTTTTAATGTTGATTCAATAAAGATGATATGGCAAGAAAAGGAGCGAATAAATAAAATGGGATAAAGGCAGGAGTATGACGAAACTGAATAAATGCATTTACGAAAAGGTACTCTCTCTCGGTCACTGAAACGAAAAGACTAATGATGAGTTTGAATTTTTCAGACAAGTGGTACCGTCCGTGAAGCCGGGCTACCTCCGGCCGCTGGTGCCTGAGCAGGCGCCGGAGCAACCAGAACCGTGGACCGCGGTGATGGCTGACATCGAGCGTGTCGTCATGTCCGGTGTCACGCACTGGCACTCACCGAGATTCCACGCCTACTTCCCCACAGCCAACTCCTACCCGGCCATCGTAGCTGACATGCTTAGCGGCGCTATCGCCTGCATTGGATTTACTTGGGTACTTACGCCATTTGTTTAATCCAAACCTAGAGCACGTAGGTCTTCTTGTTTGCCTAGCCAGACGTAATCAATGAATACAAACTTTAGCCTGTCAAAGGCAAGGTAGGTAAACCTCTAAATAAAATTTTCCTACCATGCTTAGGGCTATGATCACATATCATCAATTTAATAATCTAATTCAAATATTTTGTGCTTATAGGCAAATAGAAGAAATTATTAAAAAAAAAAGGTACCTACTATGTATCTAGTTGTCGTAACCAACCTAACCTATTTCGTAATGAGTTCAATTCCTGTATAGTTTAGGTAATATAATCGTACGTAAGATATGGATTTTGCAAGCTGATCCAAAGTCGTAAATGTACCCATTCTAACATAAACCATGATCAAGGATAACCGGTAAGGTACAAGTTGGTATTGTGTCTAGTCTTGACATAATTCTGATATTTTATACTTAGATCAATCAAATAATCGTGACCGCAACGCATTAAATCACATTTATCAAGATAAACCGTACTTTAAGTAGAAAACACTGCGGCCATTGAGATCGTTACTGCCTGTTTCTTCCTGTAACTATAGAATACCTTATTGTGCTGATATGTTCCATGGTTCTTGGGTGTCACCCATACTTAAGTTTAAATGAAACGAAAGTTTAAAAACAAGAAAAATAATCATTTATTTACATATTTTCTTTAGGTACATAGCTAGTGCATAGTTAGTAGGCTAAGTATTTATATAGAGAAATTAACCTCATAACCAGGTGGATCGTATGCTAAGTGGTAAGATAAAAATAATTTTGGAACTCAAAAGTAATATTGGCCATAAAATTTTAATGCCGGAGGACTTCTATGACGAATTCTATTGTTTTACCTGTGTGTTTTACTTAACAGATCGCTAGTCCTGCGTGCACGGAGTTGGAGGTGGTGATGCTGGACTGGCTAGGCCAGATGCTGGGCCTGCCCGAGCAGTTCCTAGCGCGGTCTGGCGGGGAGGGTGGCGGTGTGATCCAGGGCACCGCCAGCGAGGCTACCCTCGTCGCCTTGTTGGGCGCCAAGAATCGCACCATGCAACGCGTCAAGGAACAACATCCCGACTGGACCGACACTGATATCCTCTCTAAACTTGTTGGATACTGCAATAGTAAGTGGACATACAATTTTAACCCTGCTACCGAAAACAATTGAATAAGTAAGTAATTATTTTTAAATTACTAAATTGTTTTCATGAAAATAAGCAAATGTTTACCAATACCTATTGCCTAATCTAAAACCAACATTTACTGTAACAAAGTCGAGCAAGTACTTACCAAATAAAAAACTGAGTCTAACAAACCAGTCGAACATCAATTACTAACCGAAATTGTTCTCATTTTCAGAGCAAGCCCATTCTTCAGTAGAGCGAGCTGGTCTTCTCGGAGGCGTGAAGCTGCGATCACTGAAGCCTGATGACAAGCGCCGCCTTCGAGGTGATATCTTAAAAGAAGCCATGGATGAAGATATTCGTAATGGCCTCATCCCGTTTTACGTAAGTGATAAATACATATACTTGAGCTATAAAAACATTTCGTTTATGTAAGTAAATCATTTTCATTTATCTTACAATTGCAGGTCGTTGCTACTTTGGGAACAACTTCGTCGTGCACGTTCGACGCTTTGGATGAAATAGGCGATGTTTGCCTTGCTCGTGATGTTTGGCTACATGTGGATGCCGCTTACGCTGGATCTGCATTCATCTGTCCAGAGTATCGTTACCTCATGAAGGGCATAGAAAAGGCAGATTCGTTCAATTTTAACCCGCATAAGTGGCTGTTGGTGAACTTTGATTGTTCTGCTATGTGGCTGAAACAGCCCCGTTGGATCGTGGATGCCTTCAACGTTGATCCACTTTATTTGAAACACGACCAGCAAGGATCGGCCCCAGACTACCGCCATTGGCAAATTCCCCTTGGTCGTCGTTTCCGAGCTCTAAAATTATGGTTCGTTCTGAGACTGTACGGAGTTGAAAATCTTCAAAAGCATATTAGAAAACACATTGCCTTGGCCCATCTATTTGAAAGGCTTTGCATTGCTGACGAAAGGTTCGAAATATGCGAAGAGGTAACAATGGGGCTAGTATGCTTCCGACTAAAAGGTGACAATGATCTCAACGAAGAATTGCTGCGACGAATTAACGGTCGCGGTAAGATTCATTTGGTACCGTCGAAGATTGATGAAGTGTACTTCATTAGATTAGCAATTTGCTCACGTTTCTCAGAAGATAGCGATATTCAAATATCTTGGGATGAGGTTAAGACGGCTGCTGATGAAGTTCTTAAAACTTATTCGAAGAAAGAGTGATTGTATTAATGTAGCATATATTTATCAACTCATCATTCCGTAATATACTAGGCAAGTAGTACCTTAATTATAATCCTTTTAAGCTGTTTTGTGCTGCAGCCTGCATACATGTAATCTTTGTCTGTAACATTAGATGCGGCAGTTTATAGAACTATTTATTACTTGTCCCATTTTACTTTTTCGATGTCGTCGTTAATAATATACCTACGTAGATTTCAATAAACATGTATTTGTAATCATTAGTAGATACTAGCACTTATCACGTAGCACAGGTAAGACATAAAGTTATTTACAAAAGTTAGTTAGATTAACATTTGATCTTTGGAGGGACTAAATATAAATTTTTTTCTTGTTATCGAGACGGTCTTCTTGAAGAGATTCATATTATGGACAATAATACTATTGTTGTGATAATTTTAATTGCGATGATACGTTATTTATTTGTTAGGATGTATTTTTACATTTATATATATATATAACGACTATAAAAACGGTGGTAGACACATCTCGGTATCTACACCAAAGTACCTGTGTTGTTTTATCGTTATCTGTATAAATCGTACCTATAAGTTAGCTCCTGTTTCAGTTTTTACATTGTTAAAGTATCTAATATCAACCTATCTTGAAGGTAGGTTTATTGTATCATGTAGTTACCTAATACCTACTTTGGGAACAATAACGAATACCTAGTTTATACTATATACAATGTGTATTGGTGATAATAAATGCTTAATTATTATGAATGCTGAAAAAATATTTTAAATATATCTAATTAAATGTGCATGAAAGATTATAATTATTTTCATTTACATTCCTACTAAAATTAAGTATTTTTAAATGGACGTAGGTACACTTAATAATTATAGTTATCACAGAATAAGTAATAGTTTTTAATGTAGTTTTTCAATCAAGAGTGTGTTCATGGTGTCATAAGTATTATGAATTTGACGCCATACTTATACCTAACTAGCTAATCTAATCGAGTATTAACACACATGAAAAATAATATAAATGGCAAATTCGATACGCATTACCCACGTAACGAAAACTATAAACTACCTAAGTACCGACTACTGACATCTAGATTTTTTAGATGTTTTAACAAATTTTCTAACATTACCTACATTATTTTCGGTTTACCCATGCTCCCATACTACAAAACATGTTTTGAAACTCGACTAGGCTAAACTCGGACTAAAACTATGTGCATCCCTTTTGAAGTAGGTATTACAAAAAGCATTAGAATTACCTTTAAACCAAAGATTATAAGAAGCGATGTTTTGTAGTAAGGGGGGGATCTGCGCTATTTCTTTTGTGACAACTGCCAATAACAAAGACACGAACTTAGAATACGTAACCAATTCTACATTTGCATTGCATTGACGTATTGTAAATGTGAAGTAAGTTCTACTTATTAAAAATGTTTGCACGTCGGTCGTCGTAGTAGAAAAGTAGGTACTTAATCTACCTACAAAATGCTGAGCGCCTTTTAGAAACCAATGGCAAAATTTTAATTGTTATGCCTACTGAAAATTACCTTAGAAAGTAAACAACACAGACAAAAATTCAAAATAAAATTATGCTCACGCCATTCAAGAAGTGTACCCGAAACGGTAAGCAGAGTGAGTCCATTGCCGTCTGAGGCGCTATACGTACCTACTTCTTTGAATTTCTTCTCAGACAGGTAGCAGGCTTTCTCACGATCACGATGTTTTCCTTCACCGTGGTGTGACACTGCACTTATATTTTTTACAAAAACCTACTTACAGAATAACCATTAGGATTTTTTAAAAGCCAATATCTAATCATCTAATAAGAATTTAGCTCTATGGTGGTTTGTAAGATTAGTCAAAAGTTACTTCATCAGTATTAAACTATTTTTGTCAAAATTTGACAGAGTAATGTAATTTTCCATATTTTAAATGCCATTTATAATATCGGTATCAAAATGAAATTGTCACGTATGAAAGTAATATTGCGAGCGTCCGCCCGTCTTACACGATCATTTCTCGGCAAAAGATTAGTGGGAAGGTTGGAAGGAGCGGAGTCATGGCGAGAAATGAGTAGCGCAGTGAGCGCTGCCGGCAAGGAACAGTGTATTCTGGATTCGTGTAGCATCAACCCGAGCTGCCGGGAACCAAGGGTTATCATTGTAGGCGCCGGCATGGCAGGTCTTTCGGCTGCGCATCGTCTTACCCAATGCGGTATTCGAAATTTTGCGGTTCTGGAAGCTAAGGAAAGGTTTGTAGGTAGCTGGTTGTTGATAGTTACATATTCGTTACAAAGAAATTATTATTGAATTTAAAGTATTTATTATATTTTGCAGACCTGGTGGTAGGATTCATTCTTGTTGGCTTGGAGATGCTGTGATTGAGATGGGCGCTGAATGGATCTCTGGTGCGTGTTTGCCAAATTCAGTATACACGTTAGCATCTCAGGATCGACTGCTACAGACACCGTTACCCCGTTTAGATCCATCACGCGGATTATTTTGTACAAGTGAAGGTCGAGCAGTAGATTTACCAGTTACGATTACCGCTTACCATACATTTAGACAGATAGAACAGCAAGCGGCAAATTTGTTTCGGCTGGGAGGTGAACGACAGCATGGAACATTGTTGAACTTTATTGGTTTAAGAATACAACAAGAGTTGCACAACTTTCCAGAGGATCAGAGGTACGACGCCGCACGTGTGATGTTTGGCTTAACCAATATACTACGAAATAAATGTGGAGACGATTTGTCTCTAGTCAGCGCAGATCAATATGGTAGTTACATAGAGCTTCCAGGCGGCAGCGTGCGTGTTCCACTTGGTTATGTGGGAGTAATGGCTCCTTTACTCCGAGGAATTCCAGACAATGCCATTCGCTATAGTAAACCAGTCAACGTGGTACGCTGGGGGACGGGCCAGACGGGTCCTGGCAGAGTACTTATCAAATGCTGTGATGGCGAGGAGTTGTCTGCAGACTACGTTATTCTTACGATGTCTCTAGGATGTCTTAAATGTCAAGCCGATAAACTTTTTGCGCCACCTTTGCCTGTATGTAAATTAGATGCAATTTGCAACCTAGGATTTGGATTAAGTGATAAAGTATTTTTGGAATACGCTGAACCGTTTTGGGTGTGTCATGAAGGCAATTTGAAGTTGGCTTGGTCTGCTGAAGAGCTACAATGTCGATGCGATTGGACTAGAGGTGTGTGCGCAATTGACGAAATGCCAGGTAGCAAGCACGTACTGTGTGCTTGGATATCTGGTCAAGAGGCAGCTATAATGGAATCAATGGCAGATAATGATGTAGCTGAAGGATTAACTCAAATTTTGCGTAGATTTACTGGAAACCCATGTCTTCCATATCCTGAAATGATGCTAAGGTCTCGTTGGGCTTCTGATCCACATTTTTGCGGGGCTTATTCTTATATGAGTTGTTGTTCTGTGGTGAGTCACCAGTGCGAGTTGGGGACACCCGTGCCTGGTCCTTGCGATGCATCACCTCCTAAGTTATTATTCGCAGGTGAAGCAACTGTTCCTGGTTATTTCGCCACCGTCCATGGGGCTAGACTTAGCGGCATACGCGAAGCTGAACGTATTATACAACTGACTAAAAAATTTGAAGGCCCGCCACGTTAACTACTTTGTATTCAATACCTACCATTCTTTCATCTTAAAGAGGTTAAATTTAAATTCGCCGTGCATAAGTATCAAATTATTTTAGAAAGTTTGTATGTTTTGTTTTTGTAAATAAACATTGATAACAAAACTAACTAGCTAACTACTTACCAAACTTAATTAAACGCGTCAAACGTTCGGTTTCGTTGAGTCAGTAATCGTTTTCTGCGGTTTCGGTCTCCTAATGTAGTCTTACAGAGCTCCGGCTATCGTCACGAGTTCTGACCGCTGACCTTGAATGAGCAGTAGTCATTAAATAGTATAAGTATGGTGCGACGCGAATAATATACATAGATACGCAGTTACCACTATTTCCGCTTAGCGCTCATATGTGACAGCACCTGTACCTACATTGTTAAAGCTATTAAAGGTTAGGTACTTTTATTCCTATCCATCAGTTAGTAGGTGTAGGTACTTAGTTACCGCGCCGGCAAGTCTGAAAATATATCTGCTATACGTATCTAGTACCTACCTAACTACCTACGTGTACGTATCTACTATGTACGTATCTTTATTTATTTGCTTAATATTTTTACGGGTCTCTAGTTATTAGTCAATCAATTCTTTGTCTTGGGATCTGTAGCCAAATTTTATTATTTGCAATTTTTTTTTAAGTTATTTCTAATATCTCCAAGAATATGTGTACAAAGATTCATGATCATTGGTTTAGTTGCTTTTGCGTGAAAGCGTAACAAACAAACTTACATTCACATTCATTATATTAGTAGGGATGTACTTACTAACTTCTTACTCCTGAATTGACTGATATTACCAGATCAATCAAATTTATTACGTCCAACCTGTAAACTGTAACACCAATCCACCGTTTTTAATTCCATGTGCGATAGTACGGAATCGGTGCGATGCGACCCAATTAATTATAGATAGTTAGATAGCTAGTATCTAAATGTACACCTCAAAACCGCATACAAATCTCAAACAAGACGACCGACCACAAAACAAGTACGCGCTTCACAAAAAATCTCACGGACATTTTTTACGTAAATTGTGCGACATGTTAAGGTCGTATCTAGTTGCTTTAGTACTTTACATCTGAATAGAATCTTAACTATGTGTTTCACCGAGCATACCGTATGATGTCATAAAATATTCATACAATCATCATAAGTAGCCAACGATACAGATAATGTAACGTGAATCTAATTCACTTACCTATTTAAATATTGTTTATTGATAGGTAGTGTAATTTTGTGTATATCGAGAAACGAATTCTATTTTAGCATATACAGGATGAATTTTCACAAAATGAGTAGATGGCCAATTCCGAAACTAAGAGGCGAAAATTACTGAAAGGAGTCGTTGGAGTCAGGGCCGTTTTTGATGAAAACAAGACCTGCATTATTAGGATTTAGGTAAATCTATCTATGATGTATTATTACAGCTTTTGAGTAAGCACCATTCCTCATAAGTTTCGTATTTGGCCATTCAATCATTTAAAAATCTTCATGATGTGACTGTCCTAACTTGTACACCGTGTTTATTTATACCACTATCAAAATATAATGATTATATTCATATAATCCAATACTGGAAACAAACATTTAGTTGCCACTGCTATCAGTTCTCCATTTCAGTTCAGTTGAGGAATGATGAAACAAATGTGGCATGGAAATTATTTTTAATAATAATAATAACTTATAATAATAAGTTTATAAAGTACATACTTACAAAGTTGCATATCATGTTAAATATGTGTGCTAACAAAGTGTTATAAATAAAGTAGGTGGATATAATACATGTACACATAACATACAATTTCACCAATTCCATTTTTTTTAAGTTTAATAATATTATTATCAATACAAGTTATATACACGTAGGTATATAAATAAATAAATCCACCATTGTATGGCACATATTTCACAAACAAAACTTCAGCCCTGCAAGAAAACTCCCACAGTTCCCTGTTATTACAAATTGATCATCAAATTCAAAAGTGATTTTGTGGCCATTGTAGAATTGGTCTCTAAATTCACCAACATATAGGCAGCTATTATACCTGTTCCGTGGCCATATGAAACTAATTTTGTACCATTTATCCTTTTTCATGAAAAATGGTTCTGGAAGCTGAATATCAACCACAGAATCATATTCCACTGTGTTCATGAAATTGGTCAATTTAATAATACTGTTATCAGCCTCGCAAGATATAGATACTGAGAACTGTTCTGAATACAATTTTGCCGAATTATTCCGAAAATATACAGCTGGTGCCATTCTGGTTGGCACACACAGTGAATTAACAAATACAGATTTATTAGCTTTTATCCTGGAGTGTATCACCTGGTTATTTGAGTCTATATTAATGGGTGCCACAGACCTTAGTGGACTACGGTAGCAGAGGTACCACTGCAACTTCAGTAGGTTTCTTTGCATCAATGTTAAGCCAATCAAGTCTGTTGACTGCTTATGGCCATTTGTATTGGAAGTCTTTATAATTTTCTTTATATTATCAGCTTCATAAGGTAACAAAAGATTGTTTGGATTACTTAAAATATCTTCGAGATCCTCTATATTGAGTGTTAAAAATCTTAATAGTTTAAATAAACCATTATTGATTAGTATGTTACGTCTATTCTCTAATACTTGAGGTATATTGTTCTCTATACAATAATGTTCAGTCCATTCAAATACATGCTTGATTAGATCCTTCTCAGCTATATTCATATGGTCACTCTCCAGTATGGTCTTCATACATGACTGAGAGATAATTTTTTTCTTCTCTTGCAGCAAGTAGCTAGCATGCTCACAAAACAGTTTCAAGGAAAATGAAATCAATTGTTTGTCATGCATGTACTCAGGATAATTTAATATGTCAATCACATTGTCAACACTTATATTAGCTTGTATGTAGGTAATACATATCTCGATCAAGTGCTCCAGCAGGTACTTCCTTGAAGCATATAGTAATTCAAATGCTTGTTCAATTGATGTAATATCTACAGTATCTGTGTATATGTAATTAAGTATGAGTTGGAATATGTCAGGCTGTATATCAGTTATTACAATATCCTCATCAGATGATAGTGGGCCATACAACATAGCTTCGAATACTGGACTGCTGATGCCTAATATTAATTTATGAGCTTTGAAGTCCTTTCCAGAAACTGTGAAGTTACAATCACACCAATCATTCGAGGCTAATAATTTTTTAACACGATCGTATAAACTGGACTGGTTATAACGGGATTGTTCGGTCGCCATAAAACCCATCTAAAACAAGTTAGCAAAATTGTAAATGTTGTAAATAATATAAATTACAGGAATGTGCAAATATAAATAATAATAGCTGAATACCAACCTCAATCCTCAAGCGATGTGATGAGGGACAAGGCGTAAATAGAACCTTGAACTTGATGTTCCGGGAGGACAACCGGTGGAAAAAAAATATATTATAAAACGTAGTAATTTATAACAAACATGAAAGACTTCTTCTTTTCCAAAAGACTCCCATAAAATACGGAAACAAACTGAATGCTCAAATTACTGCTAATTGTTAGGTAAAACAGCTAGCGCGACGCAACTATACTTATTATAAGTACTTAGGTAAGCAAGCACCTACTACTCTTTGAATTTTGTACTGTACATCAGCAAAATGTCAAAGAACGCAAACAAACAAAGTTTGCTTGCAAACAAAGACCAAAGACTCCGTTCAAACCAAAGATAAAGAACAAAAATCGCTCCGACGATCGCCATCGGAGCATAGACATAATGTGCGTCGAAGACGACGACGGCTATTAAATTAAGGTGACATCCTACGATGCGTGATTCTGTCGATTGTCACGCGCACTATGTAACTACACGGGTACATGTACCTCAGATTATACCGCCGCATCGCGCCGTGGATCGGGAATCGAGATGCACCGCGACAGATGCATCTGCGCTACCGCGTCTATCTGCAATATCAAGCACCGCGGGAAGCCACCTTCATATTATGGGAGGTAATTGTATCCGTCAAAAATGTTAAATATTATAAAATAGTTGTTCAAACATTTCGTCGTTTTGTTTTAAAATAGATCATATAATAATTCTGTCCGCAGAACATTTTTGATAAAGTTAAAAATCTAAATAAATAAATGAGCAACCATAGATGGGATATATCAACCGATACGATGTAACTGGTGCGGTACTGTGGTCAGTCTAGTCTTTGGTCATAGTAGATAGCTTTGTTTATGGATTGATTGATTAGAAAATTTGTTGGGTTGTGTCGAATTCGCGCGCCGGTGAATTTTCACTATTTTTATCTAAAAATGCTTACTACTTTGAGGTGTAAATATATTTGAAATCATTTAGTGCAATGGATACTACGTACGACGACGCGGTTTTTGATTTTGATCTAAATTTACTTCAACAGACACCGAACTCTGCTTCTGTGAGTTAATTTTAGGTTATATTTTGTAGTTTTTTGCAACATGTATTTTATGCGATGATCCGATTGAAAGACCCTTACTCTTCTTTAAATGTGTATATAATGAGGAAACTCTTGTATATCTGTGTTGGTAAAAATATCGGTCATGATAACTTCAATATTATTTGTTATTGACGAGGAAGTTACAGAGAGTAAAAAAAATATGTATAAAAAAAATTTACTTAACTTTGATATTCCTACTGCTTTTAACAAACTTGTGGTTCAAAGAAATGCAAGAGTATTTGCCACGCCAGGTTTGCAGATTCGATTCCCGCTCGTGAACTAATGTTCGTATGGACTGTAGTTATATGTTCAGAGTCTGGGTTAAGTGTTAATTTATACATCTATAAAGAAAAATAAAATTTAAGTGTCTGTTTGTAATTATACATGTGAAAGTATACACTGTAAAGACATAGAAAAATGAATAAAAAAAAAAAAACTGTCTGTTTGTCTGTCTGTTTATTCCGGCTGATGTCCGAAACGGCTGGACCGATTGTAACGGCACTTTCACTGGCTGATAGCTAATGTTAGAAGGAGTCTCATAGGAAAACCAATTTAATTTTCTTTTTCTCTGTCTGTGTCTGTCTGTTTATTCTGACTGATATCTGATGTAGCTACTATTAATTTAAAAAAATATGAGTGCGGGTGAAATCGCATTACATTTTGGAATATATAATATTTGACTTGTACTGTATTATTAAGATCTGATTATCTTTTAAGAATTCACTTATAGGGCTACAGAACTAAGTTGTAAAGACATTGGAGTACCAAGGTTGTTTGTGAATGTATCAAACCTACTTAAACTGCTGCTTCTTATCAGTAAATGTAACAGTGCGAACCCAGCAGTATCATGTTTAAGACTGTATAATTATTATACTCTGACGATTTGAAAGTAGAATTTAAAATATTAACATCTTTTCTTGCTAAGTCAAGGTTTATATTCTGAGTTACAAATAATTCTGATTTCTTTTCAGGTTCAAAATCGGTTGGAGAAACAACGTAAATCCATTTCAACGGTGAAAAAGAAAACAGTTGCTACAGAGTGAGTTACCAGTGTGCATCACAGTGCTATTTGATGGTTAATGTAATAGCTAAAACTTTTTTTTAAATGTGTGTTACAGTTCCTTGATTAGGAAATATTATGCCAAGAGGGAAGTATTGGATCAGACGGAGAAAGCTCTTGTCGCATCGAAAGAGGAATGCAAACAAATATGCATTGACTACAGAAATGCCCTGGCTAATTGCACCAAGCTAGAAAATGTAAGTAGATGCAAAATGCTGAGGAAGTTAAATATTTGTTCTTTACTTTGTTCTTATAGGATGCACTCTTACATGTATATTATTTAGGATTTAAAAAAGTTTATTCACATTTTTTCATATAGTGAGTTTTGAGTGCCTTGAATAGTAAAGAGTTGTTATTTGGGTCTTCTACGGCTGTTTTTCAAAATCTATGTCCTGTAAGCTCATCTTATTTAAACCTCAGTATGAACCCTATAATTAATGTTTTTTTTTTTATTTAAGGATGCCCAATTACTGCAACTGAAAAATAAAGAATTGGAAGAGAAGTGTTTCCATGCAACCAACCAAACTGGTGCAGTCCAATCTCATGCTAATCAGCTGCAGGTATGTATCACCAGTATTCTATACAAATATCTACTCATCTGATGAACATTAATTTAAGTCACAATGTCTGACATTAACATGCGGTGCGATTTTACCTAATTTGCCATGAAATATGTTTTGGAATCCTGCATAAATTAATGTCATTATCTTTAATTAAAATAGAGGCATTATTAAAAACAAATGATATTTTAAATGGAGCTCTAAGACTGTGGTACCTCCAATAAAAAATAACTGGGTATTTAAAAATAAAAAAAAATCGAAATGAAAAGTGTATGGTAATACTCTTGATAGTACAAATAATAGTGGTATTATTCCAAAAAGTATAAACTACTCTTGAAACCCGTTGAGCGAATTTCTGGTAAATAATTACATTATCATTTGTTCTGTGCGAATTTTTGTAGTAAACTTTTTATCTTAGTAATGATTAGCTTTATACAATGTATTTGTACCATGAACATAATATATAGCATCAACCCTTTCTCTAATATGTTAACAGTTGCTGGTTAAGCAGCATGAGACAGTTATAGAAGGTTTGAGGATAGAAAATAGATTAGACAGATCCAATCCCAAAGATGAAAGGAAAATTATATCACTTCAGAAAGAGAAAGAAGCTCTCTTGAAGGATATTTGCTTGTTTAAAGATATAGTGTTGGGGAAAAGTAAGTATGCAAAATTTCTTTCTGTAAAAGAAGTTCCATTCAAAATTATTTTTATAAATGAATTTTTGATAATATATATTTTATTTATCTTCTTTTTTTCAGGAAAGCGAAAGAAGTGTCATGATGAAATACTTCAAAAGTATCAGAAATTAAGCATACATTATTGTGATGAGGATTCTGATGAAGAGAGCAATGGAAATGAAGACAACACATTTGAGGATGTACCTTTTTGTGAACAAGAAATGGAGGAGGATAGTCACGAAAATGTAAGTAGCAAAGAAATATTATATAATATCATCATATGCAATAAAAATGATTAGTATAAATAAAACTCTATATCAACAACCAACAGCCACCTCAAAATACAAAAATTTGTTTCTGTATAGAAAATTTTGGATGTTGTCCACAATGCAGAGACATGCCCTTGGGTTGATTGTTGCATATGTGTCAATAAATTGATTTATCATATTTAAAGTACTGAAA
Source organism: Watsonalla binaria (assembly GCA_929442735.1). NCBI lineage: Eukaryota > Metazoa > Arthropoda > Insecta > Lepidoptera > Drepanidae > Watsonalla > Watsonalla binaria. The sequence continues at coordinate 8,117,979 of OV838919.1, read as the reverse complement.
CTATAGTTTTGTAATTGTTATATTTCAGAATCAGAATGCATTGGTTCAAAAATTAAGTGTATTAAAAGGTGAAAATATGAAAGATTCAAATTTGAAAAATGGTGGCAACGCTCATGAATATGACTGCAGTACTGAAGTAACAAGTGTAGATACAGGCAGAGGATCATCTCTGGCTTATTCTGATAGTGAGAAATGCTTCCACAGTCCAGATTATGTCATGAATAATAGTCCATTGACCTCCGAGATCCATAAACCAAAAATGGTGGATGCAGCAACGAGTCCCATTGAAGGTCATGAGATGATTCAAATGGCAACCAGTCCTATACAATTTGAAGATGAACCTATTATTGTTATAAGTGACGTGGTTACTAAACCACAACATTTAGTTGATAGAGCCATGAGTCCTCTGAGATTAACGAAACATGTAGCAGTGTCAACTAGTCCTATTAAATATAAAAGTATTGGTATTGCTACTAGTCCGCAAAGGGTTTGTAAGAAACCACATGAAGATAGTTTGAAAAATCAAGAAAAACAATGTTTAGAATTGAATAGCAGTAATAAAATCTGTGATGAGAATACTAGTGATTCGGAAATAGAAATGATTTTAAGTATGATGAGTATTAATCACACAGCTATATCCCCAATTCCACCAACACCTTCAAGACCTCAGGATGCAGACATACATGTTGCTAATGAACCAATTAGACAAAAGACCCACTCTAAGGGGCATGTGCGCGAAGAAATTGCATTTACAAAAGAGGAGTTAATAAAGTTGAATGCAAATGTGGCTAACCATTCTAAGCAACTTGATTATGTCACAAGGTTAATAGAGAATCATTTATTGTTAAATCCTACTTGCGTAAATAATCAAGTTGTTGTTCCAAATCAGGGACTCTTACATGACAATGTTATGATGAGTGATCATGAAGAACTTCATATAAATCTAAATGAAACAAATAATGGTACTGTTAAACATCAACCTCCAAACGAAACTAAATTGCCGCACATTGAACAGCAAGTAGAAACCCACAATCCAGTTGAAGAATGCAACTTGGAATCTGAATCTGATCTTATACAGATTCATGAAATTGTGGATAGTAATAATTATGTTACAATAGAACCATTGGAGGATATTCCTGGGCTGCCGGTGTCCCATAGACTACAATTTGAACAATCAGTATTATCTCCACTCGCACCAGAAGATGAAGCACATGAATATGGCGAATATATCAATACAACACAGAATGTAAACACTAATGAGATTCATCAACAAAATGAAATCTCCTCACCAAAGACCCAAGAAAAACCATTAAAACGGAAACGACTTACAAGATTGGAAAAACTTCGCAAAAAATTGTTACCAAAATGTAAGATCAGAAGGGAGACACCCACATTTAAGAAGATGCGAAGGAGGCCAAAACCACTGCCTGTTAAAAGAATTATCAAGGAAACTGACTCCTCTGCGTCACTGAATGAGAGAAGCGTCTATGAGAAAGCTGTAAAAATTATGTCCGAGTTGAAATCTAGGCAAAATATTACTAATTTCTCTAAGAAGTATACGAAAACACGTCCAAAGATATTGCAAACCAAACAAAAACTAAGAGATGAAGGTTTGAATTCTAAAAAGAAAGAAAACTCAAGTAATTTAGGAGTCATAATATCCAAAGATGTTACAAGTTGTCCTAGTGAAAAAGTAAATAAAGAATGCTTTGTAGCAATTTGTTCATTAGATGCTCCTCAAATTATAAATAAGGAAAGGACCTTGTCCCATTCGCAAGATAGTAAAAAATCTGCTGGAATAATTTCTCCAAGGAAATGTAAAAGTATGAGCAAAGATGACACAACAGATTTCCAAATTAATACAAAAAGTCAGGATGCAATGCATTCTCCTAGGAGTGCAACTAGATCTAAAAATATAAGCGAAGAAAATTCAGATTCTCAAATTAATAATAAATGTCAAGATGTACCATTCTCTCCAAGAAATGTAAATATGACTAGAAGTATACGCAAGGACAGTGACTCCTCTGTATCGCCAATTATTAAAAAATATCAGGAAATACTACGATCACCAAGGAGTGGCATTACAACTAGAAATATGAGCAAGGATAGCGACAAGTCGGATTCCGGAATTATTAAAAAATGTCAAGATGTACCATTATCTCCCAAGTGTATAAATACGTCTAGAACTATGAGTAAAGACAGTGTCCCGATAGATTCGCCTGTCAATAAAAAATATCAGGAAATACTACGTTCACCAAGGAGTGGCATTACAACTAGAAATATGAGCAAAGATAATGACAAGTCAGATTCGCGAATAAATATTAAATTACATGAGCTATTTTCTCCAAGGAGATTAATAATGACGAGAAGTATGAGCACCGACAGTAATTTGTCGGATGCTCCAATTAGTAAAAAATGTCAAAAAGCACTATGTTCTCCAAAGAAAAGCATAACAACTAGAAATATGATCAAAAACAGTGATACCTTATATTCTAAAATTAATAAAAAATTTCGAGATGTACCACTTTCTCCAAGGAGTGCGATTACGACAAGATGTGTGAGTAAAGACAGTGACTTGTTCGCTTCTGCAAATAACAAGAAACATCAGGATTCATTCTATTCTCCAAGGTGTTCCATTAAAACTAGAAGTATGAGTATAGACAGTCATACGTCAAGTTCTAATAAAAGGGATCACAATAGACCATTTTCCTCAAAAGATGCTGGTGCTACTGGAAGTATCAGTAAAGATGGTAACTCGTCAGATTCTCCGTATAATAAAAAATGTTCAGATCTATTACATTCTCCAAGGAGTTCCATTACAACTAGAAGTATGAGCAAAGACAGTGACACATCAAGTTCTAATAAAAGAGACCAGGATGCACCATTTTCTCCAAAAGGTGCCATGGTAACTAGAAGTATGAGTAATGATAGTGAATCGTCGGATTCTCAAATTGTTGTTTGTATAATAGAAGAACTTGATAAATCGTCTCCAACAGACAACAAGACTGAAAATGCAAAAAATACTGAACAATGTTCGAGTGTATTGGACGCCAAAAAAGCACTGAAACGTTCTGCTGAGGATGACTTAGAAACACCAAGCAAAAGAGTATTACGGAGTTCAGCTCACAAACCTATTATTGGTGAGGATAATAAAAAAATATCTATCGCAAGACCTGAACCCGGTGTTAGCTGTACACTAGAGCAGAAAATTAATAAATCACCTGTGACCAGTGACACTGAAATTGCTATTAACACTACTAAAGTAAATAACAGTGACAGTGATAGGCTGGTAACATATGCAGATCTTCAATTATTTTCTGATAGTAATACTGAACAACATGTTGAGGATAAAAGTGCAAAGTGTGAAAGTAGTAGTCCCAAAGACAGTATATTGTGTTTAATGATTGAGAAATATGGAATAAAAGCCGTGAAGCATTTCCCAAAGAAGATATCAGGTATGTTAATTTAAATATTATATAAAATTCATAATAAGTGAGCAATAGAAATAAATAAAGATCGGAAATTCTGACACAGCACCATCTATTTCCAAATTAAACAATTATCAAAATCATTGTGACACATTTCTAAATGTATTTTTCTACTGCTGATTTACATTATATTAATAACAATTTTTTTCACAAGAGCCTTGGTGGAAAATCCCTGTGGGGCCTATACCAATGAGTTTTTCTAAAAACTTATGTGCAGTGATTTCATACCACGTGTTTTACGATGAAGGAAAACATCGTGATATGTCTGTCCTGCATATGTCTGAGATGTAATTCAATGATGTGTGTATAGTGCATGAGACGGCGATGGATTCACCCTCTGACACGTTGGCACTGTTGTTGTTACAAAACTTCGGGGATGGCGTGAGCATATTTATTTATTTATTTATTGTTTTTACAGAGTCTGCCATAAACGGTATTTGCAAAAAACTTGAAGAATCCATTGCGAAAATAATCGAACTACCTACAAATGAAACAAATAATGCAATGAAAAAGCTTGCTGTGGATATACAAAACATGAACAGGAAACATTTCATTGTTGGATTAATTCAATATTTGAAGGATCCCGCGAGGAAAATAGAGCTGTTTAATAAACATTTCTGTCCACCTGCCCCAGCGATGACTAAAAGTGAACAAGTCCTTCTGTATGTAGTTACACAGGTGCAAATTGCTTGTCCTACAACAGACTTGATTGGCAACATACTGGACAACTTGGAGTTTCACCTGTTCAAATTAAACAAGACACCAGAATTCGACGCAATTGAGAGCATGTCGCATTTCTATGCAATTCTCTGCAGATACACCAAAGCCAAGAGTCGGCTAAGGCTTTTTATATTGGACGCCATGTATTGCATTCAGTACAAAGCTATTGCGCTTATCAAACAGTGTATTGAAGTCTGGATGCATATTTTGCCATTAGCTCACATGGGAGTTGGTATGTTACTTTAACATTAATTATAGTTTTGGATATAAATAATTTGGTGTACCATTAACATATTAATTGTTTGCATTGTTGCAGCTAAAAGCCCGCTGGTTACGTGCTTAGTATATTTATTGCACTTCTACAAATGTGAAGACAGGTTTAACAGGGTGCAAGATATGAGAAACATATTAAATAGAAAGTATTTCTACAAAATTACTGAGTGGAATGAAACAAAAATATTACAAATGCTCCAAACATCCATTATGGAATTAAGAGGTACTTATTATAATAATTTCATTGTTAGAGTGTTGGATAAATGGACTTTTAAATTAAAATTAATTATTTTAGAATTAAACAATTATTTATGTGATTTAAAAGGATAATAATTAATGTCTTTTTTCAGAAATACCAATTGAAAAGAAGATGCTGAGAATGGCATTGATAATTATCTCCAAGCGTCATGGCCCTAAATGGTGTCAAAACCACATTGTCAAGAATTTACTTCTCCCCATAATTGAGAACGAGAGTATTCTTACTAGAATAAGATTGTTTTGTGTATCCATGTTGGGTCCAGTGATAAAACCATACCCTAATAACATGAAAGTACATTGTGAAATTGTTATGAATCAGTTACTCGATATATTTCGCCAGAATCGTAAGTATATAAATTCATTATTTTGACATTACACTTTTATTCTATTAACAAACTGTTGATTGTTTGTTTGTCCAACCAGCTTGACAAATTTGGATGGAATTTAGAATAGAGGTTGCGATCTGGTTGTGTTGGATTACACTACAGCTATGTATTAATAATACTATCTTCCGCTCGCAGCTTCGCCTGTGTGGCAGAAAGATTTCACACGCAATCCTTATTAAAATTTCACCTCATTCGTGGTGGATGTTCGAAAAGGCCTTTCTGGTGTACCCCTCAACAAGAGCATACCCTCAAAATTGCATGTGTCTACCAGCAGCGTAGGCTGTTTGTTAATACACAAGTCAGTCAGTCGGACAGGACGAATTTTGTAGGTTATAGATTAATATTTGTTTATTTTGTTCCAGCTCCGCATCAAATGCAAGAAGCTATTGTTAGCAGTCTCATATATTTGAGTAGACACAATCAATATAGAGTAAATCAACTGTTGCTTACATGGAAGCCGAAACAAGTGTCTCCAGATTTAGAGGTTATTTTACGCGATTATGTAAGAGAAAAGCCCATAAAGGCATGGGAAAGTATATTGCCACGCGTAACTCTATCCTAAACCCAGCTGTCAGTTTGTGTCAACAGTAAGAAGGATACAATAAGATTGTTTGTTAGTTAAAAATTGTAAATAAATAGGAACTGAGTAAGCGTATACGTAATTTAAGTGGGTGTTAAGATATTCCGTTTGTATAAATTCAAATATATTAATCAGTTTAACACAAAAAAATATGTCTGGTATGCATTTCTGTGTATCTTTATGTAAAAGCTTTTATTGTTTTAATTTCAATTTTATGTTTGTTATCCGCAAGAGTTAACTTAGAATGGATCAATTCATAAATTATTATTTTTATTAAGATAAGAATGTCAGTGAGAGTTAATTTTATAGTTCGACCAAGTCTCCAGTTTACTCTTACGGGTATTTACATTTTTTATGATTATGTTGTGATGTTAAGTCAACATCTTAAGTCTTGGCAATTAAGCTTTTGCATAAATTCGTGACAAAATCCTGTGATTATGTTAAACTACTATTTAAGAATGTGAGTATATTACTCAATAATAAAAAGGTTTTATATATTCCAGTGAGTACGTGTAGTTTACTTGAATATTAATAACCTGATCCAATCCCACAATAATAAGTCGGTTACAGGAGAGTGGCTATGAGTAAAATCAATCAGTGTCTGGAACTACCTATTAAAATAAGATTTTTTTTATATATTGTTCGTATTATTGTATTTCTACCCGAAATATATAATACGTTACAAATACAAACATTCAAAACATCGTCTAAGATAATCAGTTCCATCTCTTTTTGTGATACCGATTTCACGAGGGATGCACAAATGTAAAGACCAAGTTTGGTCTAATCTTGGGTTTAAAACATGTTCTGTAATAAGGGGGTACAAGTTTTACTGTGAAGGAAAACATGAAGTAAAGTCGATGAAAAGTGAGTGTTGTAACATCCACCTACCCTTCAGGGACCCTTATTTCATAAGGGAAGATGAAGAACGAGTATAAAATAAAATATTTTTTTTGTATTACACTTAATATTATCGGTAAAACATATTTTTTCAATAAAATCATATCTTTGAATATGAATGCTACTTCAAACGTCAAAATAAGCTTGGTTGCCATTTCGAATTATTTCCATTACAAATTAATAATTTGTCTTATATTTCTGCATTTCAACTTTGATGACATGAATATTTACCAACTGTGTTCTTGCATTAGGCGTCAACAATTTCATAAATTTGTGGTAATACTGTACGAAGTTCGTGAGTGCCATCTGCAGGAGGCCAGACCCAGTAACTAGATTAGGGAACGAAATTAGCACTTCTCTATGAATTTCTTCAAGACTTTGTTTCCACCCGGCACTGAATGATGCTACTAATGAAAGTGATTTTCTTTCTAAATTAGTAAGTTCATTCTTTTTATCACTTTCAAGCAGTTGCTCTCCTTCTTTTACAAATTGAATCATTCCACCAAAGTGTGGACTAAGTATTTCTTCAACATATTCTGTACTTCTTGCTTGCAATTGTTCTCGAAAATTTTCAGCTTCTTTCGTATTATCTCTAGTTCTCTCCATCAATATACTTAGGATCATGTCATAGTTATTTATGAGAAATATTAACTGTTGTATTCTTTGTGGAAACTCTGCTGCCATTTTAAGTAGAAAGCAGTTTACTTCATCTTGAAGGACTAAGAGTAGTTTACTGAGCTCTTCAGATGGGAACTGCTCACTTAAACTCAGCATTGCGGCTGAAAATTCTGCATATCTCCGAGTTATCTGAAAAATTACAATAGAATTATCAAACAGTTTGACAACTCAAAAATTAAGGTACATTTAAATAATAATTAAATAAATGTAATTTTTATGTTTTGTATGCAGGGGGCTACCTTAGTCTTTACTGATCTAATTTAACAAATCTTCCACAATATAAAGCTGTACTGTCCCTGGCTAAAGGCTATATATAATTTAACTAACAACCCGCTGGACTTTGCACGGGTCTAATGGAGATAGTACTTAATCTGCATGGTTTATCTCTGACCTCTTGAATCTTCTATATAGTAGCTTAAAATATAAAGTAATAATCATTACACCTCATATATTCTCAAAGGGTGGAACCTATTTTATATGTTTTTACAATAACACTTACATAATGTGGACCCATCTCTTTATTAGACAATTTAGCTGGATCACATTCACGAACACTCTGGATGTTGAGTTTTAATGTGTATTCCAATCTGGGCCATAGAGCACCTTGCAGTGAGTCCCAGTAACTGGAAAATTATAATAAATCAAATTAGAATTGAAAAAGAATGACAAATGCATGGGTGCTTGCATGGTAAAATGGTTTTCCCATGTAGGCCACTGACATCATTAACAATATCCATGTGCAAGTTATATTATATTATGATCTTTTGAGGTCATTAATTTGTGAATTACACACATACACATAATTCCTAGTTTGGCAAGCCAAAAGTTAGTATATATATTACTAAGTGCAGTAGACATACAGAACTGGTAAGAAATTTCATAGTATTTACCCATCATACTCCTAGTAAATCAATATTGCCCCATCTGACTGATTGATGTTGTGTAAATATATGGCATTACCTCTTACACATAAAAGGTTGATGTTGACCTGAAGTAATTGGGAGTTGCTCATTTATAGTTACCTGTCCAATGCACCTACTGCCCTTTTATGGCACATCCATCTGTATCGATTTATTAGCTGAAGACAGAGAAACAGTGCCAGGCAGTCATAGCATTCTAACACGTAATTTTCGACATTTTTCTGAAAGCAATATTTCATTAATTAATATTTTGTTTGCAAATGTTTGACATGCATGTAAAGGAATAGATAACTCACCACTAGTAGAGACAATGTTTTGCCAAGTATTCTATCAAACAACTCCTGTGCATGACTTCCCTTTACATGAAAGAATTCAGTGGTGAATAAATATTCTCTGCATCCATTGTCTACTAGGGCATACTGGAGACTTCTGAATAGTGCTTCGTAAGAATACTGTAATCAAAATAAACTCAATTATGATATTGTAGATATGTTACATTGGTTTGTATAAAATCAAATGTATAGGTAACCTTTGTTTTCTGTTGTGCATGAGGTACTATAATTGGTGCTTCAAGTTGCTGGGCTAGAACATCACCACGGTTCCCAATAGTGAATATAGTGCTTTTATTCTTCAAATTAGATTTTTGAAAAAAGCCACCCTTAGACCCATCTTCTATCCCCATCAGGTCTTCTTTACTTGGAGCCTCTTCATACTTAAGTTTGTCTAAACGTGAAGCATATGACTTGAAATAGGAATAATAAACTTTGCTTAATGTATCTATGTATTCATTACATATCTCCTGAGCCACATTCCTTTCATTTGCTAATACAAATTCAAAGAAGAATTTATATTTTAACATTGCATTCTGTGGTATCTGGTAATTGGCCATTGGTTTACGAAACTTGAAGATTTGCTCAAGAATGTAAGTTCTAATTTTGGACACAGCTTTTATCTTAAGCTTTTCTAAAACATCCTTGACATCATGGCATGCTTTGGTTTCCTTGAAGTCTTGTTCTTTTACAAAGTTCAGTTTTTGGTTTAATATTGCTAGTTGAATCATGAACTCTTTGTCAGTAACAGGAACATTATTTATCCCACTGTAATATAAAATTAATACACATATTCAATAATGATACACAATATTTTTTATGTAATGGCTAGGTGTAACACCAATTGTAAGTTCTTTAGAAATATTTGTGTTGTTAGACTAACTTACAAGATTAGGGTTTCTGATACAGCCATGTCCTCAATAAAAGACGATAATGGTCCTTTCAGAACTTGTCTGTTTGAGAGTTGAACAGACATACTGACAGATCGCTTCTGCAAACTAATTATTTCGTTGCTAATACTTCCTAAATCATTCTGTAACAATCATATTAATTGTAATTTAAGGCATATAGTAATACATGTATTCTATTCTAGTATAATGAAGAGAATAATATTGCGAGTTTTAGTAATAATACCAGGATCTACTGAACTGAATTTGATAATTCTTTTACCAATAGAAAGCAACATTACTTGTGTCATAGGCAATATAATATTTAAGCAAAATAATTAACCTGAAAATGAAAGGACTTCTTTGTGGTAGTTAAATTATATGAGAGTGGAACCGTAGGGCTTAACTAGTAACCAAATAATGAGGTAGGTACCTGAAACACGGTCAACATGCTTTCCATTTTAGCGAGAATATCGTCACACTCTTCGATTTGATTGTGAAGAAAACCTATATTTTCACTCTCCTTTAGATAATCACCCACTGATGCTTTTTCAGCGTCCTTTATACCCTTATCGATTTGTAAAGCGTACTCCCTTAGATCTGTTCCATTACGGAGTACTTCTTGTATTTCATAATCTTCAAGATTTTTGTCTAGTACGTCTACGTTAATTTCTTCTAGTGATTCAGCCATGTTCAATAGAGTAATAATTTCGATTATTATTTAAAGCTATAACACAAATTTGTCATTCGTAAATAAAGAATATAACTATGTATTATAATTTAAAGCGAGTCCGACGTAAGTTGTAAATAAAAATATGCTGTTGACTGTCTACCTCGACATATGTGACGCTTATGACAGTAGCATTGACACTGACATTTACCGTGTTTTTCTGAATGGCAATTATATTAAATTATTTTCAGGCATATGTCTGTTACTGCCATTACCTAAAACCTAAATTAATCTATATAATTGTGGAAATATAATTCGCCATTTCCATACTATATATCATAATCATTGTGTATGTTTGATTGAACACATCCTTCTTCTAAACTACGTCACGGATTCTGATACGGTTTTTAATAATAAGTAGTAGAGTTGAACTGAATAAAAATCAACTTAAAAAGTCGTAATTCGAAGTGTAGTGAGAGTGAGAAAAAACCGTCCAAGTGCGAGTCAGACGCGCACGAAGGGTTCCGTACCATTTTCTATAACACTCCTTGTAATCTATCTGCTAGTGAAAGTCCTGTTAAAATCTGACCAGCTGTTTCAGAGATTAGCCGGAACAAACGGACAATTAGAGAAAAATTAAAAATAGAGATTTTGAAGTAGGTGGCGTACCTACCTATATACTTTCATTTGGAATTACAGACAGACACTTAAATTTAATTTATCTGTAGCGATTGTAGATGTATAGATGGGAAAGTGCCTGTCTGTTCTTTACCTCTTCAGGACTTAGCCCCTGAACTGATATTGCCGAAATTTGCTATAGGGATAGCTTTGACCCCGTGGAAGGAAAAAGTATACTTATCTACCTATTTATTTTAACAAATCAACTTGTTATATTTAACAAAATACGTGATAGACAGAGAATAAGTATGAACGTAGGTATTAATCTCACCCTATCTTAAAACTTAATTTTATGTTTATATAGGTATTCCAATAAATAGTCGGGAATAAGTTAAGATGTTAGGGAATTCAAATAAAAAAAGTTTTGTTCAATGGACGCATTCACGTCGATATTATTCTGACGAAATAAGTATTTACAAAGAAAATGTATATAACACAGAACAAAAGCACATCTAATTAAGTAAGTAGGTATTATCCTATGTTCAGATTTAACAAATGCAGCTCATTACATACTTAGGTACCTACTAATGTCAGAAACAATCTGAGTTTGCTATGATTTGTTTGTAACTTAACGTATAATAAAAATTCTGACTATGGGATTCGTGTCGTTTAATTGGAGGCTTATATAGATACACTTTATTTCTACAACCGTTCAATTAAGTTTCAAACAAATTATAAAGACGTACCTAACTACGAACAACAAGTTTTTAGGTGCATCTAGGTTTTTGTGGTTAAAAATAGATGGGTATGATATAAGAGAAAGATATTTGGCCAATTCTTGTTGAATTACTTATTGATCGGAACGTAAGTTACTTATCTTTTAATTGGAAGTGATCGAAGAAAACATTTTGTGAGATCGGACTACATTTTGAACAAATTTGAACAAGAATTGGCCTTTTTTATGAATTCACAACAATATACGGTAGGCACCTACAATATTATTACGAACAACAATAAAGGTGCTTCTAACATTCAGAGTACAGTACGCAAAGTGTCTGTAAGCTATCTAAACATTAGGAAACACAAATGTTTCATATATAAATTGCTTTCGTCCACGATACGCCCTGCCTTACTTATATATAACTCTTGTTTAAGTTCTTAAATTAATGTTATTTTAATTTAATTAAATGAGTGGAGGAAAAGCTGGTTCATAGCATCGGAATGTTTTCTGCCGTAGGTACAATGAGGGTACATTAGATTTTTACAAAGGCAAGAACTAGACATTTATTAAACAACTAAGCACAGGATTAAAGTTAAACACTGGAACACAATAAAAACAATCAAGTCCCAATAATGTGGTCACACTGCGTCACGTATTTTACAAAGAAGGTATCAAGAAGGTATTTCCTTGATTAGATACACTTAGATATAATTATATAAAATTAATTATAAAAGGATTTGCGGCTTTCGAGCAAAAAGTCCAGCATTTGCAATATGTTATCAAAATACCAATTTCATATAAAATTACATCTCACACGTATAGCTCTCACACTTAACAACTACGGGTAATAGACACCGTTTCACTCGTTTACGAAGGTTCCTTCAACAGTGACAATACAATTAGCTCGGGTTGTGTGCAAGCTTGTTCATTCAATATATCTAAATTCTTGTTTGTTTCAGTCCCTGTTGTATTTCCATCTTAAAAAAATGCACATATACTTTTCCATCTACAGTTAGTAATAGAGATCAAATATTATCCTTTTCTAAGTAGTATCAAAATTTGGACGATGTACCTATTTTAGTGTTTCACAGGTACTTCGATAGTTTTCACTCTTTCTGCAACTCACAGCTTACTATGTAGGCTGTGGAGGTTGTTATAATAGAGACAAGGCAATCTTAACATTCATCAAATTAAATAAATATTTTTGTTATATTTAAAAAAAAGTTACCTGAGTAATTTCTCATACGACTCATACTTTAGTTATCACTTATGTTCTTATTGGTCCAATGAGAAATATTTGTTAATCCAATTCTTTTAAAGCCCCAAGGGTATTTTGTGATGTTAAATTTGAACTCTTAAACGTATTAAATATAAGTAACATTCATATAAAATTTTATAGTTATATATAGGTATATTAGGATAGGTTTATATAAGAAGAACATACCTACCTAAAGGTTTTACACGTGAAATTAAAAAAGCACTTTATTTTAATACTGGTAATGTAGGTACATTATTTAAATAGATTTGTATATTTATTACAACTATGAATTCTAAAATCCGCTAATTATTTTAAAAAGGGAATCTTAATTTTTTTTTATATTTCCATAACATGAAATACCATTGCATAATTTATATTCATTTATTCAAGTGATATGTTTAATAATTTACGTAATACATATATAATATGTATTGTTAAAGAAAGCATTATATAGATAAAGAGGCTACTATTATCTACCTACAAAGGTACTCTTTAAGACACGTTGTATGCAAGGGATTCGCTACTAACGATGGACATGCTGAACTTTTCCTCTGGCCTTAAATATATTAAGTATAATTATCGTAACAAAGTACATACATTAACATCCTAGCGTCTAAAACTACTATAAAATAATGTTAACCTAAAAGGTAACTTGGAACAATCGCCGGGTCGACGTCGCGTCTGTCTCTGTCGGCTGCACTGTCACCGTACAAAAGGACATTAAATGCCATTATCATTTTATACGTAACATTCCTTACTTTTATACTATAAAAGCTCGTTTTTACGAGCCAAATTTTTAACGTTTCTAAGTCTTGTGACTAGATTTTCCTTACCTAAATAATACGAAATACGAGTAAACAACATAGGAATATTTTGTACGACAAGATGCCATTGATCACGAGCGGTAACTCAAATGCAGACTACTAAGTACACAACAGTATAATATAAACGAAATCACACCCAAAAACGAATCCTAATATTTTCAATAAATTAACTTAAATTAAGTGTAACTTAAGCTATGCGATTGTCACAATTAGATACCTACTTATTATTAAATAAATCTACACAATTAGCGCGAACCGATTCCGTTGGAGATCGCGTCCTTTAAAACGTCCAATTAATCTAGAAAAATATTTTTTTATCCTAAACACTTATAAAAATAACGGAGTCGGCTCTAAATATAGAAGGAGAATGTGTATCGAAGGCGGGAGTGGTCCACAGGGAAGGCGCCTAGAAGGGGAGGCTGGTGCGGAACATGTTCTCAATGAGCGGCGGCGCGGGCACTAGGTCCTCGAGCTTGAGGTAGAAGATACGCTGCAGCCCTTGCACGGAGAGCGAGCGTAGTTCTGGCAGCGCGCCCAGCACACGGCTGAAGTGTGGCGGCCCTCCCGCGCCCGCGCCGCCCGGCATGTGCGCGCGCAGGCACCCGATGATCTTCATCTGTAGTTGCTCAACCCGGTGTGGCTCCTTCAGCCCGTGACGATCTGTTCAAATAATTCACATTTTACCAACGTATTTTTAATAATCGTTAATTAGGTATCTTATCAGTAGGATGCGAAGTAGGATACCTTTTTAGGTTTTTAATAAAGTAACCTTTGTAGTATGTAAGTACTATACTGTTTTCTAATCTTTTAAATTAAAATTATCACCCCACAAGATGATGAGTTCATAGACCATTAAAGAATTGTTAAACTATTTATTCATTTATCTACTTTTAATCTTCAGATTTATTTTGAGAATAATACAATAAAATTTACCTGTAATCAGTGTTAATGCGCAAAGACATGCGAATGTTGAAATATCGATGTCCATGGAGTGCAATGTGTTACTGAAGTCTAGTACCGCGTGCAGCCAATCTCCAAACGACCGTTGGCATTGCCGTTTGTCGAGCACGAGTCCGTTGCAGAAAGTCAGTTTAGTGTCTTCGGGGCGGGTGCGATACGCTAGCCTCAGCACAAATAACTCTAGACGTGCGGATGCAAAGAGCTGTTCACGATCTTCCATGCACAAGTCACCAAATCCTGGTACTTTTTCTGCGAACATCTTAATCATATCTATGGATGTTGTCAGCAACGAGTAGAATTGTTGAATTACTTCCAAATCAGACATTGGTGGCTCTAGAGGATTGGGCTCTCTGTATTGAGAATAGTCGAGATTAGCAAAATCAGGCGACGTATCTACATGAGCCCTGACAAGAGCTGTAATCAATGATATTGGTGGACTCGGAGGAGATTCTTGAGCGCATTTTGGTTTCGAGGGTAGCCTGCCGCGTCTTCCTTTCAATGAATCTGTTCTCACAACTTCCTTTACCATTCCCACTACCAGACATTTTTGAAACCGGCAAAATTGGCACCTATTTCGTCTTCTTTTGTCTACAGGGCAAGACTTCTCGGCTAAACATACGTATTTGGATCCCTTTTGAACTGTCCTCTTAAAGAATCCTTTACAACCCTCGCATGTGCGCACTCCATAATGTTGACAAGCGGCAGTATCTCCGCAGACTGCGCATAGTTGACTTGGAGATGATGGAGCAGCACGAGGACCAACCTCCGGTGGGGCCACTCCGGGTGAACTCGATGCGGAGCTGGGTGCTGATGCCTGCATGCAGTGTATTCTTCCGCCATGTAGCTTGGGACTCTCATTGGAGCTGTTTGACTCTGACCTTTGCACAGGTAACGAAGATCGTCGTTGCCTGGCTCCTTGATCAGTGGACACATGGAGGTCGACTGAACTTGGGAACGGAGGTAAAGAATATGAGTCTTGATTTGGAGTCACTGCTCCGGTGTCGAACGGCGGACTGCATGGTTGGGATGGTGCGTAGTATGTTGCCGGGACATACGGAATTGATGGTTGATGGTACTGATATAATAACTGTGTCGATGCATGTCCTTGATGTGAGTACGCACTCACGTTATAACAGTCTTCATCCATTTTTATTCCGAATTCAGCCATTTCTTGCTTAGGGTATCGCACAGAGTATGTTTCCTCAAAGCTTGGCAATGAAGGACCAGGGGTGGGCGAAGATGTCTCACTCAGGGGGGTGCCACGCTGAGATTTGTCTTCAGGCGGGATCGGTGCGTGAAATTCAACGTCCGGAAAAGGGTCTAGATTTTCCTCTAAGATTTCGGACGAGTCTTCTTGATATTGAGGTGATAGTAGATCAGTGAAGGACGAACCGTAGTTGCTCTGCAATAGAAATGACAATCGATAATGAAGGCGTCGCTGAAGTGGTAGGCGGCTGAGTGCCGACTGGGGCGGCCACGACGCACCAATAGCGTGTTGATAACAACTGTTTGTAGTTATACTTATGTATGTTACATGAATCATGTCACCGTTTGTTTTCTTGTCAGTGCAGGTGTACTGATCATTAATTTACAATCGATACAAATCAAATACAATCAAATTATCTGACCAAAGTTCATGAAAATTATAGGAGTAGGTATTCATAGAATATACTCACGTGTGTCTGCAGCAGTAGCATGCTGGTGGAGGTTGACGTGAAGGCGCTTGGCGAGCGCGACTCTATGGCGCTCGGCCCTAGAACAAACAAACAACATTGTTAGGAACACGTCGTGAAACTACTAGCTTTTTGGCGTTTATTACACAACTTTCTCGTAGACGGCATCACTCTATGATACACCTGAACGCAATCAAACGAAGGTAGCTCGTGAATGCGCTGCCTTTGGATGAGGAATAGACGTACCGTCCTTTGAACTATCACGCTATTCGAGTCATGCATCATTTATATTTACCCTCCGCGAACATACTTTGGTTCTTCCTTCACACGTAATTGCCTAATCGATACCAACAGTAGCCAGTTTACTAAATTGCGCCGAGTGTTAAACAGAGGATGGGTACGCGCGCTTGTTAGACTGCTAGTGGCGAATAGACAGAAAGGTCTCCTAATTTATACTGCACTTATGTCGACCAAATATTGGCGTTTTGAATACATTGTTTCACGGTGCTTGATTTGCCACGCCCCGAAAATTGAATCCTATGTATACACCTTGTTTTCGTTGCTAAATAAACGATCTAAATGTACAACTAGCTTTTGATAATTTTCACCCTTAACTTGACACATCGAAGATACATATTTGAACAGCATTGTTGCTACAAAATTTTTGGGGCGCAAAAGCGATGGATCCCTTGGGAGGTTATGAAATCAGTGGCATTTGCAATTTCTATTATGTTAGGAACCATTAATTTCTGTCTTATTAAGCTATAAACAAAACAGCTATTGTTGTAGGAACGAGTATGTTGCCCATGGAAATTGGGCATTCATTTGTTTAAATAGAATGAAAAAGTAAAAATCTCTAGTGAACTTATCATTGGTACATTTGCAGGATACCGAAATTTATCACGAAAACGCATGTTGGACAAATCCTATAAGGCGTTATTATTTTATCTAATGTAAATTTGTTTTATCTAATGTAAAAAAAATGTAATGTAAATTTTAATAATGCTATCTCGTTTCGGAAGCTTATTACTTAGTTTGATTAAATAAGATTTTCTCTCTCTGTTCCACCATTTGACTATATTATACATCCTCTGATTTTTGATTCTAATAACACAACTATTTTATCAAAATGAATAGAACCAAAACTTTTGAGTTAATGCTAACATTAACCATCAATAGTGTAAGTATATTATAAGAAGAACATACGAACCAAGTGTCTTTGCTTCTCCTTAAATTCAGTCAATGGACGATTAGTTAGTTTTTAACATTGCTAGTTTCCACCTACTCTTCGAAGCTCTAATACGGTACCGATTTGATTGCATAGTGAGTTAGATACTCACTGAAATTTACCCTTAAAATTTACAAAGTGTATAGTTACACTAATTCGTTGGACACGGTATTACGTACTTACAATAAAAATTAAAACAATAGGACAACAGAGACGTAAAAAGCTAGAGAGGGTTTTATCTAAACGATCGATTATAACTCATTTGATAAATGTTGTACGTTTATCTCATTAGTTAGCATATGAAAATGACAGATGTTTACTGTATGGGCAGTGCCTACCCTCGAATGCGGTCGGGATTCATGAGGTACTTATATAGATAGGGTAATATTGCCTTTTGAACTCAAAGTAATACTTGGCTTAAAACTTAGAGGGTATGGACTCTATAATGTCTACGCCGTAGCGATTTTTTTATCTGTGTTCAAGGTGCTGTATGATTTTCAAGTTATTTTAACTAAAAATATCCAAAACATTCCGTCATCTGAATATATTATTTTTAATTTTTATGTTTTCCTTTTATTTAAAGCTCTTATTATAAACTAGCTGTACCTCTCGGTTTCACCCGCGTTTCTCGCTTTAATTTCATGGGTGGCCCGTGGAACCTTAATATTTTACTAAAATAAAAGTAGCCTAGGTTACTCCTAACAACAGCTATCTACCAGTGAAACTCCCGTTAAAACCGGTCCAGCCGTTTCAGAGATTATTCGAATAGACAGCGAAGAAAATATAAAAATTGTTTTTTATGTCGGTACGTACCGTACTTTTATATGTATTTAATGAAAATATTTGGAATTACAAACAGACTTTTTGTTCATCTGTATAGATAGGAATACTGTGATACATATACAGCCATTATGCTACCTACTTAGTACTAATATTAAAAAAAAATCTGCGTAGTATGCAAATCTGCATAATAAATAAAGAAGCCTCCAAAAAGCACAAAATATGTTTATCTCGTTGCTGAAGCAAATGTTAGAGCTATGAAAATAGTCGAGTCTCGATTACAAGAGATATGTACTTACAAGACTTCAAACGTATTTCGTGGTTTAATTTTTGAACTTATTGCATTAATTATAAGCTGAACATCAAGGTCAAAAAATCTAGGTTTATGTATGAGATCATATATATATGAGGTCAACTTAACCGACTTCCAATAAGATGAGGCTCTAAAGTAATCTATTTATTTGTTTGTTTATTTTATTGCAACGGCTGAACCAATTTAAAAGAATTAAACTGTGATCTATATACATATCCATATATCATACTTATAAATGGATGTTATCATGACGCGTGACAGACGTACACTTTCTCCCATAATCGATAATATCAGTTCTACAATCATATCATTATTTCCTATAAATTGCTCATGATATTTAAGTTGTATAGAACAACACTAAAAGTACTACAAAATATTCAGTCTACAAAATTTTCCTTAGCGTTTCACATAATCACAAAGTAAAATCGTAAAAAATATCTAGTCATAGTGAGGATTTTGAACAGCTTCTCAGCAACTATATAATTCAAGAACTTGGTAATTGTATGATGAAATTTTGTCGAGTACTTAGTCAGAAAATGCATACTTAGCAATTTATGATATCTGGATATCATTGACTTGAATATAAAAATGTAAGTGGATTGTAACCGTATCATATTACAGTTATCTCTGAGGGAAAACGACACTTATGAAGGGCACCTTCAATTGAAAAATATGGAATATCGCAAGATTTTACAATAATATTAGCTCGGTTTTACGCGCGTAGGATAAACAATATAAAATATGTTACTTTTTGATATTTTTGCTATTCATGATATTCATGCTTCGCTCCTATTAGTCGCAGCGTGATGTTATAAAACCTTCAACGATGAGTCCAATACAATATATTTTTCAAGTTAGTTAGTATTTTAATCATACGAACAGGACTAAATATTCAGCTATATTATATTTAATCGGCTCCATTGTGAAATAAACTTCAACTCCAAAGCTCTATTCCGTTAATTTCCCCCGAAATTTGGTATTGAAACGCCATGATCTAAAACGCATTGCTCTTTTGCAAAGAATATCCGTAGATACATTTCCGATAAAGATGATTGGTATTCTGTTTGTGTATGTATGTGATGTTTAACTGGTAAACTCTGATATTTTTCTTATTATAAGTGTGCTTGACAATCAGCTCCGACGCAAAGAGAATGGTATGGGCGGTCAATAGACCAACTAATGCCTTCTCTAAAAAAACTAACTATTTGTTCGTTCTTCGTGATGGTCGTGGTGTTTTCAATCATTTCATTAAGTTTTATGTAATACTTATCTGGTTAATTTCAGGGTAATACAAAGCTACACAGGTTGTTTTCATACTTTAGAGTTAGCTGACGAGCATCGCTAGGTACCTTTAATTACATAAACTTTTAGTGAGAGGACCACAATGAAATGCAAAAAAAAATGATGCAAAGAAATATGAGACAGATGTATATGAAGTGTATAAGTCTGTCACTGTCACACAGTGGAATTAAGATGGGAACAAGAGCATATGGTAGGGCTCAGAGTGTAATTACTCTCGTTTATTCAGGGGCATGCAATTGTGAACATTATGTACTAAGAAGAAGGCCAAGTAATAAATTCTGTGTTTTATTTATACTTTTTGTTTCTATTGTTCTACATTTATGTAACATGTGTACATAATGGTTTAACAAAATAGGTACATATAGAATCAAAAGTAATTCAAAGCATAAATAAAAAAAAGTATGCTCAATCCTTTGAGTTGTTTAAATGTTAGATGAATTGGCCACTTTAATAAGGAAAGTAAATGATTTTTTTTAACCATAAAACAGCCTATGAACCTATAAATTTAAAATGTTAACAACACAGAATTTCGTTTTAAGTATTTTAAATATTTAGACGACTTGAGATGGTGATATAGTCCCGCTGCATGTGGAATGTAACAGGGTGATGTGACGAATCAGTAGCTGTGGAGTGCTCTGAGTCTAGGGACCCAACCATATGCCTGAGGCCTTATTGCAATGAAAGTTCAGTAGTAGCAGACGTATACATGTCAAGTACATTTGTTTCAAAATATGAGTCTAACTATCTTGGCAATAAAAGCTCACGGTAAGGCCCCCGCAGTCGACTCTGATTTAGTATGATTGATTGAATCTTATATTATTGAATTGAGATCTTAGTGTAATGGTCTATCTCAGTCGACCCCTCCAGTAGCATATATATCACTAGAAATAGTAACAATAGTATTGAAGGGGAATCTTATAACTGACGATAATGGGCACGATGATTTCACAGACGAAACCGCGGCGAAAAGTAGTACTCTCTATGTATCCGACTGAGGGTCTCCAGTGAAAAAATCGGGGAACTATTTCTGCTTCTAGTCAACGGTAAAAGTTTGAAGTGCGCCATCTACATCAACATTACCGAACGATAAATGTAGAAAGCTTTCAATATAAGATACAAAATGCAACACTTCACGTTTGTCAGTAAGAACCCCTTGGGTGGTTAGAGCGCCACGCGATAGATGGCAGTGTGAAACCACTCACGAACTATTATTGATTGACTGGGCGTTGTACAAAGTGTACATATAGCAATGTAGAACGTTATCTAACTACGCATGCTTTTATGAGCTTTCTCGTAACATGACGTTGTTGATGGACGGCTGTGTGCCGATTACGTATGGTCGCGCGTAAACATCACACTGACGAATTCCATGTATGTAGGTACTCACTTCATATCGGATTTGTGACAAAACTGGAGTGATTATGACGTCATGAGAATTATGACGGTCATCTTACCTACATGCGTCGAAATGTTGATAAACCTGCATTTTTAGGAACATTTACTCGCTCAGTCAATGTCAGGGTTGATTTGATTCAGGTAACATATAAGGGAATATCGTAAGAATGATATAAAATATGGATGGCCTCCTAGGGCCCACTTTTATATCTAGTTATTTTAGGTTTCTGTTTCAAAAGGGTAAAAACGGGACCCTTATCGTTTCGCTCGTGTCTGTTTGACTCAGATCGAGAATTACATAAGAAATCTACAAGGCCAATGCAGTGCAAGTAATTAGAAAACAATTATTAGTTATATTTAAAATGGGTTTAAGAAGTGGGGAGTAAAATTGAAAAATAAGACAGAATACATATCCGCGTGTGTGTGTTAAATATCCGAAATATTTCAACATTTAATTAAATTAATAATTACAAATAATTTGTGCTCGCGAAAAATCATCAAATATTACAGAGAAATAAAACCTATGTAGTATCTATAACCTTACTTTATCTATAAATAATACAACTTTGTAACAGATTTCGATAAAAAAAATGTTAAACGGCCTTTACGTAAATGATTAGTACCCTATATTTTGTTATTACAATAATTTTAAAAGGCTTTGGAATGTAAATATATTGTATTGGAATACATAACCCTTATTCGGCGCGACTTGCCCTTGAGAGGTTTATTTCGTTTCATAATTTCAACGGTGCTCTTGTCTCTAAGCTCACCCCCTGAGGGATTTGACATGATGGTGTGAGTATTTGTATACATACTTTATTGTAGAACCTCAATCCTTACACTCTTGCCAAAAAAAACCGCCTTCGAAAAGAGAAAAATAAAATTATCTGCGATTAAATTATTTCCTTTTGAAGTTGGTGTTTGACAGTTTAATATTTGGTACCAACCTATACACCTCCTCCTTTTTTGAAGTCGTTTAAAAATAGCTAGGTGCCTACAAAAAACTTCACCACCAGACTGAAAACGTATGACGTCAGTCGTTGAAATTTCAGACACGATTCATAGATCAGCAAATCAGTATAGACATACGTATTTCGGGGTATTTATCAGCTGTAGCGTGGGCGGGCGGGAGGAGTGCGCGTGACGTCACCGCGTCTGACGTCAACCCACCCTACGCGGACTGAGCGTCTAGTCTAAGACAGCGATAGTCGAGGGAATACAAAGTACTAACGGTAACTTGGTAATATTGTGGTAATGCGGCGATCGCATCTTATGCCACATTTGTTCTAAATGTGCTATATTTAGAGACTTAATTATAAGTTGAGTTATTTCTGCTTATTCAAATATTTAATTTGTTCTGTATGGCGTAAGTTATACAATGAGATAATTTGTACTAAACATATTTACATTTACGTTAAATAGTTCCGTGGCCTCCAAGATTTAATCTGATTGATCACTTGAAGTCTATCTTATGATTAAATACTGCGAGCTATTTCCAAGTTCCAAAAGATCGCCGGTCGATTGCCGTGTGTTATTTATTAATGAATATATCTAAAATACTAATTAATAGATGCCAAAACTGAGTGTAAAAGTGATAAATAATTTGTGCATATGAAATAATATAATTAATTAGTATTTATACGAATATTTGATAATTTCGCAATACCTAAGTTACTTGAAGTCAATTTCGGATAAAATTGAGTCTGTGTATACTGGAACTAGAAAACAATTCTAAATCTCAAGTCGAAATCGTATGAAGCTCCAGAGATATAAAGGTGTGGCAGACAACAGACATCAGTGCATGAATACAAGAGCTTTGTCGAGACTCTAGTCAGGTATCGAGGTTTGGTTTTGATGAAGGCTATTTTCTGATTTTAAAGTTGGAATCAAGTCAACATAATTTTTGATAGTGTCTATTTGTGCGTGCCACAACTACAGTATATTTCGGTGTCTAATAAAAACCCCCTATGATTTGAGAGATTTGTAGAATTAAAGAGATTGCGGGCTATTTGGTCCAGTGAACTAACGTTTTAATAGAAACTGTATCCTCGTATCCTCGAGGATGGAATTTCGAAAACCCTTTTTTACCGGATATCATGTTGATATACCAGTCAGTCGGTAGGGATTTTGAATTTGTTTATTTATAGACTAGCTTTAGCTGTGGCAGTACCCAAGATTTCACATTAAATTGGTTCAATTCCACCCCTAAGAGGTATAATGACGTAACCCTCTTAGGGCTGGAATTTAGGAAAACATTTTCTTAGAGTATATCTACACCTCACCAAACAAACTCATCTCCAAATGTCATGTTTCTTAGACCAGCGGCTTAGGCTCTGCATTGATTTCAGTCTGTCTGGCTTTGAATTTTATATGTAATGAGAGAAAACTTAATGCGATACTGTAACCGGCTGGCGGCGGCGGGCACGTAAGACGACCGCCAAATGCGGATGAATAAAAAAAGTGTGTTTATTACTATTGTGGGCCCGTCGTGTCCCACTGCTGGGCAAAGGTCTCCCTTCCCTGTTTCCATCCGTTGTGAGCTAGGGCTTGCTCTGGTTAGTTTTTCAGGTAGGCGTCGGTAATAAGAAAGAAAAAACCTATTTATTCAGGTAAAGCCGTAAGGTATGAAGTGGAAAAAAGCACATATGAAATTCTTTATTTAACGCTCTAGCACCTCAGGGGTATACAGTTAAGGATTTTAATTAATCAGCATAGATAATATAAGGGTTCTTCTTATATCATAAGTAACAGTATTCATAAAATAAATGTTCAGGAATAAAAATATTGTTAGTACTCAAATGCTGCCTAATAATTCATGGTGTTGAGAAGTTCACAAAATATAAAATTTTGAACTATTTTTAGAAAAAAAATCCTTTATATAAGACTTTTTTTATATTTACTTGTCTGGTCAATCAATGTCACCGAGATAAAAGCTTTACTTAGTTCGGGACCCATTGTTTAGCCGCTTTGGTGGTGTTGCTGCATTACCTATCCATATATATACCAATATATAAAGCTAAAAAGTTTGTTTGTTTGCTTGAACTAATGGTTCGATTTGAAAATTATTTCATTGTTAGATAGTGCATTTATCGAGGAAGCCTATTACATTAAGACCGACCGCAGGATAAAGTTAGCGCTAGCCCAAAAGTAACTATTCCACGCAGACGAAGTCTCGGGCAGAAGCTAGTGTTTAAATAATTTGCTACGAAAATCTATAACAATGTATCTAGAAATAATTAATTTCAATACTTTATTTAAAAATACTTGAAGTAAGTTTTTTGTTTAATGAGTAAGATTTTGTTTAATAAATTCACGTGCTGCAACTTAAGGTAAAAAAAATACACTCGGCTAACATTATGCAAAATAAATGAGCTTCTACTGAATAATAATTAACTAGACCACTTCTCAGAAGTATTTGTCCGTATTGATTGAATTATATCACAAAAGAGATCTTTCAATTGCTACTAAAAATGTATAAAAACAAAAAGTGAGAGGCTATTTACTTGCTCCGTGCGAAACTCAGAGGCGCTGATAGTAGATATTTATGTGAATGAAAAAGAAGAGTATTGTACTATCGAGTACTGTATTTCATGTGTTATCTTAGTACTTCAATATGATTCAGTTTATTATAAGTTCGTTGTCTAGTTTTTATAGGAAAGGCGTTCAGTTTGTAACCTAGCTGGTTCATTTCTCACAGTGCCCTTAAGAATATTTTCGCTTGTTTATCAAAGTTTATCGTAAGCTTGTACACAAAGTGTACAACTAAGTACATATGCGTTTGGACTGGAATAACTCTTACTTCTGAAGTTGAAGAGTTTATCATTGCATCATGTATTTCCAAGTTAGGGGAAGTCAGTAGCCGTAGTGGCGACAAGCAAGGGCGACCTTGATGCGGGGCGCGCGGATCGATGCGTGACGTCACGCCGTGTGTGACGTCACGGGCGCCGGTCGATGCAGAGGCCGAGGTCGCTCGGGCCCACCACCTGACGTTCGCTGCCTGCCACCCCTAAATGCCGTTTTCGAACACTTCCCATTTATTTTTAGATTTTGTGACGTAATCTCGGCTTAGGACAGTGAGCAAGCATACAAAATGGAATACTAAGGTACCTCAAATTATGCACCTTAAACACGACATTTTGTTGCAAAAGTTAAATGTAAAAAGCTTTGTAGAAGTTTTAAATATTTAATTGTTACTCAGAGATGGTTATAGACTCGTAAATCTATTATCATTTTGAGAGGGGTGATAAGAATCAGCAATTATATCAGTAACACTTTTTCAATAGGAATGGTATCCAGCTGTGAAACGTGAGGCTGATACGTAAGGCGAGCATCATTTTACAGGATACTTTGACACAGGGACGTTTCTCCGTGTGGGGGGTCTTTAGCGAGAGTGACACGGGCGGGCGGCGCGGGGGCTGGACGGGAGCGCGCCCGCCGCAGTGACGTCACTCCAGCTGACGATTAATAGCGTTATATCAATAGAGCTTTTAAATTTATTACAGTATCACTGTCCGTCTCGTATCCTATTTTGCGACGATAAACCGGAATTGTGACAGAGCAGCTTTAGTTTTTTGCTATTTAATTTGCATTCCGAGACTATAAAACTTAATGTTTCATTTAAACTAAAGTCGAAAATATATAGTAATATTTTATTTTAATAGGACCACTTTTGGATTTATTTCGATGTCTCCTGCTAAGATAACAAAAGTGAAAGTTTGTTGTTTTATTGTAATATCGACATATCGTGTCTAGGTTTAATAGTTGGGTGTGAATGCACTGCGCGCTAAAGGTGTTTTTGCAGAAGGACGTAAATAGAGAAGTGGCATATTGTTATGCGGCGGCAATTTGCAGAGGCGCGTATCTCGGCAGGTGCGACGTCTGCCGGTTGCGACAATCGGTTGGGCAAGGCAGTGGCCATCGCCGCCGGTCGCCGGATCGACCGCGACATAAACATCCCACATTATACCCACTTACCTAACTCCCTGGTGCAACGAAACCGATCACCATTTTACCAATAAACTTAATAACAATTTTTGCACGTCGAAGGTGAATTTACGCTGGTATATTATTATGAGTGTTGTGACATGGGTATTCACATAATTTATGCGTTAGGACTTGACGTCGATATCATCTCGAGCTGTATGTTTAGCTGGTGTTGAAATCTATTTCACCACCACATCAGTCTTCTCTCAGCTTTGATTACTCAAACATATCAAGTGATTAGTTTAGCTATAAATTGTTTAGTTTTGTGAAGCATTTGAAATCAATAATAATGTTCTTAATTAATAATCAATAAATTACTATAAATATTATTTGATTGATTCCTAAATTATATCTAGATATAGTTCTAGTGTTAATACCTACTTCATTCAACAAGTTTTAAGGAAGCTCCTAGCAAGTGACCGGCTGACATCATTAAACAAACTTGTTAATTAATTCTAAAACCTGGTACATAACCACTAAAATATTTACGTTACATTTACATAACTTATTTGCATTCAGATAATAATTTATTAGTAGTTTTAGCAAAAAAATTTGTCACAACGTAAGTTGCGTACCGCGAAAAAATATAAATACTATCAATTAAATTTACAAATGTTTCTGCATATTGGTCAACTGAACGTTTAAGTATCTCGTACCATAACTATTTACTTTTTTTATTAAATGAATATCACAACACCATTAATTTTACATCAAGAGTTTTCATCATTGGTAATAAATAATAATGTCGTGGGGAATCATCACGATGCTATTATAACTTTCTTGAACAAAGTAAATGTATTCACACTTGAAACAGTCAAAATATTGTTAACGCATGAGTTAAGTAATAGCACGAATTAGTTTCGGCAAAGTTTTGCGTCAAATTCTCATTATGTTGAAATTTTTACAAAAGAGTAAACTTCGTCATTAATAGGACAAAATATAAATAAAATAAAACATTTGGATTAAAATAAACAAAACTTTCTTAAAATTAAATCATAAAATAATAATAAACAAAAAGGGCGTACGTACGTGTGTGTTGGAAATGTCTAAGGCCGCAGTGTTGGCTGGAGGGCGTCAGCAACGCACCTCGCATTCTAGCCGATGGCCATCATCACGACAGTTCCACACAGTCAAGAACACCAAAGGTTCTACACAACGAAAGCGAAAATAAACACAGGAGTAGAGGATCGCGGTGAGTCGTGCGGGCGCTGACCTGGCGCAGGCTTCTCGGGTTCCAGCGAGGTGGCGCGCGGCTCCAGGGTCAGACCGAGGCACGCGCCCGACAGTCCCAGTTCGCTTAGCAGGATCCTCATGCGGCCGAGCACATTCCACTCACTGCACGCGCACTCACTCACTCAGTCAGCGGTAGTAGAGCGGCTCACGAGAGTTCGCGCGGAGGTACGCGCTAGAGAACGGCCGGTGCGTTACTGAGGCCGCCGCCGCCGAGCCTGGTGGCTATATCGCTCCACCTGACGTCACGACTGCGACGTCACGAACGCGACGTCATTAACGGTACCTCCCACGGCCCGCCCGCCGCCGCCTCGCCGCGGCCGCCCGCCCGAGCCTGCGCTAACGGCACCGCTAGTACGGGACGGAGCTTTCATACGCCCGCGACGCTCGCGCCCGCCCGCATCTCGTGCTTCAGTCGCAAACTTTCCTTCAACACTACATATCTTCTCACATATTAGTATTATATTACATGAAGTAAATCACTTCATGAGATATGTCAAGCTAGTTATATTTTACTTTATAAGCAACACTTGCAATTTTTTGATCTCGAAACCTACTTGTTTCCGAGATCAAAAAAATGCAAGTGTAGCTAAGGAATGCAAATAGAACCTTTTTTATTGACTGTACCGTTCTATCTTTATTATCAACAGCTTCAGACTAGCGGTGGTGTTTGGTACCCATACCGAATCTTATTTTATTACTAACTGTGCCTCGCAGTTTCACCCCCGTAGATTTAATTTCATGGATGTTTCGCGGATCCCCATTTTTAGAATCAATAGTTCTCAAAGTTACTTCTTGTAGTGTCAGCTGACTGCCAGTGTAAGTCTCCTTAAAATCGGTCCTGTTCAAGAGATTAACCAGAACAGACATACAGATAGACGGAAAAACAGACAGACAAATATGTTTTTAAAATATTTTTTATATGCGTACGTATGCATTTGTGAATTTTTATTAATTTGGTACTTACAAACATTTCAATTTTATTAATCATCCCTAAAAAAAATATAGTGACCTGCCAAATTCTAGGGTCTCTTTTTATGAAATTACTAGTGAGTTTCATATATTATTATTATCTCCTTCCCATCGCAAAATTTTCCGACCCGTAAATTTTTAATGCGTGAGAAAGTCGGAATTTTACTAGAACGCAATAATAATATGAATTTTCGGTTACTGTTTATGTACAACTTTACTTACGTAGCTATTATCTAAATTTGCTCATACCTGAGTCGGCGATGGACTCACCCTATGTCACGTTGGCACTTAATCATATTCGCTGAAATGTGGGTGTTACAAACACATCTGTTTACCCTTCGTTTTTTTTATTTACTTTTTACTTGAATGCACTTGTTAGCTAAATTCATAGTTTAAAAACGGGTAACCATAGCGTGACACCTAGATGGAAAATGTGACATGAATATTTTTAACAGGAGCTGCTCTAAGCAGTTTTCATAAATAGTTTGGGCATGTATAAATATAGCTACTGGCAAATTTTCGAAGAGCTACGTTACGCAGAGAATTATGATTATGATTTTTTTCACTTTTCATAGATATTACAATAATGTTTTTTTTATGCTGTCTCTCGCAGATTAAACTCCGGAAGCTATTTCTGCTTAACCGGAATATTAGAATGCAAATTATTGGTTGAATTTAACAGGCTGATAAGATGCCGACGTGATAGATGGTGAGTCTGTCGCCTTCTCATGCACTATATGCGCTTTAGAATTTATTCTCAGACGTAGAGTAAGTATGCAAGCAGATTTATCCACAGTAAACCTTGGGGTTTGCCAAATGTCCGCAGAAAAGTGTTAAGAATAAAATATTCAAAGAGCCTAAGAAAACGTGGTCACCACGACTTTCAATACAATTAGTATGAAATCTGGAAAAGTATATAAATAGGTAAGTATTTGGTGTAGGTATGCGTTCAATTTATTTTATAGGCAAATCCGTTAAACAGTTACTTATTTCATTTCATGTGCGTTCCATAGTATGTCTCGTCTGCGTATACTATACACTCGTACGCTAAATGAAGCGTTAATTAGTTCATCAATTTGAGATATAATACGAGTAGCAATTTACAATAGTAATGAGTGTGTGTTTATTGTGCATCGAGAGGACGAATGCAGCGCGTCGCATCCCGTGCTCCCATTCGGCCAGACTGGCGACCGTTTCCGCATTGATCGCAGCCGTCGTCACACACGGACACTCATAGCGCAGTCAAACAACTACTCACCACACTATACTACTGTGCCTTTTGTAACTAATTGAATCTACATCTCTTTTAAACTGACGAAAAAAGAGAAGGTTGAATATCTAATTTTGATAATTAATTTAATACTAGCTGTGCCCTGCGGTTTCACCCGCGTAGACTTAATTTTTATATAATGGTCTTTATTGGCGGGCCCCTATTTTTTTTGTAAATAAATGTATGTTTTACCTGTAACGTAAATTTATCAGCTATCATATAAACATATATATATACAGTTTATAAACACTGCCAGTGTTTGTTCCTTTATTATGGGTCCCGGCATTTCAAAGATAGACACACAGAGAAAAATTTAAAATTTTTGTTTTTGGTTTTTTTTTATGTTACAAGCGTATATAATTACATATGCTGTTGTAAAAAACTGTTGATTTGGAATTACAAACAGACACTTCACTTTTATTTATCTGTATATAGATTGGATGGATTACTATTTATTGCTTTTTACTCATTGTTAAAAAACGCAAATAAATTGTACCTACTACATCATCTTGGTCAATAAAATGTGCTTCACAAGCTCGCAGGCGCAACTAAAAAGCTAATAAAGTTATTTTAAAAATATAGAACTGATTTCTATCACAAAAACTAATATAAAATATTCTTTGAGTACAGATTTTTCACCAAACAGTTCGCAATGCTCTTCACTTCCACTACCACATCAAATATTGCTATAAGGGTATCTTATACATATGCTTTATGGGTATCTTATACCCATACCTATATTTGTAAAACAATACTATTTTTCTACTTCAAATGAAGTAATCACATCGTCATTGCCACCCAAACATAAATCGATTCATATCTTCATTAAATTATGATGTACGAAAGCGTCATATTTATAAGGCTTTTTATTTGCACGATTTCCCAATATGAATTCGTTGAATATTAACTTTGAGCGTACTTAGTTCAGCATAAATTACAGCTGGCACGAACGAAGATTTCAGTGGGTAGAGATCTTGTTATTTGGGAAAGGTTTCACCTATTTCAACTTAAAGTACGCAAGGTTCATACGGTTTGAAGAATACTAAAGTTATTTTAGCGAATACCCGACTCGTTTTACAAATATCGCTGAAAGGGCATACATTTTCAGATAAACACGTATTTTCCTAATAGAACCTTAAGTAAATTATGATATATCATGCGTAAAAAATAAACCTTTCACAGAGAAAAAACAATATAATGTTCACTAAGTACATGCTCTCACGACGCATTAAATAATCAAAGAAAATAATGGTATTCACTCTTCTTTTGTTCTCCTAAAGTATAATGATGTTACTATACGTTCTCTCTGTCGGAACAATGTTACGTTACAAAATAATACAATACCTGTGTTTGACTGAATTTTTCACGTTTTCTTCATTCATGTTCTTCATATGTGTCGCGTGCCGGAACAATGAATTGTGATTTAAAGCGCTGTATTTGTACTTTAGTGAATGTTTTATAAAATGTAAAGTTACGTCAGTTACTATAATCACTGGGCATGAAGCATACCTCTAAATCTTTTATTTAAAAGATGTGAGTTCGTTTGTGAGTTTAGATTTTTTGATATAGGAACAAATTTTTGGAACGACCCCTCCGATTTTGAAAATTATTTGATTTTTGAATATGAAATCTACACTGTAGCTGACGAACATATGCAACCACTGTACACAAACAGAGATGCAGCCGGAAATTAATCTTTCAATATTTTCGTCTAGCGTATCAAATGTAATTATATATTCAAAGAACACTACTTAAAACTAATCTAACAAGTAGAAAATTTGGCCCAAATCGTTGTCTCTCGGGATCGTGCCAAGAAGGCTGGCAGCATTGCCACGTCGATTAGCAATGCTGATTCTCTGAGCGAGAAAACCCCCAGGCCCAGTCCCCGCAGACGTAATAATATATTTTAAGTAACGTAATGGGTGCATTTATGATTTTTTTTTATATGTTAACTCAAGACATTTATTTGTAAAGTAAAATTTACTTTAAACTTGGTAGGAACAAAACTCATTAAAGAAAATAAGTTTATAACAGCAGTTGAAATGAAACAAGAAATTATATGGTGTGCATGTTTTTATATAAAACCATTTTATACAGCTTTCAATGTTTACTGCAACATTGTTACATAACAACTAGTCTTATGGAAATAATTTTGTTATACGAAAATGTTTTGTTGCATGTGTGGACGCAACATAATGTGAGCGTTTTGCAACATAACGCGTTGGATTGAAACTCTACCACCTTTTCGAGCAGGAGACAATAGCCGATACAGAGAAGTGGGAGTGAGACTATAGCCTTGTCAATTTACTTAGTGGAAAACCAGAGAGTGACAGTATCAGAGGATAGATATATTTTATATATATAATAGGTATATTTTTTTCCTTGGTGTAGATTAATACACCTAAGTGTATGTAAAATTGTCTGAGGTGTGTAGTATTGAGGGCCGTGGGGGGTTGTCTGTTCCGCGAGTGTCCGCATTCAGTGCGGTGCATGTATTTGCGGCTGTTACGATTGGTCGCATGCCCCAGTACTATTTGCTGCTTGCAGAACGGGCAAACGTCCAGTTATTCTAATTTTACTTGGGTATAATCGATGCCGTCGCATCACCGACTCATCGATGAAAGACTTTCTATCCTTCAAACAGATCAGGTATGGATTTCCATACCTGATCTGTTATTTTTCGGCCGAATATTTATTCGGCCGAAAGGTTACAGAGGATTCATGGATCGAGGAATATTTACACATTTAGCTGTTTACTCCCAATTTCTAATTAGGTTGGAAATCTTTTGTACTTATTTAATCATTTCCATTTCTAATATACATTTTCTTTTAAATTTATGAGCAATCCCTCGGGAACTTAAATTATGTAGGTTTTCATTACATAATGAACAGAGTTTTCATAAGTTAGCGGAGAAAATTTCCCTTCTTTGTACGAGTTTTTGTAAACAAACCTACTCCATTAACATTGAATTGTCAAACTAGGATCTTTGTGGAATACACGGTAAAAAAAACAAAGCCTTTTGAGCCTCTTATTGATAACGTCATATAATAGCTTATGGGTATGTAAAGTGAACAATTTACAATGTCACTCAGGCACATGGCTATATTCTGTGAAAAGTGAGTGTTACTTTTGCCTTTGGATTTCTTGTCGTGAAGATGTGGATATTAAACAGGATAAATGTGTCCATATATATTTGCGTAGGCAGGTAGTAGTTAGAGGTCCGTAGAAGCATGATATTCAATCATCTCAGGATGATATTGATTAACGACCCATAAGGGTGTAGTAACCACCTACGCGGCTTACCCATTTGTAAATAATTATTAATCCTACCTAACACTGTTAATAAAGGTCAATATGGAAAAACTAATATTTAGTGCTCTATTCAGTACTATGCAATTTGTCATCATAAGGTTATTCAACAAGGCTCAAGTCATCCTAGAAGGATAAGTAGGGGTGTGTCAAGTCATTAAATATTTTATTAGTAATTTAATTTAAATTTAAAAAAAAGATTTCTCCTCACATGTGCACACGCCTGTATTCCCCGAAAGCAGAGGTGTAAATATCAACAGCCACTTTTACTGAAGATGATTAAGTACCAAGGTCACTATGCATACGTGTTTGAATTACGTCTCAGACATATGCAGGTTTTCCTTCTCCGTAAAGCACGTGATGTGAAATTACTGCACATAAGTTTTTTTAGAAAAACTGTTCGGCACAGGCCCGGCTAGCATTCGAATTCGAGGATTCTTGCGTCGATTGTGTAGCAGGCGACTGCTCAAACCTCACAACCACCACGGCTCTTTTATAAAGATTATTAATTAGAGAGAAATAATATAAAAATATTACTAAAGGGACTATTTCCATGCAAGTAACTGGACTGGGTAGTGGGTAAAGGAATAAGGTTGCAAAAGCTAAATTAATCTGATGTCGTTGTTGATTTCTGTTCATCGTTTAATGATTCCTTAGGTCTAAATAATCTGACATAACGACGTCATACTACGCACAGGGAGGTATCTTAATCTGTCTTGAAACGCTGACGCAAGATGAAGGATTAGGTTGGAATAAATGTATTTCAAGTAAAATTTATACTACTTACTTACTTAGCTTGGATTTAATTGAGTACGTAATATAATTGGTTTATGAAAAATACTTGCCTACTTATGTACTTTATTCACTTTTGTATGTACTTCATTTAAGGGGCGAGGATTAAATTTTTGTGCATTGAGTACGATCAGCATTGCACATATGTATTACGAGGACGGTACGATCGTTCTAATCTTCGTCTATGATTTCCGTTGCGGTCTGCAACCAAAATGAAAATGAAAATGATTTATTCAGTTTAGTAAGGCACTTATGAATGACCACCAGTTCGGAAACTAGCCTTCTTAGAAGAACCGGCAAGAAAATCCGCTGACATCATGTGCATTGCATTACATAGTAAGTACCTAATGTTTGATTACAATAAAATTCATATAAATTAGTCTATATTATTTATTAAGTATGGCATCCAATTATTTACATATAAGAAATATAAAAAGTACATAAAACTAATTACAAGTCGAAAATTTCGAAACAAACCGAAATCGGTGTTTCTAGGGATTGTGCCAAGAAGGCTAGCAGCATTGCCACGCTGAATAGCAATGTTAATTCTCTGGGGCAGAAGTTAGTAGACTAAGAAGTCTAGAGCAACGACGAAGGAATGACAACTTAGACGGTGCTGTTCTGAGGATTACCCACTTACACCTCAAGGGGATGACATTAAATTATTAAATTAGTATATAATGAGTTCTTTCGTTTGATTTAATAGTGATTTCATGAACTTACTTCATAATTGTGTTGTGAGGTCTCAGTAAGCGATTTTGTTACACGGACTAGGTGATCCTCTAATCCGGTGCTAGTCATATCTTGTACTTTGGTAAAGAAATAAAAGCAACCCAATATAATTATGTACAAAATTCTGCGTGTGAAGAGCAACGCAGCAGCAGAGATCGCCCTTTGTTCTGCAAAGTTTCTTATATATCGTGTAAATGAGCAATTTGGTGATCTTAAGGCTAATCACAAGACATTGGCATGAAATCTCTATTGCACGCAATTGACCCCAAATCCTGATTAAAATCATTTTGGATAGAAATTAATATAATTTTTAGTTTTCATCCTCTAAATGAACATAAAAATTGAAATCAACGCGCAGAATCAAATGATATCAACATCATAGATGCATGAGACATCAACTTTGGAGAGAGAGTATGTTCTAGGTGATATGTAAGTATAAACTGAGAAAGAGTTTTTTGAAATTCCACCTTTAAGGAGTTGAAATGGGGTTTGTATAAACACAGGCGAAACTGCGGGTGGCAGCTATATATGTTTTGATATATTTTTAATGATTTTAAATATATATTTTGCAGAATACACGTCTATGATTATAAAATGCGATTGAATACCGTAGTGGAGTTAAATAAATTCAGTTACCGTAACTTAAAGCAAAGGATATGGTACTGATAAGAGTTACAATTTAGTTATCAATTATTATGGCTTAGTCAGCTGGCAGCCCGCTGCGCGTCATCTATATTGTATGTGAGGCGCGCGTGTGTACAGGGGAGGTGTGAGTGTGTGCGCGCTCATATCGGTGCGCGAACGCAGCGCACGGCTCAGCGCGCGGGCCGGCAGAGAATTCCATAACGTGAACGCGACTCGCTTGTTTGGATGCCGTCAGAGCGTTGTTGGAACACTCTGTGCTCGATTGTAAATTGTACTAATTGGGCATGGCGGTCTCCACTGGCAAAACAGTAGCACCATCAATTTGTGTCCCAGTGTCTATGTTATACAACGTCCGTGTTATCGACTAGTGAAGTACCTGTATTCGATTGAACGCGAACACTACGCCTGTGAAACTGTCCACCGATACAGAGTGCATTATGCACATCGCAAGAGTGTGTGTGAAGTGTTCATAAATAGTCAGTGCTAAAGGAGACCAACGTAATGATCTCTGCTGTAAGTAGTGAACTATATCTGTAATTAAACCAGATGCAGCTCGCTAGGGTTTCATACTGCATTGTATAACAATTTGAGGTTATGTTATAAAAATAAATTATAAGTCCAAACACAGACGGGTTTTGTGTTTGCATGTGAC
Organism: Watsonalla binaria; assembly: GCA_929442735.1. Classification (NCBI taxonomy): domain Eukaryota; kingdom Metazoa; phylum Arthropoda; class Insecta; order Lepidoptera; family Drepanidae; genus Watsonalla; species Watsonalla binaria. The sequence continues at coordinate 8,082,232 of OV838919.1, read as the reverse complement.
TTCCCAATGAATGCAATGTGTTCTTGTATGAATTTACATTTTACGCTTATATCACATAGCCCTTTGGTTCGTAGTCTTGGGATGTTTTGGCACACAACCAAAGTATTCCTGTGTTATAGGTGTCTGTGTTGAGAATTGGTACGATCGGAAGATAATTGGCTAGCGAGCATTTTAAACATTGTTTAAATAGTTTATTTATAACATAACTACATGTAGGACGTTCATCTATTAAAACGAGAAGGTCGTTTATAATCTCCCTGATATTTAAATCGTAAGTTACCTCTTATCTAAAGTTTTCACAAACTCGTCATCCTCAAAACCAAATTAATCCCTCGAGAGATAAGTTATCGAAGAATACCTACGCAGTATCAAACTTATAAAATGTGTCTCCTATCTGCCGGTGATGATTTTGGGATCAGCTGAGATTTGATACCAATGTCTGATATTTGATAAGTTAACATTTCAGTTTCGTTCAGGTCTATTATTAAAGGTTTTATAAGCAGGTATGTGTGTAATTCAGTATTTGTTCAGGCTGAGTCTTGTTACTGGTGTAGCAGTAAACACTTGATGAGGCCTATTAGCAGCAACGAGTCTTATCATATGTAATAGGTTTGTATACCTGTACTTAAACCTACTTACGTTCTTATTAGAGGTACTATTTTGAATAATTAATTAAATAATTCGCCTTCTCAGAAGGTCTCTTCCCGCTCCTAATCTCCCAAAGGTATAGTGTTTCGAAACCCACTAATCTCCAAAGATGATTATGCGATAGATGGTCATATCATTGACATCACAGGCACTTTTCCTCCATAAGCTCTTGAATTTCTCAGATATAATACTCATGCAAGATTCTTCAAAGCATTTCCTTAGCTAAAGCTCGTGGTGTGATAATATTGAACGATTTTGTAAAAAAAAAAACATGATTTCTTCAAATTGGTGAGATTAGTATTTGCATCGCTAGCCTTGTGGGCAACTTCGCCGACCACCAATATTAATAATTTCCCTGAAATTAATCTAATTTCACGATTTGTGACCTTAGCAGGTATTATTTGATAGCAGCATGGAATATTTCCATAAAATGTATTAAGTATTTAATTCGATAGTTTGATTAGATACGTAGGCCGCATGCGTTGCAGATTACTATAGCCTCCCATTAACGTGCGTAGTGCTTAGCAAAGGATGTAGAAATAAAGTATTCGAATCTGAACCTTATATGACAGTAATAGGACCTGTAAAGGAGCTGTTAGTCGCAGTGGAGCAACCATTATGCATAATTTTCCAACATCCAATGCACACATCAAGCTATATATTTACAAGTTGACCTCTTGTTATATGGAAAGCCTAAACAATGAGAGGTCCAAGTAACCTGGAAAAGTATAGCTTGATTGCTACACTTAAGCTATAACAATTTGAATAGACTAGTCTTCACAAAAGCCCCAGCATCTACTGCGTATTAACTTAAAAAAAATACATGTCCCATTATCAAAATCAATATTGAATACCAAGTCATATATAATAATTAGATTCTTAATAATAATCAGTGTGTAGGTCCTACAATCAGTGTTTACAAGGTGTGTATATATATATAACCCGTGTGCGCCAATCGATTTCAACGATAGTAATGAACGAGCGTGTAATCAAATTTGGTTTTCAAGAGCAGCCCCAGCTGCAGTATGGCATGCATATTATGTCACACGTACGAATTGTTTGATGAAGCGGGTGACCTGTGAGGCTATCCAATAATACGAGCAGAGCAAGTCTATGAAGCACGGGAGTTGGCGACCCGTGTCTTATTAAAAGCCTCTTTGTTCTACTCCTATGCGTACTTCCACTAGCCGAGCGTCACTGATTTGAGGGTATATTATTATCACGGCGGCTATTGATCGCACCCCCGCTCCCTATCTTACTACGTCACCGTTTGTAACGTGTCTCTTTCTAAATGACGTCACATATTGATGTAGAAGCATTACGTCACGGATTTCTTCGCATGCGCAACACTGGAGGACACTTTTGTAACTTACTCGCAGTGCCGTCATAAGTTCCACCTTAGTAGATCAATTAGATATTGCTACGTAAGCAAGGGTATTATTAAATAAGCCGTTTTTGTCGCGATATTGGATATGATTTCAGTTCAAATTTCTGGTTACTTGAGTGCGTTTTGTTCTCCTCGTTGCAGTGTTAATTAGTTTCCATATTCACACTAAGTAGGTACAATTAGAAATAGTATTTCATTTGTTTGTGTTTATGAATACCGGTTGTTGTTATTAATAATTTACTCAAATAAGTGATGTGATAAAAAAATCTCCATAAGTGCGTTCACACTCTATTTCGTAATGCCAAGAATGGAATTCATGATCGGAAGTAATTTTTACATTATGGTTCTGAGTAGACTACGTCACGTTGGGATAAGTTTTCGTTGACAATTGTAAGTAATTCAATCTCCTTTACACAATTTTATCCGAAAATGAAAATAATAGTGGTTAAGAGAATGCTCGTAAAACTTTACCAATACATAAACCGATGTGTTCGCATATTTAATGTTTGAATGGATTAATTACTAGGTTATAATGAAAAGCTTCATGTCTGCGACGCGAACTCTTAATTTTTTCCTTGGGACTAAGCGTAAAAACATAACCATGACTTTTGCTAAAAACTTATAAAAATAGCATCTGTGGTTCAACAACTTAATCACGGAATATGTAACATAAAACCGCTAAGTTCTTTATCTCGGTAAAGTTTCGTAGAACTATTGGTTTCTAGAATCAATAAACAATTAGCAGTGATTTAAAATGAGATTGAGAGTGCCTATTTTCATGAGGGACTATAGTTATGTTTGTTCATTGTTTGTAACTATTTATATAAAGGTGATGCACATCAATAGGTTGGAGCGCATAATAAGTATTATTAAGATAATTTGATATTCTATGCGGGGTGTTATTCTTATGATAATATTAGTTTGCATAAACTATATTAGGACCTGACATACTAAGTACCTAGTTAACATATTTAACCTTCTGTTAGATCTACAAGTAATGTTGTTGCCACTGAGATTGTCGTGACATCTCACAATTCAAAAGGATAATTCAATGCTCCCTACTTGGCACCCTCTGGCTTGAGTCAGCTACGGACGGCAGCCGCCCAACAACGAATTGCCCTCGCCTGCGGGCAGATGGCGTCCCGCGCCCCTCCGCTATTTGACAGCTAAAATGGCGTCATATCACACAGTCTCCGTCAGTAATATGCGGCACCAATAAAGCCGTGATCTAAACCATTACAAATACTTCCAATAGTTACTCGTTGCGTCTACAACAAACTCCTACTACAGAAGATGAAGTTACATCGAATTCAGGTATCGTTACACTGTTTATCTGCACTCTTTAGTATTTGCCGACATTATTGATTTCCGGAAAATTGTGTCAAATGCATACGTAGGTAATTTTGATGTGTCACTTTACTGGTTTCATATGTTTCTGTTTTGCTTAGGCAGATAATATAAAACGTTCCTTTTGATACCTAATATGTTTATAAGGAAAGATTTCATTTTAATGTTATGCAATAGGTTGAATGGTACACGCATGTTGGTGCATTGTGTTGCTTAGCAACGACCCATGCCAGATAGAGCATTAAGGCACTTAAAAGATGAAAACTATATGAAAGGATTAATTAATTAAGTAATAGTTGGAATTATACGTTATTTAATTAAAATACTGGCCAATAATTCAGTTCTATTATGAAATTACTAATATGTGAATCTGCTTGACACGCCTGCTATTTTCCGACTGAGTGTTGTGCTACACATGGGAGTATTATGTTCATCAGTGGGCTTATGTTTATCTGATTTGGGTAATTCATTGATCGTCAATGAAATATTACAAATTCTGATTATATTTATTTTCATTTCTAATGGGGGTTCAACTAGGAATGTAATGTTGTAGGTAGAAGTAACTCCTATTTACACCGATTTTCCACAGTTTGTACGAACGATATTATTATATATATGTATAATTTTTTTTTAATATATCGCACATGTTCGTGTGGCGTCATGCAGATTTCATATTATCACAGAAATGATGTCACCTGGGTATATAAATGTTGCTTAACTGTTTGTCCTACGAAGAGCTGTGTTGTGTCACTCTTTACTTCTATTACTCTGAATACATACGTATTATAGCATTTTTTTTGTTTCTATTTCAGGTACATGTTCCTATGGAGTATGGTCTTCAATAAAGGTATAATTTTTTATATGATATAAGCATTTGGAAATGGATCCAATATTAGAAAATGAATCGGCTACTACCGAATCACCGACAAAGCATGGGAAGGCGAAACATAAACATAAGAAGAAACGAGAACAGTCTGATGCGCAAAACGAAAACCAGACTGTTGTCGGGGAGAAGAAGCGGTTTGTCGTGACTACTTTAAGTACAGATGCAAACAAAGAAATTCCTGCAAATATTTTGCCAGAGAACAATGTACATACGGTACATTTTGGAACGCGTGGTGTGGAATCCCAAAGGCCTCACGTGCGTTCTATTTTCAAAGATAGGTCCGCTGATAGAACAAGACCTTCAAGCGCTGAGAGAGAACCTGGACCCTCTAAAGAATATGAAACTTTCCATGGAACGTCCTCTAGTCCAAGAAGTTCTATTTTTGATATTTTTCGTTTAAGAAGAAAAAGTGATGCCAAAAAGCAGACATCCAGACCGTCGAAGTCAACTGAAGCTCCAGAAGCCACAAAAGACGATCAAAATTTAACTGATACCAAAGATTCTCATAAAAAGTATTACCACACAGTGACTGGTGCGTCATCAAGGAAATATAGTCCAATTACTCGAGTAATGGACATTTTCAGAAGTAAGCCACATACAGAAACTGCCCAGTCTTCAGTAGAACCTGTAAAAAAGAAAAATACTAAACAAGTTCGGCGCTCTTCAATCGAAACAACTTCACCCACTTATCACAAAAATTCATATGCATCTTTGGATACGACACAAGCTAAACAGTTGTTTAGGGAAGTTCGCGGGCTCCCTAAATATGATCCTTATTTATCGATTGTACAAATTTCCATCGGCGGGAGAGACAAAACAAGGCTCTTATTAAATTTTTTCAAGTACCACAAATGCTACGAAATTTTACCTAAATCTGCAAAAGTAATTATATTTGATACTCAGTTCTTTGTGAGAAAGACTTTCCCCACACTTATATCACACGGTATCCGTTCAGCTCCTCTTTGGGATGCCACCAAAAAAATGCTAGTCGGTATGATAACTGTAACAGATTTTATAAGGATCCTTCTCCATCTTGACAAAGAAAATTTATCTGTGGAGGACTTAGAGCGACATACGCTACACAACTGGAGAAAAATTTTACGTCCCATCCGGAAGCCTTTGTGTAGCGTGGGACCTGATCAGTCCTTACACGAGGCCATTAATTTACTAAATAAAAATCGTGTCCATCGATTATTAATGATTGATCCATCTTCTGGTGACGTATTGTACATATTATCTCACAAAAGAATACTGAGGTTTTTGTTCGTATATTTAAACGAATTTCCTGAATTGACGTTTTTCCATAAAACATTAGCTGAATTAAAAATTGGTACATACGATGAAATTGTGTCGGTAACTGAGGACACTAGTATTAAGACAGCTTTTCAATTGATGCTTGAAAAAGATGTATCTGCTTTACCTGTTTTAGATGATAATGGCACTTTGATTGATGTTTATGCAAAATACGAAGTATTGAATCTTGTAAGTGAAAAATTGTATTCTAATTTGTCGTTAACAGTAGGTGAAGTAAGGAATAAAAAGAAAGACTGGGAAGAAAAGTTGCAAAAATGTCGATCAAGTATTACGTTATATGAGGCCTTAGAAGTTATAGTTAGAACTGAAAGTCATCGATTGTTGCTAGTGAATAAGGAGGATAAATTAATTGGAATTGTTTCATTATCAGATATTTTGGTATACCTTAATAGAATAATCCCTACAGAGAAAAAAGTCTCATCACTCCAAGAAATATTTAGACCTCTTGAGGAAAATAAGGTCCCGGAATGTTCAAAGGAGAGTGAAAATTAAGTTATATCAATTGAAGTACCGGTCATAGTCCCATGTTCTGTACCTGAAAATGTTGATATTATTGTTCAATCAAGTGATACCAATTGTGATACTACTAAAGATTCGCTTAACGAAACGACACCTAAGATAGATGACGTTATAAGAGATATTGATGATACAAATGAAGTATCTGCTGACAGCAATATTAACAAATCACCTATAGAATCAGCATCTGCGCTACCTACAAACGCAGATTCTAATATTAATGAATAAGTAGATCATTTAAATTCCAAAGAAATTGTGATAGTTGAAACCGCCGAAACGGTGTATTAATCTCAAAGTAAGCTTGTTGCTTTTAATGATATTGTAATCTAACTTCGTACTCATTAAAATTGCTGCAAGAAATAAATACCACAAGATTGCCTTATTCATGATTTAACTCATCAAATAACATTGCCTGGACTTAATAAAATATTTAAACATTGTTTCGTTTCATTTAATTCAAACTTAGTTACTTATATTTATCATATTACTTGACTGCCTAGAGTTCTCTTTATCTCTAGAGATGCGAATGATATTAATGTGATCCTTATGCTGATTAATTCGTTGTCCATTAGCTTTACACAGTGAGACCTTGGCTTTATTAGCATTAGAATCTGATACATCTTTGTTACTATTTATTCAAAAGTAATAGTCATTCGATACTCAGCTTACTAATCAGACGGGCTACTATTTCATTATTATTATATGATTTAGCTGATGGATGACGTTTGAATATTTCCATGCAATATCAAAGAAAACATTGAATTATGGCACTTATAAATAGGTTATTGGTGACATAGCAAACAATGTTGTGTGTCACTGATCCACGTGGACAAACCTGTAGACTTTGCTATATAAACCTGTTCAAGGAAACTTCAAGGACGTTTTGGTAATATAAAAGAAACACCTCAATTCGTTCAATAATGTATGCAGCTATGAATTTGTTAAGATTGGTATGTAGAAACGTATTATATTCTAACTAAGGTAATATTCTGTCAAAAACCAAACTATCACTTCCCATACTTTTTTTATTTGAGACTAGCTGTGCCCCGCGGTTTCACCCGCGTAGATTTAGTTTTATATAATATATCGGTTTAAAATTGACAAAGTTTCTTTGTTTTGTGTTTTGGGCTGTGCGTTGATAGATCACTATGTCAGTCACATCATATTTCCCATCGTTTAAACCTTCCCTGAACTTCAACAAATTTATCAATACCAAAATCACCCGAATCAGTCCAGCCATTCTCATGTTTTAGCGAGACTAACGAACAGCAACTCATTTTTATATATATAGATTGGAAGGAGACTGTTATCTATCTCTACAGATAAATAAAATTTAAGTGGCTATTTATAATTCCAAATTAACAGCTTTTCACTAAATGAGTATGAAAGTATATATTGTACTCACAATTTTTTTTTATTTTTTTCTTTGTATCAGTCTGTCTGTTTGTTCCGGATAATCTCAGAAACAGCTGGACCGATTTTAACGGGAATTTCACTGGCAGATAGCTAATTATTAAAAAAAAATACATTAGGGCTCCACGGGCTACCCACGAAATTCGTACTAAGTGGGTAAAACCGCTAGTGTTTTTATATAATCGGTTGAGTGTTCTTCGTAAGAGTAATTAAAGGGCATTATATAGTTTCCATGAAATATGCCCCATGTGACTAGTTTCGCAGATTATACGTTATGCAGTAGAGAGCGGCGGGACGAGGCGACCGGTCGACGGGGACAGAACCCGGAACACTGCGCTGGTCACAAGGTCATAACGAATTCTCTTACTTTTACATGTTTTTTTTAGTCCCCCTTCGATCATAAGTCTTCCCAAACACGTCACTAAAATTTCCAGTCACATATTACCTTGCATGTACCATCACGAGTTAAGAGCGGTCAGCGAAAAGAGTGGGGGCTACTGCGTAAGTGCGCATGTATTTTTTCGCCTGTATCTGTCTAGAGAGACAGACAGACCCATAAAAATATTACTGCGCTCGTAACTTTTGACGGCACTTTTCTCTTCATCAAAACTGAATAAGTGCAATGGTAATAATAATAGTCGGACTAATTACGATTATGATACTTTTTGAATCAATGTCAATAGTCAAAGTAGATGTTAAGTACTAATCATCTCTCCGAATACGAGTTCCTACACACATTACCTCGTATTCCTCTGTGGACGGTTTAAACTTGTTAAGTAGGTTAAATACAGTGTGATAATCCTTGTAGGCAGTGTCAAAAGCAGGCTCCAAGTATAATAAAGCGGTTTTAGTAATAAACTATCTAGGACCTTCAGGCGACGCTCCATCCTCGCCACCACCCATACATATAAACACGTTGCGTCAACATATTCATAAGCATGTATTAAGTATTACAAAAACTTTATGATAGATAGCAATAGATACTGGTCAAATTAGCATACGAAAACGAACTAGTAGCGGCCCACTCGTGTGAAACCGGTAAGTTACTTGGCACTGGTAAGTAAATATGGAAGCTTGTCGCGCGATTGTGAGACGAATCTGCCTACACATCGATAGCATCGCGCGGCGTATGCAACTGATCACATCACAGCACACGTTATAAACATCTGCTCTGACTTCTTTACTCAAATAATTTTGTTTAATACAAATGGGAAAAATAGAAATCGATTTACATGTTGTATTTTGAAAATAGATAATTAACACCGAGTTCTCTGAACTAATTTATCAACGTAAGCCCGCAGAAATACTGTCACGTTTATTTAAGGGAACCAATTATTTCTGACGCACAGTATACTAACTTATTAATTCAATCTATACATCTATACAGATAAATAAAATCAAAGTGTCTGTTTGTGATTCCCAAATAACAGTTTTCACTAAAGGCATATGAAAGTATACGCGGTATTGTGTGACTGTGAAAAACCAATTTTAAAATAATTTCTTTGCGTATTGCTTTCCATCCGTATGCCTGTCCGTCTGTCTGTCTGTCTGTCCGTCGGTTTGTCTGTTTGTTCCGGCAAATCTCCGAAACGGCTGGATCGATTTTAACGGGTCTTTCACTAACAGATAGCTAGTGTTGCAAGGAGTAACCAAGACTTTATTTAAAAAAACCTTTAGAGTTCCGTGGGCCACTCATGACATTAAATCTAAACGATAGATAGTATAGATACATACTAATGTATTATATATTAAGTTCTCTAACTATCGTTGATCTAGTGGAAGTAAGAGCCACTGTGGAATACGAGGTCTTGAGTTCGATCTCCGGATTGAGCAAAGGGTTATTGAGTTTTTCCCGGAGTCTGGATAAGTACTCGGCTAATAGAAATAGGCTCGCCCCTTATTACATGTGACTTAACATAACTGGCGAAATGTGAGAGTATTATAATAGTCAATGCCTACGAAGTTTGTAATGTCGATTTGGTGTGATGATAATAACCAAATGTATTCGAGGCTAATAGTGCTACGATATTAAAATTTATTCATATGATTGTACGGTTGTTGTTTTGAGAACTCTGATAGGTAAGTACCTAATTCTTAAGGTAATTACGATCGCAAAGAAGTAGCGGAGAGCTAGTGTAAATCATCTGAACATGTATTTGCTCAATCTACATCTCGGAGCCGGCCGAACCACGTCACGAGACATAAGATCAACATTGCGTAAACTACTTAAGAGCATTATGATGACGAATTGACTTGTCAATACTGAATCATTTCTACTGGTCAAAAGGAAAACTACAACTACCTACTCATACCTAGTTGTAGATTTTTTAATAATTTCCCTTATTCAATTACCCCTTCGGGGACCCTTCTGGGATGGCGAGAGCATATATTTTTTTATTCCTTATTCAATTACCTATTGAGTTTTCGTTAGTTAATCTCCATCTAACCCTCAAAGCTAGTCTCCATAAGCCCTAAAATGCAGACAGACAGAGGCAATTTACAATTATAATATTAATAAAGATTGACGCTTATTTCTTGGACCCTTTCATCTCCTTTCACATAACGTCGTTGCTAATCCTTCTCTCAAAAGTCGTCGTTGATAAAGCAATAAATATATTTTTTTAATTAATTAACTTGGTAGGTACTTTATATATAAATCAGAAATTGTCTACGACGAGGGAAGCATATGTTCAGAAGAGTTCGGCTGTCTGTGGAAATTAATCGGGTCCTTTGAAATATTGTCTCAACCTTCTTTGCCTTCAATCCTTGGATGTAGATTGCTCATTAATAATATTGGAAGACCATTTCTATAAGTTTTCTGTTAAGTCATCAGTAATAAGAGTTTGCAGAGCTTCTCTCAGTACTTACAAATTTGATATTAACCATAATGAAGTAGCGGCAACTATTACCTACTTACAAGGCAATAAATAATCTGCTCACATGATCTGAGATAGCCTTAACTAGCATTACCGGTTACAAGTAGTTAGCAAAATCTCAAAAATAGAATCAGACTTCGACTTGTCCCACCTACATAAAAATACTTTACTAAATTTATTATAAATATACTTCATGTCTTCTTTGTTTAGCATAAAAATTATCATAATATTAGCTGACCGCCGCCATCGACTTCATAGGGTGCGCATTTTATTTCTTATTCTTCGCGGATACGTACAAGGATCCCTGAAGAGGTACGCAGATGTGTAATAAACAAAACATTTAAAAGAAGATTAGATAAGTAGATGTCAACCACGCAACATTATGATATTACCCATAGAATCAATTTCTCATTGATAACATATACCTTTTTTTACAATCTTAAAACTTCAAATTTCTTATGAAATGATTTATAGTATGATTTATCTTATTACTTCATATTGCTGATGATTTTCATCAAATAAATATTTCTTCATTATTGATCCAGGGGGCCCATAATCATCGGTTTAAGCAGAGCGTATTAAGAACTTCTGAGCTTTGACGTTTCTTTTTGGTACCGTAAAATTAAACCTCATAGCTAAGAAGTTCTGTTTAAGCGATCATAGTTGGCCCCCAGTTATTAATAAAAATATGAATAATAATAATTTTATTTAAATAAAAAACGCGAACTCCAACGCAACTGACTGACTGGACTATGTCAATGAGTTTTCTAAAAATGTAAGAGGCAGTGATATCTCTTCACGAGACTTACGGCGAAGGAGAACTTTATGAAGAGACCTGAATGTACCTGAGAAGAAATTAAAGAAGTATGTTATAGTACTAATAGGCATAATGATACACATGCATACATATATTTATCTATTTTATTTGCAAATATTTATAACATATTAGAATGTTACACCTATCTATAAGTGACAATATGGGACATATTATATAGCCGGTTATTTTATTATAAATTTAATTTGATGGTCAATAAAGCACTGTAGTCCAAAGTCATAATATTATTATACAATAAATTAAATTAAGCGACCACTTTGAATAATTAATTGGTAAAAATGAAGAAAGTTGTGTTTTGCCAAGCGTCGGAAAACTGATGAATGCATTATATATAATATAAACAAAGTTCTACATTAGATACATACATAATATAATAGACAGACATACGGAGTTTAGTCTTCGATTAGTATCGCGACGGGTCCTTGCCTAATAAATAATTGAAATTTACATATTAATCGATCAAGCAGAGGTCGCGTGGTGGACATTCGCGGTTATATTTGTTTTACTAGATTAGGTAGACTGCTTATATGTTGCAAAATAATTTGTTTCAAGGATGACAATCATTTTACATTCATTGCTATGTTCAATGTATGCTTTTACATGCATATATATGATTGCTCATGTAGATTGTATATGGCTAAAAAATTGGAGCTAAATACCTAGTATAAGCTTCCGCCAAATGGTCAAACGGGAAATTAATGACTGTCGTTTGTGTTGGATTTAAGAACTAATATAACGCTGTGATTGGTTATATAAATCACTGCATTGAAAGAATCTCGTCTATAACTCGAAACGTAATCACTAAAATTATGCAAAATATGCAAGGTGAGCATCGTGTGTTTGTGGAATCACTTCTCTCTCTCTCTCAGGCACATAGGCTCTTATTTTCAATCTCAGTCATAATCGAAGTCTAATTTAAGCAATTTTTATATTACAAAGGCGTCAAATAAGGATATAGGAAGCGTTTCCTCTAACCTAATCGTACATGACGTTTGCAGCATCAATGTTGTAATTTGCGTTATCACTCCAAAGTCGCATGCTTTGCGCACTTAATGTTGAACGAAATTACTATGAATTTTATTTGCCGCTGAAACAACTAATTGGCTTGTGCTATTTGGCTATTGTGTTTATTGTCCGTGAGGTGAGCTTACGGTTCTGTAACATATAGCTTTAATTTGAACGGATCGTATGCTAATTGATAATTTGTATGTGTTCGTAGTGTCACAGGAGGTACACTGAATGTGACGACATGACATGAAAAGAAAACCGGCAGTTTGCAAGAGATGCATGGTCAAAGGTTGAACATACTCGTATCAGAGATTGAGAGAACCGCGCATTATGGCTACTCGGTATCTCGGCCCAAGTTTATGTTTCACAATATTTTGCTAGGTGAGAGTCGTGAGATTTTACGAGTCATTGAAGGCACAATTTGTAAACGTTGCCAAAGAGAATGGATTGATTACTTTTTAACTTCTATGATTATGTTCGCTGTTACTAAAGTGCCTTGGGCTAGGATGTGCGTTATCTCTGCTTCTTATTTATAGCTATCATTATTTTTGGACATCAAACTTATTTTCTCAAAGATAAAATTGCTATTTAGATATTTGTGATAAGAGTGTATGGTTCTCGGATTATTTTTGTTGTCACTTGCTGATTATAAAATATTGAAGATGCCTGTGTTCAATTCATATAATAAGCCTTTGCATAACAAATTATTTTGGCCAGCCTTCTCAATATTTTTTTATCTCAATCAAGTTATCGAGGTAGGTAGTTATGGTGATTATGCAATGCGAACACCATTCTAAAGAAGTTCTCTTTGTACCAATCTATGTGCATATGTTTAGCATAATATTGTTGTGTTGATTAAACCGCAGAGTGCACGTATGAGTATAAAAGTCATGTCATATCACAATAGAGGTGGCAGGTTCTAATGAGGTTACAAAATTTATTGAAATCTGCCTTAAAGCCTAGCGCAGTTGTCATTTTACGTGAGTGAGAGTACGCATTTTGTAATCCTAAGTACTTAGAGAAGCTGATGTTTTACCGATTGGTAGGCAGTCGATGACCCCCCTGACACAGCTATTAAAATATGTGTGTACTTACAACGGACATTGACCGATACCCACTATATTATAATATGAAAATGCGAGACTGCGGTTCGAAGATGACAGACTAGGTAAGGTAGCACACACGCATAGACTCAAGAGTGGTTAGGACAAAACAGATGGTGTAATGCCGAACAAAATAAACAATTTAAAGTAATGTATTTTAGATATGGTCTCTTACATTTGGTTGTGGGGAAGAACCTCCACTGTTGCCCTGGTGCGGGGCTCGGACCTCGTCTTAAAGCGTTACTAGGGAATGAGCTAGGGAGCTGGATCTGGGTGCTATTATTTGGACAAAACATTAACAATTAAAAGTTCAAATCGACAATTAATATATGAACGGTAACAACAAACATACGGCCTACTGTGTATTAACAGTATTATGTAAGTGATCACCGTTCTATATATGGACGCGTGCAATTGCGTCACCCGTGTGTGCAACAAATATGTAAAAATGTCCTCAGTGTCTAAAAAAATTTTCAAGGTCGCTACGAAGTCTACACGCTTGGGAAAACAACGCCTTTGAGGTGAAGATTATAGTACTGGTAGCCTTGCCTGCTACTATTTATCACAACACCAGACTTTACGGTGCCGTCACGAGTTTTTGAGCACTCAGCGAATATATTCTTGTATTTTATAACCCAAAAAATTACTGCGCAGTAGTTTCAAGGCCAGCGCTCAAACCTCGTATATCCAGGTATATTGGATATTGGATTAAATTGATTTATGATATCTATGTCAAACGTATTAAGGACAATTAGCTTAGTCACTTGGCCTTAGTACAATATCACATAACCGTACAAAAAAATCTAAGGTGTCATAAGACTTGTACAAAGGTAAATGACCATGCGTGGAAATCATCAGATGCCTTATCTTCATCACTGCATTTAATGTTGCATCAAATGACATAGATGATGTATATATACAAAGTATTGCTCGATCCATAGCTTAACGGAGAGATCAATTTAAAACAACTTCAATAATAGAGGAGGTTATCGATTCATCATGCGTTTTTTAGAAGTTTTTCTTACAATTTCTTATTGAATAACGCACGAATACTTATGTGTGAAAGTAATTTTGGGCACTAGCTATTGGTGAGATCACACCTATCACCATTGCATTATTGCAAAGAGAGATAATGTTTTTAGTTTCGCAGTACATTGAGGAAGTGGTGATGTATGCATGTGAAGATAGTCAATACCTAGTTGCGTAATGTAATTTTGTTTAACAACAAAGTGAAACCACCGCTGTGATATAATAACGCACCTCACTATACTACGCAGATTATTTTTGACATCCTTGTGTTGGCCTACGATTTATTTTATCGTTTACTTGAGTCAGTACGGTACGAAAGTGAAATAGGTGTTAAATACGTAACAATACATTTTAGCATAGCAGGTGCGACTTACCGAGTGAATTTGTAGGATAAAATTATTATATTATTCAACGAACTGGTATGAAATCTACATCACAAAACATAGTCATGAACCATTAATTAAACTTCTTTGTAAATGTTTCCTTTCGCGGATAAACATATTTCTCACATGATTGTTGTGTTACCTACATATTACGGATATCACAATTATAAAGTTATTACGGAATCGTTACGCGCATTCAATTTACAAGGCAGTCATGAGATAGGAATGAAATGATGTAGATGTGATAGAAATGTATAAAATTCATTAGGCACGTTGGAATAGTGTCAAAGTTGAGTGTTAAAGCTACTTGTAGCTATAGTTTGATGGGATACTTGTCTTGTTGCGTAAACACTATATCACATACATATAATTTTTACTAGCTGTGCTCCTCGGTTTCACCAGAGATTTTTAAACTAAAAGTAAGTTACTCAGTATAAAAGCATGTTACAGTTCCATTCCGTTACAATCATTTTAGCCGGAGATTAGCCGGAACAAGCAAACAGACAGATAGTTATTAAATAGTTTTTTTATGTAAGTATTGTATGTACTTACTAATATAGTTAGTAAAAGCTATTAATTTGCAATCACAGAAGGACACGTCAATTTTATTTATCTGTATAAATAAGGGAACGCAAGAAGCGGCGATTTCGTCAAAACTTGATCATGTTATCAGTGAAGTAGTAAGGACACCTAGTATTGCAACGGACTGCGTTGAGACTACTAGTTTTCTTTTAGAAACCAATAAAATGATGCAAAATAGTTTCATAATATAATATTATGTTCTGGAAGATAAATGATACCGATTTTAATTAAGTATTTAATACTAACATTTGAATGGTGTTAGCCTGCAGCTACGCCCGTGTGAATATTTACTATTTTAGTATCCGATTACCACATTTTTCGACTAATAAACTGTCAGATCGAGATGACACTTGACCTGGTTTACTTTCAAGTTACAAAGTTACATTATAGTGAAATATTCAGAGCATTCTTTCAATAATTTTACTTCGGTGTCGGAATAATTTGTCAATAAATTTAATATAATAGCTTGGAACACATTGTGTAAGGTTTGCCAGAGTTTTATTCCGTATACGGCACCGTGATTGCTTAAAACCCGCATTGGCACGTGTCGTTTAGGTAGTAGTCACAACGATTGGTTGTGGTCGTAGGTAATTAAGGTGTGGATTTAAACCCTGGGGCTAAAACCAATTAATAAGTACTTATCTATTAAATAGTATTGTAGGAGCGTTTCTCCACTAGCTACATAGATGGCGCCACTCGCTGACAAATGAAAAGTTTGAGAACAAATACACGAGAACCTAAATCGCGCAATAAGAGTTTTCAAGCGCATTGCAATATATGTACAAGTTCCGTGACGTTATTCTGATTTCCAATATGGCGGATCATCCAAGATGGCGGACTAGTTATTTATTTAGTGCTAATAGTATTAAAAGAAAGGGCTTGTTAAAATATTTTTTTTTCATGGAAATATTCATACAAAAATGATTATTAAAAGAATAATAGAAATACTTCATTAAACTATACATTTCTAAAGGTACAATGTTTTTGACTCATCATGGTTGACTCAATAAAGTAATAGAGGTGTAACTAACTGTCATAAGCGTCCTTTTGTCTCGCTGAACACTTCCCATTAGGTCAGTTAATTAATGAGTTATAAGCCCGATACCCGCGCTCGCCGTTCTCCACGTCTAAAGCATAGTACCAATGCATATAAGCTGATCTGAGTAAGCTTAATACTAGGTGTGGATTTGCATTGGTGCCATATATACTGAGGTTGATATTATAATCATTGCATTGAAAATAGTTAAATCATAAAATGATTATTATATTGACGTAATTTTTTTTTAACTTGGAATTAAAATAATTCGTATGTCACGTGCGTTTAAAAAGAACCTGTGTATAAAAGAGGAAATTAAGCTTAGAGTCATAGAACACGCAATTTTTCTCGTTACAAACTAAAAAAGAAAAATATGGTCCTACGTTTAAGCCTACCTCTGTAAATATGGCATCAATGAAAATCGCACCGTGTTCAATATATTGTGCCTTAAGACACTGGTATCTTGGTCTGCTTGGTTAACAAACACACGTAAAGTGTTCTCAGCTCAATAAGTTTCAGTGTTTTATGCGCGGAAGTTATTACGTGTTGCGTCACTCCACACCACACAGTTGTGTTTAAATATTCATTTTCTGTACAAATATGTATTTAAATTGCTACCTGTGCCTTTATAGTTTTCTCGGTTTGGAGTCAAATAATAGATAGACCCTAAATATAAAAAATTCTAAATTCCAAAACAGCTATGGTGACCGTGGGGTTTGAGCAGTCGCCTGCTACGCAAGCGTCGCAAGTTCGAATCCCAGCGGGGGCTATACCAAAGAGTTATTCTAAAAACTTGTGTGCAGTGAATTTACACCACGTGCTTTACGGTGAAGGAAACCTGCATATTTATGAGAAGTAATTCAAAGACAGAAGTGTGTGTAGAGCCGGCGATACTTATTTATCTTCGGCGAAAAGTAGATGTTATTATTACAACACCTCTGTCTACCCATTCGGGGAAAAATATCTAAACTGGAAACTATACCTCCCACTTTACAAAAATTGCTGTGTAACTTAAGAGAAGTGTTGTGTATCTACGGTTATACCGTTGGTTTTCATCTCGGATGTATGCTAAAAATAATATCTTGATTTTTATGGCGAAATGTAGTCGTACTATAAGAATACCTCTGCTTATATCTTCGGCGATTACAGGTGTGAGTATACGTACGTAATATATGCTTTTTATAAGATGGCAGATACAATTAACCTTGAAGCTACAATTTTACAAATCAGTACGTATCAAGAAACGTAACTTGAAGCTACTTAAATAAATAACATTAAAATTAATTGATATAATTAAATACGTACTCTCTTCTTCTCAATCTATAGATGCGAGCGAGAACAATGTACTTTGGCAATATAATATGTATTCAAAGGTATCATTAATAGTCGCGTAGAGTGTAAATTGATCAGTCGGTTGATTTATGGACACAATTTTTACATAATAGATTGGTAGAATGGCTTCGCACATTCTTTTGACGTATCATATATCTTGACCAAGAGCGGGCGAGCTACAACACTATATCTATATCAACACACATACACACAATTGAAGTGTCTGTTTGATATTCCAAATTAACAGCTTTTTACTAAATGCATATAAAAGTTTATACGTACTTTTGTTTATGTAAATATTGTCTGTCTGTTTGTTTTGGCTAAACTCTGAGATAACCGGAACCATTTTACGGGAGTTCACTGGAAAATAACTCATGTAATAAGGAGTTGTTGAGCGCTAATTAAATAAAACATTAATTTAAAAAAAACGGCTACAGCGGAATAAAGCCACCCATTAAATAAAGTCTACGCGGGTGTAACCGCATGGCACAGCTAGTCGATATGAATATTGCTCGCTGTTACATATTGAATATATTATACGCCATTGTTCGCAAATTGCCTTCGCTATATATCATTCGCAGCCAATATAATAGATACTTACCTACTATTCTTCAATATCGCAGTTATGACGACATTCTAAACACCATCTTCTTGATTAATTAAAGTGTATTAGCAATTTTGGCAAAAACTAACAACTACCCACAAGATAGAATGTACATTTTAATTCATTAATAAATAACTGTCAATAAATAATGATCTCTTGACCAGGGAGTTACCTGCATTCTTGCATAATAATATATTTATTACGTGTCTTCAATATCATATACCTATCAGTTGAGTTCCTACCCTGACTATATTCTTAATGATTGGGTGCAGACACACCGTGGAAGTTCCTGTAAACTTTTTTAATGATGATTGATTTTCAATCGTAACTGTCAAGTTTTATACGCCTGTTTTATTCGACTACGGAAAAGCAACAATGAAGATTATAATTTTTATCATTTCCCGCGAAAGTTTTAGGATGTTAGTAGAATATGCAAGACCTAAAGTAAAAATTATGGTGATTCTACATTCCTAGTCACATTTTAATCACATAGTATTGTAAAATGTACCCTAAAACATCTATATATTATTTACCCTAATACCCCTTAAGGTAAGTAAATTTATTAAGCCTGTTTCTGACAGCTGCTTAATAATTTAGGTTTTAAGCATCTAATTCATAAGACGATAGTGCGTAGGAGTTACCCGGATGGAGAGCGCCAGCAGGAAATCTTCGCTGAATGTGGTTATTAATATTAATATATATGTTGGTTTATATGTCTATATCTATAAGCATAAGAAAAACATGGTGTCTGTTTGTAATTCCAAATTAACTGCATTTCAGCAAATACATATGAAAGTACTTACATGCGGTGCATAAAAAAAACAATAATATATTTTTTTTCTTTTTGTCTGTTTGTTGCGCTCTAATCTCTGAATTCGTTAGACCCATTGTAACGGGACCTTCACTGGCCGATAGCTGACATAGATGATAAAAAGCAACTAAAGCTATTTTTGTTTAGAAAAAATAAATCACATTTAACATATTGTTTATTGTTAATCCTAAGCGGGTAAGCCTGGGAGGCACAGCTGGTTAAAAATAATCTTAGAGAGCTTGTATTAATATATGACATACATCTAGAAAATAATACACAGGTTAGAAAATCACTATCTAGAGATGATACATTTCTTAAAGAATGAAGAAACAAAGTTTGTGTCGGTGATGATCAAATTTGAGAATACGAGGTACTGTCTGTTGTATTGATTAGGTGTTTGAATTGGGATCCAGTTGTTTGTTTGAACCTTCTACGCGTTCGTAGCAATAATTACCGGAAACTGTAGCGCTAACACTGTCGCTAAACAATAAGCAAGGTGTAGCGTGCTGCTGCGTGCTACAGTAGGAGAACGTTATATTACGAACATGAAATGACACAACACATTAAATGTGTGATCATGTGGCTGAGTAGTCGCCGACATATATAAGAGATAAGAACTATGACGACGAAACTTGCGTTTAACAGAAAATCTCAACGACATATTTCTATCATTGTAAAAGCGGATTATTTTAACGCCATTTTGTCTGGCAAAGCTTATATACTCATATAAGAGAGTATAACGGAACTATACCACAAACATAACGATAAGTCCGACTTGTATTTAATACTAGTATAAACGGTCAGTTCAATATAGCTGCAGGCTAGCGTTCAGAGCAATATGAATTAATTTACCCATATTTTTTGACACTTACTTATTTACAACTGGATTGTGAGCCAATATGATGCGTATAACGCGTAATTGACACCTGCCTTGACCTACATTGTTTTTTTTTATATATATACTAGATTCACGCCGAGTCCAGGGGGTGACTGAAAGCATAATGCGCGATTCCACTCTAGGATTTCGTTGTATACTTGTTGTATCATTAGCAATATAATAGTGTGCTGGAACATGTTATTGGTTGTGGTACATATATTTTCACCTGCTCGCCGCCCACACCACGTCTGCTAATGACCAACGAAACACTTGTTGCTTACACAAGATCCAATGTACGAGTAACATATCTTTTGTGTGACTTTGTCTCGGGTCATGCACTTTCGGCCTTACTAACTCATTATATAATCATTTCGTAAACGTATTTCCTAATTAGAAAGGAAAAGATTAAAAGATATGTTCTTAAATTGGACAGCACTTATTATTTATTAATTTATTTAGTAAGGTATTTATTATAAACAACTTGATAAATATATGTTTGGTGATGTTGAGGGTCATTTAGCAAGGATTTTGGCCATATCAAATTCTTGCCAATGATAATATATAAAGTGTAATACCACTTGTAAGTAATAAGTTATATTTTATCTTTATTATCTCAAAACACGTTATACGCAGGCACAATATGTGCCTATTAATATGTGTAGTTATATCCGCAAGGAATAACAAGAAACTTATCGTGTACCTGTTTGGAACGACGCACAATAAATGAAAATAAAGTGCGCGAGTAGGTAGTATATATAGTATATAATGTATACGATGATCTAAAAGACTGCGGTCGGGCCCGTCGGATTCAGCGGAGTCGCTCAAGGAGGACCGGACCATTCCAAAGCCGGAACCGAACCGCGCATGGAAATTGTGCGCTCACATATAAAATGAGCTATATCCAAGTTATAAAACAAGCGAATGGAAGACGAAGAAACCAAGTGCGATGTCCCTACATCATACTACTTATAATATATATCGAGCTAATATTGACAATAAGTTGAAGAGGTTACCCACCCATGTATACCAATGGTCTTGAATAAAGAAAATGTACGTTGCTTTAGAAGAATATTGATGAAGAAAGGATCAAATAGCGTGCTCTTGTTAAACTGCGCTCAGTATATTCAATACGGAAAGATGTCGGGTGGTGTAATGCTATGCATGAGCTAGAGACTTGATTTATTGTACCTACATGAAGCATTGTTAGGTATTTACATTACCTTAATACATAAGTATATTACGTAGATATTGAATTAGGAATATACCTACGTTATGTTTTTGTGCATACTTAATGTTCGCTCTACGTACAGCTATGAAGAATCACAACTTGGTTTTAGATAGGATGCGCGAATAAATATTTGGCATAGTTTTCTTTATAAAAACGGTACCTAATTTGCGTTGGTTCGTTATATAATAGGTTTAAAAAAGCTGAATAGAAAGATATTTTATATATATGACCTTCTGCGTTCTTGACATCAAGTTCAAGCTATATGTAGGTACTAGGTTAATAAAAATTTTAAGATATTGTTAGCTTACGTCAGTTGTAATTTCTGGCCTACACAGACTATCAAACATAAATGGGAATGAGAAACGAGTAACTGAAAAAGTGTTAAATAAATTATACAAAAAAATATAAATAGAATATGATATAAACTGTCTCTTATATTAACCAATTAACCTGATTTATTTAAAAAATATATGTGTAATAATTTAAAGAAACGCCACACAATTGCTATGAAAATCAAAGAATATTAATTTACTCCGGTCACCACTAATAATCGATTAAGTTATTATAAGCGTAAGGTATAATTGTTAATAGTTATGCTAATTCAACCAGATTTATTACTAGGTAACTTTTATAATCTTATAATTTTGATACTGGTTCTGCTGATTATTATGTATAAGGAATAACACAGCGAAAACTCGTTAATTTATACATATGCACGTTCACAGATCGTGATATAGCTTTTAGTATCACAGACTGGGTTACGAAATGTTATGTGTGTGATGATAGTGGACAAAGCATCATCGGGTGGGATATTTTTGTCAGTGTATTATTAGGAAGAGTATCACCGTCTGCTTTCACTGTTGGCCATCAAGAGTGGTGTGACAGCATAATTAAACGCATAGAACAAGCACGGCCGAGTCGCGTGCACGCTGGCCGTCGCCTCACACAAAAGAACGGTCGTGACCCCTGGTGAACTGCCGGATGTATCGAAAGTGCCCCACACTTGCGATTGTCCGCGCGCCTCCGCGGCCGCTGCGCCGGTCATCACGTCTTACCGGCTACATTGTGATTCAGCACTTACATTACAACTTTATGACAATGTTTAAATTCACTATGCTTACTTTTACTTTCGTTAGGTCACGACTCAAATAAAGTTACGTCGTATTTGGTTTTGTTTCTTTTAACAATAATAAGAAACAATTTTCGAGCTCTCAAGAGTCTTTTTATCAATAAAAAACTGGTTATTCGTCCTTCCTTACCTGTTTCAACGCAGCGGTGATAAAATTATATGCACTAGGTATAGCAAATTCAAACATTAATAACTCTTTTCCATGTTTGGGCACATCGGCCATAACGTTATTTTATTGGGTGTAATACAGTTTTATGATTGTTTCAGTGATCTAGGTGTTTGTGTACTCACGGCGCGGCGTAGTGGCGCATCAGTGTGTAGTGTGCAGCGTCAGGTACGCGGTGCCGGTGGTTCGGTGCGACGCAGTGGGCGAGGTTAAGCGATTGCTTAGATCCGCGTTCACCTCTCATTGTGTAACCGCAGAGCGCGGGGAGGGGCGCGTGGGAACCGCCGAAAGCTCGCTAACGCTATGCGCAGCTTCCGCCGCTACGGCCGCATTTACCTAACGATGCATCTAGCACGCCACTGCCGCGCCGCTGCTGCCTTATAGCATCGCGGCTACGCACTTCTCTACAAATTGATCTACTCGTTATCTTTAGTGACAGGAAATTATCACGTCGAAGCGGCAAACGTTGACACTTCAGTCAGAATCACGTCTAGCTCGTAATTGATACTGGCCATGCAGGTAGCTTTCTACTGTTTGTATTAGGCGAGTGAATTGGATGTTCATTTTGCATTGATACGATTAGTGGACACACGCTTCATATTGTGAAATGGTTTCATATAAGAAGCGGTTCAGAGCGGTGGAATAATTTATAGGAGTAGTTATTCCCAGTGTTCGCTCGTCGACAGCTGAATAGAGCAATGGTGGCGGGCCGTTAGTGCTGGCGGGGTGTGGCAGGGTGCGGGGCGGGGTGGCGGGGGGGAGTACAGCCGAGGGCGGAGCACCTGAGCGCGCCCTGACCTGCGACCCGCGGTGAAAGGCGCCCGCGCGCCACGGCCTGTGCCGCGCCGAGCCAGACGACACACCATCTCGCTGTTCGCGCTCACTGACCGTATTCTACTAACTAAACAATGCCCTTAAATAATATCATCTATTCATTATTTGCCTCAATAAGTTAAGTCTAACTCCGGACTGATTAAGAGAGAAGATTACTTGTAGTAATTTGACAATAGGACCATGTAAACAGGTAGTATAAAAGAGATATTTGTATTCTTTCTGTAATGGTTTGGTGTCAAGTTGTTGCGAATTTTCAAGTCAAACATATAACGTATTTAATCTTAATTTACGGAAAAAGAAAGAGGAAAACTTACACCAACGGATGTAAGTACTTATTTCCGGCTTGCAATGCAAGGACGTGAACTCAATTAATACTTTCAACATTAACTGTAAGAAGCCGGAAGGAAAAATATATTGTGAACTGTCTATCTGGAAAGAAATAATTTTCCTTCTAATATGTATTCTACTCGCTGTATAGTGAATCATCCATATTAAATACATAAATTGTAGATGCGAGTATTATAAATGCTAAAAGTGTCTTGGGATCACCTATGATCACGTTTAAGAAGCGCAG
This sequence comes from Watsonalla binaria, assembly GCA_929442735.1. NCBI lineage: Eukaryota > Metazoa > Arthropoda > Insecta > Lepidoptera > Drepanidae > Watsonalla > Watsonalla binaria. Next base: position 8,058,314 of record OV838919.1, on the reverse strand, counting down.
CGTATTAAGAACTTCTTATCTTTGAAGATAAATTTTATTCAAAGCTCAGAAAATCTTATTAATATAATAATAATAACGCTCCGCTTTAACCGATGATGGTAGGCCCCCCTTAAGTTGTCAGATCACAGACATTACAGATGAGGTGATATAAGGATGAGCTAGACTTTTTTTTATACGCAATCATTTTGCCATCCTAGTGACATCGTGTGGGTAAATTATCAAATAATGATTAGTACTATTATATGTCTTTGGTTCCTAAGAATGTCATTAATTAATTTCAGTTTTTGCAAAATAGACGGTTGACAGTAACAGTCATCTAATGAAGTTGGACAGTTAATAATACACACTTATCTCTTTGACAGCCTATTATAATGTGCCCAAATATATGAAGGTATCTCGTATGAGTGATGATGTTACATAAATATGAACATATTAATTTGCGGTACGTACCCACGGTGTACGATATGTAATGATGCAACTTTCACGTACACTACATGTAGGTAAAATGAATCGCAAGGCGCCGGTTACACGGTAATGAAGATTGATGCTAAGAGAAGTGCTCAGCGATTAGCGCTTGGGTAACGTCATTTGTCATGCCTGTATAAATAGCACTATTGTTATGTATACGCACGCTAAACTACAATAATAATACCGCACATTATTAAAAAAAAATGTATGTTATTTTCATCTATATTAATATAATAAAGCTGAAGAGTTTGTTTGTTCATTTGTTTGGTAGTGCGATTTGAAAAAATATTTTAGTTTTAGATTTTATTAAGAATTATCACGCCAAGAATAATCGCAGGTTAAAGTTAGCGTTAGCCCAAAGTAACTATTCCACACGGACCATAATTTACTACAATTCTCTCGATCTTCTACGATTTCAACACGTCTATAAACATTGATATTCAGTTATTATGTATAGTTAATTTTTAACGTTTAATTTTAAAACCTTTAAGTGACTTTATATAAAACATGTTGGATACATACATTTCATTAAATATAGGGATTAAATGTAATAACTTTACAAAGCTGTAGACAGAGTGGAAGGCATGCTAAATACTGGAGTTCATTAAATATAAATTAATTAGATGTTAATCGTAGCTAATTAATGTAAAGCTTTAATTGGTATTCTCCTTAAGTGCGTATTAATTATCTCGTATAGAAGCAGTGAGTACATGCGCACCTTGCGTGTTACTGCGACCTATGACACAGATTTCCCGGAAAGTATTAGCTTAGGCGCTCCTTCAAAACGCAAATACAGCTCGTTATTTCGAAAGCCTATTTTACACAGAGCACACAAGCCTAGAGGCGATCTGTACACGCATTTCAATTGGACGAGTGTCTAACAATCATGTCATTACAATTATGTGTGTTTTGTGTCGACCATTGTTTAATGTCTGCATGTTTGTTTATATATCTCAAAATCGTTTTACTATTTTCAACACTTTAATGAAAACCGGTGCAAAAAATTCAGGATTGAATATTTCTGAAACGAAATACTACCTAATTTTCAATGTGAGAAGTACTCTAATATTATCAACAGGTCATTAAATACCATTTCAGGATGTAACTTTAGAAGCAAAGCGTGTTTTGTATTAAACGAATAAAATCGACATAATATTAGAATACCGGTGAGATCGAACGTGATGTGATAAGTGGTCATAATAAAATGCATGAAATATAAATGATCGCAAATATACCCACTCACTTCCTGTAATGCAAAGATTGCATACAGAGATGACCGCTTGCTCAAGCGCTGATTGCATTTTTTACGCAAAATCGTAATATTACGTGCTATGATTTATATTTTGCTGAAATTAAGAGTTGTTTTTATAGTACTTTTTGCAAAACTATCTAAGGTAAAGTCACCAGTCATGGACAGTATAAGCCAATTTTGTTCATATTTGCTCTGTCATTTCTTTATTTTTCAACATACATTCTTAAGGATTTGGAGGTAAATTAAAAGCTCTTTTCTTAATAAGAATTTAACATTTAATTTTAGTGTAGGACTTAGTACAATGAAATATTATAAATAAACATCACTCCTACTTGGACACCATTAATTGACAGTAAAAATCAAGTGTTGTGTTTTAGGGCTAAAATGATAATTTATAGTATGGGTTTTATTATAAAATTGATGCATTTCTATTGATAAATCATTAAACAATATTAATTTCAACAACGACGATACACCAGGCACAAAATAAGATGATAAGTGTACCTACGATTACGATTCCCGACACCAAACGACACCGCGAAACTAACAACCCGTCAGTTGTCAAAAACAGTTGTTATGATAGCTATAATACTGGCACAACTGTACGGTATTGATATTTGGAAAAAAATACTGCGCATTTACCTAATTTTCGAGAAAAAAACAAAAAATGTCCATGATTGGTCCACGTCCAACATATGTGGCTTTACCTTATGAAAGCACAGATAAATAAAATGTTATATTTCTTAGTGATGGTGTAGCTATACATGTTATCTAATGGTAGTATAAATCAAGTTGTAGGTACCAATAATTTACAAATTATCATAAATAAACATACATTAATTCCTACCTACAAGGGAGGTGTTACAGCACTTTTCACTATTTTAAATTATGTTTAGATCTTCAACGTGACGAGCATGAGTCTATCGCAGACACTCAGGCACTGTATATAGGTCCTTGAATATCTTGTCTGACGTAGGCGGGGTTTTTGCAATGCTTTCATTCGCCGTAAAGCTCGTAGTGTGACAAACACTACATTCAAAAACTGACTATTATATATAGTTCAAATTTATATTGCGACTACTCAAACCGCACATAAACCAGGGCACAATATAAACGAATGTGTAGTAAAAGATAAAGTGTATAAGGTAATACCGTAATAACAAATCACCATATAATTGAGAAATACCTTATTTCCCATTATACCAAAATGAATGACTTACCTTTCAATCAGATTCGCCTTGTGGTCATATAATTGTGTCCAGTCATGCATCGAATACTGAACTCCGTCAGGAGTGACATGATTTCTCTTGCGGCATGTAATTATTACTTTAGATTAAGTATTAATATGCCTTCAAAATACGTATGCTATTGTTTTAAATGAAACGAGTGGATTTTATAATACTTCTGACAATATGTGGACTCTGGAGCTAAGTATTCTTTTTCTAGAATTGGACGACTATATTACACGACATTTTTATTACTAACTTCTGAGCTTTGATGTTTCACTTTAGTACCGTAAAATTAAACGACAGAGAGAAAGCACTTAAACGATCATAGTTGGCCCCCAGGAATTGTTAATACTTATTAGCCTAAAATAGGCTTGTAAATGTCATGTAAAACACGTAATACATAATTTTATTTTAATTTGCTCATCCTATATTTTTAACGTTAAAACATAGCTTCTATTTAATAATCTGTTTATTATGTATCGCAGCATAGACGTTTGGTTTGTTTTCACTTATTTTATTCTGGGTCATTTCTTATCTGTAGATTATTATTACTGTTGCTGAAATACAAATTAGTATTCTGTGTAGCAATATGTATGCATCCCACATCAAATCAGTTATCATACAGAGTGGAATTCACACTGAATAATGATTAGTTACTTACAGCAAAGTGAATGCATATCCATAATGCACTATAAAAGGAATAAAATAGGACAATTGGTGTATTCTAAATTAAATATTTAAATAAATAATAGTTTAAAAAAACTAAAAAAACACGCTTTCATAAAAAATCCAACTAAAAATCAGAAAATAAAATTTAATAAATTTGGATTAAGAATATTGTAAATTAGAAATGAATGTACATTTTTGTAAAAAAGTGTGGGGTGTATTCAAAGCGCTTTTTAAGATATTATATTATCAAAGTGATGATTCTTCTACTCATTATCTGTCAATAAAATGTTCATAATTATTAACACTATGCACATCATACATAGTGACTTAATTGTCGTTCGTCTCAGGCTCACTTTGCACGATGTTTAGCTTCTCCATTTGCTCGAAGTACGTGCCTGCACCACTGCGCTTAAGATTCTATTCTATTCTGGAATAACTTTAATGGTTTAGTTATAGCTATCACAGTGCAAACTCCGAGCCTATTTCGAACAGTAGAATAGACCACCAATTAACAGCCTAAGTAGTTTCCGGTACAATCATTGTACCATTTCCTCGCGACAATGGTGACTTTCATCCGCACCTTCCATTAATGAGCAAGCACGCCTCGTTCAATAGATTGTATCACATATCAAGCAACTAATGGCCGATTATGTAGTATGAACTTTTTCTATGGTCATTTTTACAAATGAACGAGCTCTTATGACCTCAGGCGGTTCCCAGCCGAAATCGACACCTCCGTGGCACTCGCTGGCGGCTCACTGACGGCTCAAATTAACTTTAAGCTTTTCAATTCTGCCAAATGATGTTGCTTTTCTTTAAATAATACGATGCACGATATTGTAATACTCAACGTTATGTATGCGGTTACGGACATGATCAGCACTCACTTAATTAAATGATTGTTTTTTACTGAAACATTCTTAGGCCATAAAGTATTTAGTAGCAGTGTATGCTATAGTTGTTGCCACCAGCTATGAGCGCTATCCTTTATTGCGAAGTAGTCACTTTATGAGTCTATCTGTATTTTCGCTAAGCGCTCATAACTTATGACGGCACGGAGTAGGCGGAGGCGTAGTGTAACAGCTTTTTTTTGAAGTCAGTGTGTCAAGTGTGTAACTGTGCAAAAACCGTATTCAAATGTATAAAAATGGCCATATTCAAATTCATGAAGGCTCAAATCAATTTTATAACAGATATAAATAGTTGGGTAACAAATAAAAATATTCGGTTTCACAACACGGAGCTTCGAGTGATGGTAATTTCAAAACTGTACCGAAGCCACATCCGTACGTACGTATCTATAGCTGAATCTAATTCCAAGAAGCATTCAATGTCGCCGGAATTATAGTACCTATGTTTAAATTGAATTACAATAGAGAGCGGCCCACGCAGCGCCGCGCCGCCGCCGCCGCGTGCTGGTTCCGCTCCAGCCTCGTGTTCGGCCATCAATTGTCAAAATACTCTTTGACATCAAATACTCATATAAGAACATAGTCTCTTAGGGCAAAGGAGAGAGTGATTTTCCGCAATTTTATTATAAATAAATGCGGAGTGCCCGAGTGGAAGGCCTTCGTTTAGTCACGAGCGTGTGTCCTCTGTTTTCCGTTCTTTGTTTTATATCCATCATTACACAGAATACTTCATGCAAGTAGGCTAAAGCTTAGTCATAAATATTATTATAAAAAGGACTTTCCGCTACATATGTTACTTGCTTAATTTGAGCTAAGTACATCATTAATTTAAGAATTATATCATATATTAAACGCTACGCGCTATGGTTGACTAGCTTCACGAGTTCCTGTCTCATGTTTATTCAATATAAGCAAAATAATATTTCATAACATTTTTGTTATTCGAGAAATTACTTTATAAATTAATTAATAAGCAAAAATTACCATAGGACTTTAATTTGATTTAAAAAACTGTAAGCATTTGGTAACTAAGCATTATTGTAGTGCCACGATACCTAACTTATAATGAGCTCCACCCGACAAACAACTGTCTCGTTATTTCCAGGAAATAATCTTACTATACGTCGCTTTAAACCGTCTTAAAAGCAAAAGCCTCGCATTTAAAAAATTGTGATGCAATTATTTTAAACGCTGACATTGAAAAAGACAAGTTAAAATAATCCGAGAATTCCAAGTGCCCTTCACTCGTTGCGCTGATGCATTGTGATGGCCAGTATATTTAGACCGCATGAATTCAAGTTGGCTGCTTAAGCCCACTTCAATAGGACACCCGATAGCTAACCGATGCAGTCGGCCCACGTGCTGTTGTGAATATTAATAACTGTTTATCTAACGAGGGTCCAAACATTTGCGTCACTTTAATAATTGTTTGAAAAGCTGTACTCTGTTTCTATGCAAATTAAACAGGATATACTGGTATGGAGCGGATTCAATGTTAATGTATTGATCAATAAGCTTAGTTCTGTCTGCGTATCACATTAGAAGATACTTAAAGCTGAAATTATGGTTCCAGTCATAGTCATTTAAGTATTAAATTTATTTGTTTTTTTTTGTTTAGTTGAAAAGCAGCCTTTCAACTACATTATATTTTATTTGATTATGAATTGAAACGATTATTTTATTCCGACGATATAAGTAAGAAGACCGACCTTATTTGTAGTATTTATTAAAATGTGTAATCTAAGATCGTCATTAGTTTAAATTGATACATACATACATAAACTCCGGCCTGTATTCCCCGAAGGGGTAGGCAGAGGTGTTGTACTTACAACACCCACTTTTCACCAAAGTTGATTATGTGCCAACGTGACAGATGGTGAGTCTATCGCCGTCTCAGGCACTATATTTAAATTGCTATAAATAGCACAACATATTCTCCAAATTAAGAAACCAAGCTGAAAAGAAGAAACAAATGCAAAACGATATAAAAGCCTAATGCACTTCGAACCAATTAAACTCTTCTATGATGTGTGTGCATTGTAATGTCAAGCCAGGTGCACATTGCGAGCAGATATGTTGCGAACTGAACAAAGTTTATTTCCAATAACGACCTACCTTCGCATGTTCAGTAACCTTAGTACAGCAAATCATAAATGCTTTCGTTATATTCAAAGTATTCGCTGGACCTTTCAACACGACGTGCTGACATTATACAAATCATCCTTCCAGAGAGAACGAAGTAATATTTTACTTCTAGACGCACACACCTCAAGGTGTGCTATGACTAATCATAGTGTATCTACCTAGTGCATTAGAACTTCATGTACCTTCGAAGTAGAGCTGACAAGTTGACATTATAATATCAAACAAGTCAAAGCTGCATTAGAAACAATTAGGTAGTGAAAGTATCAATGTCTGCGAACGATTTCAGCCGGTCTAACAGGATGCAGTTCCCAGGCACACCAGACAAACAAAAACCGAAATCGAATTAGGATTAGTCTTAAACCGTTAAGTCAATCTAGATGTTACTGCTTGACTGACCACTGTAGATAGGTACCGTTTATTAAATGCCAGATTCCCAGTGACTAAGTTTGGCAATATACACATATAGAATGTATTTAATAGGATCTTGTTTGTTATTTTATTTTAAACATCCTACGCCCCGCGGTTTCACCCGCGTAGGCTTAATTTCATGAGGGCCCGCGGTACCCTAAAGTTTAAAAAAAATAGCCTATAAACTCCCGATAGAATCGGTTACCCAGAACAAACAGACAGACAGACAGACAGATAAACAGACAAAGAAAACATTTTTTTTGTGATTACTGTATATGCTTTCATATTTGGTGAAAAGCTGTTAATTTGAAATTACAGACACTGCAATTTTATTTATCTGTATAGATATCAATATATATAAAAGAAAGTCGTATTAGTTACACTATTTATAACTCAACAACGGCTGAACCGATTTGGCTGAAAATTGGTGGGGACCAATTGAGGCTAAGAACCAGGAGAAGGACATAGGATACTATATCCCGAACTATACAAACAGATAAATAAAAATGAAGTGTCTGTTTGTAATTTAAAATTAACAGCTTTTCACGTAATGCATATGAAACTATATAATGTAAGTACATAAATAAACAAATTCTTAACATTTTCTCTTTCCGTCTGTTTGTTCCGCTAAACTCTCAAACGTCTGGAACGATTTCTATGAGACTTTCACTGACAGGTAGTTGATGTTAAAAGGAGTAACTTAGGATACTTTATTAAGTTAGGGCTCCGTGAAAAAATCCACTCATAAAATTAAGCCTACGCGGGTGAAACCGCAGAGCACAGCTAGTGTATTATAAATATCTTAGATAAATAAATTGTTCATAATTGTCCGATAATACAAAGATAGGAATGTTTTATAAAAAATGGACATAGTTTGATGACTTACCGCGACTGGCTGCACTTACACACACCTGCCTGTGTACGGGTTAATTTAAAGAAAAATACTTCAGTTACGGTCCCACTACAACGATGTCGTCTTTATTAAACATCCGCAGACATAAAACGTAGTTAAGGAACCACCGGCTGAATAGTTCTGTGCAATTCCAAAATATTTACTTTGTAAAATATCAACTGTCTAAAAAGCTATGCACGTTTTACAAGATTATCTTAAATAATATTTTTCACTATAAACAATTATTTTGTCTCATTTAACTAGCTGTAGATTTAGTTTCTTGGGTATATTTAAATCTTTATTTATGGCTATATTTTGTAAAACCCTATAAAAAAAAGTGAATAAGTTACTACACCTAAGTTACTCGTTGTGACATGAGCTATCTGCCAGTGAAAATCCCGTTAAAACCGTCTAGCCGTTTCAAAGATTAGCGGAAACTAACAGACAGACAGACAGACAGAGAAAAATATTTCTTTTTTATGTTCTAGTACCGTATATACTTTCCTATGTATTTATTAAAAATAGCCTAAGTTACTTCTTGTAACATACATTGCCCGGTTAAGCAGAAATAACTCCCGGAGTTCAAACTGCAATCTACATAAAAAAAATCTTGTAACATTTGTCTGTGAAAGTACCGCTAAAAAGTATTTTTTGTGTATACCGTATATACCTACATATGCATTTAGTGAAAAACTGTTTAAAATAAACTTTGGAATTATAAACAGGCACTCCAATTTTATTAAAGTATAATGTTTTATGTAGGATACTCATTCCGGGGTTGAAGTACGTTTAATTACAATACAGGTTAAGTTATAGGCATTTGCGCTGCTTATACATTTCAAGTGATCCAATCACGACTATTTTGCACGCTTTTGTCTTGGAGAAACACAAAATATCCCTAACCAGTTCAATGTTTACCATAAAATATACATTTAGACATCAGTGCTTTCGTTAATTATTCTGTTCCTTTATATTTTATCATTTAATGCATATTTTATTCAACAATCACAATATATAAACTATATACATAATATACCATCTACAACAAATCAGTTGCGCTTATATTTCTATCATTTTAGTTGATTCAATACGAGTAAAGAAATAAAAATCTAACCAATATACGATGGGTACATACCCTATCAATGTGTACTAAGGTTAAATCGATCGATACTCTCTATGTTATCAAAACTATAGGTACGACATTATTTTTTGGATGTAAAATTTTGCAACTTATTCCTAGGACAGTATATAATTACGATTCACCTTCACGAGTTCATCTCCGTCATCTACTTGTGATCTTACTGTTACGTACATACATATGCTCACGCCTGTATTCCCCGAAGGGGTAGGCAGAGGTGTTGTAATAACAACACCCACTTTTCACCGAATATTAATCATATTTTCCAACGTGACAGATGGTGAGTCTATCTCCGTCTCAGGCACTACACACGTCTTTGAATTACTTCTCAGACATAAGCAAGTTTCTTCACGATGTTTTCCATCACCGTAAAGCACGCGGTGAGAAATCACTACACATACGTTTTTTAGACAAACTCACCCTACAGGCCCAAGCCTAACCTAACCGCAAGGCCACCACGGCTCTCAAGTAAAATTAAAGTAAGATTTTACTGTTATTTAGATCTTTTATTACCAACCCCGTAATGCTAACCAAAATCATTACATATCATTGATTTAAGATTAAAATGCGTTATCCTCGTTATATCGTTTAAAGCTTTTATATTTTTTATTTAAATAATTACATTAACACCTCTTAATTTATACCTACGACATGTTAACTGCAATAAAATTAAATAAGATTTTATGAAGAGTGCCTTCGGAATTGCATCGATAAGATCCACAGACCCTACATGTATACATTGAAAGCCTGCCACCTGCACAATGGCATAATCTGAATATTATATTCTCTCCATAAAATTGCTTGAAACAAAAAATAGGGCCGAGATGGCCGTGGGGTTTTGAGTTCGAATCCCAGCGGTTTGCACCAAAAATACTTAAATGCAGTAATTTCACCCACGTGGTTTTCGGTGAAGGAAAACATCGTGAGGAAACCCTGTATATGTCTGAGAAGTAATGCAAAGATGCATAGTGCCTGAGACGGCGATGAATTCATCCTCTGTCACGTTGGCACTTAATCATATTCAGTGAATCGTGTGTGTTGTTGTTAAAACACTTCAGCTTGCCCCATCCATGGCATTGGGACTGGGATGGTGTGAACATATTATTTTTTCAATTATTTTATAAATTATTTAGTAATAAAAATTTAATTCCACTTTTGTCATAACGAGCTAAAATTACAACAATGTTATCGGGCGTGCAAGCGGCAGTCACTCGTAATTGTTCATATAAGGAGGGATAGGGTCGAGTGGGTCACCGACATTCGGTTTAGTGGGTAAGGTTCGTGTAATAGATGAGTGGTGCGATTGCGGGCGATAAACCATCGAGGCGGGCGCGTTCCTCGGAGGTGGCGTCTCGAAGCTCTCGAGGTGAGAAGCGTGGCAACAGGGCGTGAGATAGAGCGCCAGATACCGTCCTCAAGCCGACCGCTAGCCCAGCCGCTACACTGCACTCAATATAATATAATAAAAACAAAATGACACTTTCTAGTATTAACCATTTTCTCAAAACTGGCAGTTATCCCCAGTTATATAGTGAATTCGAATTAAATAAACTCAACATCCGTCTACTTAACAAATTAAATTTAATAACAATGATTTGTATCCGTTTTCTGAGTTGTTTTCTGTACACGTATTTTCGAATCGACACCTTATGGTAATTAAAGTTCGTCACGCGATCTTGGTACTACCAGAAAATAAAGCTTAATCGATTTACGACGTGTACAGGTTTGCACAACGAAGCGAGCCGTCATTTCTCCGTGCCCTCAGCGACACAGCATCAACCTTCGCGTTGACGTTCCATTTCGCTCGAGCTGTTTCTCTCGAGCGGTATTTTTATCACATTACACTTTAGGTTTATCGTCTCCGTGCCTTAATTTTTCGGCGACGTGGAATAATTACTGACGGCATCTCGAAACTGTTCAGGCGGCAAGGCTGCGATGACAGCTGCGCCGCTGCCTATCTTACGTTGCAGTACTTACCTACTGGGATATAAGGCGTGGAATGTTCGCTTGTATCAAACTCGCACTCATGTCTGTATTATTTATATCTGCTACGTGCTATTACAATATGAGGAGTATTTTTTATGAACATAGACGCTTAACGTCTATACTTACTAACATAATAGTTACTATTTTTTTTGCAACTATGCTTACTGGCAGGTGCGGGGTTATTGATTGAGTTACAAAAACTATGAAAACAATTGCATTCTTTGGTGCCATCAGCATAATAGGTACCTAAGGTAAATAATAGTAAGATCTGTTACACCAAGTTTGATTGGCCCGTTATCAACCCTAATGTTTCAGATTTGGTTGGACGGCGGTTCTTCCAATTGTAAGTAATATACAATTGGAAGAACCCTACGCATCACCTTGGGAGTGAAAACACCGCGAGGGCACATTACTTCTAAAGGTAGGGTATATTTAAGTATATATATATTTTGGCAGTCCAATTCAGAGCGGTGAAATCCGTTATATCCTATCTACTTAGCAAATCATCGTTACACGTCATACTAAATGTTTTTTTAAATATAAGTTGCCTAAGTTACTCCTTGCAACATTAGCTATCCAAAGATTACCCTGAACAGACAGACAGACAGACGGAGAAACAATTTGAAATTTGTTTTTTTTTTAAGTTAGTACCGTGTATGCTTTCATATGCTTTTATTGAAAAGCTGTTATTTTGGAATTACAAATAGACATTTCAATTTTTTTTACCTGTATAGATTTTATAAAGTAGCTCTGAATTGCATTATCGTTAGCGATTACTTGGATTATTTCAAATAGAATGGCTTTAACAATTGCCCTGTAGGTTTTCAGTTCTGTCATCGACTGGTACTGTGCAAATATCTCAAGCATAGTCCATAATTACATGAACCGATATGTTATTATTGAGCACAAGCAAACAATCAATCAACCTCATGATGTTTAAGTGTACTGTACTACTTTGGGATTTTTTTACACCAACAAGAGTACGTAATTGTAGGCTTCAGTTCCATAATAACAAGCTAAGCGGCGCGCGACGAAGAGAAACGTGTGAGGACTTTGATAACCTCCAAAAAAATATTCGCAAAATGATTTCGTAGTGTGATCTGGGGTAAAAATCACGTGCAGCGATTACAAGGGGCGTGGTAATGTCATTATGGCGTCAGGTCCTCGGTGGCAGGGTAACGAGCTTGCGGTGTCTTCAAATAAAACATGTCTAACTGATTACTTGTAAAAATTGGAGTGGTAACTGTTACTACGATCGAATGAGACCATGGCGGAACGCCGCCGCTTACACATTATATTGATTTTAAATATTTTAAGGTAAAACTGATTATTTTAGTAAAGTTTAATCATTGACATATAACGGTTGATATTGAATAATACGACATGATAGTATTATCATCATTAAGAAAATTTCATTAAATATTCTATACAAATAAAACATGGGGGCTTTTAAGCTTGAACATTTCTGCCCGAAAATATGTAGTAATTTACAATGTAAGCGCAAGGAACATAGTTATAAGGTTAAGTCTTGCATCTCAAATTAAAATTTGTCGCTGTAATTAATTCTTTTTTTTTTGCATTATAATGAAAAAGCTGCTTAAACGTAAATGTCACTTATGTTGTTTAAACCAAATTGCATAGCAATGCGCGGATAATTATGGACAACACCTTGGAGCAAGAGGTCAAAAAGAAATTCACTTAAAACTGTAACACGCCCTTCGCGAGTGCCGCACCGCTACAAATTTAAAGTCGGGTCATTTTCGAAAACCAGTGTCCGAAAGTGAAACTACCCGCGCATTTATTACCGAGTAAAATATGTAGATTGCCGCCGAGATAATAATGATATGTGCTCGTGGTAATGAAATTTCCCGCCGTCAAACGGTGCCAAAGTAATTTGCGTTGCTTGTCTCTGCCAACGAGGCCCCAAGGGTCGCTTTCGAGGTTGCGCAAGACCTTAATGACACTCCAACGATTTATACTGGGGTGGGTGACATACGCTACCAGGGTGTCATATGTCACCTCCATGGTTTTATTACCACAAACAACATCGCATCACACGACTAATACTATAATTAACGCTTATCCAGTTGTAGCGTGCACAAATGACGAGCTTAGAGGGTCAACAGAAGCTGATGCCAGTATTCCCCGAAGGGGTAAGCAGAAGAGCTGTACGTATAGTACACATTTAGTTGGTTAGCACGCAGATAATTGCTAAATACGATTGTTTAAGATGCTTGAGATCGTTACACATCCTCCATGGTCAAACCCTTTTTTTAGGTGGTTAGTTTTCAAAACCTTCGGGATCTTTTATGAGTAGTCTACTGACGTACATTGCCAATTGTATTAATTTCATTGTTGCGTACAAGATTATAATCTGTAGGTACTTATCTTATTTCCCAATTCGAATAACGATCCGAAACGGTCTTTACAATTATGGAAACAGATTGGCCATTTAACAAGCAAACATTACTTGTATTGTTTCAAATTGACGCTTTGCATTCTATTTTTTTGATTCCATACTTTCGAGTGATGGAAGTCATTAACCCTGATCGTGCTTACGGACTTAATAACAACGCCTTCAATGCAAACATAATAGCGCCATAAAACAGTTTACAAATAAAGATATGTCTGCGTTTAATTAAGTAACCAACAGCTCAATTCGAATGGTAATTAATGAAATTGGTGCAGCTTTCGTGGTCCAGCCAAGTTGTTGTTAAGAGCCATAACATTACCATTTCACGGAAGAGCCACATGGCCACCCTGCGAGCTCCATGCAGGCGATCCACTCATATTTGTTAAATCATCGGAACCCTGTAATTTTGATCGATATCTTTATTGACGGCACAAATTTATTGACCATTTCTTTACAAACGCAAATTCCTGTGAATACAATATTACGACCTTAGCGCTGTCGCAAGTCGCTGCGAAAGCCGACCTTTCTGCGATGCTGTGATTATTGCTATGGTTTCGTTTTTCAATAGCCACTTTATATCTGATTGACCTACTTCACTTTGTGTGGGGAAATTGAATTTCATGGTATGCTTAATTCATAGTTAACGGAGCTAATGTTTTACAATACTCACTAACGACTTGCAGCCAAGGATAGTACGTATCAAAAATGTAAGTAATTACTCTCTATACCTATGCATTTTTATGCGTTTTTATAAAAATACCAACTGAATAAGAAACACCTAATTCTTAAGTTTAATCCAAATCATAAGAGCTGTTTTTGCGAAAATAATGTAAATATATAATATTAACTATATGTTAATAAATTAACGTATACGAGCGTTCTTACATTTACATCAAAAACGGCGAATGTGCCACCCGGGTTAGCCAAATATAACTGCATTCGAATAATTGGTCATAAAACTTACATTGCCATATGTATTTTCAAGCACAATAATAAAAAAACAACCCGAATTCATTGTATATTTTGAAGAATTTGAATTGAACACGGTTGGTACTTTTAAAGGAACTTTTAACAGATGTTTGTCTCCGAAGGCCATCTTTGTGCGGTTCGTCACGAATATGGACTTGAAGTGCATCTCATTAGAGAAACTCTTATGGAACAATGCTCCACGTTGTTGTCTATTTAAACTGCCTTATAAACGTGGATGCACGAGTACTATGTTGCTCAGAAATTTTGCAATCCAAAATCAATTGAGTCTTATCAAAAGAGCACTGTGGACTAAAAAGTATATGCTTATATTAAATTAATTAATTTAAAAAAGAATAGATTATAAAACCGCAAAAGCGTAACGGTTGAAGTTTTAAAGTGACTGCTTCAAGGTTCCAGTCAATTTTCATTATTGAAGCAGACACGAGAGACTGAAAATTATAAAATATGGGTAAAGAATAAAAAAGTTTTATAAAAATTTGTAAGTTGACTTTTAACTGTCGATTTTTGGGGAGTAAATAATTATGAAACTTAACTTTGAAATTGCTGAGCAGCAATGGCTCTGTTAAAAAGTGCAGCTACTTTGATGGTAACTGTGTATGCAATGCCTTATAATAAAACTTTGCTTGTAAGACTATCGAAGAACATGTTTAGATTGTTATGAAATTCTTGTGCGACTTTTCAGTAGTCGGGTTTAGTTTTTAAACTTAGGTAAAATTATTATTTACACCTCATCAAACTCCTACAAAATTACAAACTTTACCACTTCATTATAATTGATCTACCTAATTCTACACTGCTGTAAGTTATGTAACCGAATAAATAATAGTGTTGTTGGATCTTTCCCGTACTAAGGTGGAAAACCCTCCCACAGCTTGCCTGATGGTAAGATCTGTCTTGTATTAATAAATATCCAATATGTATAGACGCTATTATGTACTGCATAGCAAATTCATAGTGTATGGTGTATGAGGCCATCGGGCTGGCCGGCGTGGTCCGTGTCACGCGTTGTTGGCCGCGTGTTGTTCCATCGATGCGCTATCTCCACTTGTGTCCCTGTCGCGATGATTTATTCATATTTTGTTTACTTTCTCCGTTCGAGGAAGCATTGTCGTTAGTATTTGTGATGGCTATAAACGTAATTATTCGACAGATAACGTAATCATCCACGGCACTCTCACGGTTGTTAACAGAACTTTAAAACGACATCGTATATGATAATATTTTTTATTCGTCACACTGCATAGGTAATTAAGTACCAAGTTGGTAGTATCGGTGAAATATATTTAAGAATTAGTTTTTGTTAGGCTTTCTATATAGACACACACATACAATAATAATTATAGTTCAGTCACAAATGTATCGCAGAAGTTTTGAGCGAGCAGAGACCGGAAAAACAAGAGCGCCTTGCATAAATAATACAACCCGTCAAATGAGTGTTGATCCGTAGCACCTATCACATGTTATATATTTCAATGCCAATTGTTATTATAATGAATATTAAATTTAAAGCACGTTTATACCCACCACCTTACAGCTCTGGCAAAAAATTGTTATTTCTTTATTTATACTGACGCGTAGGTGCATTGAGTGAGACAAATAAAGAAACGAAAAGTGATATGGTGCGAGGTCGCTTTTGTGTCGACTTCACTGGCCATAATGCACCGTAAAGTGGTCCTACCTCTGCTCTATTCTGTAACGGAGTATCCGTAATTACATCTGGTATTTATTGCTCATTTCAGCGCTTCGATTATCCAATTACCTATATTATTACGGTTACGTAAATTCGTTTAAATTTCCACGTCATTGTGTTAATCATTCAATAAAATATTCGCGATCGCAGTATAAAGCATTTCAAAATCAAAATCATAACGAAGTTACGTTTATGACTAAAGTTCGTGTACATTAATCTTAATGTATTAATTAAAAGTAAAAATTTTCATTGTAGGTGACTGTGATATAATGTAGTAGACACGTGCATTACTGAATTTGTTTCGATCAATAAATACTTTGCTATGACTCAACGTATGTAATGATGTAATGTCGACATGTAAAAACACGTTGATTAAGTTAAATGTTAAGAATGAAGTATGACAGACAATTAAAGCGACTATGGGCAGCCAACTAGGTAGGCACATAGCAATAATAAATCACATTGTCTTGGAAATTACCCTTGGAGCGCCGCAAGCGATGAAATTGATTACTGAAAATAAAATGCAGAATCATGGTCCAGTTACTTGCACACCAAAGTCACCAACATAGTGAAAATACAATTGTTATTTTATATAAACATTCAAATCAGGCAAGACTTTCAATGTTCTAAAATAAATGGAGTAATAAATAATGCTAATAAATATGTATTAGTTGGCATTGATGTCATTACAGAAAAATGCAAATGCTTATAGAGGAGACCGAAAATAGCAATTTCGCAATGGCGACGTACCTTCTTGCTGCTCTGTTAAAGTCACTCGGCTTATGGGTGTAATAGGTCCAAATACATAATATCATCTTTGCGCAATGACTCAAGAACGGTACATCGTTAATTAGGATAATGAGAGATAAATGTCTCATGACCTGCAATTATTATGACTCTTTATTAAATACGTTCATGGAATTTTTTTCGAGCGATGCAATTGTATGGATCAAAAATGTCAGTTGAATTATGAAAGCGATCGATAATGAAAATGTTGGTACACATGCGGGCCAGTAGAAAGTGTCTCGACCTGCGTGAGCTTTCGTTAATTTGGCAACTCGGCGCAGGTCACTTGAACCTCGGGTCACATAAATATGTCGGCACCCCGCCCCAGTCACCACTTTGTTTGTTAATATACTGCCAATTATAATCAAAGTAGGTATCTCCGTATAAGTACCTACACACTACCGCCTCACTGGCGACCATTTCAATATTTATCACATCAACCAGATCTCCTCGTTTCTGTTCCTGCAGCCGTATATACACTCAATCAACCATCAGTTTAATTCGGAGTCTCATTATCACTCGACGTAACCACTATAAGGAACCTTAATCATTATTTACTGTTTAATTAATTATATCTATAGTTATAGATTAGAAATTATTTTATTATAACTTTTGTAGCCAAGTGACTCGGTCGTTCATTGTAGGTACCTGTGTTTGTAAGTATTTATCTATTAAGAAATTTTATAATGTTGCATGTTTTCGAGATTATTCAACGGCTGAGTCAACAACGCTGATTAAATTTACGGTTAGATGGCTGATATAAAATATAGTAAGTGATTGCAAAACATTGGTATTGTAGAGCCCAAATACAGTTCCCACGGTGCGCGCGGCCGTGGCGCGGCGCGGGCGCTGGCGGGCCGCTGTCGTCCATCAACATCATTATCTATTAAAAATATCACGTCATATTGTTCGCTATTTCGTATAAACTTACTTTTCTCCCTTGACATCGGTATCGGGGAATTATCTTGAACATCCATAAATCATTATAATAATTATTATGAAACGCTCGTCTCTCACTTATGCCTAACCTACGTAATTAACAAAACATTATTATAAGCAAATGAGACGGCTATTCTAATACATTAACAGGTTCATACTAGAGTTTTTTAAACAATTATTAATAATTGCTACCTAACAATGGCAGCAGGTTTTTTTATTTATTTGAATAACATTACGATTTGTATTAACAAGTATTTTTTATAAATTTAAAACTTTATAGTTAATAGCAAACAAGTTTACTATTTCTGTAACAACCTTAGCACTTATAAAGTAGTAGTTAACACTGTCAGGGTTATTCAACAATCAACAAGTGTGCAAAATAACATTATTTTAATATTTGAATTGAGGTCGATATTATTATGATTGCCAATTATAATTAATCAAAATATATTTTTGTATTTAATATGTCTCAATATTTTTTATTTTGGTGCTGTGTTATATGATGTTTGACGACGATTTGTATCAAATATGACACGCGGGCGTGTTCTGTATATCGAAGTGACGAAATATCGAGGTGAGGCAGCCAGGCATGGAGGCGAACTATAATTGCTGGCTGCTCCTGCCTCGTCCTAGAAAGCTTACCGCGCAGCTTCGTTACGGCCCTTAAGACTGATTTATGTCTGCAATAAATATTTTTTGAAAGTTCGAGTGCGATAATAACTCCATTAATTTTGATTAATGACAATTTCTTAAAAGTGATTTTTTGATTCTTGGTGTTGCAGTTCGACTGACCTGTCTTGCCGAGATGGCAGTCAACCTTCCACATTTTAATTAACTATGTATGCTTTGAGCGATGGTTCTTATTCTGATTGCAAATTAATTACTTGCTGACGTTTATAACGACAATTTATCATCTCCGAATCCATTTTGAAAAAATACATACTTATAGGTACTTATATGATGAATTTACACAATTTTATTATGAATAATATAAAGATTGCAAGCTGTAAAGTATTTGTCGGAAACATGTTTGTAAATATATTCGCGATGGTGGTTATCGCGAGCAGCCGCTTCGGGCGGCGACACATTCAGCGCATTTGCAATGCGAGATATTCTGCATTACCATAAACAGTACAAGGCGGAGGGCACGCCGTCTATCGCACTACGACATATAAATTATTCAAAATAAAGTATCGCTTAACCCCTGACCGCGCCGCGAGCCGCACGCGGCAGTGGCGCGTCGCGGCTCCCGCGCCGGTCGTCGCCCGTCCCACGACTGTCACGTTTGTCTTGTGCTGACACTCACATAGCATATCATAGCCACACGCCACCCTACCATAATTGAGAACTACCCTACAATCTACGGCAAAGTATACCAATAATGCCTGTGGCCGCAACATGGGTGTCGTATGTCTGTGCTGTGGCAACTTACTATAATTTTATTTTATTTTTTATCTTTGTTAACATTACTTTTATCTAACTTTTCTTACCGTGTGAGATATAAAAAAAGTCTTTATTTTTCTTTATACTCAGGAACCCTAAAAACTAACCCAAAGTTTGTATACTTCGTGACTGGACAGCCCTGGTTGATAATGACTGAATATTAATTATTATTATATTTTAAAAAGAGTGATCTATATATATATTAGAATGGCCTGATACAGTATTATATGCGAACACGTGTTGCCTAATTAAATGTAATTTGTATGCTAGAATGTGGCTTCCCATGTTTCATTGTCACTTAATAATAAATCGCTTTAGGGTCTTAAAATAAACTGTTATGATGATCAAGCTTTGCAACGCGGCTTCACCCACGCCATAACAAACAGAGAAACAAAATATTATTTTTTATCCATTTATTGAAAATCTGTTAATTTGCAATAAAAAACAAACATTTAAATTTTATTTATTTGTGTATGATATTATTATGTGTGATATTATATTTTTATAATAATCATGGAAATTATTTTGATGAGCTGAATGGTCGTGGTGTCCTTGTCAGCACCTAATTGTCTATAAAGGAAGTATGCGCTAAATATCGCTCAAGTGATAGATGACTAGTTTACTCTAACACCCAGCCTTTTATATTTCTATCAGGTTTATTTACATAAGATAAATTAATTATAGCCAAAATTTTAAGGATATATAACATCCTACTCCATTAAATCCACGTGCTTGAAAATTATACACTTAAATAATATTAGGTTGAAGAAACATATTTGGGAAAATTTATGTATATCCCTGGCATATTACGGGTTATTTTTGTCATAACTTATAGTCATCCAATTAAAGGCCATCAAAACAAGTGTTGAGTAACGCATTACCTATTAGATTACAGTCATTAACTTTAATTCAACTTAAAAATGAAACAACTCGACAAAGTTAATCGAGAGGCATCTGTAATATGAGCGGCTTATGATAATACGCGGGGCGAGGAAGAGTGGGGGGAGGAGGGCATGTGTCCTGCACCCGGCAGGAACCGCAGGACGCTGTTTACTTAACAGCTTTCGCAAAACTGCCCATTACGGATAACTGTACTAAATAATTACTGCAATGTGGCTTTCTATTTCTATGCGCGCGTGCGCTCCACCTGCCGTTGATCACTGTAATTATTTACTATGCATGAATGCGGCGCGCGGCGGCTGTCTAGGACGACTCGGACAAAGAACGGTCACTCCTGCAACGGGTTGACCGGACTGGTTCCGACTGCTTCATGGGTGTGCTGCGTATACCAATATTATAAAACATGCTCATTTATTCACATTCGCACACAATGACTCCTAGGCAAGGTCGTTGTGACTCAACTATTGGACACTTTTATAGGTACTCATTTTAACAAAAATGTGTGACTTTACTATTCAAGGACAATATTGCTCGCGTATATAATAATAACAGTTTGTACAGATAAATAAAATTAAAAATGTCTGTTTGTTATACCAAATGAACAGCTTTTTACTAAATGCATATGAAAGTGTATATATACACGGTACTTAGATATATTAAAATAGTAATGTATACAAATCTCTGTGTGTCTGTCTGTTTGTTCCATCTAACCTCAGAAATTGCTGGACCGATTTCTCGACGTCTCTTAACTTCTCACTGACAGATCTTAAATAATCTTACTTCAGCTACGTATTTTTTTAATAAGTGTTCGTCTAAATCAGGTTTACATGGGTGAAACTGCGGGGCATAGCTAGTGGATGCAAAATAATCGTGTTTAATATTCAAGTTGATTTTGCTTACAAAAGACATCAACGCAGTCCACGAGCTTACGTCTGCCGCATACAACTAAATTAGTATACTCTATTATTTAATTTAACTATTCGCTATACAATTGTATATTTGTTAGAACTGTACTTATGACCGTATCTACTACTTATGCAGGCGTTATGCTCTTATCTTAAGACTAATAATCAAACTTTACTATCTTCCTAGAAATCTAAAAAAAAGAAGGCCAATATAATATTTTATAGTCACTAAATGATAAGATTGATGTTAGTGCGTAATATAATTGTAAAAATACATATTTGCCTTGTGGCCTCGTCTCCTGGCCTTGTCAAATAAAGTCATGATGCTTGAGAGCCGCTGATGTTAGACCTTGAATCATCGATGACTATCAGGATGTTTTGCATTGCTTTGTGTATTCGTTATAAATGGTCTGAATGAACTAAAATAAATGCATATCTTATTATAACAGTAATAAATCTGAAATACCTAATTAAAGTGCCGGAACATCGGGTACCTATGTCGTTAGAAAATGAAGCTCCGTTATAAATTAGTCTCAAAATATACGTCCAAAGTATTTTAATATAACGTTACATTAAATGTAAAACCTTAACCCTCGTATCAATCACCAAAAAAACGAATTTGTATGACCTATTTGAGAGCCGTAGTGGACTTGAGGTTTGAGCAGTCGCCTGCTACGCAAGCGACGCAAGTTCGAATCCCAGCGGGGCCTGTACCAATGAGTTTTTCTAAAAAAACTTATGTACAGTGATTTCACACCACGTGCATTACGGTGAAGGAAAACATCGTGAGGAAACCTGCATATTTCCGAGAAGTAATTTAATGACGTATGTAAAGTGTCTGAGACGGCGATGAACTCACCATCTATCACGTTGGCACTTAATCATCTTCGGTGAAAAGTGGGTGCTGTGATTACAACACCTCTGCCTACCCCTTCGGGAATACAGGCGTGAGCATATGTTGTATGACCTAAAAGTACCAAGATAGCCTGAGTTGCACTAAACACAGATACAATCCTGGGGATCAATAATAATGATCGTGTTAAGTAGAGCATATTAAGAGCTTTGGCGTTTCATTTTGATACCATACAATGCAACGTCAGACAAGTAGTTCTTAACACGCGCTGTTAAAACAATCATTTGTGGCCCGCTGATTTATATAACAGCCACGAAAAATAAATTGTAACTAGATAAAAATGTTAACAGAACAAACTGAAAATGTACAGCGACCGACAATTTTCATAAATGAAAACTCTAATAAGAATCATTTTACTTTAAACAATGCAACAGTAAACTTTCAGTGAAGAAGTCTCGCGAAAAGCTAGCATTAATGTAATAAATAATATAGGAGTTTGAAATTACACTACAATGAGATAGTTACAAGTCCACGACAGGCGCAGGCGCAGGCGTGGCGCAGACAATTGAATTGATAAGCGACTTTCTATTAGCAATCCAGCTCCGATGGCTGTTCTAAACATCGGTACAATGGAACATTCGAACGAAGACATATTGAACGTTATGCAATGTAACTTTTATATCATACACCATAGTTTTAAGGGACACGATGATGTATGACAATTTGTATTATTAAGAAGCAGTTACTTCATTTCTGACTATCATTTGGGAGATTACGCCGAGCCGCGCGGATTAGCGGATTAATGCATACTTCCGACGTTACGACCATCCTTCTCAATAATATACAGTCAGTCTCAAAAAGCTGAACAAAACTACAGTAATAAGTGAGTGTTAAATTTAGATTTAATTTGTATCAATTTTTTTTTGATTAACTTATTGTAGAACTTTATTTGATATTTTTTTCTTTCATTAGAACACTTTTATTACAATCAAATTTCTGTCAGTTTATATTGCCTTTTTTTTTTTTTTTTTTTATTTTTTTTTTTTGTTGACGAGGGGGAAACCTTCAAAAGGTCCCCGACCGCCCTGGGAGAGGCAGATCGGGGTATGTGGGATTTTTACCTCACTAAAACCCCCCCGGTGGCCATCCTCAGTGCTCAGGGGGGACTCCGGGTACTCTGATAGAACGCACCGGTGTCCCCCCACACTTTGCCGGGGCACATCCCCGGGGCAGCTGTGACGCCGCCCCTCAGTTTATATTGCCTAAGCCAAGTCAAGTATGCAGTATTGTGAAAACTTGTTTCAAAATAACACATCACAGGAATTTTCAGAAATGATAATAAATGATTAGTACAAATATTGAATTTATTTGACTGAAAACACCGAATTTAATAAATTGGCACTTAATTAGTAAACAACATAAATAAATAGGTTTCAGTATCGAATACAATGTAAGGAAGAGTCAAACTAAAGTTAATGAAATGTAAACATGTTAGATTCGACGGGCGAGCGGTGCATACAATAACGTCCAATTTAGCGCCTTGGTATTTTATTGATCTATTGTATTCACCAATATAACGGGCTCGGAATACTAAGATAGCTTTGAAAGCCTCGTACTTTGTCTGGTGTTGAAGGTACCTAGGGTAGTGATACACATGTCTACATCTGATGATGTAGACTTAACACAAGTACGTACACCTAAAAAGTGAACTTTACAGGAGAGTGAAAAAACGCTCTGCGTACGCAGAATTACTAACATTATTTTTCACCGTAGTTAATTGCTTATAGAGTATGTTTGAACGACACATGTATTTGATGTAAAATTTTATACTCTTTCTAATAGTGAAGTTATTTTTTTTCCTATTTGTGCGGCCATCGAAGTAATTACATACTGGAAATGGAAACCTTAATGTGTAGCCGAGTGTACTGCAAAAGCTTGATACTCTAAAATTAGACTGCGGCATTTAGTTTGTTTGTATATTCAGCTTTCAAAATCGAGAGTCTCAATATATTTTATGTATTTATAATAACCTAAAAGCCTTGGGGTTTAAGCAGTCGCTTGCTATGCAAGTGACGCAAGTTCGAATCCCATCGGGGCCTGTACCAATCAGTTTTTTTAATAAACTTATGTGTTTTTCACACCACGTTACGGTTAAGGAAAATATCAAGAGGAAACCTGCATATGTCTGAGAAGTAACTCAAAGACGTTTGTAATGCCTGAGACGCCGTTGAACTCTCCCTCTGTCACGTTGGCACATATTCGGTGAAATGTAGGTGTTGTTGTTACAACACCTCTGCTTACCTCATCGGGGACCCTTCTGAGATGGCGTGAGCATTTATTTTTTACATTAACCTATTAGCTTTAGAAAGTTGTGGACCGCAATATCAGTATATAGATTACACCAGTCAATAAAATACGTCAAACTCACTACTTTACAATAAAGATCTCAACGGTGAGCGATTGAAACCACAAACGGCGGCACCGCAAACCGTTTGCATCTAGTTGTAGCCTGTCTCATGTATTCAATTGTGCATCTATAAACCAAACTGGTAGGTAACAGCGACTGGGGTGTATGATGCAAGTCATTTAAGCTAATAAAAATAAAATAATATACAAAATAAACATGCGAAAATATGTAAGTCTCAATTATTTAAAATGACATATAGATAGAAAATAATGTTTTATTGTTCACATAAAAATAGAAAGTTGTACGTTTTTGTTGATTGTTTAACGACAGATGATTGACTGTTAGTTATCGTCAAAAGCCACCACGCTTTCTTATTGCGTTCACGTAACGTTGCCGTTTCGATTCAATCTTCGACGAACTATATTGTTTTGAATCTTCATTTGTAAAACCACGTAAATATTAATTACATTGTATACTTTAAACTTTGTTCCGATATTGCAACGAAGAATAAAATGGCGTTATATAGTCAAGAAATGGTATTTATGTAAAACATTGACGCTCTTTACAATAATAATTGTATTATAAACAGTTGACGCAAACACGATCTGAATTCAATACATAATTGAACACGTCGTCGACGCATCGGCCGATGCAAGGTAAACGTGTCCACCGAAAAATAAATAAATAATGATCTCCGTACACCGATTTCGTCCCACCGACAGACAGTTGATGAACAAAATAATAATGTCGAAACACTCGGTGTCGAATGAATGATGTTATTAACCATGCCAGTCTCATACATATTCAATAGGTTAGTTATTGAATAAAAAGTAAAAGTGAATCCTCATAAGTATTGAAAAGGACGTGATTGATTGATCCACTACCAGACTACCGCCTACGCTCTAGGAAGTATATGCGTTCTCGAGCAGTTTTAAGAACATTAATGCCCGTCTCATTGGATCCATTCCATAAGTGCCTCTGCGACCAAACCGTCGTTTAAATAGATGCTGTTTATAAAATTCTTCGTTTTTTAGTATGTAACTGTGTATCACAATCAGTAAGCCACTCAGTTGCAAGGTCGCCGGGTATAAAAATTCACGACGTGTTTTTGCTCTATTTTTATTCGTGAAGAAAAAGAATATCAGTACACCTATTTAGAAAAGCCGCAGCGGTCGGCCCGACCGGTCGATACAGGAAGTTGGACCGATTGGTCAACAATAAGATTTATGTGTTTTTCGAACGCTTTTATTACAACGCTTTTTTGTATAAGGCGTCCTGCTTCATTTATCGAAGTTGCTATCAGAACTAGGTTTAATTATTCATAGTATAACTTGTTTGAGTATTACATTCAGATAGTTGGGTTAATTTTAATCTCATAATCACGTACGTACAATGCCTTAATGTATTTGCTTTTTTATGATTGCGAAAATATCTGTCTTTATTTCTGTTAGGTACTTACCTAAGCAACTGGAATCCATAGAACGCCACATGTACATAAACTTATGAGTTTGACATGGATGCTTGACCGTCGCGAGCTCAATGTATAGAAGGCCATGGAACATTGTGTTATTCTGCAAGTCGCAAGACTTATGCAAAATACGAAGCGCCTTTCGATTCTTTGATATCTATAAATCGAGACGACCGATCGTGGGATAGCGCAGGTGAGCGGCCAATTTGATGTATTATCTTAGAACAACGCTCTTCAATATTATAAATATAATGTTCACTTTAATTGGGTCCTATGTAGTTATAACTTACAATCGTGGAGCCTTCTATAATAATTACGAGTCCATACATTATGGTACAAAACAAAATAATGGTTGTCATCTAACAAAATAAAACGACTTGTTAAGTGCGTCTACACTAGAGCTATTAACAAAAGCTGGAACACTGTACCCCTTGTTGCGATGATTAATAGAACAGCTCAGTACAAAAGTATTAATACAGATATTACTTTCAAAAATCCATTTGCGAAGTCATAAAAATCAGTGATAACAATCGCTAGAACGCATTAAAACGTTTACGAGTTGCTTTATGTTATGACGCTGTTTTTGTATCTCCATGTTGCATCTCTAGCCCCGGTGCTACTCAAATTAAATATAAATATATTATTTTAAACTGTTATACGCTATAACTGCTATTTATTTGCAAATAAATATGAAACATTTGTACTAATGTATTTTTTTATTGGTAAGCTCAATTTAATAAAATATCTTCCACAGAAAATACTTTGAAATGATGCAGCGTTGATTCTACGTACACAAGTAAATTTTTTGTTGCCACGTGGTTACAAGAGGTTTGTAACAGTAGGTAATTTATTGTTTACGAAATACACATTTTAAGTTCCTTTCGGGTTGAAGCTCTATATATAGCCAATCTAAGCAAAATATAATGTCACTGGTTTAGCTGTGAAAAGGTAGCAGACAACCAGAAAATCAGGGATAAATCTACATTTAAAATATTTTCACTCGTCCTACATACATACATATGAGCGCGGCTGTATTCCTCAAAGGGGTCAGCAGAGGTGTAATCATTAAAAATATTTATAAGTGAACTCTTGGGCACTTACATATCAACGCAAAGCCTGAACTGCTGTTACCAGAGACATGATATGACACTATGAAATTATTTCCTAACATTCTATCCATAAGGGTAATGAGGGTTGAAAGTTTGTATACGAATTTTACTGCTAAAGTAATACTGGGGGCCAACTTTGATCATTTAAGTATTAAGAACTTAATTTTACGGTACAAAAATTAAACGTCAAAGATCAGAAGCTCTGCTGAAACTGATGATGGTAGAACCTCTGAATGTATTACGTATTTTTATTGCACCTGACTGCACCCTACTGCACCCTACGGAAAATTATAATGCACCAATTTGGTGTCCGCGGTTGTTCTGGTCCGATCACTTATTATAAAATGGTAATTGATTAAAGACAACCTGTTTGGGATTACCCCCAAGTGTGAAGCAAAGTCATTTGATTTTTATAGTTGTATTAGATACCCTAATAGAGCGTTCAGCTATTAAATCCTTAATTATACATGAATTCATTTTGCAATTAGCTGCAATTTTAAGAGTAATATTGAATGTGTAATATTTTGAAACAACAGAAATCAACTTTTTATAATAATAATATCTGCCCGGTTGACCCGTTGCTCTTGTGATCGCAAGTGCTACTGCGGAACAAGAGGTCTTGAGTTCGATTCCCAGGTCGTCAAAATTCTTATTGACTATATTCTGGGACTTGAATACGAAATCAGGGTATTGGTACTTACAGTACCTCTGAATACCCCTTCGGAGGTTATGTATTATTTTTATTATTGTAGAAAATGCACAAATAGTCATTGTAAAAATGAATTATTTGTGAAAATTTTTATACTTCTTTATTTCAAAACATGACTTAAAACAATTGTCGACTAAGCTTGAACTAAATCTTAAAGAGGGAACAACTTCTAAACCAAGAATTATCTCAGGCGACGTTTTGTAATAAAGGGGATTTTGTCAGTTCGTGTAACAATTCACCGAAGTGAATATGAATTGATTTTAAAATTCACATTGCATTTATAGTAGAGACAATATTGTTCACGGGCCGCAGCGGGGGTTCGAGATGACATCTCGCAGCGTGCAGTCGTACCTCTTTACTCACCGCCCTAACCATTCCACTAACTAAAATATACATTCAACTTTAAAACAATTGTAATAAAGTGCATAATGGAATAACTTTCGGGAATTGGCAAACGTATTATAATATTTTAAAATTTATTCCTAAGAGACTATTACGGTTATTGAAAATAAAAACATAGATAGGAATAGAGATAGAGTAGCCTCGTTACAGAATTAAGCAACCAAATGGATTTCGTTATCGAACCTCATTGTTTGATTCGCGTGGTGCATGCGAAGAGTGCAAGCGGGCCTGCAAGCGGAGCTGCAGAGGCGTGATATTGCAGCTTGGGCCATAGATTAAATACTATGGTTCCTTCGACTCGGTTCCCACGCCAAACGGTATTTTAAATACCTATTTATGTACGTACGGCAGCGACAGGACCGAGGTACATTCAGTTAGAGTAGCCTCTCCTGGATGGGTCAAGGATTTGAGGTGAGTGCAAATCCGCGCTCGCAACAGAGACGTGGAGACGCGGTGACCTGGCCTTGTTATGTTATGTCTCGCGGGGCCCATTATTCATTTCAACTAAGGGTATTAACTATATTCATTTGTATCTTCTGCATAATTCAAATGTCCTGAATAGAAAAATTATTTTAAATTGAGGGAGCTACGAGATCAAGATTTTTATACCAGGGGGCCAACCATGATCGTTTAAGCAGCGCGTATTAAGAACGTCTTAGCTTTGACGTTTAATTTTACAGTGCAAATATGAAACATCAAAGCTACGCTCTGCTTAAACCGATGAAGGTACCTAGATAATTCTAATTCTTACTTACTGCGTTATAATGAATTACTTATTTTTCTATTTAAGGGTACCAAACATATATTATGATGTAATATGAGTTTGGCACATTTTGATATTTGTAATGCAGTTCTATGCACAAGAATAGGAGGAATATTTTTGTATATTTTTTAAGAAATTAACACATTATTTATACATGTATTCGTTAAATAATCTTTTAAACTGTATTTATCACCCATAATAATATGAAGTACTTATCTATGTATTTACGATCAGTGGCTGTTCCAAATTACTCAAAAATGTAAAGCGTCGTAAATATCGCCAATTGTTCTGTGTAGATTAAATCGATGAAATATAATCCTGTATATAAGTACTGTAAATACATCAGTTTATAGCAGTTACGTTTACACGGAAGATAAGCGTATTGAGTTACATGGCGATTAAGTGGGCTGTTGACAGTCGGCGTGATTCACATTTCACCCTGGCTCCGATACTTTTGGTGAAAACAATGTTGTCGTGTTAATAAGCGGCATGTTCCAAAAATATGCGTGAACTTATCAATGCGGAAGCAAAGAGAAACAATAACGGACACCAACATTTTAGGGTTACATACCAACTTTTAAAGTTCCCATTTGGGCAACTTTTAACTTTAACTAACAGAAAAGATGCGCTCCGTAACATCTTAAGCTGAGGTTACAGGCAACTGGAACCACTAAGTACTGGAACCGCGGTTCTAGTCGCCTGATAGCATTCTTGAATCGGTCAACTAAGCTTCCTGTATTTTTTTAGATTTGGGGAATTTAATGCTTATTTTATGTATACATATGCTCACGCCTGTATTCCCCTAAGGAGTAGGCAAAAGTGTTGAAATACCAACATCCACATTTCACCGAAGATGATAAAGTGTACACGTGACAGATGGTGAGTCTATCACCGTCTCAGGTACTATACATACATCTTTGAAGTAATTCTCAGGTTTCCTGACGATGTTTTTCTTGACTGTAAAGCACATCATCATCTCCCTGGCCTTATCCCATACATTGTTGGGGTCGGTTCTTGATTCTACCCGATGCGGCTGATCACCAGATTTTTATACGAAGCGACTGCCATCTGACCTTAGCAACCTCTTTAACGAGGAAAATCTGTGGTCTGGGTTAAACCAGTTGACTATTTTAGGCCTCCGACTGACCTGTAACGACTGCCAGAGATAATAAATTGGCAACCGGGACCGATGGCTTAACGTGCTCTCCGAGGCACGGACGGAACTCGGGCGGTCATCCATCCAATTACTGTCTAAGGTTAGGGTTGCTTAACTTCGCTGATCGAATCATATGAG
This sequence comes from Watsonalla binaria, assembly GCA_929442735.1. NCBI lineage: Eukaryota > Metazoa > Arthropoda > Insecta > Lepidoptera > Drepanidae > Watsonalla > Watsonalla binaria. The sequence goes on along the minus strand of OV838919.1, from coordinate 8,028,145 downwards.
CAATAGGAAGCTTCTCTCTTCACTGTGTGGTGTGAAATTACTGTAGGTACATAAGTTTTTAGGAAAACTCATTGGTACAGGCCCCGCTGGGATTCGCCGATGTATAAAACAAATGGATGATTTGAAGTTATAATTTCCTTAAACCTAAGTAACTAAAAAGGGAAATCATTAAAACAATCTTTTACTACTTTCATGTAAATTTTATGAATTTACGCGTATCCGACACGCGTTTTGTCGCGTAATTTGTTTTACTCATTGAAATTGCTGGCGATGCATGTCTACAGTTAGGACTTTTACTTCTTACCAAGAAGATTATAATAATACTTATATTCTCGTAATTAGGTATGTAAAAGTGCGTACAGCTGATGTAACATGTTACATAACATCGATTGTGTAACACTGCTGCCCACTTCATACATCTTTGTTTTAAAACTTTGTTACATTACAAAGCTTAGAGGAATATTACTTTATAATCATGTTTTGTTACAAATGTAGACGCATCATAAGATTAGACATATTGCATCGTGACAGTAAAAATATTGCGTTTGCCTTGTTAAATTAAATAAGTACTCAAATCATCTCATGGCAGTTCATAAAGCAGTTTGTTCGAACAGAGCGGAGTAAGTAGCTCAATTTAATTTTCCATTGAATTTCTTATCTGAGAGTGGTTGTTACGGTTATATTAGTAACGTGGGAATCGTCATTGACTGCCTCCGGATTACATCGATGTTATCTGTATGAAAAATGAATTAATAATAACATCGATAGAGGCAGATGTAATCTCTGTAAGCTCCCAAGCGGGATCGTCTCAATGAGAATGGAGCTAAAGTGCCGGTATTGTACCATCATTATAAAAAACATCTAAGTTGAAGTAACGCATTTTTTTTTAATTTACAGTAATAGTTCCATGATCTTCAGATGAGACCGCCGTCACTTTAATTTATTACTTCGACAGCCGTGATGACCGTTTGGTTAGTCTCCTGCTACAAAAGCGCCCAATATCATCAGTCTGTATATGCGAGTTATGAATGCGTAGTATTCATTTTTTGGAGCGAGCGCGAAGAAATACAAGCGCAGTCATCCCCACTATATTTGCTGAGCGCTCATAGCTCGTGGCGGCACCCGTACCTGTACCAATGAATTTTCAAAAACTCAAGCAAAGAAGTTTAACACACCGCGAGCTTTAACAGAACGGTGTTGAAAAATATCGTGAAGGAGCCTACTTATATCTGAGAAGTTGATGTTACAAAAAATAAATTAAGCTATTCATTTAAATAAATGGGTTCTGCGAAATAACCACCCATTGTATTAAGTCAACGTATGTGAAACCGTAGGGCACAGCTAGTTCTAACTATGATTCAAAAAGTCGGACCCAAATCGCTGTCTGTAGGGATTGTGCCAGGGAGACTGGCAGACTTTGCACGCTGTATAGTTATGTTTATATTCATTGCCGCAGCCCGCTTGTAAACACCATTAATCATTATCATGTTTAAATAAGAATATTTTATATTAATACAATATAATTTTAGCAGCGTATTTTTATGAGTATTAATTTTGTTTCAACTTTCCTTATAGGTGGGGAAGTTGTAAAAATACTACTTTATTATGTCGCCAAGCATTCGAACACTATAAAACACACTTTATTTACTTTTGGCTAAAAAGCATGCATTGTCCGTGCTCCAGTAAAACCCACCACTTTACGATCACATGCCTAATAAAACAATCGATTATTCTGAGTCTCACGCGAAAGGTCTTTTGTACCTTAAAATTATCGAGTTTATATCAATAGGTCTCTGAGTGTATACGCTTCCGCAAGTTTTAATGAACACTGATAACACTGGTTAAATTGATTGTATATATTTTTTTAAAAAGATTCATAAATATTGATTCCGCTGCGGTTTAAGGAAAAGTACTACACGGAAAAGCTTTTATTTTTCTTTTAAGTTCATTGTCGTAGATATCAGGGCAGCCGGCGAGCACATGAGAGGTAGAGTCACTGGGTAGGTTCTGCGCACCTCGACCTCGCTGTGAATAAATGCCGTAATTAAGTGAAATTATTATAATTTTCTTACTGAATTAAATGGGTGTCACAAGCATGCTCATAAACCACCTCCTAATATTTAGTCGAATCCTCCTATATGTGTATGTGTGTTCTCTAAATCGTCACCATACAATTATAACGTAGGTACTAGATTCCGGCTTGTCTTCGCCTGCTATATTATAAAACCTATATTTTTCTGTCCCTTATCAAGGGTTTGTCACCGTTTTCGTAATCTCTTTTTCTGCGTCACTCGCAATATTTATATGAGATATTTTAGTTCTTCACGTCCCCTCTGGTAGGCGTTGTACAGTTTCTCATACTAATATTCGGCGGAGGCCCTAGCGAGTATAGATTACGAAAACGGTAGCAAACCCGTGATAGGGGTACTGTACTCCTGACAATGTATGAGCAAAATTTAATTATCTCTTGAGTTTTGATAGAAAAATTCAATAATTTTTTCAATCATTTCCATGTCACATTCTTATCACACGCTATCACATTTCTGTGCATTGGTTAAGTATACCAGGAGTGCGGCTTAGTACTGCCGTGGGGGAGGAGGGGTGTATCCCTACATATATGGGTTTCAATGAAGTTGCTATAATAGTAATGTTTTTTTAAAGCCAATTATAGGATGTAGCAGGCAGAATTGTGTCTGTTATCAGTCCATTATGACCGCAAACAAATGATGCAGCTTAAAGCTTTTTAAGTGAGTGAGAGTCGTGAGTCCTCGCCGGTGTAATTAACCGGGAAGTCATCTGTGTCGGGTGACAAAGAATAATAACTATACAGAAGTGACACTCCTTTTTTATCATTTACTGTAGCATTTACGAATTGAACTATACTATCAGGTCAAGGCCTATTACTCGAAAACAAAATTTTGTAATCGAAAGCGCTTTACTGGCAAACATTGTAGTTAAAACTGACAGGTTATAGATTCAAATCTTAGCTCCATTTACGATTTGTTGTGAAACAAGTTATGTACAGTGGAAACATCCAATAGGAAAATAATTACTAGGTGCTTATAATTCATGGGAGATCAGACAGAAAAGCGCAAAATTGAGAGATTATAATATATTAAAAGGAGTATTTTTATTCTTTGAATACTTTTAGCCGAAATGACCATAATATGTCGGTGCTGTGACAAATTGTGCGATAAGGCGCAGTGGTTTGCGAGATAAAAATATCGCTGTAAGATTCGTTGGTGTTTTGCTGCCGCCCCGGTCGCCACATCTGTCACGAATTGAGCCGAGATATATCTCAAATTTTATCCTCATTTTTTATGCGCAACTACTTTCAATTTAAACAGATTTCTGGAGACTGTTGGTGCGTCACCGTAGTAGGGCCAATAGTGGGTTTTTCCATTGTGATTTTATAACATTATTGTTTACTTTACGTCATATCAATTACCTGTTGTTTTTTTAAGCTAGAATATGTGGCCAGCTCAGTGCAAATATTGCAACTATATTTTTATTGTTTTTACGCCAGCAGTATCACGTATTAAATGCATGATTTTTATGATATACATATATGTATACATATTATAATTAATACCTAATTTATATTTTAATGTATTACAATAAAAAAACAATAAATAAATGAATGAAAATAAAAAAACCAGCAAGGAAGATAATCCGAATTTTTAAATCGAGTATTTTTCTTAAAGTCACCTGAATAATGTGTCTTGCATTTATAGAGAAATGTAAAACAAGCTACCACATCAAAAAGAGGATCAACCATGTTATTGTATAAGATTTCTCAACGTTGAGATCGGCGTCGAGCAGTAGTTTCTACCATAAGAAATTGACACATAGCACATACACGAAAAAGTTCAATTTCATATGTTTGTAACTGACACTCGACGACGAGTGCGGCGCTGACAAGCCTTAGAAAATAACGCGACAGTTTCGATCCATTGAAATATGCGGGGGTTTTGCGACAGGTGATGAACCGCAACATTCTTGCATTCCTGCAGTAATGGTACCGTTTTTAAAAGTTAATACGTAGAACATCTATGGTAGTAATAATACATTAGAAACCTTCACTACAACTTTACCACCCTTTCAATATCAATTTAAAACTAAATCCATTCGGATAATAATACAAGTTTTCAAAAGAGTAAGTCTGCATATCCAACGCAAAAAATAATGCATTTGCATAACTATAAATATTTTTTAAAGCCATTAGGATGCATAGAGATCGGTTTTATAATCGGCGGGCAATAAAAATGAATAATACCTATGTCTGAGACCGTTGTAACAGGACTTGAATCAGCCGCAAATAAAACGTGACGCGCTACGCCATCGTATAGGTATTTATTCTTTATTTTATTTTTTACTGATGTATTAAAAATATACCAGCCAGCCATCGTGTACAAAAACAGCTTAATACGTTATTGTTTTATTTAACCACCATTTTATCCAACGGTTAAAACGCACACATGAACGTTATTCGTAACATGCCATATGCATGCATAGGTCTACTTACTATTTATATTTATGATAATATTTACAGTTTCACTATTTACGAGCAATTATATCTGGGGACCAACCATGATAGCTTAAGTAGCGCGTATTAAGAACTTCTTAGCTTTGACGTTTATTTTTACAGAACCAAAATGAGACGTCTAAGCTAAGATGTTCGAAATACGCTCTGCTTAAACCGGGTCTGCTGGTGGTAGGCCTCCAGTACAGTATATACTTTAATTTGCACTTAGTGAAAAGCTGTTTATTTGAAATTCCAAACAGACACATCAATTTTATTTATCTGTATAGATGTATGAGGCATAAATCTTAACCAATCGTTTTTTTTTTCTTCATAAAATTGGTCACAAAGCCAGTTCATTCTTTTCCTTTTATTTCCAATTTAATTAAAGTTAATGTTTATCAGTGATACAAGTCCTAGGTATCTATAATAACAAAAACGAAATTTGCAGCCGGCAAAATGGGAGATAAGTATCAGAGCCAGATGAATGGAGTCGTCTGCATCATATAGCAGATAATCCTTTGCAATTTTAAACATCGCATGATTACTTCAAATTTTATATCTATACATATATACGGATAAATACAATTTAAGTGTCTGTTTATTTTCATTCCAATAAAACAAAGTTTTACTAAATGCATATGATAGAATATACGATACTAACATTTTGACTTAGCCTACTTTAAACCGTATCAAAATTTGTAACACAGTCTGGATAAATGACGCGTTTAAACAGATAAATAAATTTTGTTTGGAAATAGAGACTTCATTTTTATAATATTTTAAGATTAAAGATGATGATATCTTATTTTTTCCTACCAATTGTATCCATGTCAAATATATTTTTCATGTTAAACATCCTAACTAAGTAATTAAGATGTTTGTCCCAAATTGGAGGTCCGAAACCTTAGTGGAAATAAAGGCAAATACGAAAACACATACCGATGTGTAGAAATATTGACAATTTATAATATTAGCTGCTCATTTTAGAAAGTATATTTTGATTAACGGGCAACTGCTCAAACTACTCTATAAATAAACTTAAACAAATACTAGGTGTGCCCCGCGGTTTTACCCGCGTAGAGTTAATTTAAACCTATCTTTTTTTAATAAAAAGTTAATAATAAAAAGTTAGTAGCCTAAGCTACGTCATGTAATATTTGCTATCTGCCAGTGAAAGTCCCATTAAAATCGGTCCAGCAGTTTCGGAGATTAGCCGGAGCAAACAGTCAAACAGACAGAGAAAAAAAATGATTTTTTAATGTCAGTGTATATTAAGTTATTACTTTCAGTGGAAAGCTGTTATTTTGTAATTGCAAACAGACACTTAAATTTTATTAATCTGTATAGATATAGGTGTATAGATAAGTAATTTAAAGGTGCAATCATGTGGTATTAGTGCTGTTCTTGACTGCGCAATAATATTTTTTTGAGTCTGTCTCTGTCTGTCAGCATGGCGCGACGCGAATAAAGAACATCCGCAGTTACCCCCCACTATTTTTGCTGAGAGATCATTACTCGTGACGAGATCTGTATCAATTCCTTTTTATTAACTACATAAAAATAATGCAAGAATAGCCACATTAATACACACTGATATTTATCATTACACAAGTTTGATATTGAAATATAGTATTTTTTTAATTAATAGTGGACAACGATGAGCTTATAATAATGTTTAATCTTTTGTCATGCAGATAGTTGTGAGCACCTGCTTAGCGAAGCGGCGGCGGCACTCCGTTTGCACTATTACTATTGTCATACATTTCATTGGTATGGAAGCAATTAAGTTATTGCAAGTAGGTATATACAGATGATTATCGGCTTTGTAATTTTGCGAGTTTCATTGTGCGTGCACAACATCAACGCATTAGAGCTGCACTCGCACCACCACCGATGTCTATAATCAACGTTACCGACTGATGCAAGTTCTCTGAATAAGCATTAGCTCCGCTCCTGGAGTGAAGTACATAGATTTAGAAGTTGCATTTACTATATTAAAATAATAATGCTACCTTGTGTCTGTTCCGTAATAAATGTTTATTGGAAACCGCTGCGCCAGTACGTCCGTTTACAGTTTTCTCAGCGCTTAGATAGAAGTAATTTGTTTTATCAGCGGCGAGTGCAGTAGATTTCCTTAATGTTCAGAGTTAAACACGAGCCGAGCGACGTGGTGCGATGAACGTGTGCGATACCATTCATTAGGCGGCGGCGGGCCGCGCGCGCGTCAAATTAGCTCGGGCCGCGCTTAATTAGACAGTGCTGCGTCGCTGCCCCGGCGCCCCCGCGCTTCACTTTGCCCACGTTCTATTTACTTGCTTCTAATATGTCCTCATGATTTGCGCTGATAACATTTGTTTGCTAACTTATTAGCCATTTCCCGGTCGCACTTTAACGTTTTACTCTAACGTTCCCCTTCGCTGTGTTGACTTGGTTGATAATGTTAGCGTATTCAATAAAATGTCATGTTGTACATTGACGTTCCGCTGTTGAATCCTGTATCGATTTCACATTATTCAGCATTAATATACTGTATTATCACTCACAATTCTACAGTTAAAAAAACATTAAACAACCAAATTATTAAACAATCCGATTAAATTATAATGCGTACGTGTATACCTATCCCTTGTGGTAGGCTTGAGCATACATTTAAAACTTATATTATATAAATATATTAAAATACAAAATATATAAAACAATAATTTACCAGAAATAATGACCATACTTAAAAGTTACAATGCAAACAGAAACATAATTAAGTGAAGATTATTTTTAGTTTCTTTATATGAGCAGGCACTTTAATGATCCGGCGAGCTATATCGTTGTTATTTGCACATTAAACATATCTAGAATAGTGATGTAGTAGGTAGTTAAGTTTAATTAAAGGACGATGCGAGGGATCAGCTGCTAGTCCGTTACGCGGCGGCACGCGACGTCGCCCGCCCTACTCGGCAGCTTAGGTCAAGATCGCCCAAAGATGATGCCAATTACTTACTTGACGCACAATAATTGTAACGCTGCGTCTGTCATCAATTAGTTACGACTAGACACCATCTTGCCACTGGAGAAACCAGTCACAATACCGCGCACGCGATCACCACGTTAAGATCACTATCAACATTATTTATAGAATCAATATATTACGCAGCCATTTCATTAACTAATATAAAATATTTGTGCTTTTTTTTGGGCACCGCATGCCTGATAACAAATCTTAATAAGGAAGGAGTAAAATATGCTGGAAATCATGTTACAAAGAGTTAATTGCATATTTTATGACACTCAAGATACAAATAATTACGTCCGCGAATAAACTGAGTGGTAGTTTGTCTGATTAGCTATATTTGCATGTTAGTTCTTTTATTTTGTCCGTGTAAACAGGTATAATATAACAACTTATAGAATACTGCATTTATCAAGTCGATGTAATTATTTGTTAGTCAAGCATTTTTTTGCCTCTAAAGAAAAACAGCTACGTATCTAGGGTAGTTATGTATAGTTGAACAATTAGTGTAATTAGGAGAACGGTTTCCACAGGCAGGTGTAAAACTACGAGGACCACTAATAATTCCTAGTAACGGAATTGGCTTAAGGCGATACTAGGGAAACGTGCTAGTGGGCTGCAAAATTACTAGTTCACTGTAATAGATCCCTCTGCAATTCTAAGTACCTGATGATTTAGCTCAAATTTAATAAGCGTCTAGCGACGATTGTTCGCGTATATATGTTTATAATACAAGTCACTTTATATTTTAGTTACTTTTAATATAAATCACGTATCCGTAAACATAATTTGAATATATTTTATTTATTATATTTAAGTTTATTATATTTACTTTAAATATAAATACATAGTTACAAGGGTTACCTGGAAAATGGACGGTGCTATAGTGCTAGACTCTGTACTCATAATATAAGAAGGAAAGATTTTTTTTGTATCGGATGAACTTAAAAAGTTCTAACCCGATTTGAACAGTTCATTGAGCAATGGATAGCTTTATTAACAGAGAGTAACATAAGCTATATTTTATCATCGTACTCCTACGGGAACGGGGACTACGCGGGTGGAACCACGTGACGTCTGCTAGTCACCTATAAATAGATCAAGTATTAGTACAACGCGTAGAATGTATACATTGATCATTTATAGATGTATTGCTTTGTTCTCGTGATCCAGAGAGTACGGCGCTCAAAATCTCGCGGCACATAAATTTGCCTGGTTCCGTTGTGAAAGCCAATATTCTTTGTGGCGCGGGCGAGGTCTATTTCTAACATTAAATAAATTACACCGATATTACAAGAACGAATCGATAGAACTTGTTTTAGTCGGACGTGTCTGGTCTAGACGTTACATCGCAAACATCAATTTTGCGTTACCTACTTTTGATGTTATTAACAGGCATTTACGTATGGTGTTTAGTGCAGATCGCATTGGATTAACAAGCATACGTATGGAATATGAACATTTATTTTATTTATTTATTTATTTAGTTGCATCAACATGGTGTACATTAACAAATTTTCGAGGGCAATAGTCATAATAGTTACATGACAAATGACACCTCAATTATAGAGACAAACGACAATGCCATAGAAAAAAAAAACAGTATGATATGAATAAAATTAGTAAATATGATTAAAATTAATTACATAGAAATGAGTATAAGTTTAGGATATTAATTAAATTAAATTAAATTAAGTTGAGAGCACTTGTTCAATGATGGCCCTGAACCTGCCGATACGATTTGAGAAGACATCAATTTCGTGATGTCTTACCAACCCGTCCGCATCATCATTATGGCCGGCAGTGGGAATACTGCGTATAAATAAAATTAAGCTTTTACCCACGACTGCTGCCGTTATTTTAAGTACCCTAACTACGTCCTTGGGACTTAAGGTTATATTCCAATTCCAACTCAGCATAGCGCTGATAACCTATTAATCCCCAAGATGTCACAACCATGTACGTTTAGCCGTGATACGCTTGCCCAAGATACGTATCAGACTACTAAACCCAATCCCGCGGGATACAAATCAAACAAGTTTGGGTTTCAACGTAAGACATGTAAGGCGATGTGATGAAATTGGCAAGTGCATTACTTTCTACTGCTCCTGAAATTTGAAAAAGGAGAAGCAGGTATACGTCACTCAAAATTGTTGGTGATAACACCAGTACCCCTATCATGGGTTTGCCACCGTTTTCGTTACTCGCTAGCGTCTACGGCGATGACGTGAAGAACTAAAATATCTCATACAAATATTGCGAGTGCTAGCGACTATAGTTTACGAAAACGGTGGCAAACTCGTGGTACTGGGCATGTAGACGAAACAACATTATCCTCGCTCTTTGCTAATTGAAATGGTACAAAATGTATGGGAACAGATTTATATAATTACCTACTAAAAGTACTGTGGAGATGCGATGGATTCCCGGACAACTATTAAGCATACTCACAAGCGTCAGTGTTATTTCTGTTGGTATTGCGTTGGCGGAGGACGCAGCAGTGACACGCTTCTGTCCATTATTTACAACATCTATCGCTTCATAACAAGCTGCAACGAATTAGGTAGTATGCAACAAAATTAACTTCGCAACCTCTGATATCTAACTAGGATCATTTTATTAGTAAGCCAAGAATTAAGCGTTCACCTACGCACTGAGAGAGCCTCCGACTTGTTTGCAATTTTATGGCTCAATACGAAAAGAGGAATTATACGTTCGGATCGTACATTAGTATATAAACAGTATGCCTCCAATTATTTACGACAACGAGTCGGTCGCGCCCTCGGGCGAGCCGTTTCCAAACGCTATGGATGGACGTCATTATAAACGAGTTGCCTAAGCTTGGCGCCGTTGATAGTTCGATAACAACATTCATAATAGGTTTTTAATCTGTTTAGCGCTTTAATAAAACATCTTAATATTGAAACCTGTTCTTGAATGTAGCCAATCTGTAATATAACAATCTGATGAGCACGTGGAAAACAGGGTGGAATATTTCAAAATGTATAAAGTTTAAAAATATTTATACAAACATGTAAACACACAGGGGCATTTAATATATATCCATGGTACATCCATGCTTATTTTTTTAAATAAGGTGCAGTTGTAGAAATTGATAAGGTGTATCACACTATCTTTAGTTGAAATGATGATGATTTTGATTTTATATAATCTAATGCATATTCCTAGTTCCTATAGACGAATACATAGCACCCTATTGCTTGGGCACAAGACATTTTCAATAATCTTGCAATAACAGAAATATAGATAAATACGACTATTTTACATTGGTAGTTCCGATATTCACAATTTTGGAATGTAAAAACAAATTCCTCGGGTACTGTTATCGTGATTTTTTAAGAGTTTAAACGTGTTCGTTCATAGCACGAGATCATAAAATGTCCTAAGTATCCACAATGCTGCATAATTACATTCCACCTCATTTTGAACTAGAGTTCCGCGTCTACGCCCGCATTGGAATTTAGTTTTTATCATCATCCGCACCTGACATGTCTTATAATAAACAAGCGCGATAAAAAACGTAGGTAATTTCTGTGATAATTGGCTACCAAGTTTAAGAATTTACAATAATGCATATAGTACTTTTTTGTAAACTTAATACCAAGAACGATTATAATCTCAGAAACGAAATCTCCATATGTGTAACTCTTTCGTACTCCATATTACGTCACAACATCTGTGCTTTATACATACCAATGAAAAAGTGGAAAGAAATATTAGCATAGTAGGAGTAATCCGCTGAACAATATAGATTTGGTCGAGAACGATTACTCACGGTCCACGCGAGGCGCGCCCGCGGCTGCACGCCGCCCTCGCTTTGATACACATTCGACCTATCACCACGCCGTTATTTACACAAGCAAATTATACTTCGCACCGAGTAACACGGCGAGTGCGACACGTGTGAATTTGAATGTAACAAAGGCGTTACCTTCAGTATAGCATACCTAATGTTTTTGTATCTGTAATATATTATTTTAAAGTATTATTTACAGATAATGTTCGGCGATTTGTTGTAGATTTCAATCACGAAGGATTTCTCTATACCCTTGAAAAGTAGATGTATTATTTTAATTATTCAGATAGATAATGAGGAAACTAACAAGCAATTTTGCAAGATTTAACGCTTGACCCCAATTTGAATGCACTTACGAAAAATAAAACAAATAGGTATCCAATTAGTTCTTAGATTGTATACTGTTGCGACATACCAAGGGAATGATTATTAATGAATTGTTATAATGGCATACATACAATAGTACCTATGTGTTATTGAGACAAATGACAGATGTTTAATTATGATGGTCTCAGCAAACAAAGCCCATCATGACTTGAGTCACAGCCACTCATCCACTCACCGCATATTCGTGCCAATGCTAATGAACATGCCAATCTTCTATATCGTAAACTAGTCAATTTTGAAACTATTACTCAGGTACCTATATATTTTACAACGACATTATGTTGCCTTATTATTGGGAGTCCCAGTTATTACGTTAGAAACATTAACAAACACAATGACGACAGGATGTAAGTACAAAAGTTTTATAGTTTAACTATTTCAACGTACCGACCGACATACAAAATTGACTGACATTAATAGGAAAGTATAAAACGCAACAGAATATAAAGATTTAGAAGAAGTGGCAAATATTCAGTATGCCGAAGTCCAGGAACTAATTTAGTTTTATACTCAAATAAAATTAATTATAATTACTAATAAGTAGCTAAAAACTAATTACAAGTAGAAAACTTGGCCCAAATCGGTGTCTCTCGGGATCGTGCCAAGAAGCCTGGCAGCATTGCCACGTTGAATAGCAATGCTGATTCTCTGAGCGAGAAAAGCCCCAGCACACTTGTCACGAGAAGCTTCTACCAGACGACGTGCAACCTCTTTGAAAAGTTGATGAGCATCTGGACCCCAAGGCCCCAGAGTTTCAACCGCAAACGCAGAAAATATGTATCCTTGACCAGTGCAAGCATATTTCCGGCGCTTAAGGCACTCCTGCTGAGCAGCAGCAGCACCGGCCGCCACAGCAGTGACGGGGAGATGGGACGGAGTCAACGTATCGACACACGTGGCATCCCACACCAGCGGCCGGCCCAATCTCCACGGCACCAGCGACATACCATCCGGCCTCCGGCCATCGCCGCGCGCCAAACCTACTGGTTCCAGTACAGCAGGCACCCCGGCGGTGACCAATACCATTCGTTGTATACTTAAGTATTAAGGATATTATAGACTTTTTTTTAGTAAAAATTTAATCATTCATACATTTGTAGTGTAGTGCAAACAAATTATTACAAATCTAAATTAACTCCAAAATAATAGATTTTTACTAAATGCATATGAAACTATACACGGTACTGACATATTTTTTTTCTTTAAATTCTCTATTTATATGTCTGTCTGTCTGTCTGCTTGTTCCAGGTAATCTCTGAAACGGCTGGACCGAGAATCAAATTAAATCTAATCGGGTGAAGCCGCAGGGCATTGCTAGTAGTAATCATATGAATTAGTTAAACCTAAACTTTGGAATGGGTAAACCCTTTGCAGCATATTGTACAACGAGTAAGCTATTTCCTAAATTTACCATCACATGTTCCTATTTAAGACAATGTAAAGGGTATAAGGGATGTGTTGTAATTGTCTTTAGTGGAGTAACAAAGCGATAGTATTCTACAGGCGATTCAAATCAAAAATATCTTCACTATAATCAATCCTACAAAACCAAACTCTAATCAATCAATCACCATTCTAATATCTACTGAACCCAGATATTTTTCTTAAACCCATCTATCTCTATATAGATATTGTTAGTATTTAATTCTGATTCAACTTTTAACCTCTGGCCTCTTAAATTGCATTACTCCTCATTAAACATTGCGAAATGCCTAAGAGTAATTACGTATACAGAGTTAAAATAAGAGACAAGTCAATATTTTTTGATAATCATTGTTGCATAATCGGTGCCTCATTAAAAGTTATGTTCACAATTGTTGGCTAACTTTCCCAAGGCGCACCTGTGAGCACCACGGGCCGCGAACACCACAAACTGACCACAAATTCAATGGCGATAATTGCATACGGAAAGAACATTCGGACACTCGCTTACAGTAACTCCCGCTCCACTTCAGCACACGTGCTTAATAAGCATTATAGTAATTGGTCAGCGGTTTTATATAAAGTTAATTATGATAATTATACGAAAATATGGGGCTCCCGGTGGCCACGTGTTCCGCTTCACTGGTTTATACTAATTTGTGATGTCCTGTGAACGCTACCTTTCACATAAATTCCGACTTGAAATGAAAGACCACAGACGATATAGCATGGAAGTTAGTAGTCGCAGTAGTTGGCTAGTCGATTCAATATCAATTAAAGGTATACATTTGCAACACGTCAGATTACGATACATCGCATCGCATTCAATACAACACCGTACGCAATAGTCGTTTAATCATCATTTCGGTAATTTATCAGTCTTGCGACGTGTTTTATCCGATGCCGCGGATGAATTTAATTTGGTTTTAACGGCGTCAGTATTCAAATTTATGTAATCAATCATTGGATTGTTATGAAAGTGTGCAATACAAGATGATTTCTCGGCCAAATTTGCATCATCATTGCAACGAGGTTAAGTGGACCTCGCATACTCACACTTACAGGTAAATTATGCGATCATTAAATGGACAACAGTCTATTAAGTGACCCGACCGGCGCTTGTACTCTGACACGTTATATTGTAAATATTATGGTGATTTGCCGTCTAGAAACGCTAACGCTACACGCAGCTGCAGTGATGCAACAGATTCAATTTGCAATTTCATTGATTATTTAGAAGTAAATAAGTATATTTATTGAGATAACGATCGATCGAATTGAGTATTTAAAAACAAATTATACTGCGAGTTTTCTTTCGAACTGCAACAAAACTCTTAAATAATATATATATACCTGCTCAAGTTGTATATTATATGCTTATTATTATTATAATAATTTAAACAATAGAACTGCAGTTTTTTGGTGGGCTGTATTTTTTTGTTATGAAGGTACTTACGAATTCAAAGTATATTACTTATACTCTATGCCAATAAATATGAAGCAACTTACTTCGAAGTCAGATTTTTTTTGTAAGTTCACGACAATTTGTCAATCTTGACATGTAGACAAAGTAAAATTATCACGCTTTGTGTCTGGAAAAGATACAAAATATATGTATGAGAATGACATATGACTGTGATATATGTCATTTCCATACATTCTGTAAGCGCAAGTTACTCTGTCCAGGTTGACTGTCGAGTTTACTTTGAGTGCTTAAACTGTATCTAAACAAGAAATGAATTGTAGTGTATACGTGCATAGCTACAGAAACATTGTAACCAGCTACCGGTTGTGAATTTAAATTAGGATAGGATTGCCATAGCAACATAATATTCAATCGGTCGGCTAAATTGGCTGTCTGTGATAACTAATGCTTCTATTGGCCACAATAATAACCGTGCAATATCACTTACACTATATCATTCCGCCTCACGTAGGGCCCATAAAGTTATAATACCTATTACTAAACATTATTTGTCAATCATCACTCAATCAGTATCAATACAATATATTACAGTCATAATGCATATCTGTCAGTTGCACGAGTGTTATTCTCAATATGATATATCTGTAGCAAGTATTGCGTTATATTTTTCCCAGGAGGACTAGACATTCATTTCTCCGAAACGAAATGAAGTTAGCATTGACACTTATCTCAATAAATGAGCTATTATGCACGGCGAGTAGTCTCGTTGGTCGCTGCAACTGATCTATTACATATTGTCCTACGCATCAGTCATTCGCAATCTTATCGGTACATCGTGGGAGCGACCACTCCCGATACACAACACAACCGCTCAATTTATGTGCGTTCAAATATATGTATCGTTATGGTGACGGCATCTCTAATTATATATATTAGCATATTTGATATGCACAGACGTTTGATGACACATCAAACCTACCTTGTATATTTATAATGACAAATGTGTCTGCTAATTTAAATTTTATGTTGAATACATTATGTTTTGTTTCTAAATTGCCTTTAGCATATTTCCTTCTAGATAGACCAACCACTTTAATGAGTCTTCGCACGCGGGGTACGGGGGTCTATGAAGTAAAGTTGCTTGCGGTAATTTAGAAAAGACAATTCGGCGTCGACGGGAAATTCATCGCCGCACTTTGGAACCCAAATGGTCTCGCACTGATCGTTCCCAAAGGAGCTTTCTTATGAATGAACGTGAATTTTCGAAACGAATACAACATGAGGTTCTTCGGTGTGAAGATATATTTATAACTTCGGCAAGAGTGATGTCCCTGATATTGCAAGCCAACGTACGCCGCAATAACCACTTGCCATCAGGTAGACCGCACGCATGTGTGCCACGCTACTATATCTTGAATACTATTTTTACGTCATCAAGCGCCGGTCTGTAATAGATGTGTTAATTTTATTACTTTAAAGAGCCGTGGTGGCCTTGGGGCTTGGGCCTGCTCTGCAAGCGACGCAAGTGCGAATACCAGCGAGGCCTGTTCCAATGAATGTTTCTATAAACTTATGAGCAGTGTTTTCACACCACGATGCAAGAAAACATCGTGAGGAAACCTGCATAAGTTTCAGAAGAAATCGTGATAGATTCACCATGTGTCACGTTGGCATTTAATCATCTTCGATGAAAAGTGGGTTTTGTTATTATAATATATCTGCCTACCCCTTTTTTATACTAAATGTATGTACTTTAGATTACATACATACATTTAGTATAAAAATACGAAGTTAATATGTAGCTAAGGTTCACATGAATGATACGTATATTTATTAGTATAGAGTGCACAGTAGAAGCGCATTGAGCGACGTCAGTAGCCGCCGTGAGAACACAGTAATTGATCTCACTAATCTCTGGCCGAGATTTCGTTAATACGCGTCTAGACTCTACATATTATCTAGACTTACCTGTCTGTGACGCTATAATGCTTGCCACTTTATTTATATCTTAGACTTAATTGAGGTATAATAAATTATAAAACAATATACATTCAAAAAAGATTTATATATTATGCATTGGATTATTATTACCTATACATAAATTGTTGACGTCATATAATGTTTTTTTAAACTCGTGTTACCTGTAATAGGTATATTTGTCAACTTTAATCATTATATTTTTATACGACAGCATTTCCATAAATCATCATCATACACATCTTAGGTTCCTTTTTAACGAGCAGTTGTGAGTAGAATCACAAAATAGTGCTAGAGAGGCTGGTACTGCGCTTTCGCAAGGTATCAATTGTTTTAAAATTTCCATATTGCAGCATTAAATAATAAGAGCTGATATAGCTCTAAAGGCTTTGTATCTAGCCAATTTGAGCTCGTTAAATTGTTAAACGGGGCAGTCATTCAACAGATTATAGAATAGTCCTGCTAGTGTTGTATTAGTCAACTATCTAGTGCTCGTAAAGACTTCTATAAACATAGTAGTTAATGGTGGGTCATATGGCCCTGTCTGGTAGTTGTTGATGGTGGGTCATATTACCCTGTCTGGTAGTTGTTAATGGTGGGTCATATTGCCCTGTCTGGTAGTTGTTATTGGTGGGTCATATTGCCCTGTATGGTAGTTGTTAATGGTGGGTCATAATGCCCTGTATGGTAGTTGTTGATGGTGGGTCATATTGCCCTGTATGGTAGTTGTTAATGGTGGGTCATATTGCTCTGTATGGTAGTTGTTAATGGTGGGTCATATTGCCCTGTATGGTAGTTGTTGATGGTGGGTCATATTGCCCTGTATGGTAGTTGTTAATGGTGGGTCATATTGCCTGCCCATCTATTTCTGCATCCCCTCTATGGTTGAGGTCGACGTCATTTAAACTAATCACCAGAATTTCACATGAAGTTTATACATTCCAGCCTTCGATATAGGGACTTGGGTTAAACCAGTCATTAGACTTTCTTAGGCTTGTGATCGCACTGGCTGACCTTGAATTGTGATAAGTGGTAGTTAACACAAAAGTATTTTTTATCATACAAAATAATATGTTGGATTGTTTATTTTACATATGCATATTTTACGAATTAACTATGGGTGTTTTATCAGTCTCTATAATTTTTTTTTTGATTTTTAAAGATTGATTAAGAAACTAATAAGTAGCTAAAATTAGCTAAAAAGTAGCTCTATAAATTATTTTACAACGACAACTAGTAGAGATAAATGACTCTACTACTGAAAGTATGATTAGGTTTTAGTGTAATCATATAGGTAAGCGTAGTTTACAAATGAAACGAGAACAATAGATTTAACAATATTTTTGTTAATTTCAGTGCGGAAATGATAAACCGCAAAGCTCATCGAGTTGTACAAAGTGCGACCACACGGACAGGACACGCTGACCGCGCTGACCTTGTTGCGTTAATGCACCCTAATTTCACCACTGTAAATGCGCACCAAAAAACTGACACATCATTCTGTTTGCACGAGTTGCCAATAAATTAATACTGTCGGAGGGTACCCGCGATACGACACGCACGATCCAGTCATCCCGCCGCCGCTGCGCCTCCACCCGACCTCCGTCGGCACTCACACAAAGATGCAAAGCGGCAATCTTTCATGCCCTCACAACAAAAAGTAGCTACCGAGAATTCACTTAACTCATGGCATATTTTCACCGATTAAATCAAAATGACAATCGGAACGAATGTCTCATATTTTTTAGAAAGTCTGCAATCATGGCCGATTGTCGCACGAATACATCTGTGAGGAGCAATCTCAACACATGGTGATGGCGCATGTAAAACGGACAGAGGACTGATTAGGAAACCGATCGGATCTTGGGCCGAAGGGCAGATTGACGATAAGCCTCCAACGTTGGCAGCGCATGCGTAATTAGAGATAAACAGAAAATAATTGGCCGCAATCACGCGCTATGAGCGAACGTGCTAGGGCGGTTGCCTAGAAGTGCAGTCTCGTTTACCGCAAACAGCGAGCGCTCTCACAGCCGATGACGGCTCATTGAATAATGCCGGACGAAAATACTTCTTACCTATGTTACAATATTTTATATTGCACTCTCAATTCACTAAATTAAAGTATTACGCAACTAGTCTACCAGACCAGGACTGAAATAAAATAAAAAATAAATCTGTTATCTATTCAAACCATTACGCTTGCATATGAATAAGTGCAATCAACACTGATTTGCAAAATATTTTACATAATCTCAATTAGCATCAGATGTAGATCGACCGGCACATTTAAACGTTTGTTTTAGATCGATTTAGTTGACATTATAAGTAGTCTAGGAGCCGGACTAGTCCCTCTTGCAGACAGCTAAGTATAGACCTCCAGCACAAATTCAAGTAGATACATTATTAAATAGGTGTTTAACAAATTGTCAGCTATTCACTGTATATAGTTGAAGTAAGGCAGTTTATATAACAATTATTGCAAGTAATTATAGTGAACAGTAAACAACATTGCGATAAAGGAATTTTAACATTTTGTAAAGGAAACAGTATCTAACTAAAAAATATTTACGAGGATTATATTCATATTCACAGATTAGCAATCTACCTTTTATGATATTAGTATGTAAAGCTGAATGGTAATTATTAAGGTACCATGATGATATTAGATAGATAAATTAGGTATTAAAATTCACCAGAGTATGTATATTTTGGTCCATGTACGAATAGCCGACTTGTGGTCACAGTAGTTTTTAAATTCATCTCCTTAATTCCTTGCAGGTTATTTCTCTTTCTAATGTGACTATGTGTATGATAGGATATTAATAAAAGGAAGTTCTCAGATAAAATATACACTTAATTAATATCATTGACACTACAACTATATTGGTAGCTGCTAACTAGGAAACTATACGAGGTGATATTGCAAAAGAAGCTTTATCTACGTTGTACTATTAATTATAATGTTGTACGTTTTACAGTAGAGGAGAGAGGTTTATTAATAATCTATTCAAGAGACTACCAAGTTACGTTAAATAAGCATATTTATAATTTAATCCAAGTTGTATACAATTCGAAAATAACATAATTTGTAACTATAACTATATGCCTTAAAAAATATAATCTAATAAGCCTCTAGTGACAAGCGGGCTGGCATTTTTCTCGCTCAGAGAATCAGCATTGCTATTCAACGTGGCAATGCTGCCAGCCTTCTTGGCACACATTAACTTGCACAATATAGTGTTTGTAAGAGCCGTGGTGGCCTCGGGGTTTTAGCAGCCTGCTACGCAAGCGACGCAAGTTCGAATCCCAGCGGGGCCTGTACCAATGAGTTTTTCTTAAAAAAACTTATGTACAGTGATTTCACACCACGTGCCTTACGGTGAAGGAAAACATCGTGAGGAAACCTGCATATTCCTGAGAAGTAATTCAAAGACGTATGTATAGTGCCTGAGACGGCGATAGACTCACCATCTGTCACGTTGGCACTTAATCAAATTCGGTGAAAAGTGGGTGTTGTGATAACAACACCTCTGCCTACCCCTTCGGGGAATACAGGCGTGAGCATATGTATGTATGTAATATAGTGTTTCCGAGTGCCAGGATTAACAGCCTTCACCGAAATTAAAGCTGGTGATTTTGCCTGATCAGATATTATTATATGAATAAAAATCGATAAAATACAATTTATTGCTTTCAAAATACTAATTTAACATGAGCTAACTGTGTTAAGCAAACAGCATGTTTTCACAAGCAATGCACAATGACGAACAGCGTAAACATATAACTGGTATTCGTTCAATTTTGTTAACGTTTTATTAGTCGGCTAAAGTAAGCTTGCAAGTTACATATTGCCATACTGCCAAAAAAAAAATAGTTATATTCTTGGTACTAACGTACATTGTATATAGTAATCTTGTTCAAAGCATGCTAGACCCGCTGACTTAGGCTATGTGTCATCTATCAAGGTAAAAGCGAACAAATAAAGCATAGCCAAATCCATACAAAGTATACATTTTCAGAAAAATTCAGGCAATACACGTGTCTGTCCACGTGGGGTCCGCGTGCTTTACGTTGAAGAAAAACATCATGAGGAAACCTGTATATGTCTGTGAAGTAATTTAAAGACACGTGTATAGGCCCGCCATCTGTCACGTTAGCACATAATTATGTACGGTGAAGATTGAGTGTTGTTGTTACAACACCGCTTATCCCTTAGGGGTAAGGGTTTCTGAGCATATTTCATTTATTTATTTAAACCAGTGGAAACTGGATGGACGTTCGTTATAGGTTGCGGATTAGAAGGTATTATTATGATTACACGTCGTTGTGTTCAGTGCGATACGTGAGGTGAGCCGCGGTGTCGGCTCTCACCTCGCGGAGACGGAGCTACAGATTAACGACACGAAATCGATGTTTGTACACGTCCGACCTCCTCCAATAATAGGAGCTGATCGATCTGCGAGCCAGCAAATTGCCAACAGACACACTTGGGAAATAACGAGCTTATCATTGTATCCACTCCAATAACAAGTGTGTACTTTAGATTCCAACACCATAATTGTCAGGTCGTCAATGTTGTTTGTAATCGACGCTCCCCGGCAGTTAATGTATGTACGTAGTTTGATCACAGGTATCGTAATTAGCTAGAGGCACACAATCGATGCATCACCAATGAATCTTCATTAGTGAATGAGTAGACGAAGCGCAATCTTGCAGCGTGTGCAGCGCAATAAATTATGTTCAGAGTTTCGAATAGACCGAGTAATGAATCAATCGCGCTGATGAAGGTTTTCCACAAACATGTCCAAGCTCTCAATCGGCGGCCGACGGCGGAGAGCGGCTTAATTGACATGTGTCAGAATGTGTGCGCCTGACCCGCGGGTCATGCGTGAACACAGTTTGTGGCACTCCGCTACTTTCGCCAATAGGTATTCCACACCGTCACTTAGAGACGATCTCGATTTCATGTGTTGTGGTGTTGACCCAGTGACCCCATCTCGGGTCACTTATTTATTGTCAATTATGTTAATACACAAAATATGACTATTATTTCCCAACCGCATTTTAGATACATGCATGCCAGTTACATCTAATAAAAGACATAAACGAGCGCCCTTGTGAATTTCCCAGCAATGTTTGTTTATATGTTTATTGATAGATTTAGCTTGTGCAAATCTTTATTTTACTTGCTAAGATAAAATGTTTGTGTAACTTTAAGCAATGTTTAAAGTTATAAATGAGATAAGTAATGTTTGCAGTAGTATTAAAAAAATGGAAGTCAGCATTTACTGTTCTGTGAGAATTTGTACAAAAGCCCGATATTTTCTGTAGTTGCTAATATTGCTAAATTGTGTAATCTTTGTAGGATATCAGCGAGTAGGTACAGGTGTAGTTATCTATGAAATGTCGATATAAATAGTGGTTAATCGTGATTTCGCAGAGAGGTTAGAAGCAGCACCTCGCGCACCCCGCGCCGGCGCCCTCGCATTCCTCCAAAGTCCTGAACCGAGCTGAACTTTGCTCTTATTGTAAATTCGTGCTCGGCGGTGCGTCGCGCTCCTAAACATTATACCCATTTAGGAAGCTTCACCAAGAAATACGACGTACCACGGCTGATTGTCACTGCGCCAGTGTTTCGCGAAATACGTGCTAAAGGAACAATCATTGCATTTTATTAGACTGTAAGTGCCTATGCTAACAATATTTTACTACTACAAAAAGGTATCAGAGTTAAGGAGTTGAAATTAATTTAAATATGCAGCAACAGTAGTTAGACTCGTGACAATTTTGTTGGTCTGCATATGTCACGCAATCTGTAAAATTGATCACATAAAGTCCAAATACCAAGGATGAGGGGCAGAACCGAAAAATAACTATATTTTACTCTCATCTTTTGATGACAGGTAATAATAACTCTTGAGATTATACATACAGCATATTAAGTATACCACCTATTTGTAGAGAAAACTATCACCTCGGATTGGAAATATTGTGATTTTGACTGTTTTAGTCATTATCACTCACGCAATAAATGGTATGGCAGTAACAATAATACCGCATAAATTCGATTCAATGTACCCTGAGGCAGACGATACGTTGACGCAACACAAAACAATGGAGTTTCGGTTCACCGACCTTTCGGGATCTGTGACATCGCCGCGAAAATATGGGCACAGCACAGCGTGGCACGGCGTTGCGTACTCTGAGTGTACGGGAGATGACGCGATCAATGCCACCTCGTGCCCAAGCCCGCCCCTTCCGATTAACGGGCCACACTCTTGAATTTTAAATAAGACTATACACAGTTGTGTAATTGAAATGACGTTAGATATTACATTACTAACTAACACCCGTGTCGAGATTGAAAATACATAATTATTACTTTCCGATAACCATAATTAACATAACTTAGATTAGATTTATACGGTTCTCTATCGCTCTTGCAATATTAATTGCTTTATTTTCGACGTCGATATTTGTAATATAAACCTAAGAGTACTAACAATTTTCTTAGGAGAAGTATTTTTAAGGTCTACTAATTAAGTAATGATTTCGAAATATCACCTTAACGGGCAGACCGTTAGGGCTTAGTTAGACCGACTCAAGTATGTCTTGCCTGCGTCGTGGCAGTGCACGAACCCCTACGGCGCGTAGATAATGTAGCCCTAAGGCTTCAATAAAAGTAATGCGGCCTCTTTACCACTCCATGCAACGACGTCTTATTCAGATCAAAACGAGCCTCAAATTGTGGCTTTTCAGCGCAATTACGACCGCGAGCAAAACCACGCGTTTAGCAGCCGGCTATCATATCAACTATGGACTCCTTGACTCGCAACCTGCAAGTTACACACATTAACATGGAACAACGAGGTCCGAAGGCGTTCCATTAACCTGTAAACACGAATTGCTGCATATCAATAGATTATTTTTGGTATTGTACATCGAATATCGAATGTTTTACGACGAGACAATACAGTCTGTGAGCCTCCATAAGTCCATACGCAACTTGAGATGTGTTGATATTTTTCAATCATGACATTATACTGCGTACAATAGTTGATATAAGGCGAAGGTATAATAGTTTTATTCAATTGCATTCGTATCTGAGATAAAATTAAATTAACTGCCTAAATTACTGGCTGTGGGGATGTTATCTAAACGTTTCACAATGGTATTGTTCGGCTGAGACCGGCGCACAATGGAACACCAAGAGGGAACCTGTGCGGAGAAGTAGGGCGCGAGCGAGGAGCGTCGTCGGCTGCGGTGGTGAAATGTGCGGTGGGCGGCGCCGCGCACGCCGCCCCGCCCAGCCCTTTCACCGCCGCCCGCCCGCGGCGCCCCGCCTCCCCCCCCAGCCTACCCTCAACCACCTACCACACCACTAATATTACGTAACCCCACAGTGCCGTTCCCAGAATAGAAACATTTGCCTCGGGGCATGCCCCATTGAGCTCATAATGAAAATGGCTGTTACAAAACAGGCATCTACCTCCGACACTGTAACGTAGCTTACATCCTCCCTGAACTATAAGTACCAGTCGTTAATGCAATACATTAGCAAATAGGCAGGTATAGCTACAGCACGATCGCATTAAGGCTAAACGGTTACCACCAGAAGTAATATCCCTTCATGAAATTGGATTCACTGCCTAGTATATAACAATAAGTTCGCACGATACATGTTAGGTCTGCCGACTCTACGCCAGTTATGCTTTTAAAATATTCACATTAGCCTCTTGAAATTAGAATTCGAACACTGAACAAAACCGATTTGTCAAGGAAACATAATCCTTTTACATATGCAAGTAGCCAAAGGATCTAAACCTAGATTAATTGACTTTTGTCAGCGTAGTATGCAGAAGACATATGTAACGCCAAATATTTATTTAATTTTAATGATGTAAAGTATCTATCTCTTG
This sequence comes from Watsonalla binaria, assembly GCA_929442735.1. Lineage (NCBI taxonomy): Eukaryota > Metazoa > Arthropoda > Insecta > Lepidoptera > Drepanidae > Watsonalla > Watsonalla binaria. Next base: position 8,003,668 of record OV838919.1, on the reverse strand, counting down.
TTGACTCTTTCAGGTTTTTAGTGGTACCAAATAAAAGAAGAATTATTCTAGAAGTATGAAATAGCTGTAATGAAACCCAGAAGTTACATATGTTTCATTAGACGGCATATCAAGCAAAACTAATCGATTAATCACCTCACGTAATTAATCTAATCATAAGGTAATTTCCATCGTGTCTCGGCTTGCGTAGACATAAATAACTCTCGGGCAGACCCGCCGACTTATACCCTGTCGCACTGGCGACGACATGTTAGATCACAGATCAGCCATAAATCTTCCCGATACCTGCAGATACAATTTCCTATACAATTTCTACACATAGAGCAACATTAAGCACACATAAATTGTGTTACTTTGGTAACGAGTAAAGATATCGCTTAATCGGGAACAATAACTGTTTAAGTATCCGCATTGTGTTTATTGTCCCTCAATGCTCAAACCCTACAACAGATGAAAGGTTAAAAAGCTCAAATAAGCGTGCATTAGGAAAGAGGTGGCCCGCCGGGTCGTGGTTAGAATGCAAACTGCCGCCCATACATTAAATCTGCTGCATTGGAATTGCAAAGTCGTGATTTGTCAAAGCATAATCTAAGGAACCGCAATATTCGCACATCGTAATTATTATCACAAGTAAAATGAAACCCAAATCATTAGTTACATCTCGCAGTATTCATCCGTATTTTTGACTAAATAACCTATAGATTCAAAATATAAATATCAAGGAAACAAAACGTAGACGTGAACGCTTAATTAGTGTTGCGAAGTTCTGTTTGTAACACCCTTATCGGTGGCTATGAATTATTTAATTGGAGGCGCGCGATGTTACCGTTGAGCATGCGTCGAGCGCGATAATCATTGATTTATTGCTAGCAGTGTTCAATAACGACAGACAATTGAAATTTATTCATAAGCCTTAACCGTTCAACGTTACATATGCAGAACATTACATATAAATTTCACAGTTAGCATCACGTTTACCATATTGTTGGGGATTTACAATGAGCTAGTTGCTAAGTCGCTTTTGTATTCCACGCGAGGATCTTTATTGGGGAATAAGGTGTACAGGGCAGCGCACCATAAATAAAATAATGTTGCCTTATATGTAAGCCCTTACGAGCTTACATGCAGAATAATTCAACAAGCAAATTCATACAATTACATTTGTTACGTTGAGATAGCTACCTTTCATAACAATATTAATGACTGTCGGTTCGCTTTTGTACTTTTGTAGTACTTGTATTATCCATGGGAAATAGCACTCATTTGACTACAGAATCAATTTTGGTTATTTTGAGACGACGATACATTTCTGAGAGAAGGCCAAGAGCGCGTCTTTCTTTATACAAGGTAATGTGCCATCGTATTGCCCAATTATATCTATAGAAAAAAATTTAGACTACCAAAAAATAGTACGCTAATCATGCAAATATACAAAAGAAACTCAAAATAGTATTAAGCAGAAACTAAATACAAATTGAATTGCGAAGAGTAAGTAATACAATTTGCGTTATAGACTACAACAGAATTGCAATTGATATAAGTTTATGAGTGAGCTAATTTAACAATAAGTCTTATAAAGCGATTACACTAGTCATTCGAAGCGTGAGAGCGAACTACCCTCGCGAACCATTCTAATCGAAATTACAACGGGCACGAAGCACGACCATAGTGACTGTAGCTCGCCGCGCCGCGACCGCGCGGTCCTGTTAGCGATTTATTGGTTGGACGTACCAACGCGCTCATTCAATTATTAAGTATTTAATTACAGTCAGCACCGCACTGATTAATCACCAACAATTATTTCCATCTCTTAACGAAGCCACGGGTTGCCCAATGGTCAATATTTCGCTCCTACGAGCTAATAATTGAATTTCCCCGGAGAACAATTGCCTCGATTACATCACAACCGACACGGATCGACGCCTAATGAATCTCCCCGCTGTCTAGTTATTTACTGAGATAAACCCCGTGTTTACTGGTTACATGCGCATGATTGCACGAGCTACCAATAAATTAGATTTATCAGCCACCTACCCAGTTATATGTTCAGTTAAATATATTGCACTGTGTTTCTGTCAGCTACTGAGAAGTAATTATAACTGAAAGATTTAATTTGAACCGTAAATCTTCAGTTCCTCTAGAGTTTATCGAAAATAATTTTAATGAAAATAGCACGTAAATGCTTGCTCATCATCTTACATAGTCTTATGTAGTACTAGATTGTTAGAATTAATTATAATGTTATCAATACATTGTAAGTTGAAATCAGGCCTAAAATAACCGGTTTTCTGCATTTATTGCTACTCGTACAAAATTTTGCATCAAAGTTGCTTACCTGTTTTTTTCTGCAGAATACAATCATTTATTAATTTATACAATCAAATCTTCATATTGCTATCAAACCCAAGTAACTCTTTCATAACAGCAAATCAATACCTGGGTATTGACCGAAGCACGCGCGGCCACGGCCCGTCCAATCAATGGGATGCAAGCCCCATTTCACGTTTTCAATAATTCAATGAAAGGCACTTAGCGAAATATACGTTGTGCAAGGTGAGCTGCGTGCTGCTCCTGCCTTCAGATACGAATTGCCTGCTTTCGCAATAAAAACAATATAATAACAACACCAAAACCAATGTAAACTAAATAAGTATTTTAATGTTACATTCAAACTGATATTGTGTTTTTATTTTGCAATATGTTACCTCATTTATAATATTAGCAAATATTATAAAATCAAATAAGTAGTTATCGGGTAATACGGAAGTCATAGTTAACGAAAGCAATACAAAAAGCTAATTGAAGGTGTTTGTACGTCCGGTCGGCTGCGGCGCATAGCGGCTGGCTGTTCAATATCTATTAGCGGTAATATCTTAGCGGAGAGATGACTCTGGCCCAGTTCTGCAGCCGGTCGGACCAGTTCCCCGGGCATCCTTGCGTAACTCCGCGCGCCCAGCCTGCTTGCAAAAATGCATTATAAAGCTCCCAAATAACATACACCACTTAAAAACCTTTTTAATACTCGCGTATAACAGATTACTGTGACCGATCCTACAAGCCGCATTCTGATTAAATTCATGACAATTGCACAACGTGGTCGGATTTTTGACAGGGAAAACGCATAAAGTCGAGTGTATTACGATTACTTTTGTACAATATAAATCACCAGAATGATACCTCCACCACGCCTTAGAATGGCATGCAATTTTGTTTTGGAAATCATTACAGCAACATTTATTTATTGAGGTTCTTTCAATATTTTAGCATAGTTGCTCGATACATTTAGGAAAGAAGATGACCTCTAACGTGTAAATTAATATAAAGAGAACGTGATGTAGTATAGTAATGTGAAGATCGTTTTATTACACCAATTAACACGTTATTTTTATTTGGTTCGGGTGTGTAATGAGAGCTACTGGATACATGAGTTTACGCTTGTATATTAACTAAATTAATTATTTATATTTTATCCTTTTTAACTTTGGTAACTTTGATAAAATTATCTTTGATAACACTCTATGTACGCATACTACTATACTAAATACTGAATTGCCTTAAATTCTTAAATTATTAAGTATACTTTATATCCGCATTGTGATTTACCAAATACAAGACTTACCGTTTTGGTAGGATTTATTAAGTGTTTTAGTTTTATTGAGCTGGTTTTTAGTTTAACCTGCGGTCTGTAAGCGATGGTTCCCAGACTACTTAAGTATAAGTGGCACAAGTTGGCGGCAGAGAAACATATCAGGAAACCAATACAACATGATCTTCGTGATAATGTACTGGTAAGAATGGAAGCGTGCTCTATTAAATGATGTATGCATCAGGACGCGCCACCGTGCCGCCGCCGCCGCGCGGTCTTCTCTTCTTTAGATTAACGGTACGTAATAACATAATGGATCCATTGTGCGTGAGACATGCACTAACAAAAGCTGTAATGTATTTCCAATACAGTTCTCAGTAAGCTTGAGTTATACGTTCTAAAATTGTTAACTAATTTAGACTATTGGATTATTTTCTTTACACAATTGTTTAGCTGATTAGATTTATTCAATTTTAACGGGAGAAAAAGTAAGATATTAATTATGACACTTAAGAAAGAAACAAATAGATTTTAACCAAAATAAAGGTAAGCCAGTATGTAAAGCTGATAAAAATTCCAATCATAGACATAATATATTTAAAGCAATGCCTTGCATCAAAAATATTTGCAACTTAGTGAATTACAAACTCAACTGCATTAATTACGTGCGTTTAATGCACCAAGTGAAGCAATACTTAGGTACGTCTTATTTGTGCATAACTAACACTCTAAGATGATATTAAGACATCTAAAGACATTAACTACTTGTTTCAACGGAGTCGACGTTAATTTGGCTTCAAATACGTACTAAGTATGCAGTGCTAGATGGTTGGTTAATACTTATAAAACATTGTGTGTGTATTTTTAATGCTTTAGTAAGTATTTTAAGTATTAATTTATTAATTATAAGGGGTAGGGTTATAACAGTCTTTGCTTCTAAGAGAATATTGTTAAACTAGCGGACGTCACGTGTTTTCACCCGTGTAGTTCCAGTTCCCGTGTGAATACGGGGATAAAATATAGCCTATGCTACTTGCTGATGATGCAACTATCCATTGCTGAAATAATTTTTCAAATCAGTCAAGTAGTTTCCGAGCCTATTCAATGCAAAGAAGCAATCAAATCTTTCCTCTTTATAATATTAGTATAGAAGAAACTTTGTTTCGTGATACATTTTTATCCTCATAGTAAGGATCTGTGTATCGGGCATGTCACTTAATGTGTGAGTAATAATTACTTTAATTACACCTACTTTACTACTATGCTAGTATTAGTTAGGGCTTAAAGTAAATAGTGTTTCGGCGGTACCAATAGTGGGAAGTAGGTACGTAGGGTCACCGGAGCGACTCGTGACCGCGACGCCGTCACGACCGCCCGGTCTCGTCGCCCCAAACAACATGATATTACTCACTAACTGGCCATTTCACGCCACTCTGCTACAGTTTCATGTCCGGCAACTGCAATATTATTTATATATGATCACTTTCCAAATAGTTGCAACAGTGTTATTCTGACAAAATGAGATATTTGAAACCTAACTTATAAAAATGTTTGACACGAGATGGCTATAGGAGGCAATGTGCGAGTGACAGTCTTGATGTAGCAAGCGTTAATAGGCTGCTGACTGTACTTGTTTTACAAATTTGTAGTATAAAAAATACGGATATTTTTGCACCTATTTATAAGTTGTAACTTACACATAATATTTTACACACTGTCGATAAGGATGTAGAGAATAAGCACGTTAAATAAAATAAAAGTAGTAAATACTCGATATTTTTTTAATGATTCTGAATTTGTCAGCCGTGGTGGCCTCGGGGTTTGAGCAGTCGCCTGTTACGAAAGCGACGCAGGTTTGAATCCCAGCGGGGCCTGTTCCAATGAGTTTTTCTAAAAACGTATGTGCCGTGATTTCAATTCACACCCCGTGCTTTACGTTGAAGCATCGCAAGGAAGCCTGCATATGTCAGAGAAATAATTCAAAGTCGTACGTATAGTGCCTGAGACGGGATGGACTCTCTGTCACGTTGGCACTTAATCATATTCGGTGAAATGTGGGTGTTGTTGCTGCAACACCTGTGCTTACCCCTTCGGTGATCTTTCGGGGATGGCGTGAGATTTTTTTTGTTCCGAATTTTCACGTGCTATAAAACGAAGATGATTCTCATAAAAATAAACAAATGAGATACTTTCGCGTCATCAATGATTTATTAGCATTACGTGAGCAATACACCATCCGTCAGGCTTTTCAGACGTAGCGATGTAATGCCTAGTCTTTTATCTAGCAAGACGTCATTTTACGATTAAGCCTTTGAATGACTATAGGAAATAAGTAAGATTACACTAACTCGCTTACCGCATCTATTCACACAAAATGACTAGATCATTAGAACACCTGTAATAAGAGGTGTAATTACGTACCAACACCGATATAACATCTCAGATATAAGTTACCTTCATTTATATAAATTTTAATGGATTTACCCAAAATAACTATAATATATGTTAATAATATCTAGATCATAAATAATCTGGCTAGTTTGGCACAACATCACATACCAACCTGTGAACTCGTTTTCGACTTCTTCAAGAAAGCAATAAAACGCCCTCTTTTATGTGCCCATATAATTATGTGATTTTGATGTAAAGTAACGGCATATCTTTTGAATTGCTTGCCACCTTAAGAATTACTTTTATCATTAAACTTTTTCGGAATTATAGGCGCAGTCGATTTAATCAATGTGAAATTCTCGCTTTGCATTTTTCTTGTGTCCCGAGACATTTATCGATAAATTGACCCGAATGCACATAAATAAAGTTAATGAGACCATTCATGACGCAACGTATGTATGTATGTTCACAACGTATCCAGCCACATTGGTAGTGATTATTTGAGACAAGGCGGCTATATTTTCATTAAATTAATATCACACCGAAATATGCCATGTGTCCGGATTGCACGCATATAAATCGTAAAAATCACACTTTTTATACCGCGTATACATTACAATAATAAATCACTTCTTTTAAAAATAACTTTAAGGAGACTTCATCACATACCACCTATAACAGTATTTCGTTTATGAGAGCTGTGGAGTGCCTATTTATTGGACAGTTAATTTGTCGTGTTGTTAATCAAAAGAAAAGGTCCCTAAATAGGTCGTTAATCCGTTTAATGTCGTCGACAGTCGTGCATGCCCACACGGTTGACAAAACAACGAGCAGTTAGTGGAGTTAGATATTGCGGATCCAATTAGAATCCATTTTAAGGTGATTAAAGATAGCGCGGTGGGCATTGTGTAGTGACAATGGAGGAAGCTGCGACGGCGATCGCTCACCAGCTGTCAGGTGGTAATGGCCGGACCCTTGGCTCGCGGCCACCACTCCATCATCCACCGCCATTTTATTAAATGTTCGCTGATAAAACGCGCTTTGTCCGTGCCCACCATTGCGACACTTTGTTAGCCGTCTAAAAACACTCGCTTCTGTCTTACATTTCCCATTGTCACCAATATAGATTACGGGCCGTCCTTTGTAAAATGTCGCTGTCAACACTACAAACGAGCTACTTGACGAAACACTATTATCTAAAAAATGCGTCACGATATCTTTAAATGTTATGGGACAAGTAGGAACACTTAATAAAAATCAATCTTCAAGTCAATTTTATCCAGAACCTTGTTCGATCGCACTTCAATATAGGCTACTTATAATAATTATTCGATCAATTACACACTCAAATAGTGTAGCTTGATAGGTTGTAGCTATTAGCTTAGTTATATATATATGTTATATTGTCGAATAAATCATGCATAGATATCGAGGGTTTAATTAATTACATCTACAAACGCGGAAATAGAATTTAAATTGAAATCTATTTTGAAGTAATAAAATTAGTGACAGTTATGGTTTTATGTATGTTACTGGCCAAACCAAAGATATTTTTTGATTTAATTGAATTGAATTTAAGAAACTAGTTCATTTGGGCAATATCAACTTATCAATATTCTAATGTGTCTTTACATATAAGAAAATAATAAGCATGAAACTAATCAAAATATGATTTATCTATACAGATAAATAAAATTGAAGTGTCTGTTTGTAATTCCAAAATAACAGCTTTTGACTAAATGCAAATGAAACCATATACTGACGGTAATGACTTAAAAAAACAGGATTTTCTCCGTCTGTCTCTTTGTTCAGGGTAACCTCTGAAACGGCTGGCGCGATTTAAATGGGATTTCACTTGCAGATAGCGGATGATACAAGGCGTAACTTGGGCTCTACGCGGGTGAAATCGCAGGGCACAGCTAGCTAATAATATAATCTGAACACTTTGAAACGGTTTAAGTATTTGACGGTTGGAAGTATTTTTTTAATCCCAAGTTTGGGCACATTCCATAATAAGTCAATGATCGCCAAATTTTTTATACCCGTATATTCGACGGAACACAGATTGTATAATCGTGCACTTAGTTCTATTCATCCATAATTTCTCAACTCATGAGTATATGCATGCAAATATGAAAAATAAGTGTTACATACCTAAGTTCAATCTGCTTGTAAACGACTCCTTTACAATGTAAGTTAAACGGCTTTCGGTATAAACGAGATGTCGCAGGCCTTGAAAATACAAGCGTTTACAAAATACACGGGTAAAACATACTTATCTGCAGGCCAGCCACTATCACATTTGAATTCTGCATAAATAGGCACATTCACATAAAGAATAGCATATAATTTGAATAATTTCAAGATCTAATAATTCATTAAAATAACGTATATTAAGCATAATTTGATATTATATTCTTATTGATTATATCTGAATTGCTAAACAGTGTTATACGTTCACATATTTTTTGCTAATTTTAGTTTTATTTCATAGATTCAGAGTGTCATATTATAGTTTGGATTTTATAGTTTTTACCTGTATAGTTTTTGAATTAAGATGTTATATTTAGTTATTTAATTATGGATAGATGCCGCTTTACTCATGTTGGAAAGGTATTGAGACTGAAACAACGAGGCATGGCTAGTAGAATATACTGATAGTTATAATAAATTGTGATTCTTCATTATTTCATTATTACATTACAAGAGCCGTGGTGGCCTTGAGGTTTGAGCAGTCTCAAGTTCGAATCTCAGCGGGGCCTGTACCAATGAATTGTTCACCACGTGCTTTACGGTGAAGGAAAAAATCGTGAGGAAACCTGCATACTTCTAAGAAGTAATTCAAAGACGTATGTATAGTGTCTGAAACGGCGATAGACTCACTATCTGTTACGTTGGCACTCAATCAACATCGGTGAAAAGTGGGTATTGTGATTACAACATCTCTGCCTACCCCTTCGGGGTATACAGGCGTGAGCATATGTATGTATGTATGTACATTACAAGTTCGCCTATAATTAGTTAATTCCGCAAGCCTAGCTTTGCTGAAGCTTATTTTACATATTGTTAAAAGTAATTAATTAAATTAGATGATTAGTCTCCTAGATTAGGTATCTTTCTGGAAAATAACTTACAATATTTGCCTCAATTTTTATAATATTAATGTAGATTGATATAAGCGTTTTTTGTTAGTAAGTGCAGGCACTTTTTGGAATACTGATACATTTTTTAAGTAAACTTTTCTAGTAATTTTGGTTCATCAAGTAGATACTATAAATACTGAGAAGGTAAGTGTGAATTAATTATGTAACTACACTAGTAAAACCTGTAGGTACACGCCGTAAGTAATACAGTTATTTATAATATTGGTTCAGTTCATATACAGTTACCGGTTATAAAGACTATAGTCGATACACAATTGATAAAGCAAAAACAATAAATCCACCTCATACAAATCGACTTTCATTGCCAGTTTTGTTTTTGTCGAGCGCGCTTTAAATTACGTCGTACCTTCTGTCTGAGCAATTTGGCGAGAACCTTGTTGTTCCTTATTTTTCAGATAAAGTAGCCTCGAACAATTATTTAAATGTATAAAGTATCTTTAGTACGTTTGCATCAAAAGACACGATTTGAGTCAAAGTTTACTACATTCAAAAAGACTTTATATTTTTTTATGACTGCGTCTCACTTCGTATACGAATGATTGGGTACATCAATACATTTTAAGCCTTCTACTCTGTAAGTATTAGCTAGTTTTTAACTTTAAATTTGTAATTTTAGTCAAATAAACTGACACAAGAATCCTGCTGTATGTGGCTTTATCGCGGAAAGATAATATTTATATATCAATGTAATAATCCCATACTGAAGTTAAGTGTGGTACCAACCCTGAGTTTTAAGTGAAATATAATTACCAAGGAAAAGAGAAAACAACGGTATTTGCATGATTAAGTGGAAATGTTCTGATTAATGGTTTCGCCTCGTGACCCTTTGGAAAACGCGGTGAGCCGTGATTAAGTTTTTATAAATATTCATTATCAATTTTATACTGTTCGTAATATCCGTCTGAACTGGTCTGTTTTCTCTTTCGTCGAAATCGTGCAAGTGCAGGACAATAAATCAGAAGTGTAAAGTTGCCTCAATTTACGCTCATTATTTCAGTCTTTACGTGTAATTTGCCGTGGGCTAATTGTATTAATTAATGTCCATTAACTTCGGATGCGTTAAAACTGTTGCTGTTTTGTGTAATTTTTTCTTAAGCTTTGACCTCGTGCTGTTTGCATGTAGGCTCTGCATTGTGTCGCAACAAAACAAACTATTATTTGCAACATAAAGCATACCACTTAAGTTATTTACGCAGGGATATAGTACCACGTAATCTTTTCTCAATCTATAGGTAATAAAATATAAAACTGCAGAGTTTGTTTGCTTGAACGCGGTAATTTCCGGAACTAGTTACTTACTGGTCTGATTTGAACAATTCTTACAGTGTTAGATATTTCCGAATTATCGAGAAAGGCTTATAGACTATGTATCATCACGCTAAGGCCGGGTTAAAGTTAGCGTTAACTAATTATTCCACGTTGCGGGCAGAAGCTAGTTAAGTAATATAAAATAATTAAAAGTAAAGTGCATACTTAAACACCGAAAATTCGGTAAAGATCATGGGTATTTATCGCTTGCTCTGACACTATTTTGATTGACGTGGTTATTATTTAGAGTTTGATCGTGTTAGCATAACGTGAGGTCGTGAGCATGCTACGTGACGAGAACCTATTCGACATACGGCACGGCAGTAGCTGTGTGCTACTAATATATTGTCCCGAAGTTGGTAAGTGGTATATCCAAACTATAAGAGGCGTTTATAAAAAGAGAAATGTCACAAAGTATGAGAATGCAATGTGGCGTGAACCGAGGACGAAATTGAATGTAATTAGCAATTTTGCACAGCGGTGTGGGCGCAGCGTGGAATCGCGATGGTAAAACCAAGTGACCCCTCTCGCGGGTCACTCGTGCCGGTTGCACCACATACAACCTTATTGGAGTGCAATAGTGCCAGTTTGAAATTCCAAATTATCAGCTTTTCACTAAATGCATAATACTTATGATCTTACTTTTCATCCATCCATGAATCCATCAATCTGAATAGTGAGTTATTGTATGAAGGTAATTGTTCATACTTACTTACCCACGTAACTTTTTTATAAACAATTAAAGTGACAAATAACCATAAAGTCTGCCCGATGGTAAGCAGATACTGCAACCTATGAAATTGAAATAGAAATCATATTTATTCACTTGAAATATGATACAAAATTGGTCTTATTAGGGTCACAAGAATCATGTATTTCACCCAATTTGAGGGCATGTAAATATTAACTGAGTTATCTACTTAGGTACTGCAGTTACATTTTCACCAAATATTTATATTAAACATAAGTACTTAACTAAAAAGAATTTTATAATTATATATGAGCAATAACAGAAACATCTTTCTTTTTTATTAATATATTGCACATTTGAAAATATACTATGTAAGTAAGTAATAGAATGTATAATTCGTGTTCTAATTATTCACACATTCTTTGCATCAGCATGAGATCTTCTGGCAACCTAACTCACCGCAGGAACACAACTTCAATACTCAAAGGTAGCGTTATTTTGGCTGCGATCTTCTTACGTTGATATACGTAAATACACATTATGCTCACGTCTGCACACCATGAAGGTGGGCAAACTATTGATTGCCTTTTATAGATAAGCTGATTTAAAAAAAAAACATTAAAATGTTGTTTTCAAAACATACTAAGCTATTCGATAAGTCGTATAGTATATTTTAATACAATTAGGACGATGACGCAAGTGCATCATATCAAGCAAGTTTCGCAACTTGAATGTCACAGATTGTATTACAAACACGATAAAACGTAGTAAGTCTTGTATTGTACTTGTAGGTACTACGCACGTACCTACGTTACAGTGGTATTGTGAGGGCCATCGCAGGCATAACAAGGTGGTTATCTATTGGTATCGTGGGACTGTGTATTGTTGGGCCAGCGTCGGACTCGGTTCGAGCAGCACGCCTATGCTCGAGGCGGGGCGCTGGCCAACCCATTGGTTGCCGACAGAGCGTGACAACTGTTTCATTGGACAATTCAACCAGCAGTGAAAGTGACGAAACAATCCTTCCTCGAAGCACCTTGCAAAATAATTACTCACCTATTACGGATTGGCTCTGGCAAAGGTTGTATTTTGAAACAAGACCAGTATTGCACCTGACATCAAGATGAATACGTTGATATAACGAAACAATAACCCCCTTTACCCAAACATTGTTATAATCGTATATGTGCGAGCCTGAATATACAATAACTTATTCTAAAACTTTATTACAAAGAAACGATTGAAAAATATCTTGGAGATTCGAATGGGCGCCATTAGTGGACGAAATAAGCAATCAGTCAACTTCCGTAAAATTTGACAAGTATACGTGCAATATACCTACAGAGAAGTGTAAGTTACGTCAGTTTGGCAAGAAGCATTATATTAAATTTGATTCGAATATGGGCCTTTTTTAAGCAATACAAATTAGTTAAATAAGAGAAATAATAGTTTGTAGGTTTTTATTATGAGATAAATTAATAAAATAAAGAAATCACTGTAAATATTGTACATAATTATAATACCGAATACACATTTAGTATAAGTACATTTAAATGACAAGCAATTAACAATAAATCCAAAGTATCAACAATTCAATACTTACTTGATCAATATTATGCAGGAGTTCCTAACTGGTCTCTGGTTCAATCCACCATGAATGCCTTATCAAGCAACTGTGGCTTTTATAATGAGATACCCCACTTGTATCACAATCAGTTAATAACTCTTCTGCATTTTATATTTTACAGAAATAATGATAAATTAAAAATAGTTATTATTTATGCTTACAATATTCCTAGAATATTTTACATCTACGTTTTAAGAATTAATAATATAGTATACATATCGGAAACTCGTTACCACGTGTTCTTCCGTTGTGTTTTGCTAAACTCAGCGGAAGAACATTCGTCAAATAAAGTACTTTTAAGTATGAATTTGTTTAAATAGCTAACAGATTCGGCCATCCGTTACAATGTTCGTCCTCGCACATTGAAATTAATCACAAAGTTAATGTACAAGTCTTAAACCTCATCCTCATTGAATGAGAATAAGCATCCATAAACAATTAAGCAAATCTAGTATTTTTTTTTTTTTTTTTTTTTTTTTATATGGTAACAAGCCTTTGTTCATCTTGATTCCCAAACATAATAATAATAATAATTTCCAAAAATTGCAACAGGCCCTTTGTCGTCCTGAATACAAATCCTGGACATTATCTGCACCTAAATATTGCAACAGGCCCCTTGTCGTCCTGTATACAAAATATAGGTATCCAAAACAAAATAATTTGCAACAAGCCCCTTTTCGTCTTGTATACAAATTTTGCACATAATTATCTGCACCTAAATGTTGCAACAGGCCACTTATCGTCCTGTATACAAAATATAGGCATCCAAAACAAAATAATTTGCAACAAGCCCCTTTTCGTCTTGTATACAAATTTTGCACATAATTATCTGCACCTAAATGTTGCAACAGGCCCCTTATCGTCCTGTATACAAAATAAAGGCATCCAAAACAAAATAATTTGCAACAAGCCCCTTTTCGTCTTGTACACAAATTATTGCTAAAAAGAGAAAAAACACATTAAGACAATGGTTGCACACGGAAATTAATAATTTTCTAATCAGATTCATCCTCACTAAGGATGTTACCATGGGGTCTTGAAAAATTTAGCCATGGTTTTAATTTATCGACGGCTACAACAGTGGAATACTTTTTTGTGCCCTTTCGAGTCAATGGAGTATCTTCTATTTGGTAGCGATCATGCTCATAAACTTTGATTATTTTGTATGGACCTTGAAACTTAGGTACCAACTTTTTACTGGTACCCGTAGCTGGTATCTGTCTTTCGACTCTAACTAAATCCCCCTCTTTGTATAAGATAGGGTTACATCGTGACTTATCATACCTATGTTTTTGTTGCTGCTGGGAGGACTTAATAAATGAAGTTATCTCACTGCGAATGGTATTTAAATTAGTCTGGTCATTATCTACAGGTACCCCATCAGTTATTGCTGTTATTAAGTTACTGTCACTAGAGCCTATGGGTCGAATACCGAATAGTGCTTCTGCCGGTGATTTATTTATACCCTTATTAAAAGTATTGTTCATGCCCCATTGAATATCAGGCAAGTATTCGTCCCACTTACTATCTGTGGTCTCAAGACATTTAGCAGTTAAACACTCTACAATTACTTTGTTGTACCGTTCTACTTGACCGTTTGCTCTAGGAGTAGCAACGGCGTTAAGAACGTGTTGAATGCCTTTTTCAGAGACGAAAGACTTAAAAGAGTCGCTAGTAAATGATGTCCCCCTATCAGATATTATTCTACGAGGGACTCCAAATATACCAATAAATTCACGTAAGACTTTAATACTAGAACTACTTTTTGTATTACGAACAGACTTCAAATAAATAAAACGTGTAAATGCGTCAATTAGAACCAATATGTATGTATTACCCCTACAACTGCGTACAAAAGGGCCAACGTGGTCAAGATGTATGGTGTCAAATGGTTTGCTAACTTTCTCTATCGGATGCAAAAATCCGGGTTTTTTTCCGGCTGAAGCTTTAGAGTATGCGCATTCTAAACAAGACGACACATACTTCTTTACAAATCGCCTCATCTTAGGGAACCAGTAGTGAACTTTTATTTTCTCAAGAGTCTTGTCTACAGCAAAGTGACCAATATCATCGTGGTTTTTCTTAACGACTTGCCATCGGACCCCTTTAGGTACAACCCATTTATCTCCATCAGACGTAATCCTAAACAGCCTACCATTTTTTAACTTAAAATTGATTTTAATATCGCTAATATCATTAAGATTTGGATCATTCAGGATACCGATGATTCGCTGAATTTCACTATCAGAATTTTGAACCGTTATGATCCAATCTGTTTCAGTTATGTTATTGACAGTATATTCTGTATGAGAATCTGGTGGGTTGCGACTTAAAGCGTCTACGTGAGTCATGGAAGTTCCCGCTCTGTATTCTATGTCAAAGTCATATTCTTGGATTGAAGTCCACCATCTAGCTACACGAGGCAACATATCTCGTTTGGAAATAGTGGCTCGTAAAGAATTGCAATCAGTTATAATTTTGAAGTGAATACCGACTAAATATACACGAAACTTTTGAAGTGACGCTACGACTGCTAGTGTTTCGAGATCATACGAACAATAATTCTGTTCCTCGGGAGTAGTTTGTCTACTAAAATACGCGATGGGTCTTAACTGATTTGAGCTATTTCTCTGGAGTAAAATGCCTGCAATCCCTATTTTGCAAGCATCGGTATGGAGTTCAGTGCTAGCTTCAGGGTCATAGAGTGCTAAAATCGGTTTTTGTATCAAGCTATTTTTCAAACTACGAAAAGCAGCCTCTTGATCTGATCCCCAAAACCACCCTGAATGTTTTTTTAGCAAAATAGTTAGGGGTTTAGCTAATATTGAAAACCCAGGGACAAACCGACGGAAGAAACTAGCTAATCCCAAAAACTGTCTAACCTGATGTTGATTGGTTGGTACTGGAAAATTTTCTACCGCTTCTATCTTTCTAGAGCCCGGGCTAATTCCTTCGCTAGAAATTACAAACCCCAAATGGTCCACAGAACGCCCAAAAAAAACACACTTGTTAAGATTCAGAGTGAGCCCTGCTTCAGACAATAATCGAAGTACATGTTCCAATCGTGTTAGCCCTTCAGAAGTATCTTTAGAAGGAATAATAATGTCATCTAAGTACGCCAGTGCCTCTCGATGACGCAAATTACCAAGAACATTATTTATCATACGTTGGAAATTAGAAGGGGCATTTGCCAAACCAAAAGGCATTCTATTAAACTCAAAATGACCTTCCGGAGTGACAAATGCAGTCTTAGGTTTATCACCTTCCCTAATTGGGATTTGGTAATAACCAGATGCCAAATCTAATGTTGTGAAATGATTATTCCCTGATAAAGCATCGATAGTGTCATCAATTAGAGGCATAGGGTAATTTTCCTTTATTGTCCTGCTATTTAGGGCCCTATAATCTATGCAAAGTCTATAATCGCCCGTCTTTTTACGCACCAATACAACTGGACTAGCATAAGGCGATGTTGACTCACGAATAATGTTATTCTTTAATAAATCGCCAACAATTTCTCTAACAACCTCCTTTTCTTTGATTGCCAACCGATAGGGTCTGTATACAACAGGGTCATCGTTTTGGAGATTAATTGACATTTCAGTGGTGCTACAACTCCCTAGTTCAGACATATTGAAAGCAAAGCAGTTACGAAACTTATTGAGTAACGATATCAATTCATGAACTATGTCTTCACTAAGATTATCTCCCAACTTTACGTCTGATACTGTGATTACTTTCGGAGGATCTTGACATTCAGCGATAGAAACATGAAACACACTTTTTGTGGCATCCTCACTTGCTACAATACCACGTGCTATCAGAAAGTCGTTTTGAAAGAGAATACACTCCGAACTTAAATTATTGACCACAATTTGACCTTCACCAGAGTCGTCGAAATGATAAATGCCAGAAGGTATATAATGGGAACATTTGTTTACAGTTCTTAAGCCACCTTCGACAAATAAAGCTCCACAAAATGTTGGTTCTGTATAAACATTTATAGCAGTGATGCCGGATACGGAAGTTATATCTTTGACAATTAATTTTATCTTACTAATTGGTACTATATCATGAGACATTTGTGTAATATTTAGAGAGTTGCTAGTTTTCTGAATAACAACATGCGGTTGTTCAGTAAAAGTTTGACCGATCATCAACGGTACTTTCATGACATCGTCAGGGACAATAAGTAACTCTGTATCCGCGCCTACACCATCAATTTCAACATAGGTATTAATGCGTCCTAAAGTGGTGACGGTAGAATTCCCAAAACCTCTTAGAACTGGCAGGTTGCTAGTGCAAATTGTGTCAAAAGCCAACTTCAGATAAGAGGAATAATTCAACATGGAGCATTCACTCCCCAAGTCTATATAAGAGTCTAAGGGAACGTTCTTAATTAGAGCGCATTTGAAATATTTATGATTAGGCAAAGCTCCTTGAGAAACAACATTTACCGATTTTTCAGTCGGCAATAAATTTGAATAACATTTTTCGGTGTCGTGACCTATTTTAAGACATTTAGTACATTTCTTGATTGGAAAGCTACACTGACTAGCAATATGACCTTCCTTTTTGCAATTAATACAACGTACGAGTCTAATTTTCGTGTGTGAAAGTTGGGATTGAGCGTCAGATATATTTCTACCAATTTGGATTCTATTACCTACACTAGTTTTCTTATCCGTATTTTGTTTTACATTTCTAGAATTTCTTAAGTAAGTCAACAGTTTATCCAAGTTATCAAATTGAGCAGCTTCCGCTCCTAGCCTTACGGACCGATCATCAATGCCATGTAAGACGCAGTCTACAGCCCTTTTCCCGTTTATACTACATCTATTAATGAGTGAAATTTTATCATAAAAGTAGTCTTCTAAAGAGTCACCAAATTTAGCCCGCTTAGCTAGCATGTCACTTAACATTTGCCCATAATTTTCGTCGGAGGGGAAGGCCGCGAGTAGTTTAGACTGCCATTCTTGCCAAGAAAAGAGCACCGATGGTAGGCCTTCATACCAACGTTTGGCTACACCATTTAGCTTCGTTAGTGCAAAATGCACTATTTGTTTATCTGACCAGCCGTATATGGCTGCACATTCATTGACTTTGTGTAGCCACATGGACATCGTTTGCTCTTTCCTTGCAGGATCGAATTCAGGAATAGTATTTTTGACAGAATTTATTTTATCAGGATCAGGAGCAATAGATTTTAAAGCTTGTACTAAGAGATCTAGAGAACTTTTGCTAGGCCCTGGTGCGCAACCGCTTATTAATATTGAGCCACCGTTATCCTCTCCGAGGGTACCGGGGTTACCTGTTGATCCGCGATGGCGCTGCGTACTATTTGGACCGGTGCGAGACTGGCTGAAGCGTTGATCCTGTTCCTGGATACTCGAACCAAGGCGTGACCGGCTAAGACGTTGGTGCCCGCTACGTGAACAGCTGCGCCGTTGATGTTCGCAGTCACGGCTGCGGCGGCGATTCCGTCGTTTGCAGCGTGGCTGGCTGCAACAGCTACCCCGTTGCCTGCTGTGCGAACGCCGTAGTTGAACCCGTTGCTCGCTGCGTGAGCGGCTGCGGCGTTGAGCCCGTTGCTCGCTGCGTGAGCGGCTGCGGCGTTGAGCCCGTTGCTCGCTGCGTGAGCGGCTGCGGCCTCGAACCCGTTGCTCGCTGCGCGAGCAGCGGCGGCGGCGACGTCGAACATGTTGCTCGCTGCGTGAGCGGCTGCGCCGACGATCCTGGTGATCGCCGTACGAGTCGCTGCGCTGTAGATCCCGTCGCTCGCCGCGTGACCTGCTACGGCGGCGACCTCGTTGTTTCCCAGGCTCCATGGACGTTTGGCTGGCGACTTTATTACTTGTCGGTGCAGATTCTTCCGACTTACTGAGGTGTGACACCGCCGGTAATATAGGGGAGATAAGGCCTTCCATTACTAAAAAAAAAAAAAAAATTTCGCACAGATATTGTTTTCAGAGTTTTGTTCAATCCCACTTCTGAGATGTAAGTTACGTCAGTTTGGCAAGAAGCATTATATTAAATTTGATTCGAATATGGGCCTTTTTTAAGCAATACAAATTAGTTAAATAAGAGAAATAATAGTTTGTAGGTTTTTATTATGAGATAAATTAATAAAATAAAGAAATCACTGTAAATATTGTACATAATTATAATACCGAATACACATTTAGTATAAGTACATTTAAATGACAAGCAATTAACAATAAATCCAAAGTATCAACAATTCAATACTTACTTGATCAATATTATGCAGGAGTTCCTAACTGGTCTCTGGTTCAATCCACCATGAATGCCTTATCAAGCAACTGTGGCTTTTATAATGAGATACCCCACTTGTATCACAATCAGTTAATAACTCTTCTGCATTTTATATTTTACAGAAATAATGATAAATTAAAAATAGTTATTATTTATGCTTACAATATTCCTAGAATATTTTACATCTACGTTTTAAGAATTAATAATATAGTATACATATCGGAAACTCGTTACCACGTGTTCTTCCGTTGTGTTTTGCTAAACTCAGCGGAAGAACATTCGTCAAATAAAGTACTTTTAAGTATGAATTTGTTTAAATAGCTAACAGAAGGTAGCCACCTTGTGTAGTGGCAGCCGCCACTTTACTACTTATCTTAATTATTAAGGTGATAAAAATTAAATCCAACTAATAAAGAGGTAGCTAACGAATTACCACCTAATGAAAAAGTTTAATTATGTATTCATTCATGCGGAAATAAATTATGGTAGTAGAAACCGAAACCGTTATAGGTACCTACGTAGGATACTACATGTCTATCTAACTGCATTTAATGTACTTACTACGAATATTATAATTATTATAAACAAACATCGCTCTGATTTTGTTCAACGCAAAGCATTAAGATGCAAATTGATACAAGCATAACGAGAAAATTAGCATTATGAGCGACAATATTGAAGAGTGACTCAGCGCGTCAGTCCATCACCTCCGGTTATGCCTACCAGCCTATTGTGACGCAACCCGTGCAAGGCGAGTGGAGCCGACAAGTCGAATAGCGAGCCCGCCCAAACCCTCGATCAATAGCCATGAAATTCGATTATAAAAATTGGGGTCACAAAGCGTAAAAAAATGCATGTGACATTCCTACAAAATTAATTCATCTACATAAAACTAAGTGATTGCCTCCTACACTGGAGAGAGATTAAATTTAAACGTAGGTACTTTCATCTTCGGGCTTGAAAGTTACCACCAAGCCGATAGCCACGCAACGCAGAAAGTAGGTAAACACTAATAAGTAAGTACCATAAGTACTGCGATTTTAAAATTAATAGCTAAACTTAGGCAAGTAAGTAATAGCTTACCGTGTCAACTTTAGGCCATACATCATACAATTGAGCCCGTCCAATTAGTTAGTAAAAAAAACTCTTCTTATTCCCGGAATCGATAACGTTTAATAATTAAGTACCTGGTTGACACAAATGAAAGAACTTGACATTTAGCATGTGGCAAACGGTGGTCTCTGCCTACCCCTATGGAATATAGGTGTGAGCATATGTAAGAATGTATGTATGTTCAAAAAAAAAAGGCAATTATCGGACCAGTAACATGAGAACTCGAACCGGGGTATTCTAGTTTTGTTATCGTCCCACAAACTGGAAGCTTCACGCCTGAGCTATCATACCTAACTTGACAGATGTTGGCGAAATGTACTTTCGTATTGTAATTATTGGAGACGTTTCCGAGATTCTGATTCTATATATACAAGAATTGCTCGTTTAATGTATAAGATATACTCATCTAGGTAGGTACATCTACGTATAATCAGTGAAATGCTAAGCGTTTCGACTACCTTGCTACGTGAACCAACCTACCTACTCCAGGATTTCATATAATAACAGTTTTAGGTACATAAAGTAAAGAGGTACCTATTATTTGTATTCACTTATAGGTAAGTAGTATCTTGAAGATGAAGAACATAGGCACCGATATTTGGGCAATAATTCGGGTTTCCTAAAATTTTCTAGTGAAGTTTTCCATAACCGCAACAAAATTCTTACCGTAACAAATCACGTAGGTTGAGTAAGATTTTCGGCGATGATGGGGTGCCACATTGTGGATAGGTACATAAGTTTTCTATATATCTATTAAAAACCTTTTCATGAATGAACCTGCGAACCAATTTTGCTGAAATTTTGAATAAAGATAACAAAATAGCCAGAGGTCAAAAACTCATAATAGTGAATAAGACAAAAGACACCAATGAAATACATTGAATCTACGCGGGTGAAGCCACGGGACATTGCAAGTCTGTATTGAAACCTACACGCCACATTATATTTTTCTTTCTTTCTAATATTTATTTAATGGCGATGAGCTTAAGTAAAACTATTCCGCCAATGACAAGTGATTGTTGAGAAACATATCTTGTAAATTGTTAAAAATATGTGGAGGAATCCATTGGATGTCGGAAAAAATGTCATCCATTATATTTTTATATTTTTTGTACGTATACGCTCGAATGTAAGATGACTTATGTCTATGGTTAGCTCATGGTACTACTTGCGCCATCTTGTGTCAACAGGCGGACCTATAAGTCAGTGATGGGCACAGAACAAATCCAAAATATTTGGTTGATCATGGGTATACAGTTATTATAATAATAATTTTAGAATTTTTAGCACCAGTTATAAAAATCTGTGATAAAAACAACAAAATGATAATAACAATTTTAATTAACTGTAAATAATAATAGTAGGTGCTAAACAAAGCCTCGACTTTCGTCTCATGCGACAAGTACGGAACGTGTTTTGTTTGACTGTCACTTTCATTTTGACATTTTAACATCAAACCGGCCAAATTTTGATTTATTTATTTGACAGTTATCGATAAAAAGTTGTTTCAATAAATATACCCAATTTTGTTCCAACATGATTACTAATTTTGATAAACTTTGTGGGGACCTAGAAAAACAAGAGTTAGAGGTAAGCATTGCTTAAAATATGTATTGATGTCGCTCAAGTTCAGCTGAGCAAGGTTTTCAGTGTACAGTGGATAGGTTATGTATCTGCCTTTATTTCAATTATTTTTTCTCCAATTTCAGGCCCCAAATGGTGTGGCTTCACCATCAACTTATGCTCAGCTCTTAGCCATATATCTGTACCAAAATGATTTGTAAGTATATGTTATTCCTTAAGCATACCTATTCTTATTATAAAGAAGATATCTTTATCTTATGTTCGGTTTTGTATCTTTGCAGTCGTTCTTCATAGTGATTTTATTCATAGAATAGAACAAACAAGATTGTCCTTTATTCGTGTCTTAAAATATGATCTATCACAATTTTCTCAAATCTCAAACATAACAAAAAGCAGAAACACACTTGCCTTTGATTTACAAGTATCAAGTTAATAAGCAAATTTGATGGTCCATCTTTGGTAACTTGTTACTAATTTACAAATATGCCTTATATAAAAGGTGTCTTTTCAAAGGCCGAGTATTATAAAAACTGAAACTGAATTAAACAATTTGTATTTCACATTTATCTACTATCAAATAATTTATGCACAAAAAATATTTTGATTTTATTTCCAGATGCAATGCAAAGTTTTTATGGAAGAGGATTCCACAAAACATTATAAGTAGTAACCCAGAAATTGTTTCCATCTGGGCGATAGGTCGGAAATTATGGAAGAAAGACCTTGCCGGGACGTATCAGAGTTTGTCAGCTCACAACTGGACGGAACCTGTTGCACATATTATTGAGGCACTTGAAGGTAAATGCAAGGTTTATTAATATATCAGCTATTCCCTGCGGTTTTACTGTTCATATGGTGTGAAACAACTGTACAGAAGTTTTTTAGAAGGACTTGTTAGTACAGCCCAGCTGGGATTCGAGCTTGCGTCTCTTTTGTAGCAGGCCACTGCCCCAACCCCACGGCAATTATATATGTATACAATAACATTAAAATATATTTTTATTGTTAAATTACTTTTTTTTTAAAAGAGTAATTACTGAGTTCCAGGTTCTTCTAAGTAGAATCAGACTTCCAAACCTGGCAGTAGTATGTATAATCCTGTGTAATCTTGTCGTTATGAAGATTTTAAAGTACTTTGTTAAAAGTCTAATCAAATAAAGATATTTTGAATTTGAATTTGAACTATGCATCAGATTATCAGTTCCATTTCTGATTAAGTACATAAGATTCTAATACCCAATAGAAAGTTTCTGGCCAAGGCCTGTAGACAAAGTAGCTTTGTCCTCGTGCTTGGCTTATAGAATCTTAAGATTTATGTCATTTCCATACATTTTACCTCGCTTCTATTAGCTCAAGCTCCTGAGAATGTTACTTTGCCTAAGCCTACAGATCTTCTAAGAAGATTAGTGTCTGTACCAATGGTAATATTATTGACATACATACATCCATATGTTCACCCCTGTATTCCCCGAAGGGGTGGCAGAGGTTCAAAGTTCAAAGTTCTAAATATTTTTATATGATTAGACTTCTTACAAAATACTTTCAAGGTGTTATAATAACAACATTTCACTGAAGATGATTTTATTCATTTTCATCATAAACTAAATAGATCACTTTCAAAAGTTGTTTTGGCTGGGAAATCATTTAGCTGCACCACTTTTTTCAATTACTCAAATAGTGGGTGTGATTTCAGACTTACACTAAAATATATTCAGTATTATCTTGTGGGCATACTTCAGACAAACTATCTGTCCAATTTGATAATGTTTCCACAATGTTAACTTTCAGAAAAAGTGAGAGAGCGCACATTCAATTTGATTGGACGTTCATACAGCAACATATCCATCGACACAGTAGTATCAATGACTGGCCTAAACAAGGAAGCAGTGCTGCACGCCTGTCAGGATCGTAAATGGTTATTAAACGAAGATGGGACCACTGTAAATCCCAAGCCCCCAGTCCAACCAGCACCGCTGCACACCTCCAGTGAAGACCAACTTTTCAAACTTACAGAATTCGTTTCATTCTTAGAAAATTAAGTAAATTCTCTAATATTATTTGTATTTATAATTATATTTAAAGTAAAAAGTACAGTGGTTATTTATGACAAAACTTTGTAACCAGAACAAAAACAAACAATGCATACATTGTCATAATCTCATTTAATAACAAATGGTCAAGTCTTGGTAAAAAATTACATAAGTAGTGTTAATGTTACTATTCATTCTGAGTATATAAAATTACATTGTTTATGTAATATAGAACTTATTTACAGTACATGGTAGCTGTGCCTGTTCAATATAACCATTGTAAACTACCAGTACTAACATTTAAAAGAAAGAATGTCTTATGTAAATAAGTCCTAAGTGGCAGTGTAAAACATAGGTACTATCTAAAAATAAAGCTGTAAAATACCTATAAATCATCTTCGTGACTCGATACGCACCACGCCACACGATGTAGAGATTTTTAAAATATCACAAGCATTACAATACCTAGAACTATCAAACTGATGAGTTTTATTCACGTCAGTAAAAAATACTAAGCTAACTTAACTTAGATAATCATCAATTTCATTCAACTAGGCACTCGAACTAAATTTAGTTTTGGCAACTCATAGGATGTGCTTTATAAATTCGTTAAAATCTGTTTTGGAAGGACACTTGGTTCTGCCTGGGTTGAAGTCTCATCGCGTTGGTCTCGTCCTCGTCATCCAGAGTAGTCTCGTAGCCGCGGTTTACTTGACCACCGTTTGGCTCCGCGAACACATCTTTGACTGATATATTTGCATTCGATATTCTATTCCGAGGCATCACACCATGATTATTGTTCAGCTGAAATTATAATTTATTTTTAGTTTACACATTAACGCTTATGTAGATTTAAATATTTACCTTCTTATTACAAAACATGGTTTAAAACAAAGTCGTGCTTAAGCTGTGTACATCCTCTTTGACATCTGTATAATAAAATGAGATAGTACTACTTTTAAACCAACGGATTATCTTATAAGAAGGGGTTTTGAGTTTTAAAAGTCCAATACCAATCCTGCGACTCCATATTCGTTGTTGGCACCGAGCGTTTGCATCTGAGATTTTCGTCTTTCCGCCATCACTGAGTTCCTTCTCGTCTCTAATGCTTTCAATGTTTCCCTACGCAGCGTCATTTTTCGGTTCAGGACAGGGGTACCTGTAAAAATTATTTTAATACATATATGGATTTTTGTGGAGAGGTGGGGCATAATGATATATGCCGATCGAACTTCAGATCTTTTCGACGGGAATATATAGGTACCACCCTCCACCTTCCAATAGAACAGACTTGACTCTACTTTCGAGTAAGTACCTAGTACCTCATGTGTGAGTCTGAGTTTTGAGTCGCGGGAATTTGAAATATGCTTCGTTGCTGTGCCCTAACAGGGTTTATGTTAGCTTTGCTTGGGATACTATTATAATTAAGATTATTTTGTATCGTACATGTAAGTAACATAAATGCAATAAATAAATAAATAAATGGTCACGTGACCCCATTTTAAATTTCCCGCGACTCAAAAAGGAACTACGTCATGCAGCTGCTCCTATCACGTATCGCTACATAACACGTGACCACATTTGTCGCTGGAAACGAGCGTCGAGCGGCTTAAATCAGATTGCACCTTCACGATTACAAAATATTACGATTCTGCACGCTTAGTACAGAGGCTGTCACGAGTTATGATCGCTGACCTTGAATGAGTAGTAGTCATTTTATCACTCTGTCTATGTCTGTCTAAATGGTTCGACTTGAATAAAATACACGTGCAAGGCAAGGCTGCAAGCAGTGCCTTACTATCAGCCGGGCTATACACTTATTAGCCATCTTTTATTAGGTATATACATAATTTAGAAGGATTAAATCTTATGCTACCTGGGCCGTCATTGGCATTCATATTGAAGAATCGCTTCTTGAAAGCAACATCTAGTGTGCCAATATTCCTCTTCTTCTGCCTTGCTTTCTCCAAGTTGTGAATGGTTTTCCTTCTGCCCACATTGTGGGGACCCGATCCGGAATCGTTATCATAGTCGTCATCTAACCCATTCAATTTCTGCAAGTCTTTAACTATCGCTATTGCATTCTTATCCAGGAGAGCATCTTGGGACAAGTCATCTGTCTGTAGACAAAATATACAATTCGTTTAAACAAAATATACAAAACGTCAACATAACTTGGAGTCTAAGTACTCTCATTCTCCGAAAACGAACGAAAATCAAACGTAGATTTAGTATGTATCGCTTTGTTTTTATCAAACCGAAATTTTCGTTCATTTAATAATTTAATTAAAGTGGGTTTAGAATAAATAAACGTCAAAGAATTTTCTAGCAGACCAAGTTCGTAGGTGCGTAATTTTAGAACGAATAAGATCCGTGACAGTTACTTTCGGCCGAAGCTTCGTTTTTCGGAGAAGCCCCTAATTTGACTGCGATATCAAATCAAATAAATACCTTTTTAGTGAATAAGTTCAACTCCGTTGATGCTAAGATATGCGATAGTGTTCCAAATCTATGGAACAGCATAGCGGTGAACTGAATCACCAAGATCAAAGCGAAGAAGAACACGAACACTAGACCTATAGGTTCCAGTTGTAGATATTCCTTTGAGATCAATACCTGTAAATTTTAAAGGAATTATTAGAATAAGTTCGATGTAATAAAACCAAAAAGTGTGCAGTAACGGAAAGTTATTGAAAAGGTATGTTATAAGTACAGGTAGACAAGTAGGGATAATTATATCAACATAATCGTTTCCTACGTATACTTTAAAAATATTTTATATTCGTATAAATATAAAAGAAATCACTGGTATTAGGTCATTCCTCAAATGTGGTTTAGTAGGAATAAGAACATTTGTTGATATAAATATATTCGTGTTACATACAAGTGCAAATGGTTAATGCACATGGAAATACCATAACACTCATTGTGATTAACAACATAATCATTTACTCAAATTTTATGGATACATACAACATACAAATGTGGAATTATATGTTGTGATATTATCGAAAGACAAAGTAGATATATTTAGTTAAACAATTCACCATGTCTTCTGACGTATCATTTATGTACAGAAAGAACCCTGTTACCGTGTGTTGTTTAGAATAGAAAAGACTCCGCCACCTTAATAGACAGAATAGACATAAAACTAACTCCTTCAGTGTGTTGGATTTGAAATGTGCACATTATAGGACACGTGGTATTCACGCTATCTCCAACAAAACTATCCATTTATATTTAAATTTATACATACATTAAGTGAGAGGATTTTTGCAAAATGTAACAAATAAGGTAAGGACGTCAAAGGTTTGGAATTGATTAGAAGATGTGAAACAAAGTGTCGCCCAGTAGGTATGTTTAGTCTTCTGTGTCCGGGGTCCATGCTGGTGTGCCATCCCAAGACAAACCGGTTAGAAGAAGATCGTTAGACGGGTAAAGTGACACGTGTGGGGTAATATTTGGCTATACCTCGCCTGTATCCTCGATGTACGTTATATTTGTCTTTATTCCCAAAGGCCAATCCACGTGGAGTTGATCTTTGTTGAGTTGTAACAAAAATACTATCAATATGAATAAAGCATTGAACATTACAAACGCAAAAACGGACTTATTTCGGAGTTCTATCAAATCGGCAGCGATTCGTTTCTGTAAATTTAATAAAACAAAGAGTTTTTATTATTATGCATCAACTTTCAAGGGTGACTGGGATTGAGACTTAAGTAGTGTCTAATTGTTTTAGGGCTATTTGTTACTGGTCTGGTCGGGGTCCCAAGTCATCGTTGAAGGCCGATCGCCACGTAGTGGATTCTCACGTTACCTCTTGTGTAACCTCATTGTAAGTTATGTTAGTTTTAACTCCGAGGGGCCATTTAAAGTGAAGGTTGTCCTTGTTCAGTTGTAGCAAGAATACAATGAGCACAAATAGGGCATTGATCATAATGAAGGAAAAGACGGAGGAGTCTCGCAATTCCTTCAGATCCTTGGATATACGTGCCTAAAATTAGGGGAACATTAGCATGAAATAAAAAGAGTATCGATTCATTACTGAAGTGACACTCTTCTTACACATTGATATTAAATGTATCACCAAAGATCCTGAAATAAACATTTGTTAATACACAGTCGTCGTAAAATATAATCACCAAAAATAGTTTAATCAGTAGGTATATCATCAATCTACCCTTTTTCTAATGTTTTTGTATATAATGCCATATCAGATAATTATCCAGCCTCCGATAGATGACTAATGACTTAAAGTCAAAAATACGGGCCAGACTATTTAATATTGTAATACAGCAAAAGTAACTTTTTAATGAAGACACATTGATATATGAAAATACATCAAATAGCAAGGTTTCTCCATAGGCAGGCTTGTGATGGAATGATATTATATCATTGATGCAGAGCCAATAGTCATTTTAACAACTTCATGAATAAATTGCTTAACTATTGATTGCATTATGTTACCTCTTCTTCCTTATTGGCATCAATGGGGTACAAATATTTAGCAAGAAGATCTTTCCAGAAAATAAGTTCAGATGGCGATAAGAAGTCAACTTCTCCCTTTTTCAAATCAGGGTCCTCAATCCAATAAGGATTTATGAGATCGTCTCTTCTCTCCTGAAAATAATCAGATATATATTATATGCTTATTTTTGGGATGGATTCCAATAGCTTGGTTAAACTATTCGATACTTACTCGAGGTACAGAGGACATGGTATCAGTCTCAGAATCGGAATCGTTTTCGTCTTCAGGTCCTTCGGCGAGGGCGTCCAGCTGGTGGTCACCGTTTGTACTTCCACGGTGCCCCATTGACAACTTGCGACCTCTGTTCAGTCCATGAGGATCAACAGACCTGGAAAAAATTACTCATGTATACCGAGGTGAATTTCTAATGAGAAATATGTGATTATTTTGTAGCATATAATAACACCGGCGGACCGGAGAGCCCCTGTTGCTGTATGTTTTGGAGTAGGTATTTGCAAAACCTACCTTTCAACATTTTCCAATTTCTTCTCCAACTTCTCAAGCGTGGATGCAATATGCATCAGTTGTACTTTCTCCTCATTACCCTTGGGATGCGTACACAGCAAACATTTGAAGAGGCCAGCGAATGAGAATTCAATAGAGCCTTCTTCTTCGTTATTGTTTGCTCCTTGAAGGAAACCCAGCAAAGACTTCTGTTTTGCAGTTTTTCTTGCTTCCTCTGCTTCCTTCTTTTCTTGTTCTATTTCCTAATGAAAAAATATGGTTTACTTTATTTTGCCATATGACATGTTGGATCAATAGTACATACTAGCTTTTACCCGCGGCTTCTATAGAAGCATCTAGCATTAATTTTTTTGTATTAAAAATTATATTTGTTATTCTTAGGTATATAGTTTTTTACTTCTTATACCTCCAAGATTATATATACGAAGTTTCATGATGATCAGTTAAGTACTTTTCGCGTCCAAGTGTAACAAAAAAACTTACAATCACATCTATAATATTGGTAGGTTGTATTGTACACAAACCTTTTTCGTTTTCTTGACCTGTACTTCACGTGTACCCCACGATACGACGTTCAGATTTATAACCGAATACAAAATCAACAGCAGGTACATAGAAGGTATAGACAACAGGTAAATGATACCAGGCACGATACACCAGAACTCTTGTGGATGCAAACAAGCTGCTATGAAGAAAGAACTTGAGAGAGCTATCAAGAAAATAGCTGATGGAGATCCTATGCCGTCCTCGCCTAATTGCAACGCAGTACCGACAATCACAGCCATCATTATCATCGCATATGCTGTCGATAGAATTTGTGCCACCAGTAGCTGAAATCACACCATTTATTTGTGAGCATACAGTTATTATTTAGGTTAACTCATAAGTATTTATTACTTATAGTTTGGATTTGTAATCAATCTAAAAAAACTAAATATTGTGAGAGATAATCCTTAAGTAATAGTCTTTAAGATTTTAAGCTTACACGGCAGAGTCATTATTTTCTTTAATCAAAATTGGACTATCAGTCTGCTTAATTTGAAGACCAGTTTCGTAGTTACTCAGCGTTTAATATATAACCAGATTCGCATTTTTTATGTTATAGTAGGTACTTACTTGAATTTCCGATTTCATTGTGAAGCATACAATCATGAAGCCAGCAATAGGATACAAGTTGTATTCGAAGGAGGTCCAATTGTCGATTCTGAACGCAGCCACGAAAGCACCCACCAACATAAGGAATATAGTGCCAGGACCCAGGATCGTGCCACCCATCAACATCATCTAGAAAACGAATTGTTCTTTTCTTAGTTAAAAATTAATATCAAATCACTTTATAAGCTTTTCTCAAAAATGTATACCTACTTCATTTGTTTAAATTAAAATTTTGAAAATAATTTTATACTGTGTATGCGACCCTGTATAAAATTAGTATGCGACCCTGTATAAAATTATTACCTGGTATGCGATGTATGGCGTAGAAATATTGTCGTTAATTTTGATCGTATGCTTATAGTCAACTAGCAAGTCCATAATGTTGGCAATGGTAGAGGGCACCCATCGTCGACGTTGGTTGTAAAATTCACTGAAACCTTCCGGACAATGCGTGTAGGCATCTGAAGCAGCCGAGTATTCTACACGATAGCCACGTTGTAGTAACAGCGTACATAACCATCGATCCTCACCTGCAACCAAAATATATTTATAAGTTTTTGTACGCTACAAGTCGGTTTTACCTTAGATTCTTCAACTTCGTATAGTGGAGTTACCTTGATCGTATTGTACATAATGCCGAGCCTCGTCCGATCGTAGAGTGTATTTCTTCATGACGTTGTCGTCCATGAGAGCCTTCCCTCTGAAGAGTGAGAAGCACCCGGGACTACAGAGCACGCAGCCAATCATGTGTTCCGTCGCCTTTTGCAGCCAATGACCGATCGCGTATTCGAACAATTGGTACCATACCATAGGACCAGATCCTACAGGGTGTATACGACCACATGCAGCTCCCAGATTCTTATTCTTCTTCATCAAATCGATAAGTAGTCGTACGGCGTGGGGCTGGAAATCAATGTCTCCGTCGAGAGTGAGCAAATATGTGTTTTCGGCCATTACTTCTTTACGGTCCACGGATATAGGCAATTCCATCAGCCGATGCCCGAGGAGGTAGTACATGTACATCACCTGGAATGAAGTGAATTCCATGAATTTTCTACTATTTGATGCTAGAAATAATAATAACATAACTTCATGAGTGGCATACCTGTGACCAACGCTTTCTGTGACGAATCTTAGCCTTATCTTTCAAGTGACAGATCATCTTGGTCTTTCCTGGCAACACCCATGTGAGACGTCCACCATATGGCGCTGGATACTTCTTAGGTGGTCGGATTCGAATAATTGTCTGATGTACCTCTGAAGCGGCTTCGTCGAGGGTATCCACAAGGAGCTTAACAAATCGATTTACTTGTGAATCATCATCGCTGTGGTCTGATATTTCGAAGGCGTCATCTAAATATATGTGAGCTGCAAAACAAGTCAATGTTAATAATAGTTCGATATTTTCATATCAATTTAAGTACTTCTACTATTGAAGGGCTATAATTACTTTCAAATTCGTAGTAATCGGGATCAACAACTCTGAGGTATTTCTGAGCGACACGTCTCGCGCACTGATCTTCGTCTAATCGGAGAATAGACTTCAAGAACTCCATCATCTCGTCTTTAGTTTCGTGCCACATAGTAGCGCATGCGTAAATTCTTGTGATGGAATCTGAAGATTTGACAGTTCTTGGAGAAGAGCCTGTGTTATCAGTGTGAACTGAAATGGTCTCGTAATATTCATCTCCTTTCTCTTTTTCTATTTCTGCTAGATCCTGTAATATATAAAAAAACATATTTTATAATATAAACCTGAAAGCGTCGACATAATAGCTCTATAATTTTCCTTACCTCAGTCTTTACATCTTTCTGGTCATCTCTCTTTCTGTTGAGGGCCATACTTTGATCTATTAGTAGACCATTATACATAGGGCACACGAAAAGCTTCTCAGTGGATGCTAAACGCTCCGCTTTCGGAGTCCAGATGTGAATTGTTATCCACGTTTGAGAGAGCAACCACAAT
This sequence comes from Watsonalla binaria, assembly GCA_929442735.1. Taxonomy (NCBI): domain Eukaryota; kingdom Metazoa; phylum Arthropoda; class Insecta; order Lepidoptera; family Drepanidae; genus Watsonalla; species Watsonalla binaria. The sequence continues at coordinate 7,971,784 of OV838919.1, read as the reverse complement.
AGCCATACCCATGCCATTTGTCGAGATATGAAATCGCTCAATGTGTACACTGAAAAAAATAACAGCATTGTTTAGACAAGAGAGCATATACGACGATATAGTTGATGGCTTAATTAAGGCGAACACTGTATGTGCCATAGACAGAACACTTAAGAACTAATATCTCGAGACAACGAGCGGGCTATTGAATTTTATGAAAAAGTAGATCAATGCTTGAGTCTTTAAGATATAAAAAGTCGTACCTGGTGGGCTTTCAAAATATAAATAATCTGGTATGGTTCCATGGAAGAAACAGTTGTCTCCATTTCTTATACCACACGCAGCAATCAACATGTTCACGACTAACGGTATCACTAGATTGATTGGAAAGGCGTAACTGAAGCCTTGAATAAGAATTTTGCAAGCAAACTTTCCGAATATGTAGCAGAAGTAGGCGGCAAATATTTGGATAAGCATCACGTATACTGCTGATTTGTATGCAGCTGCCACCTCAACAGAATCTCCAGTCAGGGTTACGTTGGCCAGATCGGGGATAACTGTTCCGCCTAATTGTTGTTGCACCTATGAAAGTAAAGATATAATGTTAATATGCTCGCTCTTTAATTACGAAGTGATTTTCAAGAGTTTTTTAATACTCGCTAACCTCTTCGACAACGATATTATGTGGTCCAAATCCAGTGTTGAATAATTGGAAGAACATAGCAGGCTCGTCCCCATCCATCCATATCGCTAGAAGTATACACATCAAGAAAAGGAAAATTTTCCATATAGACATGAACCTGTAGATGTAGTAACGGGAACTGTTGAGATCATCTTTTAATCTTCCCAAACTTTTTATGATTCCTGTAAAGAAAACATTGCAAATGAGATGTGATTGCAGTCAATTGAAAAAAAATATATGTAATCGATTTGATATCACAAACATACCGATTGGACTTTGTCGTGTTACGTAGTTCTCCCACCATCCCAAAGAAATGCACAAGGACGCAATCGGAATGAGCCACAACACTGGTTTATTCTCAAGCAAGGGCCAAACAATGAAACCTGTGACTTGTGCGACAATCGCTGCCATATCTACTATCACTTTCATAAATCGTTTCGAGTCCCTTGAGTTCCGTGACAGCAGTCCAAGGATTGCTGGTATGATGCACAGACAGTTGGTTATCATTGCACCTTTGACTACATCTAACTCTGGAAGAATCTTGAAGAACAGGAGACCCATCCCGACGGTGTGCAATGATTCAGCTATAAATACCTGAAATTAATACAGATTTGATAAATTTTCACACTATTGTTGTCAATTTAAGAGGCATATAATTTCTGCGAGTCTGGTGAATGTACTCTTACAGTTAAAAAACTAACAAAAACAATTGAACTGAATAATCACTTCACAGTTGACTAGTTTCCTAAAAAGTAAATGAGGTTTGAACATACCACAATAAACTGGGCACTGGATGGCCTTTTGGAAGACTTGAAGAAACAGATTCGAACAGATCGTATGAGGGTTCCTATTTCTGGAATGGCGAATGCCGCAAGAATTGCCCACATCCACGCCACGCGTTCTTCATCTGGTAAGGCCACTACAAATTGCTTATCTCTACCTGAAATTAAGGTAATTAGATTTTTAGTACCTACACCTTTTCAGTTAAATTCACAAAAGGAGAGTGAAATTATATGTTTGCTGTAAGACATAAATTGTTGCTAATGTTTTATTCTGCATATATATAATAGCTTGACGCTGTAACTTACCTAAATTCCTATTACAATAAGCCAGTCGTCTATCTTTTCTAAGTTGCGAAGTCATGAAGAGTATAGAGCCTTTCGCGACGACTCCGGAGCCGAGCACAACAATGAACGTCACCAGGTAGGCCAGGACCTTGAGCAGGCGCACAGTGAAGTCGAGGCACTTCTGCGTCTCCATCGACCCACTGTCCTGCTTCGGCGGGAACTCTCTGAACACGTCCCATCCTTTCGTTTCTTGAACCGTTCGTTGGCTGAAAATAATTCATATTTACTTTTATTTTCAAATTCATTCGCCTCATTAACTAAAATGTCTTACGACAGTTTCCTTTATTTTATGAGCCCTTGCAAAACTCAGCTTGGACAAACACATATGAGTATGGCAACAGATAAATAAATAGAAAAAAAAATATGCAGTATTTCAAATGGTGTATGTTGTGGGAACTAGCAATCACTTAAGTTTTCATACACAAAAGATATAGCCTTAAGAAGAAATACGCTTATAAAATTAGAAATTTAAAAAGAAATAATGAATCAAATATACGATTTAAGTAATTATTGTAAAACGAAAAACAGTTTTTCATTCCTTCCAGCAGAGTTTATTCGAATGCTGCTAGAAATCCTCAGTAAAATACCGTCGACATTGAAGCGAGAAAAACAACTTTCACACGCCACTTAGTCGAGGGAGAAATCTCAATGCACTTGTTCACGTGTGTGACTTCCTTCCGATATGTTACCGACAGAATATGCAGTGCAAGGTGACCTTCGCGTGTTCCGTTTTGTATGCAAAATTACATGTATAGGAAATCGTAACAACGTTGAATGTTTCAACACGAGCTGGCTATTTGTGACATGCCGTCTAAGTTTACGTAAGGCACCAAGCCAGTGCTGTGGTAACCCAATTAATGCTTATGACCGGCGCGCTACTCAACTGCCTTGCTTTAGTTCGATAACAACAAATATTTAGGGCTTGGCTAGCAGGTACGCGAAGTGATACTTCTAGGCAAAATAGTATAAATATCGTGATAATGCTTCTTTCAGGTTTTTACACATAGCTTTCATATAACAAACTAAAAGCTACCTTATTACTTTTTTCGTACTTTCAGTTTTCGTATTTTTATATTATACAAGAAATATTACAAAACTTAACTTATTGTGTTAAATAATAATTTATTGTCTTTATTCATAGAAACCCAGTATCATAGTAGAAACCCTGGAGATTTGATGTTTCTTTTCCTTTATAGCACCATACTAGCGACAGTTACGGGCTGAGGTCCTACAATACAGTTATGCCACATGTACATGATATTAGAAAGTTGATTTGAGCACCATTTAATTATCTATGCGTTATGTTATGTACAGGAGCCATTACGCCAGCTTGCGCTTCCCTTCAATACACATAAGGTTGATTTTATAACAATTAGTTCCAAGGCTGATAATAATTAAGACGCGTTTTTGTACTTAATATGGTATTCCTGGAAGTTGTTACAAAACAGACATACTTAAATTACGAATAACGGATTCGAGTTTTTTTAAATATATTTTTCACTTATTTAAAACATGGATTTGGTATATACGTAACTATCACTCTCACCTTGACAGCTACATTAGTGTGAGATACACATATATATGTAGGTAATCTTTGTAATGGTTGGTAGTCACCTACAAAATATAAACTTTTTTGAAAATGTTGTATCCTGGAAATTTTCAATACGCACATAACTAAAGCGATTCGAGTACGTTATGCGTTTAATGTTCTGACATTAAAATACACAATAGAGACTCACAAAAAAGTGTAGGCATCATAAGAACTTAAAAATATAAGAATGTACCTCCTAGCCTTAGTAGTCACCTAAAAACTTCAAAGTGGATTACCATTTCAAGCAATTATTTCATAGCTTTTCTATTAAAGCGAATGTGGACCGAATCAATTAATTTACATGTAAAATCTAGCAAACCTGTAAATGCTACAGTAGTGCAAGGTTCCAGTGCTATAGATCGAGTTGTTGTTATTTGGGACGTAAATAGCTTCTTCTGTCTCCTCCTTCCCGTAATGACTCCTGCGATCCTGGTACTCCTGGTCACTCATATTCACGTCACTACACCACCATAGTACAGACACACACCAATAAGCTAAAATAAGGGCTACGTAGGTGTAAGGACGAATATTGTTTAATAAATCATTGTTTTGATATGAGGACAGTAAACGGTGCGATCGAAAGAGTGACTGGTGTAGTGGACGCGCGCCGCATCGCACAGTGCGCCGCTATTGTCAGTCCCGGGACATATTGTGAATATTAATTTTTGCCAAATGTTTATAACTATTACTAGCTTCCTTCGATTTCACCCGCGCCATCTACAATCAAAATCTTATATTTTCGGGCAAAATATTTATCAGAAGTGTATTCTTTTTGCAAAATCACTCGCTTTGCCTCTACAAAAATTAACAACACACACAATTCGTTATCTTAAATTAGCACCAGCAACTGCTGATCGCGGATAACCCTATATCCATCCTTGAAGTCAAAGATATTTACCAAATTCCAGAAAATTTGGTTCAGCGGTTTGGCCGTGAAACGTGAAAAGGTTTCAGTCAAACAGACACTTTTGCATTTATAATATCAGTTAGTTTAAAATAATAAATTGAGTTCTCAGAAAAAGTCGGTCGTGATACAATTTGACAATGATCAAGTTATGACGTAATATTCAAACTGGATGACGGGTTCATGGACTGGGTTTACTATTTGTATATCAAAAAGCAGATGATTTAGTAAAAAGACGTATATTAAGGGATACGATCATTATGATGAACGAAATGGGAATAAACTTTCGGAAAAGCACATTTTGCCTCGTTGGTTTGCCAAATGTGAAATGGGAATCCACTGATTGGGTTTGAAAAATAATATTTCCTTATCAACATTAAATATTGTTAGTATGTCCTAACAGACTAATCTAAGAAACGGTGTGCAGTAATTTCTTCGTTCTGCAGCAGTGGTCATGTGAAATTAAATCGTCGAGGCGGTAATTACTCCACGTCACACACTACACATAAGCAATTTTTAAGAATGGAAAGTATATTATAATATTATAACACTAACAATAACTGTTGTAAGAAATAGTCTTTTCATTTACAATCTCAGCCCATCCCATGAAACTAGTGTGAGAATCTTTAAGCATGGATGTATGTGTTACATAGGGACATTATCACTCAACGTAACATTGGTAGTACCCGAAATAACTAGCGTTAGTCTTTCATAAAAGTAACTGATTATATACTATGAATATTAAGATATATGTGTGTGTGATGAATTAAGGATGTTAAGATAAAGAAACAAGGACAATAATTTTATAATACCATTGTGTCTGATAAAATTTTAAACATCAACGTACTGGATACTCGTTGATGTCTAATGTATCTCATTTTGTTATAGACATACGTACATTAGCAAGCTGAGTAATTGTTGAAGACCTTATTTTTATTAGAACTGGATTGGAATGCACAATGATACTTGAATGAATGAAAAAAAACACGATTTTTATCGTGAATGAATTTATACGCGATAACATTTCTGAGAAATGGGTGATAGAACCACAGTTTGTCACAATGGCACATATATCTTATGTGAAAAACAGACCTATGTGAAGTGTTTTAAAGAAAATAGTGAAAGTAATGTCTAATACGAAAAAAAAATATAAAAAATTAGAGATATGCCGTTCTGATCCCCACTTTTGATCCACTCTTTCCCCTTTCGTTCTACCAACGATTTTTTCTATCTATTTGAATAAGTATAAGTGCCTTGTTTCTCTAATGGTCGCATGTGCTACTGCGGAACACGAGGTTCTGGGTTTATCCCCGGGTCTCGCAAAATTTTACATCCGTCAACCCAATACCTGCCCGGAGTCTGGATTAGTGCTCGGCCGAGAAAAGTCTCGGGTAAAGGGTATTTCACCAGTTATGTTAAGACATATTGGTGAAATACCCTTTGAGAAATACAGCCATGAGCGTTATTATATATATTTTTATGTATGAATGAAACATATCTTAGCTCAGACCAAAATATGTAGAGTTGTTCAATTTCTCTTCCTCACCATCTCCAAATCCAAAACAAAAGTAACTCTACCCAATAGTCCTTTATGCAACAGTCACAGTCGCTAATACGAGGTCAGAATATTTGAAATCGTAGCTGTATTCATAAATTGTGTTGACCTTCCTCATACACGATCCAGACAAGACTAGGTAGATTGAGTATTGCTTTGAGCCTACAAGCATAAAATAAATAATTACAAAAGCTCGGCTGCGTACATTGAGTAAGAAACGGTACACTCGATAATGGAACCTGATCGAATGCGAGAAGTAGTTTCGAGTTGAAATCCTCGGTCGATGCAAGTGTGTGTTATTATTGTCAGTAAGTATACAAAGCCGACCTTCTATTCATATTTATTTTGTGCTACGGCGCGGCGCGCAGCCGCAGAACAATGCATCACTCAATGCCGAACCAACTCACGAAAACTTACGAAAGCCTCGGTACACGTGCTACCTCGTAGACAATGTTGTAACTATTACTATTACTTTGAGCGATTATTTCTCGTACAGAAATTAAAACACTTCTCATTTTGGTTGGCAATTGTGCACTCGTGGGAATTGCTATTAAATTAATAATATTACTCAAAATATGTGAAATATATGACCGACATTTTAAACCATTACAACAGATTAATTTACATAACAAAGCCTACAATTATACGCTTTGTATATGACTGTACACTCCAAACACCTACTTACAAAATGTGTTATGTAAAACTGTAAGCACATCGCTGAGAACCCAACTACTTGGACTATGATTACCAGATAAAATATCTTCATCAAAAACTAACAGCTCAAGCAATCCAACTTAAGACTACTTAGTTAGGTGAGACCGTTTCTCAAAATATTTTAATTAGAGAGACACATTTAGTTCGAGTTCATTTAAAATGCGAACGCCTCCTGTTTCAGGCCCAATGTCCATCGTGGAGGTCAATGATCTTGTCAGTCACCATTTAGGGAATCACAAAATGTCTTCTCACCTATGATTCTATGATCCTATGATCGCTTGAAATATTCATATATATATATCAGTATACTAAAGTTCCGCCATAGTCTAAAAATCTTAAATATTAAATTTTTGAGTACAATGCACCTCTCTATACACCACGATTTATTTGGCTTATGTTTATGCTGATAATTAGCGAACCTGTTCTTAAGACAACCACCGAGATTATTTCCAATCAACTAGTTAACGAAATTCAAAAACTCTACGTTGTTTATCTAAGATTACATTTGTCGACAAAATAACTATACATATTAGTCGCCGGTAGCCAGAACCGGTAAATACCAACAGTAGTAAAATGATAGCTAACAATCCGTTGTCATCCCATATTCAGCTCACGCCTGACCTCTGTGGTCCGTCCGTGCTGTACTAATGCATGGTACAAACATTATTTACCTATCGTCGAAAGCTGTCCAATATCGTGCCGAGAAACGGTATAACTCAAAATACTAGATTTTTCTTTACCAGAAAAAAATTATTGTTAAAATTCACGTATTAGATTTCTCTTCACGGCTTTCCACGAAGACCCCGTAGGAGTGAAGTAAGTGGTACCCCAAAAAGTTTAAGGTTTTTTTTGATGACAATGATACTACTGATACTCGGCTGTGTAAAAGGTTTCGTTAGAAGTCTAGTGTCCAAACATTGTGTTCTACGAAATCACGATGTTTACACCAACAAATCTGGCACGTAATTCTCTCTTGCAATCTTTGTTACTAGAAGAGACTGCATTATCTAACAAGCAGATATCTAGTTAATAGCTAAATTACAATAAAGTCATAGTTGTTAACTTTGTTATTTCTTGCGCTGAGGCCATTGTAGAGCGAAGTGGGGCGCAAAAATGTGGCGCAGTCGCGATCGATCGAAAGTTGTGTCGTCAGAGTTGTCAACCTTGGCATTTGAGCGGGTTCCGGGCCGCGGTGACCGATCGCGCCGAACGTGACTCGACCTCACACTCTAAATATGCTCTAGCTTTGTTCCTATCTCCTACTTCTTACCTTCCAGTAGGCCCAGACAAACTAACATTCGGTCACGCTTGCACTAATAGAAACGATACAAAATGTATGCAAATGGTATAAATCAGTCACGTGTCATATGTCATTCCCATACATTTTGTATCATTTATATTTTATTTTTATTTCTAGCTAAGCTAATGATACTGTTACTTTACTTACTTTACGGATAATGTTACTATTTCTACATGCTCAGGAGTCAAAAAAACAATTACGACAACGTATCTTATGTATCCCCTTAGTGACATTCAAATTAGTAAAATCTATTTCATAACATCAAATAACTTATTCTATTATTTTATTTACTTGTTATATTATACTTAAATTATTATAAATTGTTACTAACAAAATCGATAGTTTAATACAATATACGCCTGAATAACAAATTGAGATTTGAATTGAGTGCCTATAGAATGCCTGAAGAGACTGCAAATCTTGTCAAGTAAATCTTAGAGAAACGCGAATATATAGGTGTATATTTCTTCAATAGAGGTCATGTGACCATAGCTATACCTTGCATTTCAATTAAAATTCGATACACAAGATTAAAGCCACTAAAACGTGCGCTCAGTCGCTCAATATAAAGTGTGAATAATTTTAAATCTTAAAAACAGGTCTTCTACTAACGTTAGCTACCTAAGTTATCATGATATTTTTTAAGCCGCTGTGGGTATGACATGACTGTTTATTTAACATGTAGGAAGATCGCACATTCGTGAGTGAGAGTCGATGCTAGATTTGTCGTGGAAGCGGAAACTGTTGCAAGTACAAAGTATTATGACATCTACACACACACACACACACTTGCTCATACTAATAATACTGGCTTAGGAAAGTATGTTGCACTGTAGACTCAATTCTTTTAAATTGTCAATACACACAATAAACGTAGCCCATAATGTACTATTTTACGGAATCGTAAGAAGTCGTAAAGATATCTGTCAAAATAGCACAGTATAATTGACAACAAGGAACATTATTTAACCTACATTGCTAGAATGAAATCAGCTGATTGATTGGTAATTGCGTGAATGAACTAATTTCAATTAACAAACAATAAGGAATGTCAATCAAAATCAATATTTATAAGTGATTAATTATTCCGGTTATGAATCATCGATGATGCATGTGCATGCGCCTTTATACACAGCTCTATTGCTCAATTCCACACCGTCTCTTTAGTAATGGGAAATATATATTTCATACTCATTACACGAGTATGTAACTGCATTATTATACGTTGAATGTAACGTTAATGTCAACAAGTCGCCGCTAATGATCTAAAGTTAGCGGAGGTTCTATTATATTAATTGTGTAAGAACTTAATAACATTGTATACCTACACTAGCTTCTATCCGCAACATCTCCCGCTTGGCAGTAAAATTTCACATACAAAACATTTCATACCCCTTATCATTATCTTAGGGATGGAATTGTCGGAAACCATCTCGTAGTGGTAACCTACACCAAGCAAAAAACACACCATCAAAATATCATATCACTTGGACCAGCGGTTTATACTGTGCGCCTATATATAGCCTGTCAGTCAGGAATTTTCATTTTACAAGTACTTAGGTAAAAACGTCATAAATTTAACACAAAAAACTATGATTTGTAAAAGAAAGCTACAAGCATTCCATATTGGACTGCTTTTGAATTATTTATAAATACATAGATGGCGCTGTAGACGAAACTGTAATCATAATTCGATTTATAGATAATAAAATAATATAAATGGTGTCCAAATGAAAATGTAATAAGGTCTTTTACTAAAGTTTACTACAGGTATGGTAAGGTATAACACCAATGAATAGATGCGTAAACGTGTCACAATAGTAGAATTGACAATGTTTGGCCTCAGGCCATGCCAAGTTTATTTGTCACTTAATCAATAACCTTTACGAATATTGTGTCATACCAATACGTCCAATGTCTCACGTGTATTATATTATGACGAGCATCTATTATTAATTTTATATTGTATACTTTGAGAAAACCTCCAATATTGAAACCGGATTATTCATAGCATTTTACCGACGATAACCATGTAGAACATAATTAGTCTCAGCGTATATTTCAGGACAGCCGAGCATAATGATATGGGTACAACGAATTTTCTTCTTGTTGGTTTGTCTATATATCTTTATCTATATAGATGAATAAAATAAAATGGAGTCTGTTTGATATTTCAAATCAACAGTTTTCACTAAATGAATATTTACGTATATAGCTACGGTAAGTACTCACATTAGAAATACAATTTATTTATTTTTTCTGTCGGTCTGTCTGTTTGTTCCAGTTAATCTTCGAAACGGCTGGACCGATTTTAATGGAACTTTCTGGCAGATAGCTAATGTTACAAGCAGTAACTTAGGCTTTATTTAAGAACTAATATTAACGTTCCGCGATGAAATTAAGTCTACGCGGTAGAAACCGCGGGGCATGGCTAGTTCAAAATGTGTATGCAAAAAAGTCCGAACATGGACGTTATGTTCTTATATAATGGTGTAGAGAAACTAACATTCCGGTCATCTTGGTGTAACTGTGAAATGTAGGTAAATTGAAAGTGACAAAAAATGCGGTTCATATTATGACGAGTCATACGTGAGAATCGTAATTATTGAGAGTGACGATAAGTTCAGTACCGGTCGGAATACGATGACGTGTTACACTGAATGTACATCTACAGCTTTTGATGATGTCATAGGTTATCTGGCCGATTCATGTAACGAAATTATAATTGGCTTTTATACGCAAGATTTAATCGATGTTTTAGAAATCATTTGAAGCAAAGCAGAAAATTAAATGTAGAGAAATCAAAAAAGAAATTGCGATTGTGAGAATTTGTGTCATTTGCACCGATTTTTTTTAATGAACCGTGAAAGTTAGGTAATTTTACAATGATCTGAAAATTGTCACATAGGCGTTATAACATAGTTTCATTTTTGTAAGGTTTGTGATATCGTAGAGTAAATATCTAGTAATCGGGTTCGTACCTGCCGCCGTAGATTTCGTTGGCGAGCGGAGTCAGCTCGTCGTCAGAGTTGTCGCTCCCCTCCTCCCGCCGCTTCCCTCCCGACGTCGCCATCGTTTACCTAAAAACATATAATAAATTCAATTGCTAACACATAAGTGACAAGAATTGTCAGGCAATTTTTAACACGTAAATAAATATCGCATGCCTTCCCATGTTACGTTGAAAGAATATTGGAATTTCTTAAGAATTGACTAACGAATGCAATATTTTTCCTTCACAGTGCAATTGCGATGATCTGTACGAATATATTCTATCAATCTTGGCGGAATGCAGGACACAAAACGGATCGTGCTTCGATCCTTGACATATTAACTCAGAGCTTGTGAAACAATCTCTTGAAACTTCTTTATCTTCAGCACGCTTGCCTTGCTAAAGATAATAATATAATATGAGGTTGTTTATTTTACTACCTAACTAAATCCGCATTAAATACGATATTGATTATGAACACACGATTATTCCATAGTGAATACAAGTATTATTCAGTTGTTTATTTTTGATCGAGCTATATCTGTGAACTATTACGTCCTCAATTCAATATATCTAGGTCTGACCAGCCATTTCGAACATTTTCCGGAACAAGCAAAAAGACAGACAAACGTACCTACATAGTTTCATATGCATTTTGTAAAAACGCTGTTACTTTTATATTAAAGACATACATTTTATTTACTCGTATAGAATATGTACGAATGGAAAAAATTGCATCGGTTACACTGACAAGAGTCACACTCTTAAAATTATGATGATGAGAATATGTACGCACGGACACACATATCTCATTCCTTGGAAATTATACAATGCGAGGTATGCGTATGCCGTGTCTTTCGAAAATATGATGTATTCAAATAATCAAACTTATAAAATGCAACGCGTAGAGCGGATCGTAGCACAAACTAATGAGCATACAACATAATATACTAATAACACGCAGCTTATTCGTAATGTAATGGGTGGAAAAATAACGCACTCATTGCCTTTAACATTCATAATACCTACATGCAGTAAATAACTAAAGTAGGAGTAACAATTTCTGCTAATTATATGGAATTTTCAGCTTTTCGTTTGACAGTTTCATACCACGTTGCGCGCTGTCACGCTTTTACCGATTGTTAGCGAATCAACCTATTAAAACTGAATCTCCCTTATTACAAAATATCGTTTAAACGAAGAATAATACTAAATCCATTCTTTTAAATCCGTATCATATAAAGAAATTAAGCTACGCTTAAACCAAGGACTATCTTAGTCTATGTTTTGTAGTAAGGGGAATGGATCATGGAACATGGAAATATAAATAGGAACTTTTTTGAATCACGTGTCATAAAATTTATAATGAAGTCTTCAGTAGCAAACATTATGTGTAAGGACAATGTACAATGATATTATACTGTAATTTCTAAAGTATGTACGTGGAATTCGTCATAATTTATTATTTGTTTGGACATATTTAAATTCTCAAAGTGATTCGCATCATTGGAGTGCACATTCCCGCATCGCCTGCGGCCTTGCCGGTCATTCATCCCTTCAGAGCAACACTCTTCCATACATGATTTGTATTTATCGATAAAATATTTACTTTACGTTCGATGGCAATAAACACTAAGTATCTAAGTTTTAACTGAAATTCGTGCTCTCGATGAACTACCTTGAATACAATACCCATTACTATTTATTATAATAAATTACATTTTATATTTAGTGTTGAAGGTGAATGTGTTCACGAAATGGTGTCAAGATTTTTTTTATAATTTAAATAATTATTTTATCAAAGCATTGAATTAACATACAAAAGCTAAAAAATAAGCTTTTAGGAAATAATGGTTACCTAAGTACTTCTGCCTACCCAAGACAGACAAGACAAGAAAGCAAAAAATATTCAATCGACCAATTTATTTCACACTTATACCTTGAAATAGATATCCTTCGCGTAAACATATCGCCGTAGATAGAATAATGGTCATTGTGGTATCAGTGTCGCGATGAATTCAAGTGAGATTGTAAGTCTGCAGGACTATTCTGTGCGAACATATTTTTTTTTACGAATGGAAGCCGCGTTGTTAATTTTAATCATACGAAATTAAAACTCATAGCGTATAAAACGTATCAATTTTGTATTATATTTTCAATGTCTCGCTGCGTATTCGAAGTAATAGAACAGAATAGCATTGCTGCTACATTCTTCTGTAAGGTTTCTCAGTGAAGAAGTCGACGGCGAGTTTCAAAAATAGGAAATTGAACTTTATCGACTATGTATTACGTATCAATTTCCAAATTGTTAGAATTTACACTCAACGTTGAGTTCGTCGCCGAGATACCTCACAGAATAACACGGCTAGTGTCTGTAAGGTTCGCCAGTATCGTTGGCCGCAAGGTCAGCGACTCACGACTCCGACTGGACAAAGCCTCACCCTTGCAGGCGCCATTGTACTGAGACTATTACATTGTCTATAAATACCTATCTATCTCCTTATCTTGATAACCCTCAATTTTTCACATATAAAACGAAATTCAATCCCACTGTTCTCAAGTCGTAATAAACAAATGTTTAATTGTGACGTAATTTGTTATACCGGAAGGGAATTCGGAATGTATTTTTTGTTTACTTCTTATTCGATAAACATAGAGTTGATTGGTATAGCTATACGAGCTGTAGAATATCTAACCTATACTGAATATAGGATTAATGCTAAAGAATTTGTTTGTTTGTTTGTCTGCTTGAAAGCGCCAATCTCAAGAATCTCCTCGATAAATCGGACCCTACTGGTGGAATCATGATGCTACGACTAATCGCGGGTAAAATTTTGCGATATTCCAAAGCAACTAATCTATGCGGACGAAGTTGCTTGTAACTTGTCAATTTACATTGTCATATTAACTATCGTGATTCATTGTCGGTGAATATTACATTTATTTAGTTAGAACTACAAAATTAAATGAAGTGAAGGATAATTTATGTGGGTTTGGTTACCTATTTTCATTCCACCCCATACATTTTATAAATAGCGCATTGCTTTAGAAGAGCAAGTCCGGCCCGCCCACGTTCACGATATATACTTGTCTATTGTACTAGGACCTTACATTCGATGCCGACAAGTATATTATTAAAATAAAACATAAAAGCTACAATGCCATAAAACATTTATTTATCGGCTTCTTAAACGAGTTTTCAAGATTTAGCCACAGGCGCAGTTCGCAAATGCTGATATATATATATGTATTATGGGTACGTATATATGTATTAGGAATGATTCGTTATTTTTTGTCTGGATATTCTATAAAGTTATATTTAAGATGTGATAGCATACGATAATTTTATTTTTACTTAGTTTTAAAGAGTTATTGTAAATATTTTTTTTACATTTTCAATTATACGAGATACCAAGATATAAGATACACTTAGCTTGGTAGCTGGTATATTATGTTTCATTATAGTATTTAATTCGGCGTTATTTAAGTTTCAAATCAAATAAGTAACTTCAATTTGTGACAAATGGAATTATCTCCAGATTTAAACTATCTTTTTTTACATGAACGTTCAATTCCTAAACCAGGCTTAGGGATTAAACTGTAAATAATTTTCAAACGAACAACTGACAGATGGAAACTCTTTCACAAATATAATATAAGTATGTATGAATAACGCATTGCTTATCCATTATTCACGCTGGTCGAGTGCTGGATATAAAGTATTGAGCAAATATAACGAGTATCTAAGTAGAGCCGACTGCGGAGGGCTTGTGGATACTTTCACTGCTGACGGCCATCAGCTGGTCCCTGCCCCCCTCACCTGCTACACACCCCCTCCACCAACCTGCACTGCGCAACACTGCCTTACATAGTTGAATGCAAGTAACTACTAGATACTTATAATATGATGTGAACCTGATTAATTAACTAGGACAGATATGTATGCTTTACCTATTTGTCGTCAATATTGTGGGCATACTGCTCATGGAAATCATCATCATCCCAAATTAGGCATTGATTTTTTAATACGAATGCGGCAAACAAGTATTCTTGTGCAGTCATAAGTTATAAGCGCTGACTTTGAATGTGCAGCTAAATTTTTCTTGGTTTTGTATGGGGCGAGCGCGAACAAATACATGCGCAGCTATACGCGCTATTTTTGCCAACCGCTCATAGCTCGTGACGGCACCTGTAGACAGCAAAAGAAGCTCTTTTCTCCAGGTGGGTACCTGGAGAAAAGAGCTCATTTTGCTGTCTGTTTCCCGCAAATAAAAGTGAATATTATACCAGCCTTATTTTCAAACTGGTATCGAGAGCGTCTATTAGTAAGTAGTTGATTGGTATACAAAACTAGTTTTTTTGGTTTATGGCTACTAATTATCGAATTAATAAAGGTATGTTTTGCGAAACTCCCTAAGCACCTGTTCCTCCTCTTGCATAAGTTAAATATTCCAATCACGAGTACATAACATCTAATGGCTCCATCATCATCATCAGTAATTACTGCGCTTACGCATTATTTATAATGATTTATTACCTCATCACCTTTCTTATGAATCCCACAAAACACATTGGAATCTTACAAGACAAACTAATCCCAGAAGAGCCGTGGTGGCCTTGGGGAACAGACGCCTGCTACGCAAGCGACGCAGCGGGGCCTGTGCCAATGAATTTTTCTAAAAACTTATATGCAATGATTTCACAGCACGTGCTTTACAGTGAAGGAATACATCGTTAGGAAACCTGCATATCTGAGAAGTAATTTAAAGACGTATGTATAGTGCCAGAGACGGCGATGGACTCAATCTCTGTCACGTTGTCACTTAATCATATTCGGTGAAATGTGGGTTTTGTTGTTACAACACGACGGCTAACCCTTTCGGGGACCCTTCTAGGATGCCATGAGCATATTTATTTTCTTTTTAATTCCAGACTAATGGAAGGAAATACCTAAAAATATTGTTTTATGTCAATGTTCAACCTGCAACTGACCAACACCAGACTAACCAGTTCTACAAACAATGCGTTATGTAATGGATTATTATAGTCTTAGTTCTTACCATTCAAAGATATTTGACAATTTACTTGGAGTTTGTTTCTCAAAGAGAAAACGAAAGTTGTCATTAATTAGCAGAGGCAGTTCTAGGTCACGCTTTCTTTAGAAGAACCTTCTCATAAATAAATATATTTATCAAGTAAACATTGTGAATCAAAATCTAAAAAACCCTTGCGCTTTTCCACTGCTTCTAGTGAATGGTAGCTGAAGGTTATCTTCTATTCAAGGAATAAAAAGAAAGTACTAAAACTGATGCTCTGCTACAATATCATGCAGAAATAATATATGTTTAGCTTCAAAAACTACCATAAACACACAACAAATGTTTTATCTATATACAGACAAATAAAATTGAAATATCTGTTTGTAATTCTAAATTAACAGCTTTTCACTAAATGCAAGTGAAAGTAAGTATATAAGATACTCACATAAAAAATTTTTTTATCAGTCTGTCTGTGTTTTAGGGTTCTGCGGCCCACCCATGAATTTAGTGTACACGGGTGAAACCGCAGGGCAGAGTTAGTCTGATCATAAATAATGAGATAGTAATAAGTTATTTTGAAGGTAATTTCATATTAATACAAGCCCTATAAAAATATTCGCTCAATAGAATTACCACAACCTCTCCAAAGAAATTGCAACCTGCACGCAATGTTATTCCTATATCACGTGTAACGTGTAAATAACTGACAAATAACCATTTAAAAATTTTAATAGACTATTTAAGGCATAGTGTGTAATATAACAAGCGTGCCAGAAAACCGCCAGAGCGTGGACGGAGGCGATCCGACCTCGAGCCTACTTGGATCAACACTAATCACCACTCAATCACTTTCGATAATGACCTTTATGTCAACCTAATAAGACTCAAAACTAAGGTCACCATTTATGCTGCAAGTAGGCAACACTGTTTTATATACCAAAAACGTAAAAGTTTAAAAGGATTACAGCCGCCTTAATGGTACAAGTTACTTTTTATGGCTTTGCCTTAAAACTCCTTTACTGTTAGCAGACATTAATCTGTTGAGATTCTAGATCTCCCTTCACGAGACTTACGATAAATCAATACAGATAAATAAAATTAGAATGTGTGTTTGTAATTCCAAATAAACAGCTTATTATCACTAAATGCATATGAGAATATATATAGTACATAAAAAATATATTAAAATATTTTTTTTTTAACATTTTTCTCCGTCTGTTTATCCCGAGCAATCTCTGAAATGGCTGGACCGATATTAAGGGGACTTCCACTTACACAAAAAAAGCCACCTGTAAATTTAAACCTACGCGAGTGAAACCGCTGAGCAAAGCTAGTAATATATATTACAGAATACGATATCAATCATCTAAGGCCGACAGAACTTTAAGACAAGCTATTATTGTTATGAACTGGAACCAAGAACGAGAAATTGGTTACAAAAAGAGAAAGTTATTAGGGCAACAGAGCTTAGTTATAAATTTACGCTTATGGCAATTATATAAGCATATAACTACATAGTCAATGTACTATCATATTATTTTTGAATTAGAATCTTCGAAGGGAAGATGTTTAGTCTATACACAAGACTTCACATAATTCTGTAAAGTTTCTCAGCGGATAACTCGACGACGAGCGTTGGTTTCAATCATAGGAAATTGATACATAACGTATATAGGATAAGGTTCAATTTCGTTTCTTTAAAACCGACACACTACGAGTACGACGCTGAGAAATCTTAGTGAATAACGCGGCAGGTTTCCTTGCAATGTTTCATTCTTAACGCTTATGGTGAAAGAAGCCATTGTACTAATTGAGATAACTCATTGATAAAGACACAATATAGATAGAATTTTAATGTTATATACAATACATATTCTGAATTTCATATTCCGCGGTTTCACCCGCGTAGGCTTAATTTTATGGGTAATCCGCGGAACCCTAATATTTTTTTAAATTAATAGTAGTCTAAAATACTCCTTGTAACATTAGCTACCCGTCGGTGAAAGTCCCGTTAAAATCGGTGCAGCCGTTTCGGAGATAAGCCGAAACAAACAGACAGACATACAAATAAAAAATATGTTTTTTCTTTGTCAATACCTACAGTGTATACTTTCATATGCATTTAGTCAAAAGGTGTAAATTTAAAATTACAAACAGACTTCAATATTATTTATCTGTATTGGGTATCTTTAGAATATAGATATATAGATGTTTCCCACTGTTTTACCATTCCCTGAACTTCAACAAATATATCAATATCAAGATTACCCAAATCGGTCGAGCTATTCATAAGTTTTAGCGAGATTAAAGAACAGTAATTAATTTATATATATGCGTGTATTTATTAGCGTTGCAGGAAAGGGCTCGTGCGTGTTGCGGTGTACGTGCGTTGATGTCTTTTATAGAGCATGAACGAACTTCGCTCAATGCTATTGAAACATTTGCATGCTTTGCAAAACATATTATTAAATTTTGCTTCAATTGGAGCCTTACCACGACCTCTTATTACCATGATAGTATAACTCATATTAAGAGATAGATGTATATGACGTATGTAAGTCTGTCACTGTCAAACAGTGGAATTGTGATGGTAATAAGAGCTTATAGTAAAGCCCCAGATCATACACTTTCTGAGTATAAAAACTCTATCGAGTATTTATGATCGTCTCTTTGATTTAGTGACATTTATCGATTTTTGGTATTTATTACTTCAC
This sequence comes from Watsonalla binaria, assembly GCA_929442735.1. Classification (NCBI taxonomy): domain Eukaryota; kingdom Metazoa; phylum Arthropoda; class Insecta; order Lepidoptera; family Drepanidae; genus Watsonalla; species Watsonalla binaria. The sequence goes on along the minus strand of OV838919.1, from coordinate 7,953,187 downwards.
GCGAGTTCTTAAAAATAAAAATATTATGAGTTTGACCCCTTCATTCTCGTATATTAAACTTAATTGTTAGTTCTCTGTTTCTACTATATTATCTACACTCAGCTAGAATATTAATAAAATGCTAATTGTACTCCACTTTCTTCCGGTTAGTCTAATGCCAAGGTTTCGTTCACAAACCAATCAGAACACACTAATCAAAATGCTTGTATGTATGATGCATACTTTAACGATATATGCGTTTTGTTATGTTTTATACATAATATTATTCGTGACACAGTGTTTGTTACAGAAATCTAAAACTGCTTGATCGAGTTTTATTATTTTTTTGTGTATTTTTGGCAGGTCTGAGAGGACGTAAGAGGGTAGAACAAATTTTGCCGGGTACAGCTAGTAATCTTCTATATATATAAAAATGAATTGCTGTTCGTTAGTCTCGCTAAAACTTGAGAATGGCTGGACTGATTCGGGTGATTTTGGTATTGATAAATTTGTTGAAGTTCAGGGAAGGTTTAAACGATGGGAATATGATGTGTCTGACTGACCGACATAGTGATCTATCAACGCACAGCCCAAACCACTGGACGGATCGGGCTGACATTTGGCATGCAGGTAGATGTTATGACGTAGGCATCCGCTAAGAAAGGATTTTGATTAATTCTACCCCCAAGGGGATAAAATAGGGGATTAAAAATTGTATGAAACTTTGTCAATTTTAAACCGATATATTATATAAAATTAAATCTACGCGGGTGAAACCGCGGGGCACAGCTAGTATATATATATATATATGTCCCTGACGTGATTATTTGTATGATGAGTAAGAATATGGTAGATTTCTCTAAAAAAAATACATGATTTATTCGTATGCCGTGAAATTATTGAATAAAATTTTCTAGCAAGGAATCAAACCACGGTTATGTGGAACATCGGCAAATGAAATAGAAAGGCTTTGTAATTAAATAGTTAAGTACATATTTTTATAATGTCATGAAATTAACACCTAAACTCATGAACGAACAAATGATATAAAATTGTATTTTTGATTCAACTTGATCAGATGACGGTGATTTATAGACATACACTTCCAGTAAATCAATGTTTTGAATGATGTTGTCCCATCACAAATTCACGTTACATTAGATAAACTGTATTTTTATCAATATGATTTAAAGGTCAGAGTGTAAATTATAATTAAAAACGTTAATGTTAGTAATCGATTCAGAGGTTCAGGTTGGCTATTCAAATTCATCTATCGTAATATGTGACTAGAACCTTTAAGGTAAACGTGAATATTAAAAATAAGATTTTTATAATGATAGCTGATATTATTCTTAGTCACTGTCTTGGTACTATAGATGTCTTGATTTTTTTCATATACTTAACTTACATAAATCAGGCACGTGACATATATCATTCCCATACATTTTATAACGCTTCTAATCGCAAACGCAAGGAAAATGTTACTTTGTCTAGGCTTACAGGTGAGTTATTCTGTAAGGTATCTCAGCGATGCACTTGACGTCAATTATCGTTTCCAAATTGAACCATATAATGTATGTACTATGTTGGTCAATTTTCTATGATTGAAACCTCATAACACACGGCCAACACGGCTCTTTTACGATCAAACTTCGTGTTAAGATTTGCGAGCGATTTCTTTTTGGTGACCTGTACCCCTATACGGGTTTGCCACCGTTTCCGTAAACTATACTCGCTAGCGTCACTCGCAATATGTGTATGAGATATTTTAGTTCTTCACGTCATCGCTGCGAGTCGCTTCACAATTTCTCGTACTAATATTCGGCGGAGACGTTAGCGGGTATAGATTACGAAAACGGATGCATTCCGTGATAAGGGCACTGTTCCCAAAATGTTGTGTAATAATCTCATGTTACATTAATAGCATACACTCTTAAAACATAATAATGGTTAGTTTAAGTGTTGCAGTGAACAAGTCGGGCAACTACAGCTACGCAACGACCATTATTATGAATTAAGTAATTGTAAATTAGGTGCGTGCACCACAGAGTCTTACAAATAGAAATAGTGCTTTGTTTCAAGTTTTGGTTATACGAATGTGCCATCGAAAAACTTAACTCGTCAAAGCTGTAAAGAAGGTTATGGGCACTTCAAATCCATGCAACTAACGACGAAAGATGAAACAGGAGAAATACACGTGTTTATTAGTGACGAGCTGTGCCCTGCGATTTCACCTGCGTAGTTTTAGTTTCTTGCCTTATTTCGCGGAACCCTAATATTTTTATCTAAATAAAAGTAGCCTAAGTTACTCCTTGAAACATCAGCTATCTGCCAGCGTTAAAATCGGTCCAAGCGTTTCGGAGATTAGTCGGAACAAACAAACAGACAGAGAAAATATAAAAAATTGGTTTTTCTATGCCAGAACCTTGAATAATTTCATATGCATTTAGTGAAAAGCTGTTATTTTGGAAGTACAAACAGATATAAGAAAAGCAAGGGATTCAGGCGTGAGCATATACCCATACTCGTGTGTATGTGTAATGAAAGAAGTGGGGACGTGATTATTTAGCTTAATATCCATTTGGATATTGTTTCCCTTCTTAGGGCTGACTAAACCTGAAACATCTGTATCATGATCCAAACTCTTTAAAAGGATTACTATTGGGTACTGAGCCCGTGAGTTGAATGTACTTTACACCAAAATGCCCATTCATTGCTGTTGATGCCCGACTTGTCCTTTCGGCGGAACCGGATGCAAGCGAGGCCTTAGGGCTGCCAGTGATGCTAGTCTTCAAGTACTAATGAATGACATTGATACTTGTTATAGTAGATATAAATTATGTATGTGGAGTAACCGACCTCCTTACCGAACCAAGTGGTGGAACTAACAGTCTGAGACCATATTTATGTTATTGTAGTTTAGACATTCAACAGTACTTAAGACTTTACTTCTTATTTACTATAGGGAGTTAAGTCGTAACTTTCACTTAAGAATTATTATCTTAAAGTTAATCAGAAAACAAGTAGGTACCTATTTAGAAAGGTTGAAATACTTGTCGATTCAATGTTTGTGGCGATACATGGCAAACCTCTTATGGCCATGACAGTTCGATTGTGACGGTGACAGATTTATACACATCATATACTATTATGTGTATAACAGCTCATCGTTAGTCCACCGCTGTCCATTTCAATAAAAACACAGATTGATTCAAATATCTTGGACGAATAATTATCTGAATGGCCATTCTAATTAATACGAAATAGGCAAACCTCTTTAGCGACCACAAGTTGTTTCGTCTGCGGCATGGACACACGCTGAACCTTGAATTTTGAAATTATACTCGTATCAGTATATTTTGATCAGTAGATCTAAAAAGGCCACTTTGGGAGAATCATAATGTGATCCGAATATGATTCATCATCGAAATGACAACATTGTCACTTAGTTGCAATTCATATTATGATTCATGAATGATTACAATAATTGTAGATATTAGTCGCTAACTAACTTTTTATGATGCTATTTGTCACAAAAGCAATTCATATTTTGTGGACCATTTTAGGAATCTTCATTGGAAAGTGTGAAACAGGTGAATTGCGAAATATTAATCATTCATGAATCGTAATATGCATTGCACCTATTCGGATTCGGATCACATTATGATTCTCCCAAAGTGGCTTTTTTAGACCTACAGATGTTTGTAGCATTGGTGGTAATTTAAAGGTCGTCGAGTGCAGCAGTTGGTAGGATATGACGTCGCTCTTTGTGTTCCTCACCTCTCCCATGCCAACACCGCCTACATTCACTTTTGTTTATTGCAACCAACTATCTAGAGTCGTGAGATTTTATTAACTAATACAGTTGGAAGCAGTTTCAGCATTCTCACTTTACATACGATTACGACACTTTCCAAAGAGAAACTTTGGCGAGCGAAACCAAATGTTAGTTATTAGCGAATGCAAATTTTATGACATCCGAATAATTTTCGACTACTCAGTTGGGTATTTTTATTTTCGAAACAACAATTTAGGCAGCGATTGAGTCATGACATTGTATACTTTCGAAAAGTTTTAGGCACGAAGACAAATTATGCAAGTACGAGTAATCGTTGTGAACTTTCGCAGCTGATCCAATGTCTCAGCTTTTGCCTAAATATATAGATTCAAACGAGTGATTAAATAACACAGAATAGAAGTGTAAGCTATGTGAAAGGTTAAGCTTACCGTTTTAAAGGTCCTTTAATTGTAATCCTTAAGGTAAGTCACTTCACAAGTATCGAGTACACTCGCGGAGCGGTGATCATGGCGGGTGTCCGGTGGGCTCGCCGCGCGCTCACTGCCGCCTGCGCGCGCGCACCGACCGCTCTCTCGCTCTCTAACCTCACTGCTGACTCAGGGTTTGCCTAACTTTTCGTTGGTTTTCCCTAAATACCCCATTGTAGGTATCATCCTGTCAGTTTCCCGCATATTGTCAAAGTACTATATCTAAAAATTTTCAATCCCAGACTAATTAAACCATTGAGATCGTATTTATACTTTGCCCAACGAATAAGCAGCCCGGTTTTGCAATTTTTGATAATTTTAAGTTAAGTATAAGCTAAGTTTAACTTTAACAATATACAAAATGAGTATCTATTGATCACTGTATGACTGAATCGGTACGGCATACCAAATCACTTTTTGGCTCTATTTCTGGGTTACTCATTAGTTGAATATGGTTTTACTAAACTTTCTAATTTTATAAACAAAACGGATAAAATTAAAAATAAAACATATATTTTTTAACAAGGGATAAAAAAAAGCTTAATGCAAGTGAATGCAGGATTTATTTTAGTCAGTAGTTACTTATCCAAATATAACGTTACAATTTTGATTAAGAAAATGATATTCCAATATGTTTATCAGTTGGATTAGGCGTAATGTTCCCTGAACCGGACGGTGGACTGCCTGGGCATCGGTGTGTCATCGTCGTCGCTGTCGAAGGCAGGCTCATAGCCGCGGTTCATATACGCGCCGGAGGCTGACGCACGCGCACCCAGATCCGTTAACTATGAAACACAAGCGATTTCAAACTGCATCTCTCCCAATTATTTATTATTTATTTTTGGAAACCATCAGGACTACCAGAAACCTGTGAGGAAACTCAACGACTGCCAGGAAATACAACGCGTTTTGTGAGGTGACCATAAATTGAAAAATAAAGAGTAACTGATATCATAAGACGAAAGCGTGTAGGTATAGAAAGATGATTTGAAAGAGATCTGAAAATCCAGCAAACAATACCGCTTTATTATCTATGCCTGTCCTATCTTTACGTGATTACATGGAATGATTAAAATATACCTAAATAATAATAATTTTGGAAATGGGTTGCCCACTTCCCTCGATAATCATTAAGGCAATGCCTAGAACATCTCTCTTCATAATTGTATATATTAATAGAGGTTATATTCATTTATTGTTAACTGACGGAGAGAAATTCTTGTCAACAACCCCAGTAACATTTATATCCTATATGATCACGATTTTAAAGTTCTTTGTTAAGGTGTAAGCAAATAGAAATATTTTGGAATTTGAATATAATATCTCACAGTACTTATTGTTCTTTTAATATGTAAAATATAATAATATAAATATCTCACAGGTGTTCCAGGTGTATCGTAAAGGGAGTCGCGTGTCATCATTTGGGAGCGGCGTCGCTCCGCCATCACAGAGTCTCTGCGTGAGATCAAAGCGCGCAGCGTCACGCGGCGGTTGTTAGGGTTGTTGCCCAGGGATGGCAGACGAGACATCATTTCTGGACACAAACAATACCATTGCAAGCGTATAGTAACTAATTATAACTAGGTAGTATAAAGTACTCTTATCACGAGTTTTGAACCGTTTTCGTAATCTTCACTCGCTAGCGTTACCGACAATATTTGTAAAGCATCAGCATTCAATTGCTCTGATGGTTCAAGTTTTCAGCTTGCTTTCAATATAAACATATTTTGTCTGATTGAACGCATCGTTCTTCTTAACTACATTCTTCTTGATACGGTTTTTAATAACATGTAGGAGTTGACCTCCGATGGGTTTGCAGTTAAAACCAAAATTCATATTATATTTTATGGAAAGTAACATTCTACGTTTTAGTAATATTCTTAAAAATCGTAACCCAAAGCGAAGCGAGGGCGGGTCGCTACTTGCTAAAAACGTAAATAATAAAGAAAATGGATTCTATACAACCTTTTCTCTTCAGCTCTTTACGGGAAGGTTGTGAAGATATGCTAATCTTGAGCAAGTTGCATAAAAACATTTTGGCAAGAAACCAGAAAATATAATTTCATATTCTTACTAGGATCAGCGCTTTGCAATATAGTAAGTCTTCTCTTGAAGTTAGCATCTAAGTTGACGGTGCCGTGTTTGGAGTCCCTCGCCCTCTCCAAGTTCTTAATGGTTTTCCTCCGAGACACGTGGGAGTCGTCCACGCCACGCTTCTCCAAGTCATCCATGTTCAATTTCTGCAGGTCTTTTGCTATCTCTACTGCGCGTTTCTCTAACAACGCATCTTCTGTCAATTCATCGGGCTGTGAACAACATGTTATGATTAAAGTACCACTACAAAACCTTGTGGGAATGTACGAAGGTATTTCTTTTTTAGTATACGACAACAAATATATTCGCAATACAATATTTGAGGGTTAGCTCTCTTTTACGAAATATTTTAATCCAAAACAATTTTGATTACTTTTTTATACTATCTCAAAAAAAGACTCCTGAAAAAGAATCCTGCAACAAATTTGGTAAAAGGATGTTAAATCAATATTTACCCTCTTAGTGAAATACCAGTTGAGTTGCACGGTGGAGAGCAGGTGAGTGAGCGTGCCGAGTCGATGGAACAGCATCGCAGTGAACTGGATCACCATTACTGAGCCGAAGAACACCAGGAAAAGCGACCCTATGGGCTCCAGTAATAGGTAGTCTCGCTTTATGGTTATCTAAACAAAAACCAGTCATTTATGTATTGAGCATTTGTATTATCCTTGTGTCGGGGTGATTGGTATCTATTATAATATATATTTGAAAAAGTATTATATCCATTGTCTAGCACTCATAGTACAAGCTTTCCTTAGTTCGGAGCTAGATGGCTAGAGCGCTGTGTGATATACAAACATTGTTTTCTATACAGATAAATAAAACTTAAGTGCCTGTTTGTAATTCCAAATTAAGAGCTTTTCACTAAATGCATATACGTGAACCTACTTTTCACTAAATGTATATACATGAATTACTTTTCAATATTTTCGTCGGTCTGTTTGAACAAGTCGGAAACGGCAGGACCGTTTAACTAGCAGGTGTTACAAGGAGTAAGTTTTACTGACTACTTTTATTTTAGAAAAAAAAATATAACAAAGTTTACTTTTTATTTTCTTAAAATGGTTAGGAAAATACAAACACAAGGGATTAGTATATTTTCTAAACATTTTATGAATTACTAAAATAAACACGTAAAACAAATAAATGCATAAAAAATAAATTATTGTTATTACTTACAATATTCTGGTCGTCATTATAAGATATGCTGTTCTTCTGTCCAAAGGGCCACTTCAAGTGGAGGATGTCCTGCCGCAGCTGCAGTAGGAAGATGACGAGCACGAACAACGCGTTCAGCATAACAAACGCAAACACCATCATGTCGCGCAAATTCTTCAAGTCAGCTTTGATACGATCCTGCATTAGAAAGGTATAAATCCTATCGTTTGCAGTCTGACTTCGAACATAGGCAGGCATTAATATCACTTAAAATTCTAAACTCCAAAAAATATGGGAATTCTCCTTGCACGTCTTTAACAGACTCGAAAAAATGAGGTTCTCAATTTGACTGTATGATATTTTTGTGGTAACTTAGATTAATTGACTACAGTTTCCGAATTTCAGCCTGTCAGGAGAAGAAGCTTAACCAACCAATCAACTTCCTAAAGTCTCCTGTGTTTTTTTTAATACTTTTATTTGCTCTTACATTCCACTAATCATAAAAGGTTGCTGTATCCTAAGAACGTTTATATATCTTGCAGTGAAAATAGTGGGCAAAACTGCGCATGTAATAGCGCTCATGTCATAAAATACAAAAAAATACTACACTGCATTAAAGGCCAGCATTCAAAACTCTTGACAGCAAATGTAACGTAAAATATGCATAGTGGAAGACGAAAAGGTTCCAATATAGCTTGTTTCTACTCTTTCAAATCCCTGGAGCACTTGCGAACTACTACTGAAAAGGCAGCATTATTCGGCGGCAATATATTTATTCTCTGTATTAACATGGTTTCAAGCTCGTGCTGAGGAGCTCGTGGCTCAGTTGCTATTGGGCATACAATTCGATCAGCGAAGTTATGCAATCCTAACCCTAGCCAGTAATTGGATGGGTGACCGCCCGAGTTCCCTCCATGCCTCGGAGAGCACGTCAAGCCGTCAAACCCGGTTGCCAATTTGTAATCCTTGGCCATCTTTACAGGTCGGTCAGAGACCTAAAATAGTCTGACAACTGGTTTAACCCAGATCACAGATTTCCCTCGTTAAAGGGGTTACGAAGGTCAGTTGGCAGTCGCTTCGTGTATAAATCGAGTGATCAGCCACATCAGGTTGCATCAAGTGCCGACCCCAACAATGTATGGGATTAAGGCTAGGGAGATAATGATGAACAATGGTTTCAGACAAGCCTGACGGTAAGCGGCCTCTGCAGCCTATGAACATGACCAACACCAGTGTCAGTCACGCATTGCCCCCCTTATAAAGAATGGAATAATTTACGAAATATGGTGGATTATTTAAATCTACAATCAAATAAGGGTGAAGTTTATATAATTTACCAGCTCCTCTTTATTTTCGTCAATCGGTCTCAAATAGGCATCGATCAAGTCCTTCCAAAACTCTGTCTCGGCAGTAGTCAAGAAGTCCACTTCTCCTTTCTGCAGATTCGGGTCTTCGATCCAGTAGGGGTTGATAAGGTCGTCTCTGTCCTCCTGTATGCGATAAATCAACATTTCACAAAACTGGTAAGGGGTGTCACAATACCCACGTTATACAATTTTTGAGGCACTAATGTTACAAAGAAAATGATTTATTGAGTTTGGATTCTGGTAAAGAAATTATGAACGTCGGAAAATTATCACCGGTTCGGAAACTATCCTTTTGGTGACGCGCACACACTGAATATTATTGTCAATAAAGTGCATATTGACAATAATATTGTGTCGAGGTGAACCGGCAAGAAACTCAGCTACATGTTATACATTTCATCAATGCAATAAAAAATATTTAATGCAGGTATTGGTGTTGGTAATAGCGAGTCAGTCCCTGGATTTCAATCCCATTTCAAGGCTCGAGATTTTTAACATAGGCATACATACAATGGTCTGGTAAAATCACAACTCTACTGTCGCTTAGCAGTGGTCAGTCATAAGGATTCATGGTAAAACACCAGTAGGAACACCTAAGACAGTGCATGCATAATGGACTATCACACTTTAAAAAAAAGGTACTCAGTTGAATAGATCGGTAAATGTAATGATCTCCAGGAAGTAGGTACCCTGGGTATGTCGGTAGAGTTCTCGCTGTCTTCATACTCAGGCACGACGATGAGGGGGTCCCCGCGCATGTTCATGGAGGAACGACGGCGCATCGGCTCGTTCATTGTTGCTGGAGCACCCCTGTATCACAACACAAATATTTAAGGAAGCGTTATTATAAAGCAATGTTCATAATGTGCTTGCGTTTTCTAATGAGACTGTTTTCTATTTACGTCCAAAAGTACCGCAAAATGGCCCTTAATCCTCCTCGGTTATATATCCAGAAAAATATATCATAATTCCAATCACCATAATAGTTTTGGAAAATTATTTTAATAAAAATAAGAATATATTTATTGTGTACCGTACAATAACGCCATGTAGTCCCAAATTAAGCTAATCTTGTACTATGGGTACCAAACAATGGATTATGATAATCATACAATGAATACTTAGCAAAGTAACAAATACGTATAACACTTAATTTGCGTCACTTGCGTCACTGATAATAATAAGAAATTATTTTAAACAAACTTTGTTAAGCTGTGTGTATTTTTGGTCAAGATTTGTTGAACCTTTCTACTTACAGAGAATCCAATCTCTTGTCCATTTTATCGAGAGTGGCAGCGATTTGCATCAAATGTAAGTCTTCTTTATGATCTTTCGGGTTGGTACAACACATACAGCGGAACAAACCCGCCACGCTCATCTCCATCGACCCACTCGTCTCCTCAGATTTACCACCAAAGAACTTCATTAAACTTTGACTCTCAATTTTCTTTTTCGCTTCTTCTGCTTCCTTCTTTTCTATTTCCATTTCCTAAAAAAAATCCATGTACATTATTTATAAAGAAATACAGTCGGATACTTATCTGATTACTTGAATTGCATTGTTTTATCAAAAGTCACACGAGGTGCGTAAGTATCTATGCATCACGACTTGGCGATTCATAAATATTTTTGTAAAAACTGGAAGCCTACCATCATCGATTTGGGCGTATTGAGAACTTCTGAGCTTCGACGTTTCATTTTAGCACCGTAAAATTCAACGTCAAAAGTTAGAAGTTAACGCGCTGCTTAAACGATCATGGCTGGCTCCCTGTAATTTTTCACAAAAGTACATGACAGTAAATTTAAATATTCCACATTTAATTGTGTAGTTTTTTCTTACAGACCCGTTGTTTATTCCACCTATAAATAACTAGCTTTAATATTGTTGTTAGATATGTGTAGATATTCTCTTTCATATAACTTACCTTAGCTGTCTTCTTCTGCGCAACCTCTCGCGTACCCCACGAGACGTTATTGAGGTTGCACAGCGAGTATATAATCAGCAACATGTACATACTCGGAATGGTTATATAGTATATAACCAGGTACATCAGGCATACGATCTCTTGAGGGTGAAGCGCCGCAGTTATAAAGAATGTACCAAAAGTGATGATAGTGAATATACTGGAGGGGGCTAGCCAGCCGTCCTCGACTATTTGTAAGGCTATGCCTACGATTACCAACATCATTATCATGGCGTAGAGGCATGTTATTATGTTCGCCAGCATCAACTGTAACAATAATTAACGTTTAAACCACCTCAACTTCCAACGTCTAAACTAATATGTATGATATGTGTCAGTAAAAGTAAATGAACCTTATGCACGACACCCGTTCTATGTATGGTACTGAAACTACTAAAATAATACAAAGTTTGACAGGTTTATTTAACTGACTAGCTGTGCCCCGCGGATTCACTTGCGTTGAATTAATTTCATGACTGGCTTTTTTATAAGTTGCCTAAGTTACGCCTTAAATCATTCGCTATCTGCCAGTGACAGTCCCGTTAAAATCGGTCCAGCCGTTTTAGAGATTAGTCTTAACTAACAGAAAGGGTAGACAGAGAAAGAGAAAATTAAAAAGATATTTTTTATGTAAGTCCGGCGGTATATGCATACAAACAAGACAATTCAATTATATTTATCTGTAAAGATTTGTTCTTTTTTCCTACGACTGTTTCTGCGTCGAAATTCCAAGTATTTATTATATTATAAATTGTATTAGACAATTCAATTATACTTCAAAGACATAGTTGCGAGCAAATGCTAGATTCTTAGAAGGTACGTAATAATGGTAGGTACTTATTTATGAAGGTTGATGTAATCCAATACGAACTAAAACAACAAGCCGTTTAATGATCCTACATACAAATGTTTATTATTATTTTAAAATGTACATAAATCTTGATAACGTCTATCAAGATCGCATGATAAAGAAGAGTGATAATGAACTCGAAGTACTTTGAAGTTCGTTTATGAAAGGTACTAATACGATAACGGTAGCAGCCGAGCGCAAATATCGTTAGTCGTGACGAAACATGAATTTCCATTCGTTCAATTGGCTTCATAAGTAATATTTCGTATCGTTGGGTAAGTTTTCAGACTATCTATGTTAAGTTGTCGTAGATATGAAATATTTATTAAACAGAAAAAAATACTTTTGTTTTGTTTTCATATACGTAGTAGCAGGCTTAAGTGGCACTGCAATTGACGGGTGGGCGAATGACATACGAAACTTGTCACAATATTAACTTTAAACAATATTTTCCTTAAGTCAATTGAGTCAACACTGATAGTTCAGTGGTGAGTGGCCCTGCGAACCGATCGTGGGTTCAATCTCTGCAGAAGGCAGACATTAGTCTGACATTATCATTAAATCTATTTAAGTAGAGATAAAAAGTCTGACTAAAATTAGTGTACCTGTATTTCTGATTTGCAAGTCATGCACACAATGAGGAACACTCCGATGGGTATCAGGTTAAGTAGCAGTGCGTCCAGGTTGCTCATGCCGGTGATAGCGTTGAGGGCGCCAATCATCATCAGGAATATAGTGCCTGGGCCCAGAATCGTACCCACCATTAACATCATCTGTAATTTTACAAGAAAAATTGTACTCTTTTTGCCCACAATCTAGCTAGAAGATCGTTTAAAACCGCGGTATGCCTGACAAACTACAGCCACCTTATTAAAAATCATGGTTTAAACAAAGATTGGACCAAACTGGGATTAAAACTAAATCCATCCCTTTTTCAATCTGTATAACAGAAAGAGATGGAGCTTCTTTTAAGCCAAGGACTATCTCTGTCTATGTTTTGTAATAAGGGGGTAAGAGTCTTATTATTATGAGCGTCTTATCAAAAACCTTATACTCCATCAAAAAGGATGTAAAACAACCAATTTGGGGTACAAACGAACTAATCGTAAAAAAATGTTAGGTGGATGACAATAGATAAGTGTATGCCAATCCCACTCTCACGTCAACCAACATAGATATTGTTATATTTACTTCTACTTAAATATATTCATGACTAAATTACTCTGCTAAGATATCGACACCAGAAATTCTGGTCAACAAGTTCAATTCCTACTCGGAACTGTTAGGTAGACTTGCCTGGTATATAATATAGAGTGTAGATATATTATCGTTGACGGCGACAGTGCGCTTAGAGTCGGCGAGCAGGTCGAAGATGTTAGCCATCGTGGAGGGCACCCATCGGCGTCGCTGGTTGTAGAACTCATCGAACCGTTCCGGACAGTGGGTATACGCGTCCGACGCTGCCGAGTACTCTACGCGGTACCCTCTCTGCAGTAACAGCGTGCATAGCCATCGATCCTCGCCTGATGAAAAAATAAGTTAAGAAACCTGCATAAGTCGCTTAAGTGCCGTGATTTCATACCGCGAGTTTTACGGTGGAGGGAAACATCATGAATATATATTATAGTGCCAAAGGAGACGAAGGAAGGACTCACCATATAATATTTAATGTCACGTTGATTATTAATCATCTTCAATGAAAAGTGGGTATTGTTATTATGACACTTCTGCTTACCCCTACTATACAATATCTTAGGAGGAAAGTGGGCGTTTGTAAAACCTTTGAACACCACATCGAGTGCCCTAAGTGGGAGGGCGAGAAGATATAGCAATTATGATTTTCAAGTCAATCGGCAGCATCTTATACACGTGGAATCCTAACGTAGGGCTTTGCGATGTAAAACTTGCCCTTTTAATGTATTATTATTGTTCTTACCTTGATCATATTGCACGTAATGCCGAGCCTCGTTGGAAGTGAGTGTATATTTCTTCATGACGTTGTCGTCCATGAGAGCCTTCCCTCTGAAAAGTGAGAAGCACCCGGGACTACAGAGCACGCAGCCGATCATGTGTTCCGTTGCCTTTTGCAGCCAATGACCGATGGCATACTCGAACATTTGATACCACGCCATGAAACCTGCAGCATGGAAACTTCATTAAGTGAACAGGTGACTCTGAATCTGCATTTTGCTGAGTTTTCAACACCAAAACAATTATGATGGATTTGGAAGGAACATCGGTAGAAATCTCGACGAATAGGTACTTACCATTTTTGTTAGATTGTTTGAAAATTATTCATTCTATTTAGACCCTTAGAACTTATAAACGTCGAAAAATTAACATCTTTTTATCAAATTATGTACAAATTTAACCATTCGTAAAATTATTTTCCTACACAGAATCCTATACTTTAATGCGAGGATCACACCTGAACCAACTGGGTGAATACGACCGCAAGCAGCTCCCAAATTTTTGTCCTTCTTCATGAGGTCAATGAGTAGGGTGACTGCGATAGGTTTGAAGTCGATGTCTCCGTCCAAAGCAAGGAGGTAAGTGCTCTCCGCGATCACTTCTTTACGATCCACTGAGATCGGCAGGTCCATCAGTCGGTGACCCAGGAAATAGTACATGTACATTACCTACACAATAACGATTCATTTATTATTTGGCATTATTTAATTTTACACATAATTCTTAAGAAAAGATGCAGATATGTCACTATCGTTCCGAAATTTAAGCGTTAAAGTTTCCATAACTCTAGCCACTTTCCTCGATTACTCTCAAGTTTTAATTTTTTTCGTTCATAACGTCTGTCTGATTAAAAAATAGTAGATGCCAAATGGAACAGCAAAGATCGATTACTTCCGCTAATATGTTGCTGATGGGGTTCTGAGGAATTATTTTTATTTTAGTTACACAGGCCTTGCCATAAGCTTTGATATCCAAGATAATTTAGCTGTGTGCCAGTAAATGAAATCTGATCATTTCCTAGTAAAAATTAAAAATTCATCCATTCACCTGAGACCACCTCTTCCTGTGTCTTATCTTGGATTTGTCCTTCAAGTGGCAGATGAGTTTATTCTTCCCCGGCAGGGTCCAGACCAGCTTGCCCCCGTACGGCGTGGGATACTTCATGGGAGGTCTCAGCCTCACGTTGGTGAGATGTACCTCAGATGCTGCCTCATCTATCGTCTCCACGAGACACTTCACGAACCTGTTCACTTGCGAATCTTCGGAACTGTGGTCTGACACTTCGAATGCGTCGTCCATAAAGATATGGGCTAGAATGTGGAAAGGTGTTGTGTTACCTTCAAAAGACTAGAGGTAGGAAACCAGAGATGTACGAGCTTAACAAGGGATGTGAATCGTGCCTCGAGTCTTGCGTAGCGCTACGCAAGATTATGTAAATGAAACGGTTCTATTGGTTCTTAACTAACACATCCCTCTGGTAGAAACGCACTCTTATAGTAACACTCACATTAGTTATTTAAGATTACTGACAAGATTATAGGACCTAAAGGTAAAGTGAAGGGATTACAGGTAAAAGGAACCAGCTTGTCTGCGACTTCGTATGCGTGATAAAATAGCCTGTCCATCTTCAGATTCAAAACTATATCTGTATCAAACACAAAGGACTACTAATACACACCGTAACGTATTATATAATATAAGTAAACAATACTCATATTGTGGATGATGTACCTTCAAGTTCATAGTAATCCGGGTCCACAATGCCCAGATATTTCTGTGCAACCCGTCTAGCGCTCTGATCTTCATCCAGCCGGAAGATAGACTTCAAAAACTCTATCATCTCGTCCTTTGTTTCATGCCACATGGTCGCGCAAATGTAGATCCTGGAAATATTAACTCATTCCTTGCATAACATGATATTTTAACATTATTTCGAAAAAGGAAGACTTATGGAACAAAATACTTAGTCATAATAGGCAAGGGGAATGTATTTTTCTCGCAAATTTTTACCTTGTAATACTATCCGATGGCTTGATATCTTTCTCAGATTTATCCGACGTGGCTATGGACTCCCGAAGTTCTTTTAGATCCTGAAAAGGTTTAAAAATTTAGACAGATTGAAAATTATAAGAAATGAAAATACAGCTGTTACACGTCTGTCACATACGTATTTGAAGTTCTTCTCAAAACATATGCACATTACATATACACAAAACATAGATCTGCATAAAATCGCCTAAGATAATTCTTGGTCTAAAAATTGTTCCATATCTTTTTGAATACGGGTTTCAAAAGGGATGGGCATTGTTTTCGACCAAGTCTAGATTTGATTTAAATCATGTTTTGTAATAAGGGGTTACTTACTTCAACATTAATCTCAGTATCCTCGTCCTTCGTTCTGTTGAGCAGCAATGACTGGTCGATCAGGACGCCAGAGTACCAGGGCTTCGCAAAGAGTTTGTCTGTAGCGGCGAGGCGTTCACAGCGCGGCTGCCACGCATGCAGCGTCACCCACGCTTGAGACGCCAGCCATAGCAGCCATACCCATGCCACCTCGCGGACCACGAAGTCACGCAGGAAATATACTGAAATAATATACTCCACCTAAGGCTCATGACTATATCCTGATCTGATTTTATACCTATGTACCTAATATTAGGCTTCAGATAAAAATACCCATATATAGTTTCCGTCACGAGTTAAGAAAGTGCATCGAAAAATTTTGCGTTTACTCTGCATGTTTTTACTCGCCTGGCGCCATGAGTACTGCGCATTCAAAGGTGCTCGTTCTTATCTCGTGACGGGACCTTCACTTTATAATTATTTCCTAAATATTTCCTACGTAACCCAATGTAGGTACTTACTTAGCTCAAAATCAATAATTTATCAAATAAATTACTGGAAGTTCAAATAATAAGTCAATAGTATCGTCTTAAAAAGTTGTAGAATTTGCAGTTTACATAGCGCTTACAAGACTAAATACATTCGAAATATAATGTAATAAGACTATTGTAAAATCATTTTTTTCCTTTTGTCACGTACCTGGCGGTATATCAAAGAACAGATAGTCGGGGATCACTCCATGGAAAGCACAAGGATCCGCATTTCTTATGCCACAGAATACAATCAACATGTTTACGGTGGCAGGTCCAACGAGACTAAGAGCGCACGTGAAGCTGAAGTTTTGAATAAGAATCTTGCAGGCAAACTTTGCGCTGCCGAAACAGAAGTAGCCCACTGCCACTTGGATCAGTGCTACCCATAGGGACGACGGCCAGTACGAAGGTAGCTCAATACTACTGCCCGTTAAAGCGTATTCCACACTATCTGAGCCCTCTTGGAGTACCACTTGAACCTACAAGAAATTAGGTCAAAATAAATAAATCCATTTGAAAGCACCCAATACCTCCCGAATATCAAATTTCATTTACCTCGTAAACGGTGTAGTTGCGGTCACTAAAAACTGCGCCAGCTGAACTAAAAAACTTTAACGGAGCATCTTCTTGAATGTATAATGAAATCAGGATGCAGCACATGAACACTGCGATCTTCCAGACGGAGAGTATTCTCTGCGTGTAATATCGTGTCCTCTTCAGGCTATCGCGCAGTGCAAGCAGATATAACATCGTTGCTAGAAAGTAAGCGAAGGTAAATGGGTATTTTTATGACTTTTGGCATGAAACTAATGCATTGTTTCAAAAAATAATTCGAACAAAAAGGTGGAATTCGCAAGTCGGCCTTGTCATTGGTTCGAATCTTGAAATAGTATGTTTCCAGAACTAGCTATAAAATTCACAGTAGGTATGTACCTGATGTACACTTTTCGGAAGATCCAAGAAAATTTTCCCACCAGCCTAATGATACTAAGATACAAGCAGCTGGTATTGTCCATAGAACGCCGGATCCATCCAGGAGCGGCCACACAACAAACGCTGTCATCTGGCCGGATATGGCGAGCACATCTAGAACTATCTTCATCGAGTATTTGGGATCGTATGAGTCTCTAGAGAATGCATTTAATATCGCTGGTACAATACACATTGCATTCATCAACATAGCTCCCTTCACGACATCCAGCTCTGGCAATATTAGAAGCAGTAGCATCGCGATGCCTATTGTTTGAAAAGTTTCCACCAAGAATGCCTGCAAGTATAATTTATAAAGAAAGTGTAGGCATTTGTTTGTCTATACATTAAAAGAGCAAGTCAATTGTATGACCCTTACCAAGAAGAAATGCATAGGACGTGGTTTCATTGCCGTTTTGAAGAAACATATTCGGACGGACCTAAGGAACGTGCCCAGTTCTGGTATGCTGAATGCAATGAGAATAGCCCACAGCCAGCTTAGGCGTTCTTCTAAAGGTAGTACTGTTATAAACTGTTGATCTAAAGCTGTTGACAAAAAAAAGATTGTTTACAAACATAATGCTTATAGATAGGTAAATAAATAATTTATGAATCTTACCTATTATTCTATTGCAATGTGCGATTTGACGACCCTTCTTCAGTTGTGACGTAATAAATAGCACGGTTCCTTTAGCTATGACCGCGGATCCAAGGATTGCGCAGAAAACAAGTACATATGCTAAGAGTTTGAGGACTTTGACACTTTGATCCACCCACTCGGTCGATACCATCGACCCACTCTCCTTCTTTACCGGGAGTTCTCTGAAGAGGTTCCATCCTTTTGTTTCTTGTACTGTCCTTTGACTGTGAACACATTTTTAATTACTTAAGATTCATAGTATCTTTGTATAGATCTGTTTCAGGTATCGAATCGTTATCGCACCTATGAACGTGTGCCCTTATTCCTGAGCAAATCCGGGCTAAGATAAAAATTTGCAATAAAGATTACAATGCAAAATTACTTACTAACAATTCACCTTAATTCACCCAATTCACACTAATCAAATTTATCTGTTTATTGCCCCAAATAATTGTATTCTAAATTAATTTATTGGTGTTGATGAACCTACTTGTTACAGTACAGCTCTAGGTATATATGTATATATATATATATAAACTAATTAAATGAATATTACGTACTCTAACTCGTCAAAATCATCATAGAGCGGAGTGAGCTCCGACTCGGATGATTCGTCATCATCCCGCAGCGAATTGAATCCTGGAGTGACGGTTGTCATCGCCTATCCTGGAACATTCCCCAAAAAATAATGGTAGCCTTTACTACTTGTAACATCGGCTATCTATCTGCCAGCGAAAGTCCCGTTATAAATAAGGGTAGCTATTATATATATTAGAGATTATTTTTTTAAGTCCCGTTCGTTATACTTTCTTATGGATTTGCTGAAAAGCTGTTAAATTGCAAATACATACAGACTCTTAAATTTTATTTATCTGTATGGATATAGATGTACCTACTCTCATCAACTCGCGCTGAAGGGGAAGCTAGCAAACGGGCGCAACGGACTCCTGGCGCTGACCATAGTGTAATCCAATGATGTGCTACGTAGAAAAATCCTAGCTTATTGCACTTGGGAGTCAAAAAAATAACGATAGAACAAATATATTACCTAACTAGGTAATATATTATATGACCTACTTGGGTATCCATTTTTATCGTTATTTTAGTAATCATTTAAGCATATTTTTGATTTCAGATACTATACTTACTTGAGGATTTTGAACAAGCTACGGCAATAATGCATTCAATAACGCCACAAAACAGAGACCTCTGTTCTTAGTTAAGTGGTTCAAGTTAGAACTGCGCGACCCTCCACCATATTTCAGGAACTAAACTTATGCTATGTTCAAAATCAACAAAGAGAAATTATCGCATTCGCGCTTCCAATACGGTCACCTCCTAGAACATGAGTTTAGCGCTTAGAACATATCTTAACCTTAACTGATAAGTTATTATGAATAGATAGATGACGATGTCAATATATTAAAACTACATATATATAAATGACGTCATAAAACAATCGTCAATAGGTAAATGGAATGTAGATGATATCACTTTTATCGACTGAAACATATTTTTTTTTATTTTGATTTCTCATTGTAATAAATATTATTTTCATGAGTAGGTACGTACCATATCTATCATTATTTATCTATCATATACACTCGATTTAAACAGGTAACTAATAACGCACATTGTATATTATTATACTTAAGTATATAACATTCACCACGCTTTGTTATTATTAGACTAAGGCCGTAATCGTAAGCGGAATGATTTATCTAGGTAGATAATATATCTGAAATTTAAATAGGTATATTTATTTAAATTAAAAGTACATACATATTTTATTATTATAATCGATACAATCCCAAAGCTTAAATAAATTACAACTATTTTATATGAGCTCTTAGGCAAGACGATTTGGCATAGCATACTTTAGATAGGTACCTAACTCACTTTCTATCTAATTCTATAGTCACCTTTTATCTAGGTATATCTATTTAAATTATTTCTGCTTTGCGATGAATTCTCCCTCAAGCGTAGTAAATAATAAAAAAGTAATACATTTAATAATATTTATAATAACTTACCTTAAATTCAAGCTTGAAAAACCATTGCTGCTTAAAATGTTTAAGTCAACACACAAATAACATCCGCAGTACCACTTCACTGTCACCACCAATTAAAAAATATTACTTTAATCGATTAATCGAGACGATGTGCTATCACTAAATTCTTCGTAGTAAATAAGGTATTGTTAGGTATTAACATACGAGCCCGTTTATAATCCCCATATCAAAATGACCGTCATTGTGATAATCGCGCATTGATTACATGTTTATCGGAGATCTCGGATCATTTGCGACTGTGATTTTAAACTTTCAAGTGCAATCAGGCATCTTGATGGTATCTACTATCAGAAATATATGTTTGAGAAGTCCACTATTTCCTTAGCCGTATCACTTTACCCAGTTCACTTGTATTGCTATCAAATAAATTCATTGTCACAAGTTTGCCTTGCATTCTCCGTTAATCGTAGGGACTCCCCGATAATTCAAAGAATGTAAACAGATAATTTTAATAACGATAATGTTGATAAAATATAAACCCTTGAAAGGTTCAAAGAAAGAAATAAGTGTGTTGTTCTGAATCACATTTTATTCAAAGATAAAATTTAGTAGTGAAAACAGTAACACAGTACAGTATTCTACTAAAACAGATTTATTTTTCGGTACTTATTAAATTTAAAATATGATTTTGTAGATGAGGGATTCACATCGTATTAATTATTATGAATAAACTACGAACTACTTATTATTACTTATATATTATACTCAACAAAGAAATTGTTGCAGCTCATCACACAAATACACACACACACACACACACACATGCATAATTCTGATTATGTAGCGTTCTAACCGACCAACCGCATGGAATCTTGTTTGTCGGAATGTCGCAAGTGGCAACTAAGAGAGCTTATTAATGCATCAGTCAGACAGTCTTATTTTTAATAGAATAAATTATAATGCTACTAAGTTTAATTTTCATTTTCACTCGCAGCAGTTTTCATACTGTAATCTTGTTCCTTACAGTAATCAACTGGCTCATCGTGCTTGGCAAAATTGCCCATTGCGACCTGCGCGATGGTGTCCACAATACTAGACGAATTTAAGTACGAATGACTAGACGGCGGAACAGAAGTGGATAAATCCTCTGATTTGGACAATTTTATAGGCTGGTTGTATTCGGGCATATAATCTGGCATCGTGGTCTTCTTGGTGAGCTCCAACATCTGGTTAAGGAAAGACTCGCCGCCGATGCGAGACGGCATGCTGAAGTCTGAAGGTTGTGGGTCAGCACTATCAGGCTTACACTCTTGCTTCGAGGATACACTTGTCTCAGGAATCTTCATGACATCCAAAGAATGATCCGATTTGCCTTTCCCAATACTACCAAAATCGGGCGGCAAGTAATCTTTGTTGCCCTTTAATAGATCGTGGGGGGATTTCATAAGGACGTTCTGATCTAAGCCAACTTTAGTAGATATTGGACTGCTACTAGAAAGGGGTTTCATAAGAGATTCTTGCATTTTGATTAAGGACGGAGACAAAAACATATTATTTGCTGCTAACGTGGACTTAGACATTGGATCAGGTATTCCCAATATTCCTGCATTGGAATATTTACTGGCTGAGAACAACGCATTGGCAATATCTGCCGAGCTCATCATGAGATTCGAAGCAATGCTTGCAGGAATTGGCGTTGCCGAAGTTGTGGTAGAAGAGGTGCTTGAGGTTTTATCAAAGCTACCAATGCTGTTGCTTAAGTTCTGTAGAGATGCAGCGTAGGATGGGGGATCAGGCATTTTACCACCTGTCAAACTGGCCGCCAAACTGGACGACATCCCTGGAGTCAGACCAGTGAGCATGCTATTTGCAGCTGCCAGACTCTCTAGCCCAGTCGTTCCGAGCGGCAAGGGCATGTTGGTTGGGCCCAAACCTAGAGCCATACTCGTCAACATGTCAAGTCCCGTTGGATAAGCCGAAGAAAGAGGAGGCGTTGACTTAGAAGAAGATTTTGACGACGTCGGCAACACGGGTATATTCAATGGGGGTGTTTCAAATTTGTGCGGAGAGCCTGATCCTATACCTGAAGAAACGTTGATAGGCGGAACACCTGCCGGTCGACTAACCATCTGTTGTAGAGTGCTCACGGACGGGTAGTTAGATACGGCCGTGCTCTGACTTGGCTTAGCCACTGGGATGGGCTGAGGCACAGCCAACAATGCGTCTAAGTCCATCTTATCGTCATGTTCTGAAGAGCACCCTAATTCATCTCTAATAAAGTGCCAAAGTAAACCATCGCTCTGTTCGCGTGGAAACTTAGCAGTTAATGTACACTTCATCTTATCTAAATAAGTAATATCGGGCTTAAAATTGTCTTTAAAATTTACGAATGTGTCATCAGCATAAGTGAAATAGTACTTAATGCTTTTCCGTATTTGTTCCATGGCGTGCGTGGATAGATTACTGTCGTGGATCATGTTGTACTGCAGCAGGAGTGGCCGCGGGTACTCGGTGGGTCGCTGCTCCGGGGGCGGCATCACCCAGAAGAAAGTCATTGAAGACTCCAAAACTGGACTCTCTGGGTTGTATGGTGCTATAATGGAAATAGTACATACATGGTTTTGTATGTCACATAGGAGCAGCAATGATGTTCGGGTACCTACTTTCCTACATACAACAGACACATGCTCATGCCTTTAGTCCCAGAAGGAAGAAGTGTATTTATAGTACAGTACAGCCAATATTCGGCAGTTATGTTTAAGTCCCAGGTAATAGAGGGCGAGCACATTGCCATTAACCGGGCAGTAAACCAAACTCCGAGCTGTTACTGAGGCATAACAAGTGGAGTAAACCCAATAATACTTCGCCCAACTCGAGAATCAAACCCTCATGTTCTGCAGCAGCGCTTTGCCACCGCTAGACCAGGTAGACATACTTTTTTTTATATATTATTCCTTTTAACATTTTTGGTTTGTAGTACTGATAATAAAAATATGCAATAAAAAGTTAACTCATATTTAATGTTACTCGAGACTTATCACGATACGTACCTCGATGTTTCGATTGGGTTACACCAATCATGGTCGCGAGCAGTCTCAGTGAGTCCCGAGTAACTTTAAACATGAATTTAAATCGCGATAGTTTAATTAACAAAAAAGTTTACTTACAGCATATAACTCCAATGCAAGGTACATATGATATCTCGGAAGGTCCTCGCATTTTAATCTGGTATTCCAGTTGATTATCGCAGTCTCTCAGACTGGGCATGGCTGGGTTGGTAGGGTGTGAGTGGTACCACCCGAGAAGTGTCAACCCAAGCTTTTCAATCTCCATCTGAATGTCCAGCTCGACTAACACACGTGGTCTGCTGTCATTTTTGCTGATCAGACATGGGAATGTGTGGGTGATCATCAAGTCTGAAAGATAACAAAACAACTTGATGGGCATATAAAAGATAATAAATTTGACAAGCAAGCATGGACATTGTACACTGTACAATAAACCTTCAGATTGTGTTTAGTTATCATGGACCAAATACAGTGGAATATTGAAAGATTGAGAATCATACACTGGTAAAGTGTAGTCCTGTTTCGGAAACACAGTTGGTTTGGGACTTTACTTTAACTACCTATTAGATTCTATATATTTTTATCAACTATTGTGCATTGGATGCATCCATGGGCTCATATATTTTTGGATTTATTTTGTACCAATTAATCAAACTTGCAACAATATTTTTGAAAAGATGAATTTCTCAGTGAAAGCTACCTTCTAAATCCGGCGGAAACATGTATAATGGCGTTCTGACGATTTGAAAGTTGTTTGTGAAAATACTAACCAATTAAAGATATTTTTAAATTTCAAATTGACTATCTTGTAAATTCAAAGAAAATTTTAGAATTATCAACTAAATATCTTGAATAACTAGCAAGGAATAGATATGAAAATGCACTTACTATGACTGTTCAAGTCCCAAGTGCCAGCCAAGTATCCATATACCTCGTCTTTTTTCAAGTGACAATGTATGTCAAGAACGAGACTAGCATTGGAACTGACTGAGACAAGGAATGGTTGGATTTTACCAGCTGATGAAAACGATACTGCTTCAATGAGCATATTTGCGTCACTGTAAATATAATACAAGTTTAGTATAATTACTGTCACTTTAACAAAGTCCCATGGTCTTATGACATGCCAAGACCAAACACATTTGAATGCATCTTTCTTCTGAAATACATTACGGATCTTGATATGGTTATAACTTATGTGTAGGAGTTGGACTTCTATGGGTTTATTGCTTATTATATTTATAGAGAGTAGAAAAGAGTTATTGTTTTGTAATAGTTCTAAAAACTGAAACCCTAAGTTTGAATTAAGTATAAAGCAAAAAAGAATTTGCTAGATTCTTAAAATGATGAGTAAACAAGGCAGGTTTCGAACTCACTATATTATTTTGTGCAGGCACACACACAAATTTGGAACTGTAACAATTGTTTTTCCAAGTAATCTGACACATAAAGATGAATTTTCCCTGTAGTCTTAAAAGGAAGTTAAAAAAAAAGAAAATTTCACAATTGACACATTTATGTCTCTTTAGCTGTATAAAATATGATTGGATACATACTGCTGCATCATCCTGTTAGGTATGGTGTTGTGTTTCATCACAGTCCTCTGCGGTGGAGGTTCAGGAGTAGATTCTACCTCCATCTCAGTCTCTTCTGAAATTGTCATACATGCAATTAGTATCTTTATTAATATTATAAATGGGAAAGTGTCTCAGTCTGTCTGTCTGTTTGGCCATTACAGTTATACTGCCAAGAAATTTTCCTAAACTGAAGTGTCACGCCATGAAATGATGAATCAATCTAAGCCTATTGCAATGTAGTGTTTTAGACTTATGTTTATTTCTCAAAATATACAATTATAGGTCTCTACAATCACAGGCCATATAAAGTGTAAACATGAATAATGTAGTGAAATCTTTTCAGCAGCTAGGAAATGATTAGGTTAAATTGATTACCAAGATATATGAAAACTCTCAATAATGGTTAAATTGAAACTAACCATCTGTATGCATGTTTTCTCTCTGCAGCTGTTTCTTCCGAAGATATGTGGCTTTAATAGTGTCTAGCTTCTTTCCTCTGTACTTTACCGATGCCCACCCACAGCCAGATCTCTTGTCCGGGTTAATTATTCTCTTGCAGTGAATAGCCCAAGCAGATGGGGAACAAAATATTGTTTCTGTCTCATGAGACTTGATCTTGCCATCTGCTTGCAAGTCTCCTACAAATTTTTGACCCTAAAACAATTGATTTGCTAAAGCAATTGGAATGGTTGCCGTCACAACTAATGAGCACTGAATTTCATCTCGTCCATCTGTATGGCATGACACAAATAAAATACATGTGCCCACACTATTTCAGAGTGCTCATAGCTTGAGATGGCACCTATAAGAGCCTCATCCAATCACAAGGTCACAGGTTTGATTCTCAAGTCGAATTAAAAACAGATGTTGCCCGGAGTTTAAAGCTGGTGGTGTTTTCTCCCTGTGTCTCAAAAACCATGTAAGGCTGTTTGTCTATGCCTGATCTCTCTCCAGTTGCGTCAGATTTCCATCCCATCTGACTATCAGAGTGGGGGAAAAAAGACGGCACCTGTGTTTGCACACCCACTAGTGCACATCTCCTGTGCAAATGGCTAATCCCCTCTGAGATTACCCATGATCAAAATTCAGCTAGATCATCATCAAGTCTCTGAAATGGTATATAGTTTTTAATAAATGTGCTTTACCAAATACTCAATTGTCATAGCAGCAGTCCCTGGTTCAAGCATTTTGTCTTCCAACAGCATTTGCAGAGTAACACCTCTGCCTGGCATTGACTTGCTTCCAGCTTGAGCTTCAGACTCCTGAAAATATAAGACACACATATTTTAAGTACTCCTTAAAAAAAATATATTCTTCCTATGTCTCAAATAGAAATAATATTTTTTACACTACTGATATAGTTCAGTGGCAAATAGAACGTTTCAATTTTCATATGCCATATTTTATGCGATGGTTAATGGTATAAGAGGCACTGCCTCTACACAACAGATGAAAGAAAATTAGACAGGCCCAGAGGCGAATTTTATTATTACTTAGCATATAGCAATAATTAGCAATATTGTTTCCTTCTGTTCCTTTTATAGAAAGACTAGATTACCTCATCGCTAAATTCTTCTGCACTCCCAATTTCCTCCTTGTCTTCATCAGATGGTTCTTTTGGTGCTTCAATAGGTTTCTCGACTTTACTTTCTTCAACAGGCGCGCTAGGCGCTTCAACCTGTGGAGGTGTTTCTTGTTGACTGGCATTATTATTGTATGTACTGCCTGCCATCAAGGCAGCTGCCAGATGTGATGTTTGAATATCCATTATGTGTAAAGAATTCGAGTCTTTCGTGCTCAATAATACATAATAATATAACTCAGGAAAACAAGATGAAGTACAATCTAACGCAAGATGTAAAACGATTACCTAGCGTAAGGCAAAAGCGACACAGAAAAAGAGAAGTGGGTACATAAAATGTTGATGCTCAAATGAAATCGAATAAACATACAATTTTATTCATTTCCAAGAAAACAAACGTATGACTATAAAGGTGTGTATTTGTATCAATTTAAATTTGATTATTGCAATAAATTTTATAAACGAACAACAATTATTATTTATGTAAATTGACAATTAATGACTATATTGACTTTGACATGACTAACTGATGTCCGATCTTCTGACTTATCACTGATCTATTAATTATCTACGCCATAGATAATAGATAAAGAAAAATGTTCGTTTACTCAATTTATAGAACCATTTAAGTGGGAGATTTGAACTATCCTTAATTGTTTTTTTATCTATATGAAGAATAAACAAATATGAAAATAACTTTATTGAAATGTCAGTGTCATTGTCATTTTGTTTTGTGACAATGTGACAAATCTGTCTACATTATGTCGGTCGGCATGTCTTTATAAAAAAAAAAGGTAAAATTATATACGCGATAAGAAAACTTTTCCTATAAAAATACTGCAAAAATGTTTCGTTTATCTAAAAGTATTATATCAGTTTTGTCTAAAACATCAGTAAAAAAGACGAATCCTCAAGACAATGTTTTAGTACTTATACAAGGACAGAAATTATTTTCTGATACAGGTATGTAAACTTCTCATAATTTGATGAAAAATTACAATAAATAATTGTTAAATTGCTTTGTTTCTTCGAAGCTAAAGTTACGATAGCACCTGTGGTGGTTTATACTAAAAAAGTAATCATTGCATATTGTTATATCATTGTAATTAATGCGACGCATGATATTAACATCTACACTTTGTTTTCCAGCGTATACAGATAAATATTCGTTAAAGCATGAAGCTGTTGGCAGACCTCTATATTTTGATACACAAGCTACAACACCTATGGTAAGAATCATATTATGGTCAGTTTTATTTTTTTTAGCAATTTGATTTAAAACCATGTAAACTGCAATTTCCAGGACCCTCGAGTTCTTGACAAAATGTTACCATACTTAGTAAGTTATCATGGAAATCCTCATTCTCGAACACATGCATATGGATGGGAGAGTGAAGCCGCTGTTGAGAAAGCCAGGGAACAAGTTGCAAATTTAATTGGTGCTGACCCAAAAGAAATCATATTTACTTCAGGAGCAACAGAATCTAATAATATATCAGTCAAAGGAGTGGCCAGATTTTATGGTCCAAGGAAGAAGCATGTTGTTACTACACAAATTGTGAGTATAAATATCACACAATGATGATATTTTTGTTACAAAATTAATTTCTATTCAGCTTTCTATAAATTTCTATTTTCCTCAAGGAACACAAATGTGTACTGGATTCATGCCGTGCCTTAGAAGGAGAGGGTTTCAAGATCACATACCTCCCTGTAGGACAGAATGGAATAATCAATTTACAAGAGTTAGAGAAGGCTCTGACACCTGAAACAAGTCTTGTGTCAATTATGGCTGTCAATAATGAAATAGGTAAATATGAAGTACACAAGGTTACTTTGATTATTACTGCTCGTAAATGTCATAGTGTGTAACTTCTGAAGGAAAATTACTAACATTTTGTATGTAATTAAAGCTCTTACTTTCTCTATAACTTAACTTACTTGTTTTAGAAACACATGCATTCTAGATAACTTGTGACACATAATTTTGCAAGCATTCAAAGGCTGACTGTACACTTGTCATCTTTATAGTATGCAAGCTGTTAACTGTTTAAATATTAACATTTTTGCATTTCAGGTGTTAAACAACCTATTGCTGATATTGGCGAGATATGTAAAAGCAAAAAAGTATTTTTCCACACCGATGCTGCCCAAGCTGTGGGTAAAATACCTTTGAATGTCAACAGCATGAATATTGATTTAATGTCAATTTCTGGTCATAAGTTATACGGACCAAAGGGAGTTGGAGCATTGTTTATAAGACGCAGACCTAGAGTGCGAGTGGAGCCCATTCAAAGTGGAGGTGGTCAAGAGAGAGGCATGAGAAGTGGAACCGTTCCAACACCCTTAGTTGTTGGACTTGGTCAGTATACATGAACACCAACAAATCCCAAAACAGAAAATATATATTTAAAAATGTTATGAAAGTGGTGACAGGAAGGAGCTGCGAGAATTGGATTGCCTAGGGTACTGAATCAGGCCCTGTATATTAGTCAGTATACATAAACATAATGGTTCAAATTACGAAGGGGCTCCATATAAGTCTTTTTCATCTGATATGGGACCCAATTTTATTTGGGAAGGTTTTGGAAAAAATAAGAAAATTCTTAATTTTATATGGTTACAGCATTACTTCCAAATTTACTTCTTTGTTTATATTCTAGGTGCTGCTTGTGAACTTGCTGAATCGGAAATGACTTATGACAAAACATGGATTGAGAAATTATCTCAGAGATTTTTAGACAAAATTAATTCAAAATTAACACATGTTATCAGAAATGGAGAACCGAGCGAGACATATTCTGGATGTTTAAATTTGTCATTTGCTTATGTTGAAGGTAAAATATTGACTTCATTTACATATGTCCCAACATAACTTTTGTATGAAATGTAATATTTCAAACTATTTATCTGATGTCAATTATTTCACAAATATTTTATATGAAATGCAGAGTGAATTTACACCATACATTTTACGCTATGCATGCTAATCCTCGTGTGAAAGCCAGTTACACTATATATTTGACTACAAATATGATAATTTATGTAACACATCCATAGATCAGGGTTTATAATTCTGAGCACTAGTATCATCAGTACAGGATTTTTTAAGGGATCATAGTACAAATTAAAATATAACTGAGATAAAACCCAATATGTGATATTGTGAGTATAAAATATAATATCCTATCTGTATTTCTTTACAGGTGAATCTTTGTTGATGGCTCTAAAAGATGTTGCTTTATCCAGTGGCTCAGCTTGCACTTCGGCATCTCTGGAACCATCATATGTATTAAGAGCTATAGGAACTGACGAAGATCTGGCGCATAGTTCTATCAGGTATATCATCAAGTCTCATATAAAAGTATTATCATATCTCATATTATATCATATCATATCATATCATACACATATATCATATTAAAAAAAAAAACATTTCACTAATTAGGTGTATCTGATTCAAAGTTTGTGTCACCATTCCATTTTTGATCTACTGAATTGAGGGAAATATTGGAGTACTACAATGTCGGTAGCTTTACTATATAACAATACTTGTCATAATAAAACAAAATTTAATGTTAACAGGAATCTCGAATTCTAGAATGTTTCGGAATCCAAAAATATTCAGTGGACAAATTATAAATAATGTATGCTTATTTCTATTCACAGATTTGGATTTGGCAGATTCACAACAATTGAAGAAGTAGATTACACAGCTGAGAAGACTATCAGACATGTTGAACGTCTCAGGGAAATGAGTCCTCTTTGGGAAATGGTACAAGAAGGTGTAGACATAAAAAACATTCAATGGTCCCAACATTAAAATGATTTGTTAATTTTGTCTTCAAATATAATTTAAAGTGTAATTTCGTGAGCGATTCCGAAAATAACTCAATCAAATATACTGCACAAAAGATCTGGCTCTGTATTATTTATGATTACCCTATCTTTTATGGGTTTAGATTTTTTTTAGATGTTTCTTTGTTTTGAGTTATTAATTGTAGAAAAACAATAAAAAACAATATAGGGTTGAGGACTCCTGCAAATATACAATGAAATGTAGAAATGAGCTAAAACTATTGTGGAACCAAAATCCATAGTTTGGATTTGATGAGTCAAAGTGCAATGTAAAGGTCATCATAAAAAAAAATTCAAATATATTTGAGAATGGAATGGTTCTAAAGACAACTTATAAAGTTGATTGAATGTAGATACAATTAATGTGATAATTTCGATATTCCGTTATTAGTCAATTAGGAGATCACTGTACATTTTAAAATGTTACTTAGATATTAGTTTAGTATTTTTTTTTTGTTTATTCATGTGTGAAATTCTTATAATACGAAACATATTTGAACATCTCTTGAACATTTAAAATTAAATAAGAAAGTGTGTTAGTAATAAAAATATACTTTCACTTTCCCGTTTAAAATTTTTATAAAGACGAGTTGTATTTTTACTGTAGAAATTACTTGTTATGTTTGACTAAGAAACATTTTAAGAAGCAATTGTATGTATATTCTGGTCTGTCAAATAAAAATGCTTGAAATCGATAAATTGTTTAATCTTACCATTCAATGATATCTGTTCTATGTGCACATTGATAATTTGCTCATTGTCATAATCATAATTACATGTCAGTACAGAAACCAATGTGAAAATTTAAAAGAAACTTGCACAAATAAAAAGATCCGAGCAAGTACAGTTATCAATTTACATTATGCAAATAACAACAGAGGTAGTTAGCATGTACAAAACTTAACCCTATTAGATTACATTTTGCTTGTATTGGACAACACAACAGCTTATTAATATAGTGAGTGAGTAATCAACAATTGCATGAGGGGTCTTCTGGTGGGTCTGGATTTGATATCTTGAAGCTGTTGTGGTCAAGAGTTTGCAATTCAATCCTTGACCTGTTTGATTCAACCAACTGCAGAGCGATATCAGTAAACATTTCCTCAACACCCTTGCCAGTCTTACATGAAGTCTTGTAGGTGGTGCTGATCAGATTGTGGCACTGTTCACTGGAACATACAAAACAAATAGATAATTTATGGTGCATGCACAAACTTTAAAAAATCTATATTTATACCAAGTGTCTGTTTGTAATTTCTAATTAGCTCTAAATAGCTTTTCAAAAATGCATATGAAAGTAGATACAAAGCAAAAATTTTTAAATTCTGGTTTTGTCAGATAATCTCTGAAATGGCTTTACCGATTTTAACAAGACTAACTGGCAGACGGCTGATCTTCCAATTGTTTTGTGCTAAGCACAAAACAATTGTTCTTCACTTTTATTCAATTGTCAAAAAATAATTCCAAGGGCTATTTATTTGAAATGAATCTTTGTCAACAGGGTTTGGTTTTTTATGTCCTCGCACCACAATAGAGACATACATACACAGTTACTAGAGTAACTAGACTTATAATGTAACCTACACAATGGACTGTCACAAAATAGTTACCAGAATGTTTCTATATCAGCATCAGTGACTTGTGGGGATGATCCCTCCAAGTCAGATTTGTTTCCACATAGGAATATTTTGGCATTCTCAGCATATGTCACAATGTCTAACAAATGTTGACTAAGTATGTGGAAGGATGATGAATTGTCCAATGAGAAAACTAATATAGCTGCTTCAGCAAACTTGTAGTAGCTCGATGTGACAGAGGCTATTCTCTCCATGCCACCAGTGTCCCATAACTGCAACTGGAAATTAAGGCAAATATCTCTCAGAAATTTAAACCTACAGATGAATTTTATTTAACTTAAGTACAGTCATGGTGAATCAGTCTACTATAATATTATGTTGACTGTGTGGGTTGGTATTTAATGGACATACCTACATATTTGATACCTTAATTAGATTACATTTAGTCCAAGTCAAGGACAAGCAGGGGACAACTTTACTGTATTAGATTAGTGTATAATAACTATTGTGCAATGTCAACTATGAGTCAAAAAATATATGATATAAGCTGATTATCAATGAAACATTAAGTTTACCTTCACATCCTTGTCTGTAAGCTGGTAAACTTTGTCAAAATGATCTAATCCCAATGTCGCCCTTCTATCTGAATTCGGAACAAATGTATTATTGATGAAGCGACGGAATAAAGAGCTTTTCCCAACACCATATTCGCCGCACAGTATCACTTTCAGAACTGGTGTTTTTACCATTGCCATTGTTCACAAGGTTTTTACTGGCATTTAAAGGAAGCAGAATTATTAGTCTTCGTTCTTGACTACTTTTTTTTTATTAGCATTGCTCTCACAACAATCACATATGACATATCCAAAAGTGGATACGAAAACACAAGTATGAAGTAAGTATGTATCGATCAGCTCGATAAATTCAATTTATTTTATTTCTTAAACAAGATAATCTCTTCATTCTGTCAAAATTGTACAGTATTAGACTGTCAAAATAAATGTCAATCTGTATATACTTTCTGCCACACAGTCATTAAAGTCAGTTAACAGGATAAAAATTCCACAGATTTCTAAATAATAAAAAAGGGTTAGGAAAGTAGAAATTACAACAATGAACACAGAAGATGATTTATTGTACAATGACATGGGTGATATACGCTATGGATTTTTTTATGTCTATATTTGTTTAAACTGCTTGAGCCTTACCAAATGTAATTTATTTGCTCAGGGACAGGGAAAAATTATCTATTTCATAATTTAATACAAACATTTCTTTATGTATGACCTAATTCCACGTGGTGTCATAGTTGACATAGATAAAGACATATTTTTGCCTATCGTCCATCATTCAACATGCTTAATGTTAACTTTGTATGTCAGTCAATGACGAATGAAAACAAGCAACTAAAAGATACACTTATTTTTAACAATTTACAGGGTTGTTTGTCTCAACAATCACTTGACATTGGCGGAATAGCTGTACTCAATCTCATCGCCATTAAATAAATAAAAGAAAGAACTAAAAATTGTGTATAAACATGGTCTACTTACATTTCCCTTCAAACTTGACCGAAGAGGAATTGATGCTGCAAGCAAAATATCAAAAGTTGAAAAAGAAAAAGAAAGCTCTACAGGCATTAAAAGCACCTAAACAGGAGCCTGAGAAACCTGTGTTACCGAAGCGACCGACTGAAGCTCGAGATGCGCGCGAGATAGCTCGAAAGTTAATTAAAAGTGGTGCAATTCAGGCGATAAAGAGTCCACCACCTCAACCACAGAATGCCAGTTTTAAGAGACCACGAGCTGGTATATATTCCATGTTCTTACTCCATTAGCAGATGGCATTATTTGACATTGCTAGTAATTCACTATAATAATAGTAAAAAAAAATACTGCTGAGATTCAAACTTGTGTTGCTTGGGTAGTAGGCTACTACTCAAACCCCATGGCCACCACAGCTCACTCTTTTGTAATACTCAATCATTACTACAATATAGCTTTTGAATTAAATAGTGACTGCTAGAGCGGGAAGACTAGTTTGGTATGCAGATGCAGCTTAATGCAATAAATCTAGGCTACTTTATTCAATCCTTGTAGTTGAGCCCTAACCCCTTATTATAAACATGATTCACAACACTGGAACCAAACCCTGAATAAAACTATATCCATTCCTTTTTAAATCTGTATCACAAAAAGGGATAGAACTACTTATAAACCAAGGATAGTCCTTGTTGTTTCTTAAGAAGGAGTTAAGAGTTGTATAACAAAAGAAGTAATATGTATTGTTTTTAGGCAGGGAGAGAAAGCTTAGTGGTTCTGCTGGTACGGCTGGTGGAGTAGCATCATACCAGCCGTTTAGTGCTTCACAAGAGCCACCTCCACCTGAAGAAAAAACGGCTCCAAGAGTCAAATATCTCTATGACTCTTTTGTTACTGCCAGGGATAAGTAAGTCTGCCAAACTATACCTCTTATATCATTTATAATAAATCATTTAATGCAAGATTATTTTGATCATAAAGTAAAAAGCATCATGCACGGGATAGGTAAACTTTAAACGTGAGATTTGAGTAAGGAAGTATAATTTAGGGGTGGTATATTTCCTTGGTAAATAGTTACATATATGTTTACAAAAAAAAACTATTTTACAGATTACACATGATTCTATCATAGTTATCTTTATACTACCTAGTGGTTTCCAAACATGATTATATTATTTATTAACTCCTACAGTAAGTTACTTTCTTCTCTTAAGTACTAACAGAAGAAAGTAACAATTTGAGATTTTGTCCAATATAGATGCTGTTGTTCAAATCATCTACCGTGATTAATGTATTCAGGCATGTTCCATAACCAAGTAATACTTTAAAGGGAAAAAGAGGCTGCCCGTGTCACTGCAGCAGGTAGTGAAACACCAACACAGAATGCAAGTCGCACAACAACCCTGCAAGTGACTGGTGCTCACATCACTGAGGATGTAATTAGAAGGCGTCTGGCATCTTATGAACCGTTCACATACATACAGGAGCCAGATGATGATAAGTATGTACTTAATGAAATAATAAACAATTATAAATTGTTTCCTTTGCTTTGGAAAAATTGTATTGTTGTGCCGGCACAAGCTATGAATGAATGCTCAGCGATAATAGTGAATGTAACTGTGGATGTGTATTATTTGCATTGTGGCTGCACATTCAATGTCAGCGCTCATAGTTCGTGACGGCACCTTTAATAGTCTATGAATTTGGTTCAGCTCAAACAACTGCTCCAACAAAGAATTAATAACTTGTAACTATTCAAAGATTGCTTTATATGTTGAGGGACATACCTATACAAATATTGATGTGCTATCTGTTGTATGCAGAGTATATTTGACGTTTGAAACTGAAGAATCAGTGCCGCTCGCGCAGACTGCTTTGGAAGGTAACGAGGAGGGTTGGCGCACAGCTGCGGCGCGTCGGCCTCCACCGCCGCCGTCGGAGCCGCGCCAGGCTGCGTCTGCGCCACCCAAGGACGCCAAACGCACCTTGCTTACATACGACGATATATTTGACTAAACTATATTACCTAAATTAATATAATATATCCATACTGTTTGTTTATTTTTACACTCCTCGATTTAATTTGCGACATACTATTCAGTTCTAATTTTGGATGGAATCCGCAGCAGAAACTACGGCTAAAGATTCCTGTAGTTATTCGAGTTCAATATAATAATAAGGGCGGGTATGCTATGAGGTAAAGAAATTAAAGTGCCTTATTCGTAGAAATAGCAATTACCGAAATACGAGTATCAAAAAAGAAATTCCAATATGAGAGAAATTTTGTTAATAGTAAAGCAGCTAAATACGATATTTAGTTTATTGAGTCCTCTTGTAGTATAACGCCCATTGTATTGTCTTATATTGCCTCCTGAAATGTATAAATAGCTACGTCAGCTATTTAAATGGTAGGAGGTAGCGGGTACCTACCTAGGTTGGTTACTACCTACATGTTATTGGTCTTAATCAAGTCTTACTAACCTACTTACCTCAAAAATCAGAAAGTATGTCATCCATCATTGATTTGCTAAATTCATGAACTCATTAACTAAGTAGTTAGGTACCTAAGCACCTACTACCCAGGTACTTACTCAGGTGATACTTAGGTAATTGCTTCTAATTATGCCTTTGTTTAAACTTACTCAATGACATTGAATCATTTTACCACGAAGCCGTGTGAAGTTAGTGGTCGAATAATTGCATTAGTCATGCTTATTACCTAGAAATACTCGGAACGCAGTTGGTAGGTCAGTATGTAAGTGTATATTGATAGGCATGACCATATATATAATGCTGGTGTTGACCTTTCATCATTTAGTGTTCGACGTTTCTTCATGTGACTTGTTCAATAGTTGCTGACAAGTAGCTTCATTTCCTTGTGTTATTGTTCTTCGAGAATAAAGAAACAATTAAACATGGGTGTTAACTCAATTCACGTGTATATTTACATCGCGTTAACTATTTGTTTAATACAAGCTGTGTTTGCAATGCCTAAAGACAGTACCGTGTACAGATCTGGTGAAATTCAATCAGTCAGTATTGACAATGTAAAATCTGGGCAGCCTTCTGGAGATATTCATGAAACAGGTGTGTATACTAACGATAATTACCGAGTTATCAATTTATCATTTCCAAACAGGTTGTTATTTTTGGGATAGCCATTTACTTAAAAACTCAAGAGATTTTTTTGTTTAAAAGTGCGTGTGGCAGTCAATTAATATATGTATCTACTTACCTACTTATTGGCACTAAGTATTTTCTGTTATTGTAACTATGTCATGCAGACAGATTAACAAGTCCTAGGTACTATGTATTGTATTGTGTCCCATCTACACCTATAACTTAATATCTACAAATATGCAGCATAACAAATTCGTATGTATTTTTTCTTACTTTCTGTTAATATTTTTCTTTCAGAAGTGCAACATTATGGAAGAATTCCTTGTCAGTTTGAAGAAGCTATCGAGGACCCAGTATGTCAAGAACACTGTATACCGAAAGGATATTCTTACGGATTATGTGTCAGCAAAGTTTGTAGCTGCATATAAATTCTACTTTTGAAATGTAATAATAGTAGGTAACGATTTGACTGATAATTAAAAAAATTTTACACTTAATTATATTGGCTCCACTAATCCCGCTCGTAATTTATCCGCGGGTTCAGTTTACTTAATAATTAATTAATGATAATTTTTATATAAATTATATGATTCGTCTGTACCTACGTTTGATTTTCACCTTACTCCTCAACGGGTGGAGCGATTTGCATAAAATGTTGTGTGTATTTTTGAGTGATCCTTGGATGGTTTAAAATAAATTGTAATCTGTAGTTGGCGTTTTAGGACTGTAGGACGTCTTTCGGGTCCACTAGCATAGGTTAATATATTTTGAAAATATAAGGTATTTCGATGTGGTAGGCAAATATGATAATAATATTTTTGCTACAAAAAAACCACTGAGTACTTACATATCTAGATACTATTAGTGTACAAAATAAATACATAAGTATATTGAAAATAATCTACTCGCCAATTTTACGCCATTTTTATGGGAAATTAGCATAAATTTAGATTAATAAAACAACAATCAATTATGTTTTTTCGTTTTGTTCTCACTACAATATCTTACATATATTATTATTTTAGATACATTACAAAATACATTGGTTTCTAAACAAAACTATCACGTAAGTTTTAGCTATTAATGTATTCCTAAACCCTCCATAAGAAATGATTATTAACCGACTTCAAAAAAGGAGGAGATTATTGTAAACGAGATGCGGCCACGCGTCAGGGTAGAACGAGTTCCTGATTTGATCACAAATAGCAGGATAAACGCCTTTGAAGCATTATACAAGTATGTATTTGTTTTCTGCTCAGGGCAAAAACTTCAGCAGTTTAGTCGCTTGACCGCAAAACGATAACAGACATACATACAAAGACACTTTTGCATTATTATTATAATTTTGCTCGCTATGGATAACTTTAATTACTTACTTAGGTAAAGGTGATTAGGGCGACCTTAATGTACCTTTGTGGAATTAACTTACTTACACTTACCTATTCACAACCAAATAACTACGCAACATCATTATTTCAATATTATCTAACTAAACGAATATTATCTAAGTTCCATCTACTTAGATTTTTCACACAGCTCTCTGACCATTAACTGGTCCATGGCTGGTATTGGCGTCTTGGTGTGCACAGTTTCTGCACAAATGAGGTCAGCCTCGTTCTTGATTTCGTTCCAGCTATAGTCGACATCCTCAACAGTCACCAATCGGGAACATATCACGAAACGAATCATGTATCTACCCCTATACGACCCTGCTACCAT
Organism: Watsonalla binaria; assembly: GCA_929442735.1. Classification (NCBI taxonomy): domain Eukaryota; kingdom Metazoa; phylum Arthropoda; class Insecta; order Lepidoptera; family Drepanidae; genus Watsonalla; species Watsonalla binaria. The sequence continues at coordinate 7,914,999 of OV838919.1, read as the reverse complement.
GAATACCTTCTTTTTCTCCGTTAAGTTTTCTAGCAACTTTCTTGTTATTATGTCGCCACCTTTTAGTCTGAAGCATACTAAGCCCATGGAGGGTTCTGGTTCTACCAAAAACCGGTCATCGCTCCTGACTAATCTTGCAAAGTGTTGAGCAAAAGATATGTGGTTTCTGATGTGGCTCCGTAGACCTTCTGCTCCATACGACCTCATAACAGTCCATAGCTTCAAAGCTCTAAATCTGCGGCCCAGTGGAATTTGCCAATGACGATAATCTGGTATTTTCATAGTTGTTTTGACATCATCCAAGTAAATTCTTTGTACATCGAATGCATGGATCATATCGTAGCCGTTCTTAACCCACATAGCTGAGCAATCGAAATTGACAGGCATCCACTTGTGAGGGTTGATGTCAAAGGAATCTGCGTATTCTACACCTTTCATTAGATGTCGGTACTCGGGGCATATAAATGCAGACCCGGCATATGCCGCGTCGACGTGCAGCCATACATTATACTCCTCACAAACTGGGCCTAATTCGGTAAGCGGATCGAAAGCGCATGTCCCAGTGGTTCCAAGATTGGCAATAACGTAGCAGGGAATAAGTCCGCGGGCTATGTCTTCTTCCATTGCGTTTTTCAAAGTTTCCCCTCGAAGACGCCCATCAGCATCAGACTTCAGTAATCTCATTTTCATTGACCCAAGTAGACCAGATTTTTCAACCGACGAGTTGCACTGGTCCGACGTATATGCAACAAGTTTCGGTTTTAGTTCGTCTTCGTCGAGGCTCGGGTCCTTTTTGGTTAATCTACGGACTATCTTCTCTTTAGCTACAAGTAGCCCGACTAATGTCGCCTCGCTGGCTGAACCCTGGAATCAAAACAATTAAATATATTGCTTCATTTATTTTTTCCTTAGTTATTACTTTACTTACAATTTTTTTTAAATAATTTATGATGTATTTACCTGGATAACTCCACCGCCCGGGCCACATGAAGAGTTCAGGAACTCTTCAGGCAATCCTAGCAGTTTTCCCAACCAATTCATCGTGACCACTTCCAACTCTGTGCACGCGGGACTGGACATCTAAATCATAGATCAGTAAGTTATTATAATGTAAATAAATAATATTTGGACATTATCACAAAGCGCCAAGCAAATCTTGTATGCCTACTATGTGTACCAGACTATACATAATACTTAAATACTTTCTTTTGTGAAAACAAGTTTTTATGAGTATCTACCATACTAGACTCAAGGGAAACACAAAAGGTGTGCCCTGGCACCTAGTGTAGGGATCAGTTTTTCTAACGACTGAGTGTTGCCAAAATTATAATAACGACGCCCTACAGTTTTCTATTTGCATAAAAATGCATCCAAACTTTCCCTAGTCATAGTAAATAACTTAAGTTGAAAATTAATAGTAAATTTACTCAGGCACTGACTACTGTCGGCAAGGCACATAACGTTGGGAAACCACCAGTTCAATTGCAAGATATTACCTAGTTAGTTACTTACTTAGGTACTTAGTTACCTCGTTATACCGTGTTATAGCTGTAGGTACATACTTATATAAGATTTAGTAATACGCTTCGCACCAACCTTTATTTATTAACTATACGCAGTGAATCTCCTGGCCCAATGACTCGCCCATTGTTTGTAAATGAAGTCTTAGGTACCTACTTACACATAGTTAACTCGTAAGTATTGCATTAATTGCTTCAATAATTTATTCTAACCTTTGGTTATTCTAGCATTGATGTTCTAGAATGCGTGAATATCCATGCTTCTTAATAGTAAATATAAAATGTATTTTCTCTGTCTGTGTGTGACTCTAGGAAAGAACTCGATCGTTATAAGTTATTATTCCTGGTCATGTTTCGGAGTAAAACTGCCTACCTATAATATTATATTCTTCAGGAAAAGTATTTATTGAAAAGTAAGTACCCAGCTGAATCCTATGACTCCCAGGCCATCGGCGAGCATGTTTCCAACGATGCTGGCGTATGATGAACCAGTTGGATAGAAGGCATGGAAACGTGGAGAGTGCCAGTGAGTTACCTAGAAGAGAAAAAAACTATTGTTAGTACCTACTTAAGCCCTTATAAGAGTCTTTATTTGATTAAAAAGTGTGATAAATACACTTACACCAGGCATTATGGCCTCGTTGAAGTCTTTGAGGATGTCCTTCCAATCTTCCGGCTGCTCCGGCGCATCCTCCGGCAGCATTTTGAGCAAATACCCCGGCTCAACTGAAGGTAGAACATCACTGAAAATAATCAATAATCATGTATTTATGAAGGTGATCAAATAACTTCTACTCGCGACTTGTTTACGTGGAATTTGCAATACTGTTAAGATGAAATGCTCGAACATTCCCAAAGAAAAGTCGGTGCCAATAAATATTGTCAGCATCCTTAGTTTAATAGAAAAGAAAAATCGAGAGTATTTGCTTTTATAAGGAACAGAACATTTTAAAGATTTTCCTAGTGTGCGTCTTGATGATAAAATAAGTACGTAAAATAGTAGTTAAGTCTCACACCATTATTCGAACCAGTGGTTAGAAGAATACTTGTAATATGGCTCAAGTACAAAAGTTAAAACCACACCAAGCTTCAGCCTTCATGTTAAAACGAAATAAATTGTCACTTCTGTTCCAGAACATTTGTTTGTTCATTAAAATGACCATCAGCTCATTACGCATCCGCATCGATGATGTCGCTGATTGAAACTTTTTGACTATTTAATAAAATAATGGGTTGGTATATTGACGTTCCCATTTTTAATTCCCGAAAGTCGGCAAACATGATTAATATGATGGTAAGGTGAATTAGCTAGCTTATAAGTTAAGTATATTAAGATATATCAAAGATATATCAACTCAAGGTATGTATTTGACGCATGCCTTTCGTCGTTGTTATTGAGTTGATTCGAGTTGCTGTATTCCTTCAAGAATGTTATCGAGTTACGTTACATCGATCGAACTAGTGATCAAACCTATCGGAATAAGCAAAAATTCCAAGTAAGTACTTAGTTCAAAAATCGAACTAGTTATTGAACCTCTGGGATTAAAGGGATATTTTAAGGGTTACATAAATTAACAGATTCGTACGTTTGGCAAACCTTATCATAGTGACGAATTAGTTTTATGAATGCACCGCGTGCATCTGAACGACAAGTGGTTACTAAGTATGTAGATGGTATCTACCTACTATAGTTTTACAGTTGTCATGATATTACCTATGTCATTCCCGTAAGTAATGATTACTTGGCTAAGCAATTTCAATTAAGAAGTTGCACAGTTTAGAGCCAGTAGCAGTAGGCCTGTGTTTCATAAATGATATCCGACACAGATTCTTATCAGTACCCCTATGACGGGTTTGCCACCGTTTTCGTAATCTATATTCGCTAGCGTCTCCGCCGAATATTAGTATGAGAAATTGAGCAGCGACTTCCAGCGGTGACGTGAAGAACTAAAATATCTCATACATATATTGCGAGTATGTGACTAGCATAAAGTGTATTTTTTTATGTTGTAATTGATTTAAATTTTTTCTCAAACAAAAGTTTCCTAATTATGTTATTCTTCACCGTTGAAAGCACTGTACCTACTTACCTACTGATGAGTATTTTAACTTAATTTTAAGGTTGACTGGCAGAAAAAGCTTCAGTATTAAGTCCACCTGTGTACTTTGTGCATAAAGTTTTTAAATAAAATAAATACTAATTAAAGTAGACCGCTGATATTTTATCTAGCGTCGTGGCTTGCGTACTCAAATCACTCGGCTAACACGGCTCTTTTTTGTTATCTTCGACAACCCTGCATATATCAGATGCATGACTTTCGAGACATACACAATAGAATGAGGGATGCAAATAGAAGCAGAGGACTGAACCAAAAAAAATATAAAGAAAATGTCCATGAATATATTAAAGAGGCTCAGATTGTATCTAAAAATCGATAATATATTGTAACTGATGAGGGTTAATTTTCTTAGATGAAAGTTAGGTGACGACGCTTATCCAGTACTTAAGTTATTATCTATGATTTGAAGAAATCTAAGAGACAAATTGTGCACAAATTGACTCAGTTCCTAAGTAAGCATACTGTAATAATGTTTACCCATGGGAACTACAGAACGATTTATACTCCATACAAGAAGGTGCATTATTCGTATTTATCATTGAAATATCTAAACTCTTCTTGGCTTATTTTATAAATCATCAGAGATGTCCTTATATGTTTTTATTTTAAAAATCTCATTAATGTGTTAAGATATTCAATTTAAAGCTGTGCTTCGTATTGAGAGAAAAGATCATCAACAATACAGTCATTATTTTTAATTACAAATTTCCTTTTAATAGTCAATAAAATCCGTATAATTAAACAGTTTCCAAGTAAATCTGGCAGAAACAATTAATTTCCGCTCGAAGTGGTATTGGAAGCAAAGTGTTGGTCATTTAAGTGAACGGTGAAGTTCACGTTCAGGGCTATAATTGTTTACGTTTATATAACTGAGTTGTTTGGAGTTGTTTGTTATTTTAGGTAATTATAAGTTTTTACATGGTAGGTACATCGCTACTTTTGGACAATGATTATCAATCTAGAAGAACCTCAAAGAATGTAAGGGATCTATAAAATATATATATTAAAGAAAACTGCTGTACTCGTCTTATTTCTTACCGAGTAACATAATTTAAAGCTTTATCATAAATTAACCTGTACTCACCGATCTCTGATATTCTCTATGTAGTCTGCAAGTAAGTCGATGGCAGCTCGGCCGAACTCGCGGAATTCTTGCACGTCCATTTTGCACAACAATCACAACCACTTGCCTTAATATACACACAAAGAACTGTTTACTGACGTATCGTTAATATTACAAGTATTCAAGACACTTGGAGTTGAGATGAGGAGCTGCAAGACAATGGTGGCGCGATCTTACGCGAGGTGGATTTATAGCCGCAACTCGCTTTCTACTGCGCTGTAGCTCGCTCGAACCAACGCAACCTGCTATAATTATTAGCTGTGGGAACTTTACAGTGCATCGCTTTGAATTCATTTTTAATATTTAAATCTATACTAATATTATAAAGCTGAAGAGTGTGTTTGTATGTTTGGTTGAAAGCGCTAATCTCAGGAACTACTTACTGGCTTGAATAGAAAAAATATTTTTGTATTGAATACTTAGTTTATTTATCGATGAAGGGATTTAGGCTTTATTGAATCAAGCTGTGACCAAAAAAAAATTTAAGTGAAAAAATGTTGCAAAAACGGGAAACAATAATCTTCCGTTGCGTGCGCTGCATAGACGATTTAAGTTACGCAATAATCATAAATGAAAGAATTGTTTCTCTTTAAAACTAGAATTCAGCAACGGCATATTTTATCTATATTTTAAGATGGAGTTACATCGGTAGATGACTCCATCGTAAAAGACATACATATAACTTTCCATAATTGTTTTCTTTATGAAAAGGTCTGATCAGAAAGATCAAGGGTAAAATTTTTGATACTATTTGTAACTACGCAACGTTATTTTAGGTGTAAAATTTGAGTTTAATTGAAGTTGTGAGACGCGAAAAGAGACGATTGATGATCCAGAGATTGAGAAAGAACTAGGGCAGTGGTTTTCTTCAGTCAAAATATTATATATAGGTTCTTTGTGGAAATCTTTTAACGTCTATTTAATAAATCTATTAACGTAAGCTAGTTTTCTAATCGTCATATTACCTACAATTACAAAATTTATTAAATAAACACTTAATTACATGCACAAAATTAATTTGCAGTTTGAATTTGACTTTCCTGGGTGGAAATTTTCCTTGAAGGAAAATCTCCGCCAATAGAAAATCAATAAATTTCCATCGGTGGCGATTAAATGTGCCTGCCCATGATTTCCTTAAATTATATTATCTCCTTCAGCTCTCGTACCAATTTATCAAATTATTAAATAATGGCAACAATGTTGCGCCTTGGCCCTATTACATGGCGTGTTATTAAATAAGCCCAGCTTTGTTATGAAACAACAGAAAAATACCATGATAATTATATGATTGTGAAAAATTGGCACCAATTTTATATTTATAATAATAAGCTATTGTAAACTATTTATAAAACAAAAAATAGGTAAAAGAGTAATCGTTTTTCTTGTTTTGGGTACTAGTGGTCTCACCGAAAACTTACTTTAGTATTATGGGTGCCGTACAAACTAATACATTCATAAAAAGCACAAACAAGACTCGTTTATTCGATAATTGTCAAAATGCCATATTAATAGAGATAGGACATAACGGGGACTGGGGACTGTACCTGGACAGTGCTTCATGGAGAGGAGGAGTAGGAATGGAGTCACCGTGCTAGCATTAGTTTAATTATCTTAGTATAGGGATGTAATTCATTATAGGTAGGAACGCATGGCAGAGTTGCTATTGTGCATATCATTCGATCAGCGAAGTTAAGCAACCCTAGCCAGTAATTGGATGGGTGAGTTCCCTCCGTGCCTCGGAAAGCTTTTGAGAGGTTGCCAATTTATCAACTTTGGCAATCATTACAGTCCAGTCGGCCTAAAATTATCTGACAACTGGTTTAACCGAGATCACAGATTCTCCTCGTTGGGGTTGTGAAGGTCAGATGGCAGTCGCTTTGTATAAAAATCAGGTGATCAGCCACATCGGGTTGAATCGAGTGTCGACCCCAAAAATGTATAGGATAAGGCCAGGGTGATGATGAGTTAGCGAACGCATGAGTGACACTTGATGTAACAAGCATTCATAGGCTGTAGTAGTCGCTTACCATTAGCAGACTCTGTGCTTGTTTGTCGCAATAGTAGTAAAAAAATGACAGTTTTTACGATTCACAGATTTTGAACATAAGAATGTGAGAAGGAATACCTACCTGTATCCCCACACTTACACATTTCTTCTTTACGGGAAACGAACCTACGACCATGACCGTGGTAGGTCACTAGACGGACGTCGTGTCGTCGTATTAAACAAGGTCGAGAAACTTTTCTTTATAATAATAATATTTTTTTTCATGGAATCATTAATTTAATATTCACGCTTCCACGCAACGGATTTCGAAGATGAAGCCTCTTTTCAGTGATGATAAGCATTTTTTGGCAGCTTATCTTTAAGCAGCATTCGTCAACCATTCGGCTTTGCCTACGTGGGATATAGAAAATATATAGCCTATTAACATTTATGTCTATCGTGATACTCCATTCTAAATATTGTTTTTTATATAGTTTTTTTAAATAGTTATATTTAATAACTAGTTATAAATAATTATTACCATAAACTCAGTTTTAAATTGTCTGGACTATTCATGATAAATCAGTAATTGGCCTCATACGTGAAACATATTTTGATAACATACTCTCAGTGTTGATTTGAGTGACTGTTGATTTTTCTAATAGTTGAATGAATAAAAAAATCTAATACTTATACAAAGTTTACCTCGTTATAAATTACCTATATAAACAAATAATAATTAGGTTATTCTTGTGTAATGTACCTTGAGACCACTTCTTCCTGGACACATGAAATTTGCCACTAACTTAGGGCTTTGCCTGTAGTAGATCCAGAAAATACAGTTTGTTATAAAGTTCAACCTTCCTTTTTGGTCCTTTAAGGGATAGAATTCCAAAAAACCTTTTCTTAGCAGATTTTTTTTTCTTAGTAGGCTGTGTGATCACGAGTCTTTTTACTTTTTATATTTTATCCCAGCTTTATCAGTTAATGGAATACAATTCTTCATACAACAAATGTGAGTAATTGGTCGGGTTGTATGTAAAGGCTCACGCTATATCACGTCATAGTCAGGTCAATCTGCGTACGGCTGAATGGAGCGGTCAAGGCGGTACACGAAGCGGCGCGCGAGATGACGACAGCGACGCTATTTCAGAATTAGCCATGGGGTATAGCTCTTCCGCTACCGAGTACCGATATTATTATGTCCTATTTGCAACAATTAGATTGTTAACCTACCTCACCTCATCACCTACCTTCGAAGAATTTCGTAGGTCATGCTAAAACGGCTTATATGTAAATGACATTGAGTACACTTAATATCATACATTGTTATTGAAATGTGTCATGTGTAAAAGCAATTATTGGTTTATGTCTTGGCTGTGTGTTTGGTTAGATTTCTTTTATACGCGACACTTAACAATTAAATGCGCATTGTCATATTTATCCGCATCTGTATAAACAATGATAATAGTTGAAATATTACTAGTAATAATAGGTATGACATATGACATGAAATATTACAAGTATAAAAACAAAAATGCTAAAGAATCGATTGTATATCATCTTTTTTAGCACAAACCATGTATCATTTTTTAGGTCTATACTCGTCTATCTATCTCTCTAATCTATATATATATATATATATATATATATATATATATATATAGCATATGTCCTGTACAATCGCAATACAAAATCAGGAATGCATCAAACTTTATGTACTTAGGTATTATAACTGAGCAAGAACTAATAAGGAAATTGATTTCTTCTTTATAAATGGTAATTGGATAATATAGAGAGCAGGAAAACGTGGGCTAATAACACCCCACAAATAACTGATCAAATTCTCAACACGTTTTGGTGAGCGATTTCCTATTTCGTCCTTTGTTACCATAACAATGCATGCGATATTTAAATATTTCATTGCTATTGTACTACCACTACTCTTACAATGAATATTGGTAAAGCACTTGTAAAGTATAAACTAAAATAAAAATTCATGAACAGTAAAATAATATTATTGAAATTTTGTTATTTTAAATCTAATTAAATATAACAATAATAATGTTTGATATTTATAAAATGAGATGCATAATCAATTACAGAAAAAGGTAATAAGTATACTCTGAACATTATAATAGTGCATTATACAATTAACAACGTTGAATAATTTGACCTTTACCATATAGATTGTAAAGAGTAGAATGGTTAAAATTTTAATCTCAAAACTAAAATACCTATGTTAATAAAATATGTAAAACATCCGCACTCGGAACCTTAGGCAAACTCGTGTAGACATACAAAATGTCATACGATTGGATTAATACAGGGTCCAGATTTTTTAGATGAATATTTTTGGCACAATACTTCGGTTGGAATACACATAAATTTATGAATATAATGAAAAAAAAAATTCTTAATTTTTTTTCGGTGTTTTTAGTTCTTGTTGTGTCGGTAATCTAAAGCTTCCATGACGAAATTAATTTGATAGAGCTTCATAAGTCTCAATGAAAATTATCCTGTACGTGCGTATATCCATGCCACAGTCGGATGTGAAAATGACGGAGTATTTCTCAGCAATGTCACGAGCAGGTACTGTGACTGGCAGAGGTAGCATGGCCCCTGTGTGCTGGGCCAGGGTTACGTGTTCAAGCCGAGGGAGCAGCGCCCGCGAGGTGATACGGAAACTCGACTCACTGCGCAGGATGTGATACACCTCCGACATATTCGTACCTCCTTCACTTAGCAACATGCCCAAGATTATCTTCCCAGTAGCAGTTTCTGTAAGAGTAATTTCATGTATTATATGAAAATCAAAGTCTTGAGTTCTTGACTCACGCTTTTCACTGTCAGACAACGAGAGACTTAAAGTTTTGAGTGTAAAGTTGTCGTAAAACATAGAGTATCAAGAAATGAATTTATGAAATACAACTTCAACCTTTAGGAAGGTTAAATGAGGTCCTAGTTCTTGTATGTAATATATTACTGTGAGATTTAATTTAGATTTAATTATGACTTCCATACCACACTATAATGATTTATATAAATAGATTAGAGTCTCAACTGTACTCACCAATCAATTCATCAAATATCTGCATCATACAAACAGACGCATGTTCAAGCAACGCATATCTCAATGCCTTTATCATAAGTTCATTACGATGAGGTATCATTAGCACGGTAGTCCTGTAACATTCACAGGCTTCCCCGCAGCTGCAGGGATCCATCGGCCAGGTATGGACCTTGGCCTGTATAGTATCAATTGCCAGATCCCATCTAGACTGAGTAGTCACTCTTATAAAGAATTCTCCAACTTCACTTCTGAACCAAATCCACGAGTTACCTATTTGGGTGCTGAGACAAATCATTTGTAAATATAATTTATGTTCCATTAATTCTTGGCCGGTCTCCTTTGGTATCCCTGTCAGAGTTATTTCTTTATCTATTAAATTAAGACGTTGTACATAAAATTTTGATTTCATAGTGTCTTCAAAATCAACTGGAAGAACAGGCTCGGTGTCCGTTATATAAACGTCGAATGTTGCAGTCGTTGTAAATGGCGAGGCAACAAGTACGTCTACTTTGTTAGGTCGATATAAAGGTCCGGTTACTTTACATTTCTTTAGTGGATTAAGAAGACCTACCACTCCATCTAAGAGGAAAATTATGTATGTATCAAAAATTCTTGTTTTGTTGTATCCGTGGACAAGCAGAATACAAGATTCTCTTTTAAGAAAATTCGCTACATATTTTACATTCAAAAACATCTTCTTCCCGTTTTCTCCCGCTGGTGCCTTTTCAACCGAAAAATTGTTCTTTGAATTGTTAAGAACTATAAAACTAAATATTAACGATTCTTGACTTGCTGGACTTATACCCACTTGCCGTGTTGAGCTTCTCAATAAAGGGGGGTTAAAATGTATGACATCTCTTGGCTTGAACATGGGAAGAGTTACATATAAATGAATGGACAAAAATAGCATCTGTAAAAAGTTGGGTTGTAAAAAATCTTGGCTAGTTATAGGAAAATAAAGCCTGAGTATAGATAACGCTTCTATGATTAAGCACGCATTATTAATAATAGATAATTGTTCATTATCCTGATCTATTTCGCAGTATATTGAGAAATGTTCTTCTATAAATGGACAATAATTTATGATTGTCATTATGATAGCGATTCCGTCAGTCAGATCGGTAGTGATGTTAGTAACTGTCTTTTGATCTTTATTCTTGCGTATTTTATTACGTTGAATCATTATTTGTTCGTTGTACCAATCTACTAAAACTTTCACAATATCTCTTGGTTGTGAACTAACGCAGACGCATTCAAAGAAACAGCTGTCCATAACGAACACTTTGTAGCTTTGCAAAATAAAATCAATCCAACTTTGCTTGTTCAGTCTATTAAATAAACTCACATCAGCTAATAGTTCTTGTGTCAGTAAAATGTCAGCATTGCATTTAGGTGTGACATTTTCTGAATAAATAATAAACTGGTCATAGCTCAACAGAAATTTAGCTTGCAATACCCATAAATTGGCACCACGAGACCTCATCAAGTAAATAATTTCTCTGTAGGTATCATGTATTTCTTTTACACATTTAAAAGAATCATCCACACCTTGAACTCTGAAAAGACCAAAAGTTATAGAGATACACAGCAACAGCTATAATGATATAGCGTGGTGAAAGAGCATTATTTTAAACTTACGATATCTTGCGAACGTGCTTCATTAAAGGTCCAGCAATTCTTCTTATGAAGTTGAGATAGGATACATTGATTCCCTTTGGTTTTGATGCGGGTACTTGAGTCGTAAGAGCATATGAAATAGCATGGAATGTATCAGGTATTACGGGATATAAATCTCTGCGAAAACCTTGTTGGAACATCCATTTCTCCAAAAATTTTGAACAAGTTTCCAAATAATCGTAAAGTGCAGTTTGGGATTTCAGTGGAAAATATGGATAAGGATTATCTTCCGGCTTAACTAAGAAAATTGTGTGCAATGTCAAGATACAGTGCGTGAAGCAAAAGTATACTTCAACTTCGCAAAAAGACCCGCAGTCATGATTAAATCCTAGTGTGATATTTTGGCCATAGGTGACGTTGCAGCATACTCTCACTTGTACAGTTGCTATTGTATATGGCTCTTCATTGTCCATTCCATTTTCTACGCCTAATATTTTCACCGATAGGTTTGGCTCATCCCTTGACATGTATGAAAAAGAATCCAAATCTGATTCTAATTCGAGTCTTAATGTAATATAACGGATATTTTCAGTACCGACATAACAAGGTGGAAATATTATTCGGTACGTACTAGGTGTCATTTTTGGTGTTTGTCGTTTACCAATGAAAGTAAGATTATAGTAGGGTATAGTCATATGCTTGTCTAAAAACAGAACAGCCGTAGAAACATATCTGCCATGTCCCTTGGGATGAAACTTCAATACAAACCGTGCTTCTTTGCCTCTATCTAATTCGAATTTTATGTTTGTCTCATTGATAATCGACTGATTTTCTTCAGTCTCCAGGTCTAATGAAAAATATGGCGTCAATTTGGATGTTAAAATGGTGACGTAAAGGTAATACTTTGATATGTTCGACATTGTAAATTCTATAGAGTTTTTCGCATTTGGTATATAATCAATTTCGAAGTTATCAACTGAAATATAAACCCAAGGCACCGTAATTACTCCAGCAATGCGACAATAACTTATATCTTTGTTAATTGTTTTTAGTTTGACTCTAGGGTTGTTTTCATAATATCTGCAATGGAAAAAATTACTGGCAGTACTTGCAGCTTTCCTTTTTAGGACATTCTGTTTAGAATGTATACTTACAGCTCATATTCTCCTGTATAATGTTGAAGCTCCGTCGACCACGAATTTGTATCTGGTGGTCCTAGAAGACCATTAATTTTAAATGGTATGTACATTTCATATTCTCGACGAAAAACATCAAAAACTTTGATAAACACTGTTTTTGACTGTCCTCCTTCAATTACAAACATAAATACTTTTTGCTTTTCGTTGCCTTGCGCCATATATACATCAAAAATGTTATCATCTCCAGTATCTAATACTTCTACCGTAGCTCTCAGAGGGCTTAGATTCTGTAATGTCAGCGGAACATAGGTAATCATATTGCATGGTATGCGTGCCATGTAGATGTTTTTGGGTTGAATTGTTATTTTAGGCTCTACCACATTGCCACTAATAGGTAATATTACGTTCTCTTTGTTATTTATTTTAACTAAGATGTCGTAAGTAAATTCCATGACACATGAAATTTTGACCATTATTTCAAATGTGATTATCATCTTCGCTCTTATGGTTCCACTCATAGGTTCAATCCTTATGCCTGGGAGTAAAGGTTCTACAACGTGGAAGAGTGCTATTTCTCTAGAGGAATTTTCTAATCTTACTCTTTCGATTGTTTCAAGATTTAAAGCTATATCCTTGAAAAGTACAGCTGGTTGTAAAAACTTTATTGAAAGCTTACGAGTAATAATGCTTAGCTCCAGTGGAATTACATTTGTAGTTTTGCATTTTGATATAAAATCAATTTCATGAGTTCTCGTTTTGGTGGCTTTACATGTAAAAACAATATCGCAAATTCTACACGAGTGCTGTGGCACGGATCCGGAACTAGGATATATCTCAAATGGAGTTTCAGAAAGGAGTTCATCCCACATGAAGTCCACTTTGACGTTGAAGTTGTTGTATATTCGAACCGGCACAGACGTTATAAAGCTTTCACTGGTGACCATACCAAATTTTAAACTTTTCTCTAATATCATCAATGTGGGAGTACCGACATTGAGAATGTATGGATGTTTTCTTTTATACTTATTATTTATCATGTATTCGAATGTTCCTTTATATTGCCCCTCGACAAATCCGAGGCAATTAATTACAACTTTAAGTTCACTTTTAGCTTTCATCTTGATATTTACTCGAGATAATCTTCCTTCGGTGTACAAAATACATTCATCGTCAAGGAGCTGAACAGAAATATCAAAGCTCGTGTTATTTCTTATTTTGAAGTCTTGTATCCCATACGTATAAAGACCTATTCTTCCAAAATCTATTTTAGTAGGGTCAAATGTTATATTAAAAAGATCATATATTGTGGCCTTATCTCGCACAATCCTACAGAACAGCCCATCTGGTTTATTTATTACTAAAGCAGAGTTGGAAAAACACTTAGCTTTTTCTGTGCTAAATTTTATGAAAGTATTTTTTTTAGCGTGTGTTGACTTGCTGAATTCCAGGAAATTAAAAGCCTTTTCTTTGTTCTTGTTGTATGTTTTCAGTTCTTCATCTATATACGTATATTTTGCGTCCAATTCACGTAATTTATGTAAGGACTCTACTTCTGTATTGACATATTTTCTCGGATATATAACACGCAACTGACATGGAACGGCATATAAAATGTAATTTTCATCATCAACACAAGTTTCAAATTCGTCTGGGAATAAATCATGGGGGTTCGTTATTTTAAAATCAAGCGTAGATTTTATTTTAAAACATGTAGGTTTTAATGAAACTGCTACACGTTTTGAAGAATTCGGGAGTATGGTGAATTTTTGTGGATTTACGTCAACACCGGTCATTTTTATGTATTGGAACTTAGCTGCTATCACACCTGACTCATTTCGTATGCGTACGTATTTTGTTACTTTCGTGTTCAGGATAATTTCACCGAAATCGATAACTGTCGGTGAATTTGTAATGTTGCAATACTCATATTGGCCACTGATATAGTAACGTCCTATCTCTGAATGTAGTTCATTATTGCAACATTTTGTGCCATCTACTTGAATTAAACGCAAGTCGAATACAAATCGACAATCTTCTTGTTTCTTGCGCTTTGCTCTAGAAATACATTCATTTAATGGTTTGAAAGTGATACGTATTGTATGGTTATTTACAAATTGTATATTGAATGCTCTATGCGATGCGGATATATCTCGAGCGTCTTCAAATTTCTAAAACAAGAATAAAGAAGGTATACAGTTTATTTGTGTAACTAAATCTCTGTTTCGTCAATTAGCAATCAAATGGAGGCAATAAATAAATTCTAAACATATGCACAGCCTAAACCATTGCCATTGGTCCTGATGAATTGTGAAGGATGTGTCCTTGTCAGGTGTAGAAATGGAATGTACTCAGAAATTATTTTCCAATATTCTTCACTTAGCGCTGTGCTTATGGGGGTCAGAATGGGTATAGAATTTTCGAAGTGAAATCTTACGGACACACGTGCAAAGCTGTGGGCGGAACCGTTAGTTTACTAATGAAATGTTACCATTAAGGAGCCTTCACATGTTGTTTTTAGCAAGGCACATGAAAAGAGATCGGCCTCAACGTCGAGATCTTGTGTTGTAGACAGGCTAACGAAAGATGTCGGAAACTCAACCACTTTGAACCTCTTGAATACATTGTCTGGGTTGTGACTGTCGCAACTATACATAATTCACATTAAAATAATAATTTATATAAAATTACAAGAAATAATACTGATTACATTAAAATATTTTGTATAATGTAAATAAATTACGCCCAGTAATATGACATTGACAGACGTGTAGAGATTAGACGCATCTTCAAGACAAAGCAATCCACAAATTCAATTCGATCCACAAAATCGCAACAGATAGTTAAATATACCAAAAAACCATACCCAAGTATTCGATGTATTTTTAATGTCTATGATTGTTGTAAGGTTGCAAATAATCATACCGCTGTCTTTATGGTATTTACAACCTATAAAATAACTGCTTAATGATTTAGAACAATATTTTCAAGAGTGCACACACTTTATTATTATTAGAGGTTTATAAAACTTATAGCAACATGAATCTTACATTACTTTAATCTCAAACTTAATCATCTTCGGTGAAAAGTGCGTGTTGTCGTTACAACACCTGTGCCTACCCTTTCAGGGAATATAGGCGTGAGCATATGTATGTATGTAGGAACTTGAATTTTAAAATGCACATATAGAAAATAGTATGCGCCGGTAATCCTCATAACTTCTCTCTTTCTATTAAGGACAAGGACCATATTGTATAAAGTAAAAACTAAATTGGAACCTATGTGGGTCGATTGTGTTCAAACTATCCTCCCTATACCGCCAAATGCGAACTACTGAAAAAAGGTACAAATGCGATTATAATTTCTAAACTTCCTTTCTTTACAATAGTACCAGATGAGTAGAAATAAAGTGCCCCTGCAAACGGGATAACGTGCTAGAGTAATATTGTAGATGGATGTAAGTACCAGGGGTGTGTCGTACGACTCTGGTAAATTAGTTCGGGGCGGGGGAGCGCCGCCGCCGCCGCTTCAGCCCCGGGGTTTATCAGATTCAGGGGGTAAAAAATGAGTTCTCAATGGGAGGTGGGAGGGCGGCTTGCGACAAGAGGGCGGGCATGGGCGGCGCCGCCACGTGCGCCGGCTTTCAGGAGCGCCGCGACGCGCTTTGTGCTCGCTCCTTGGAGCTGCGTACAGGTGCCCGGTGCCGTGGTGTTTACTACCGTTCCCGCAGGATGCTAAAGCGTGGTGTTAAGTGTTTCCAGTGCTTCTGCAGGACGTAGTGATTGATGGATACGGGCTACGCGGAGGTGGTGGAGTGTGAAACGAGGACGATGGACGCATCGCTGGACACTATGCACCCGCTGGACCCGCCGCCGCCCGACGTGCTGCTAGCACTCTTGGCCAGAAACAAGGCGCTCGAAGGTACACAACACAATACACCTTACAATTACAATTTACAAGATTATCAGCTTCCAGACTTCTAACGGTCGATAATTACGCTTATCCTATACTGGCTGGTGCCCGCAACTTCGTCTGCGCAGGATTACAATTTTTTCCAACTTACTTGACACTTGTCGTTTTATTTTGGACAATTCGCATCAGAATAACATATATAAATATATATTATTCTGATGCGGTTTTATTGTACATTTTAAATAATATCCATTCATAGTTTTTGCGTGAAAGAATAAGAAACATCCATACATACAAACTTTCGCGTTTTTTTACATTACATAGTTGGATAATACAGTAAAATGGAAGTGAGGAACTTATGCAATGAAATTAAGTTTGCTAAATAGTGAGTGATACTACAGAGCACGGAGACTTTTCCTTTAGTGATACCTAACCGTATCTGGCGATATAGGGACCTACTAGATAAGAATTAAGCAAACACACATGTAAAACGAAGTGTAATTGAGGTAGAAATTACAGTTATTATGGTTTTACTTAATCATACTCCGTAGTCCGTACCACACTGTGGACTGGATCAACGTGGATTTGAAAAAAAAATGTGTATTTTATTTTATGATAAAATTGAGGAAAATTTTACTTATACTGGGCTCAAACTATCCATTCTACAATAAAAAATGTATTGTCTATTGTAAAAATATCATGAGAATAGATTTCTATGGGTTTGTAATAGCGATGTTCAAAACGTAGGCTGGAATTACGGGCTAGGCGCCACGTGGCGGGGTTTTGGTGAAGGATGGCGGCACGCGTAGGCAAGTGCACACCCACATACGGCTGACTATGGCTTCGTATAATTAAGTTAAGTGCTCTTTGCCGCGCCGCCGCCGCCGCCTGCAGGAGTGCCGATGAGCTTTTTCGATTTTAACACCAGTCACTCGTTACTTTCGATAACATCGCACTTATCGTAATTGTCGTGTTTACTCGTATTTTCTCTGACAGTGGGGAAACCTGTTTGTTTACAAGTTCAATTGAAATGTTCAATGTAACATAAGTAATCTAAGGTATTATTGTAAGGAAATCTTGATTATTCTGTGCTAAAATTTAAAGGTTAAATAATAAAAAAGCAGGAAGATCAATAGCGTTTGAATATTTACCCTTTTCAAAGTTGTTTGTTTAAAATTCTACAATTCCTTCGCGTGAAGTAAGCTTTAGAAGTAGAGAAGTAAGCTTAAGAATATTAGGTACCTACCTATTTCCAGTTTAAGCTTATTAAGTACACCCTTTGGCAAATTATTTAGAGCGTTAGAATGCTGTACTGGCGAACAGAATACGTATAGTGGAATTTTTAATAATTGAAATGATAAATTAAAAGTTATTGTTGAGATTCAACAACATTCAAATCACAACATTCAACAGTTTCTCAAGTAGAGACATAGAGACAACTTTCTTATGTTCTGTGGTAGAGAGGGATCCATAGAATAAGTACGAAGAATAAAATCAGCTTGTTAGCTTTTCCTGGCTGATTTCTGCTAGCGTATATAATAGCATGATATTATGGCGTATCATATTCTTATAAATCGTGGTAGAAGATACGACTTTAAGGGACGAAAATGTATTGAGATTAGACCGATTTCGGCCAAAGAGACCGCTTCGACTCCGATTATAATGTCGGTAGTGCATACGTCTAATGTAGCCAAAAGGTACCATAACAAAAAGGATACACACTTCATGTCAAATCAATATAAGTAAACATGAACCTGGCTTTCGTCGGTTTCATTTTCCGCCGGCTTTGTGACAACTCCAATGTAGGGATGCATAACACTTTTGTGAACTTTAATTGTAACTATTTCCTAGCTACCTAAATGTATCCCGTGGCCATCCCCCAGCTATCACAGGGTCCCACTAAGACGACAGTCGTGCATTTTTTGAAAGATTTTACCCCGCACGAAAAACTATGGAAGGTTATACACATAATATTTATTTAACATATATACGTTTGAATTGAGAAACCTCCTACTTTTTTAAGTCGGTTAAAAATATATCGAATATAAAAATATATGCAGTTGAATTAAAATCTCTTCCTTCTTTTCAAGTCAGATTGCCAAAATTTAGGACCTGCATATTCTGGGGGTAGATGGAGTACCTGGTTGACTTTTTTTACTCACAAACTTTAGATTTCCATTCTACTTTTTCCATATGGAAAAAGTTTAGTTTAGAGAAAACATCTACACATTTTCTCTCATAAAAAAGCATGTTGAAAAAATGGGAAAAAAACAGGACCTGTGTCATTTGGACTCCAACCGGGGTATAGTCTGATTTCGTTATCACCCGATAGACTGGTAGCCTCCCGTCTGAGCTATAATAACTTGACAGATGACTGCAAAATTTACCTTCGTATTAATGATATAGTAGCAATTTTTCTTTGCCTGAAAACATGGTTAAAACGATGTTTTCTGGAGCTGGAACCTAGCTAGATCAATTTTTTGCCCCTGAAATCCCATACGCACTAAATTTTATGAAAATCGTTGGAGCCATTTCCCAGATTCAGTATACATAAGAATTCCTCGTTTAAAGGTATAAGATAATCTCATAATTTCTTTATAATCTTCGTTCGGTCTGTATAGATAGAGAATTAAATTGATGTCTATTAATTTAAATAATTGCATGAAAGGGAAGGGTAAATGTTTATTATGTATTTAAGGCACTAAGCGGTGGAGATGTCTCGTATTATGTTGTCGTATTATAACCGGATGTAGAGCACGTGGCGGCGCGTGCGCGGCGAATCCACGTCTTCCGGTTAACAATTCACTTAGCGTGGGATGCTTTCCGTTTTATTTTCACCTGACTTGAACACTTTCAATGGTGATATGCAATTTTATGTTCACACGTCCACATATGACTGTAACTTCCGCTAAGTAACTGGGTACAAACCGGTGTAAATGGGAAAACACAATCCATTTGTTAGACTCTTTGATATAATTGTCTATGTTTACTAATAATTTACTCTTTAAAGAGCCGTGGTGGTCTTGAGGTTTTAGCAAGTTCGAATCCCAGCGGGGCCTGTACAAATGAGTTTTCTAAAACCTCAAGTGCAGTGATTCCACACCACGTGCTTTACGGTGAAGGAAAACATCGTGAAGAACTCTGCATGTGTCTGAAAAGTAATTCAAAAACGTATGTATAGTGCCTGAGACGGCGATAGACTCGACATCTGTCACTTTGGCAATTAATCATCTTCGGAGAAATGTGGGTGTTGTTATCACAACACCTTAGCCTACCTCTTCGCGGAACTGTATTCCGCGGGAGCATATGTATGTAAGTATTTAATTAACTCCAAAAGGTGTTTGTACCAACTTAAAAGAGTTTGAACAAAATAGGTAAGTATAATCAATTTCCAATTGTGCATTAATAAAGTAAAATACAACAAATTTTATCATTTGATAATTTGCTAAATACTTCGTAGATCAATTACGTAGATACCTAAACGTACTATATTAGCTTAATCTGCCTAAATAATGAAACAAATAAGGTTTTTTTTAGATGATGAATTGATTTTCAGAAGAAGCCATGATTTTGAGAGGTGTAAATCTTTCTCAAATATGATGAAATTATTATCTGCTACTACTGTACATAAGTATTATATGTTTCGTAGGTACATTTTCAATAATTTAATAAAAGTTTATCTATAAGTATTCAAATCCGATTCAAGCATTAACAATACAAGGGGTATTGTTGATGTCCTTCGTACATTACTAGTATTGTACAAAGCAAAAATAATACCTTTTTGGTCATCAGCTTACATAATATAAGTATAATAATACCAAATAAAATAGTATCAAATCGTTATCTAAAACAATTAATTCAAGAACAATAGTATCCAGTTGGGGTAGTTGATCAGCCGCGCAGCAGGGGGTGACATCTGTCGATATAACCCCTCTTAGTTACCGAGCTTACCTGCACACCCTGCGTAGGTATATCTGTGGTTAAATTCGAGATATTACCTACCGTTTTGTTCCAGGGAATCGAGGGACGTAGGTGCTTGACTCTATGAGGAAATTAATTGCCTATTTGATTTCACATTTGTTCAGGTATGCCGAAATTTTTATAATTAATATATATTTCAATTTTTTTAACAAATAAATATGTGATTTACGATGTATTCATAAAATAATTGTAGCCAGACTGTACACTGACTACCTTTATTTCATAATAAATATATTTGTTCCTAAGTCTTCCTTTCTAAAGATGGAAAGGCGCAATATTTCTCAAATTATGTCGGCCTGTGAAGATAAAATACGTATATCTTTATAGAGTATGTGCAGTCGCGGAAAGAATAACAAAGAGTGGGTCAGATGCTGTGGATCAGACCGGATTAACTAGCCAAATATCCTTGCCATCTCAGTTGGTATTTTATCGAGACTTAATTATATTCATTTACACTGAATACATTTATTGTGATGAAAATTTGCTTTGAATCAAATACCTTCAGACGGTCATTGGGTTAAAAAAAACTCATATCATGCGGACGAAGCTGTGGGAAAAAGATAACACTCTATATACTTATATTTTTTATATCTCTTCTTTGCTCCACTTACCAGCATTCATTTCTTATCTCCCATAATTTCATAGCTCAAGTCACGATTAATTTCTACCGAGAGGGGGAAAAGTTGTTATTTCCATGGGTGATTTTTTTATATAGGGAATACTTTGATTACTTCAATATAAAGGGCTTCCCGGCACAAAGCCCACAATGATCAACTTTATCCTTTGTTAGTGTTTTAATCAATCAGAGAGATTCAGCGGACTGTTCTCAAAGCTTAGGGTTGTTAGCGGTTAACTTTTGTTTTGCCAAAATTTTCTTATTGATAAAAAAATATTTACTTTACGGATTAGCTAGAACATTTTCATTGATTTTGAATCTTTCGTTAGAAAGCTATGAATATAAATAAGACCTCCATAATGAGCGTCCAATTGAAATACCTAAAGATAAATGTAAACATTTATTGAATATTAACTGAATAAGTGGAAAACTTGGCCCAAATCGGTGTATCTTAAGATTGGGAAAATAAGGCTGGCAGCAATGCCACGCGGAATAGCAATGCTGATACTTGAATAGGTATTACTTATAAATGACGATACAAAGAAAAGACAGGCAGGTGATTGACAGCTTCGCTAAATTTAATAGATTCGATCTTACTGCAGCGCTAACAGTTATTGACAAACATATTTGTTTAAGCCTTCAGTTTGGTATGTATTTAAATTTCATATTATACCCAAATAAACTAAATTAATACTCCTAATAATAAGTCAAATTCGTGAACTTATCGCTATTAGGACTGCAGATGTATACCTATATAATATATGTAGGACAATATAACGCCAATAATGAACATAATTTCAAAGTAGTATTACAGAATGTGGATGATTCTTATCTGGATGAGTATATTTTGCTCACTAAATTCATATCAAAACAAAATGGGTGCGGCGTATGGGGTGAAAGTTAAGGGGAACCATGGTTGCGTGGGTAATTATGAGGTAGCTGGTTTTTTGACTTCTATTATACCAAATTGAATGTAGGATACGGTCTAGCGTGTAATCAAACTTAAATAGGAATATAAACATTCAAGAGAGGACCACAAGGTACTAATATGAACTTTATTTTAGATTTTTTTAGTAAATTTTATTTTAAATAAGTTAAAAATAATCATAGACAAAAGAACATGGATGCAAACATGGAACACGGGTGTTTGTAATGTTAAATACATGTCCCTATAAATAAATACACACGGAACATTATCATAGGTACCGCCTACGTAAAAAAAATAAGTATGTTAAGTCAACGCAAGAAAATCTTAATACCAACGATCCCCGTCGATAAATTCCAGCCAACTCCTCCTACCCGCTGTAAGGCAATTAATAAAGTGTAACAGTTTACCTGAATGGGCCAGTAAAGAGAAAATTAAGAAGACTGCCGACCTCGGCTGCTCATTACGTGCGTGGAGTATTAAAAGCTGCCGCCCTTCTGATAGAATATGCATTTTTACGAGCTCGCAGGGCGCACGCTCGTGCAAGTTTGATGCGAACAATCTCTGCTCGTCCGGACTCCGGCCACCTGCGCTAAGGGAGCACAATTCTGATTCCTCTGCGTTTATGCTCAAATAACTAACGGATAGGGCTTCATCTATACGTCTATATCTATACAGATAAATAAAATTGAAGTGTCTCTTTGTAATTCCAAATTAATAACTTTTCATTAAATTCAAATGAAAGTATAGACGGTACTGACATAAAAAAAACTAGTTTAATTTTTTTCTTTGTGTGTCTGTCTATCTCGTTTGAAACGGATGGACGTATTTTAACTGAACTTTCACTGGTACGTTACTAATGTTACAAGGAGTAACTTAGGCTCATTTTATTTAGTAAAAACATTAGCCACGAAACAGCTAGTAGTAAATAGGAATAAAGCTTTAATTGTTTATATTTACGAGTACCGATACAACTTTTTTAAATTCCAACTCACTTAGCAATATACAGAAATATAGTCACATACTTCCTGGTTTCTTCCCAGTTATCGATTACAGTGATGATACCTATAATATTTTATTATAAATTATTGATTTGAATTATTATAGATATAAGTAACTATGTATGTGGGTAACTCAGGGTTTGCTTAAATAAACAACTTTTACAGTTTTACGCTGAATAATGTAAATATATAATATACATATGATACTACCTTCTGTTTACGATAGTTTTTTTCCAAGTGCTTTTCTGAATAACTTACCTTAAGAAGTCCAGAATTTTATTGAAATCAGTCATCCACGTCCCTTACGAATTCAAATTTTCATATTTTTCGCGGTGTAAAGTTGACTATGTTGAGGTGTTAAGATGCCATCAAATATTTAATAAAAATCTAAGTAATAGTATTTTGCGTGATATAAGTACACGAAACAGAAAAAATAAAAAAAATTTTTTTGAATGCGTATCGATGAATATTTAAACACCCATTACGTATTTACAAAAAACTCTCATTTAATTTCAATAATTTTAAAGACTATATTTTTACAATATTTATATAATATAATATCTTTGGAAATAATATTTTAACAATTATAAGTAGGTATATAGAATATTGTTGTCAGTACAGAGCTGTGTAATGTAGGCGATCGTCATTGTAGGCTTACGTGGGATGCAGCAGGGCGGGGAATAATACCGGGGGTAGTTGGGAGGATAGGAGGGAGTGCTGTAATCAAGAAGAGTACCCGTCCCAGGGCGCCGCCCGGCCTCCCGTCTCTCGCCGCCGCCCGCCCGCGCCGCGAGGGCAATGCCTCAAACCTCTATTGACTCAACTTCGCCCAACAAATACCTTCCTATTTTTGCATTTTCTTTGTTGCTATAAGTCAATACCCTCGGACTCCGTAAAACAACCACACAAAAAGATTGCATAAGAAATCAGGTATGAAATAGAACCGTAATTTTCAGATGACTAGTATATTACTCAATTTAATAATATTCTCCTTATTTTGATAGGTTTGCATAAGCTGTAGCTAAACCTCTACGTAGGTAGGTCTTTGGCACGAAATCTAAATTAGTGGCAAATCGTCGGCCTCTCAACGGAGAACAACATTACTAAAAAAATTACATGAACTAACTAATTTGGATTTCATTATTGAGATAATAGTAGATTTCAAATATTTATTATTTGTCTACATTGAACTTCTTCCTGTCCTGTTTGTACACACCATATACTTTCTGAATACTTATGTCGAGCATTACGACAGAGTATTAGTTTCATCTATACTAATAATATTATAAAGCTGCAGAGATTATTTGTTTGTTTGTTTGAACTCAGGAACTACTGATCCGATTTCAAAAAATATTTCTGTGTTGGATAGTCCATTTATCGAAGTAGGTTAAAGGTTACATTTTATTTCAAAATAATTTGGGGTCCGTAAGAAAGTTAAAATTATTAACCCAAGGTGTAAAATCGAAAACCTATTAGTGCGTGCGCTCCAAAACATATTGACAATAAAACAAAATGATGTACTACGTGTTTGTAGGTCTTATTAAGATCTATATAAAAGTCCGTAAGAACACATATCTAACTATCATTGTTTAGTCACAATAACGATTTTAAGTTCATAAAAAATATGAAATCGTCTGAATAAAGAAACTACGTAAAAATGTGTATCGTAATATTAATTCTTATCCAAATTAAGCATTATGTTATCAAGGGCATTTATGTAGAAGTAAAATACTTTTTATTTTATTCCAATCGGACATTTCGTTAAGAAATTATCAGGAGTATTAAAACGCAAAGAATTGGTACCTAATAGTGAGTTATTTGCTAGGTGCAATTGAAAGTTTACAGGGTAATCATCATCATCATCATCATATCAGCCATAGGACGTCCACTGCTGAACATAGGCCTCTCCCAATGATTTCCACCTCACCCGGTTGGAAGCGGCCTGCATCCAGCGGGTCCCCGCGGCCTTGACCAGATCGTCCGTCCGCCCTACGCCCTACGCTGCGCTTGCCGGTACGTGGTCTCCACTCGAGAACTCTACTGCCCCAGCGGCCATCAGTCCTTCGAGCAATGTGGCCTGCCCATTGCCATTTAAGCCTGCTAACCCGATTGGCTATGTCGGTCACCTTAGTTCGTCTACGGATCTCCTCATTTCTGATTCGATCTCGTAGCGAGACACCAAGCATAGCTCTTTCCATGGCACGCTGAGTGACTTTGAGCCTATTCAAGAGGCCTACAGTTAGAGACCACGTCTCGGCACCGTAGGTCATCACTGGTAACACGCACTGTTCGAAGACTTTGGTCTTCAGACACTGAGGTATTTTGGATGAGAAGACGCTGCGTAACTTCCCGAAAGCTGCCCAGCCGAATTGAATTCGCCGAGTGACCTCCTTCTCGAAGTTGGATCTTCCTAGCTGGACTGTTTGTCCTAAATAGACATAATCGTCTACCACTTCGAGAACCGAGTTTCCCACTGATATTGAGATAGGCGCTACATGGGCGTTCGACATAACTTTCGTCTAGTCCATGTTCATTTTGAGGCCTACCTGTTGGGAAACTCGATTGAGGTCCTTGAGCATTATACTGAGGTCGTCCAGCGATCCAGCTATGACCACAATATCGTCGGCAAACCGAAGGTGCGTGATGTATTCGCCGTTGATATTGATGCCAAGTCCTTTCCATTCCAGGAGTTTGAAGGCATATTCCATTGCGTTGGTAAAGAGCTTCGGAGAAATTACGTCTCCTTGTCTCACACCTCTCTGCAACGGAATTGCCTCCGTAGTCTGATCCTGTACTCGGACTAACATGGTGGCGTTTTTATACAAACACTTCAGCACTTCGATATATCGATAGTCAATGCTCTCGATCGAATCAAAGGCCTTCTCATAGTCCACGAACGCCAAGCAGAGTGGCAGATTATACTCTTCGGTCTTCTGTATAATCTGCCGCAGCGTGTGGATGTGGTCTATGGTACTGTACCCTTTTCGGAAACCGGCTTGTTCGGGAGGCTGGAAGTCATCGAGCCTGCTAGCGAGACGATTCGTGATGACTCCCGAAAACAGTTTGTAAACATGGCTCAGAAGCGAGATGGGCCTATAGTTCTTCAAAAGAGCTTTATCGCCCTTCTTGAAGAAAAGTACCACCACGCTTCTGTTCCATGCTTCCGGCGTAATACCATCGTGCAGAACGGAATTAAAGAGCTTCTGAAGGAGTTTAAGTACCGGTGTACCACCCGCTTTCAGAAGCTCTGAAGTGATTCCATCCTCGCCCGGCGCCTTGTTGTTTTTTAACTGTTTGAGAGCCATGCTAATCTCGTACAGACTGATGTCCGGGATATCTTCGTTATAGTGTCGGGTGAGCTTAGCTCTCGGGTCTTTAGCTAAGTCATTAACAGGTTTGGCGATCGAGGTATACAACTGTCCATAGAACCGTTCGATCTCCCTCAGCACCTCTGGCTTGGTGGACGCTATTCTGCCGTCCTCTGTCTTCAGCATTGTCAGCTGGCTCTGCCCAATAGACAAATCCCTAGCGAATACTTTGGAGCCTTTATTCCGCTCAATCGTTTCTCTAATATGATGAGTATTAAAGTCACGAATATCGCGCCGTAGGGATTTATAAATTCGTCTATTGAGCTGCCGATAGGACTCCGCGTCGCCAGAGGACTGCAGCGTCATCGAGCGCCGTTCTGCCATGAGGTTTAGAGTTTGATCAGTCAATTTTTGGGGTCTATCCTTACGGCCGGGTCTAAAGAATTTAGACCCTATCGTGTGGACGACTGTCACAAAAGAAATTTAGACCCTATCGTGTGTCTAAAGAATTTAGACACACGATAGGGTCTAAATTCTTTAGTTTGGACTGGTTGCTTGTTTGAGCTGGTTGAGACTTCAACCAGCCTGTTATTGATATCGTCCACCGTGTCGCAATCCAGGCAAGCAAAGCGATTTGTGAGTTCGAGTTGGAAGCTTTCGGGGTTTTGAATGTGGGCTGTAGTAGGTCGGAGCGTAGACTTCATCAGGCGCGACCGTTCTAGTTTCACATCAATATTCAATGTGCCTCTGACCATTCGGTGATCACTGCCGGTTTTCACCCTGTGGATCACGGAGACATCATTGAATATTTGTCTCCTTGTGGCCATAATGAAGTCTATCTCATTTTTTGTGGAACCATCGGGGCTCATCCAGGTCCACTTCCTATGAGGCGGCTTCCTGAAGAACGAGTTCATCATATAGAGTTCCTCCTTCTCCAGGAACTCGGCCAGCCTCTGTCCCCTCGGATTCCGATCCCCCCATCCAAATTGCCCCACCACCAACTCGTTTTCGCTTCTCTTGCCCAGCTTTGCGTTGAAGTCCCCCATAACAATAGTGAAGTGCGATTTGGAAGTATGTATGGCTTTGCTGATATCCTCATACATAACTTCTACTTCGTCATCCGAGTGCGTCGAGGTCGGTGAGTATACCTGGATGACCTTCAGCGAATATCTTTTGGATATTCTGAGTATCAGGTACGCGACCCTGCTCGACACACTCGTAATGGCTATAATATTGTTGACGAGGGACTTGTGGACGATAAACCCGACGCCACCTTGGGACTGCTGGTCGCCCTCCCGGTGATAAAGCAGGTGTCCGGATTTTAGGGCCATCGTGTCCTCCCCCTGTCTTCGGACTTCCGATAGCCCTATGATATCCCAGTGCAACCTGCCCATCTCTTCTTCCAGCTCAGCGAGTCTCTCATCTGTCCTCAGTGTGCGCGTGTTATATGTGACCAGTGATAACCTACGTCGGTTATCCGTTGGTGCATAGCCAGGGGTCGTCCGACGGATTCGCGCCGCCTGGGGATTTTAGCACCCCGGGCTCCAGCGCTCGACCGGCGCCCGTCGTCAGCGCCGGTTTTGCAGCCGGAGCCGCCAGGCACTTGGGGCCCTGTATTAAATGGTCTGCCCATACATCCTGTAACCCTTGGGAGGGTTGGACCTTAACCCGCCACGCTGGTCCAGTGCGGGTTGGCGGGTCGCCAGAGCCTCGTTCGTTATTCAGCGGGATGCAGCGCGGGCAGGTGAGGTTGGCTTGGGCCCCGAGTGATGGTGTTGAGGACCCCTTACACCCCTTACACCTACATACACCTTACAGGGTAAACTGACATAGTAAAACCAATTTATAATTTTGTCTCTATCTGTCTGTCTGTTTGTTTGTAACACATATAATTTTCCGTGGGAATTAAATTAAATCTACGCGGGTGAAACCGCAGGGCACAGCTAGTTATGAATAATCATAAATACCAAGATGGAAATAATATTACGTACCATGTATATTGTATTAATATGAACATTTTCAAATAGAAAATCCCAGAATAATAATGCAATTTTTTTGCTTTTAAATGCGTATTCCCGCATCAATAGACAAATTATAAATATCGGCGGTTATTTTCGATAATTGTTTTAGGAAATATTCAATGAAAACTAAACTTAAAATAATTGTTAGTAAACATGGAATGCTTCGATAATACTCAACATTTGTGCCAACAATTGAGTGTAATGCGCGGCTTTTATAGAACAACAAAAGTTAACCTGTCGACTCTGCCGGGGCGGCGCGGCGCATAGAATGGAATGATTTTAGGGTTGCGAGGGAAGCAATGACAAGCGAAAGTCCCCACAATGCACTCGCACAACAATGTTATAGACGCATTGCGACAGCTATATGTTATGGCAATCCAGACCGTATTGGAAGGGAGCAAGGATCAATACTTCCTGATGAAGTGCTTGAGATTATGCTGGTTCTGGAACGTAAGTCGACATGTGCATCATATGGCGCGCTGACAGCACAGTGCGATGATTATGTTCCAAAGCTTAGAGGGACAGCAATTGCCACTGAATACCTTGACAGGCATTATTATATTAATGGATTCTTACTGATTTACAAAGTACTTAACGAAGGTGCAGAAAAAACGTTTTCTAAAATGCAATAGCATGCTGATCCAAGGTGGACCTGGCTGAAACTGGATCGGCTATTACCTAATTAACTGCATCTCTTTTTGTTAAGTTTGACAGTTATTATTGTTTTGATCTTGAATCGTAATGCGGTCGGCAAATATATTTTGCAATAACTGTGTGTCCCTCCGTACTAAAGTTAATCTCAGCACATAAAGTTGCAAATCGTGCGATTAAACGGTCTAATAGCTAATACCATTAAGTGATAAATGCATCGGGCCATGTATGAATAATTCCACAGGATGGATACAATGTACGGCTTTCGCTAAACGGCTCCATATTTTCAAAATCCCCATAGAGCAATAATATTCAATGAGCCGCATGGAACGAAGAGACAGATGTATTTGTATTTGAATGGATAGGAGAGGGACAGGCGATGGGGACACTGGATGGCAAATCCTGGAGATTAGCGCGACGAGAGCGACATGTGGCCTCCCGGCACTTAGCTCCCCCCGCGGCACTCCCTGAATCCTACCTACGTATGTACGTGCATACTGGCACACCTAATTTTCATTGCATATTTATGCTTGGTATACATAATTACTCCATTTTATAAACGTATACTGGCTATAAGGATGGAGAATGCCGAGTTGCACTTAATATGTCCTTATATTTTCTGGCAAAGAGATTCATCTTGAGCACAGGGTCCTCCTTTTATGTCATCCTAAAAAGTGTTAGATTAGGATTAGACAGAAATAAAGATACGACTGTATATTATAAGTGCAACAAGAGATGAGAAACAAATGAGTATAGTAAAAATCTAAATGTAAACTCTATGCTGGGTTTAGCCCAACAAAAAGTGCTTTGTATTTCTCATCAAACCTGTTAACCAACTTCAAGCCGACCAGTCGGCCAAAGTTTAGGACTATGTCTATATTAATAGCATCTCTTCTCTCTTCGTCTTCGCTTTCTCTCGGTTCTACATCAGCATTCCTAAAGTACATATAGCAGGAAAGCCTCAATCGCAAGAAGTATATAGTACTTGAGTAACATGCTTAGTATCGACATAGATGCTTCTGGTGTCTCTGGTGACATGCCGGCTAGTTAGACTTGCTGATTGCATTTCGCTTTAGGTACCTTTCTAATTATAATTGAGTCAAACATGACGATTTAGCTCATGAATCCACAATTTCAAAGTATACTTCAACATGGTTTAAATGCGGGTAATTTGCAAATGGACGGATAAAGAGTATTAAACTTGCCTATGAATGTAATGTAACATTTGTCGTTGACAAACATAATAGGGTATGTTTACAATAGGTGCTCCAGAGAGGTGTCCACTTGTAGTGCGATCCGATCTATATGGGAGTGGTAGTGAGTGACCATGCTGGTGGGTCGGTGCGGGTCACTAGACTGCACCATTGGGGCCCAGCGAAGTGTGACGGCAAGGAGCAGTACTAGCGAGCATCGCGCCAATGTGTTGCCATATGTCGTGCGCATTATCGCTCCGTGCACCCTTCGAGATTGATGACGATTCCACATTCAAAAGTATTAGGGCATGTAAATGTTATGCGATCACTTAGTCAAATAGCTCGCGAAATTACATTTCAGTATGATGCACTTAACTAAGTACTTAGTCACATGTCTCAATGATGGAAATGAAAAAAAAATAGGATATAGGTTTGCGTATTAACTAGTTAGCAATTATCTGCTTTCATGTACTTGTTCAACAGGTTCCACAAAGAGTCATTACATTATTCTCACTCACTTGATTGCGAAGGAAGAGATCGTTGTCAGGTCGTTGAACCCCTCTTTGGATTTCTTTTTATTTAATTAGGTTGTATTCAATGAGAACGTAAATTCACACAGACTACGATTACGACTAACTTATGTTGAAAAATAATTCTTGTATGCATAGATAATAATCATACGACCGCAAATAAAAAAAATATCGGTGATTTTAATACGTATTTACAGTTTAATTTAATCTATTTAATACAATTAATTAGCGGATATAAAAATAGTACTCTCACATTGCTGTGCCCTAACAGGGTTGTTACTTATAACCATTACAATAATACACGTGTTTAAATGCAAGTAACTCATGCAATAAATGTAGGAATGAATTAATAATTATGAAGCATTAACTTAAATATAGTTAGACCCTTGGTATTTTGTTATTTCTTGTAAAAACCTGTGATAGTGATATTATAAAATAATCTCCATCTCCATCTCAATGTATTCTGTAACAAAAAAAATATCTTGTAGATACTTACGAATAATATGCATTAAATATTAAAAATTAAAAAAAAAAAAAAAAAAAAAATCTCCATTATTACAAAACATGATTTAATCCAAGATTGGGACTTAGACTATGTCCCTTTTGAAATTCGTGTTACAAGAACATTTTTTAAACCAAGAATGTTAGGCGATGTTTGACAATGAGGAGTTTTAGATTTAAATAAGGAAAAAAATATATAAAAATTCCTGTTTTCAATAATTTAAAATAAACAAAGGATATAAATCACACGCAACAAAAGCATAAACCCGATCTCTGACGTAAGTAGAACCAAATATAATTGCATCAATTTTCTTTTATTGTTTCTAATTTTCTAATTGATTACTTTTTTTCTTATAAAAAGTAATCGCAGTACTCTTGTACTAATTAATGTTGAATTTTAATTGGCTTAAATTAAGTGCATACTTGACATCTTGACAATATGAATGAGCGTGGAGAGAAGTACAGGTACCGTCACAAGTTATGAGAGCTGTAGGTCTACAAAGGCCACTTTGGGGGAATCATAACGTGATCCAAATATGATTCAAAATTGAAATGGCAAAATGGTCACTTAGGTGCGGTTCATTTTATGATGCTATTTGTCAGAAAAGCAATTCATATTTTATGGATCATTTTAGGAATCTTCATAGGAAAGTGTGAAACAGGTGAATTGCAAAATATTTATCATTGGTGAATCATAATATTAATTGCGCCTAAGTGACCATTGTGTCATTTCGATGATGAATCATATTCGGATCACGTTCTGATTCTCCTAACGTGGCCTTTGTAGACCTACTGATCTTGAATGCGTAGTAGTCATTTCATGAGTCGGCCTCTGTGTACATGTATTGCGCGGGGTGAATAAAAACATGCGTGATAATAAATAAAAAAAACCCCACTTTTTTTTTGCTGCACGCGCGTGTATATATTAAATATTATATGTATTTTTTTAAACTAAAAGTTAACATTTTTATTTTATTTTACTAGTATAGATAAGTGAGTGATATCTCTTGTTAGCGAACAATCGTTGTAATTAAATCGGAATAAGACTTATTCCGATTTAACATTCTATGCCCATCGTCTGATATATCCGATTAGAACATTTATTTCCAATAGATATAATCTCGAACGATGCAATTACACCCGCATCCCCAATTCCAACTATAACAACAAACAATACCAATACAATTCGTAACTAAATATTTTTGTTTCTCACAAATGATAAAAAACAGAGGCTGTTGAGAGCGTGTCATTCGTTTTGTAGGGTCGTTTTCACCCTTGTTATACCACCAAAACACTTGGCACAAGAAGTGTAATGGAGTTTAGTAATGACCCCCTCCCAGAGCAGAGCAAATACAAACTGCGCCAACCCGCTGAGAGATGCCACTTTTGTTTTCATCTCTACGACTCCAAACCCGTTATATGGTCCTTAATATGTTGATGTTACTGTCGATATTATGATGCTTATAAATACAATATTAGTCTAGATAGCTTTCCTTAATTTTCTCGTCGAACGAAACATTGTATAACTTAATTTACTTTGACGCATAACTTTTTATCAGCTTCATTTCTTAATGAAGGTCTCTTATTGCGCTTGCTTCGAGAAACTATATTCTTAATGCATGAAACACAGTCGGATGACACAATAACTTTTATTTCTAGATACAGCAGTGGATAATGTTAAGTGGAGATATGAAGACATTCTAATGACGATGACTGAGATAAACGTCCCCCGACAGAGACAATAGCACCGGCTCCAGCCACATATGAATCAAATGTAGCTCTAATGCGAGCCGTGGGGTCGGACTGACCCTCCAATTCAATTATCACGCGGGCTTACATTGAACTGCCGCTGGGTGAAAACGATACTTGTGAGAGATTGCTCTATTGTTTTTTCTCGCGGTTAAAAAGTTGCGAGCACGCGTCAACGTTTTGATAAAGCGGATGGTGCTGCGGTGAAATATAATGTTAGGTAAACTACTTAACTTTTAAAAACAGCTTTTGAACGTGATTTAATGAGGGGATTTAAAAAAAAAACATAGATCAGTAGTACCTACTCCAGATTTTTCTTTAATCTATTTTATTTAGGTCTGTGCCCCACGGTTTTACCCACGTAGACTTAATTTCATTGGTAGCCCTTATGTATGTTTTTGAATAAAATAGGCTAAATTACTCCTTGTAATATTAGCTAAATTCGGTCCAGCCGTTTCAGAGATTAGCCGCAACAATCAGATAAACAGAATTTTTTTAATGTCAATAGGTATCTACTGTATAATACTTTGATATGCATTTAGAAAAAGTTGTTAATTGGGAATTAAAAACAGAACATTTTATTTTATTTATCTGTATAGATGAGTTACATTCAAATCACAGTAAAGCTCCAAGATCACAGTCATCTTTCGGTGAGGTGTATTTTTATCCTAACTACCTCCAAAATTTATTATCGTTGTTTACCCATAAACTATTAGAAGCAGGTGCTGTATGTGCAGAGCGTGGCCGAGTACCGCCGCGGGAAACGGATTGTTCACTAAATTCAATTACGTTTACCGCAGACTTTTCCGCTTTGATTCCACGATACACGCGCTAAATCAACCTGGATTCATCTCGTGTGAAAGTTCATTGTTTACTCGCCCCAACACATATTTCTTTTCTCTATTTCATTTGGATTCGTTATTCTGGTAAGAAAAAATATCATTTGTGTCTATTATAGTCTTGTGTGAATATAAAGATATTTCCAAGTTTTTTTTATATTGATGTTTTGAAATGGAACATTTGCAATGAGGCATTTTAGCTGTTCTATTCCAAAATTCAACTCGATTAACAATTTAGCATACGTTATACAGTGATAATGTAGTGAAAGAATTTTAAAATCGATCAAGTTTTTTTTTCATTTATTCTCATTATAATCCAGCTCTTATCCCATTTTATTCGGGGTCGGATCAATGTGATTCACTTCCATTTATCTCTATCAGTCGTCAGAGTCAAAATTAAAACAAATATTTTACCTTAATTATATTGGTGTAGTTCAGCAAAAAGTTACTTACTTATTTTAATTGAAGAATATAAGTATGTATTTGATATATATTTAAAACATAATACTCATTAGTATTTTTTGTCCCAAAGGTCTAGTAAAACTAAAACGGAAAGGTACGTGTTCATGCTTAGGTTTAATCTATTGTTACTTATAAGCAGCAAGCAATGATCGACAATTCTATGGCTTTCTCAGCAATTAACTAATGGAATCGCGTCATTGCGAGCGATGGTGTTTGCGGGAAATATAGACTGTTACTAATTTATACCGCTGTCATTCTACAGTTATGTGTCAACTGCTTGTATTAAATGTATGTTCCACTGTTTGCTATGTTAAGCCTGTATGACGTAAGCAAGTATTTTCTTTAACAATTTCACAGCTACAAAATTCTACTATCTAAAATTCGAATATCGTATCTACGAAACAAAATTTTGGTAAATTATTTATAAACTTTGTACTTAAATCTAAAAAGGATTTTTGGACTAACAATTCCCTCGCAATTTGCTTTTGTTATATCAACTGCCAATCATTTGTTACGAGGGATAACTAAGCAGCTTTGAGTCTCTTCGAAGACTCTCCTCTCTTGTTTTTCTTTTCAATGAAGTAAGAAGGATTCTGTAATGGAGCGCGTATTCGTCAAAAAATTTATAAAAAATATTGAGGCACTAAAAGGAGGTACCAAGCTTTGAGATAGTATGGCTCGGTTGCACGATATAGTTGTTTCAGTTAAAGCTAAAGGCGCATTTGACAATGGCAATAGTTATTATGACTTTAGCTTTCAAGGCGAAATGCGTTATCCCAAAAAACGCCAGTTATTTTGGCAAATTGTGCTGTCAGTGTCATTTTTTTTATGTAAAAGTTCTGCCTTTACCTTTTTTTTTTTTTTTGACGAGGGGGAAACCTTCAAAAGGTCCCCGACCGCCCTGGGAGAGGCAGATCGGGGTATGTGGGATTCTTACCGCACTAAAACCCCCCCGGTGGCCATCCTCAGTGCTCAGGGGGGACTCCGGGTACTCTGATAGAACGCACCGGTGTCCCCCCACACTTTGCCGGGGCACATCCCCGGGGCAGCTGTGACGCCGCCCCTGGAGACCTCGCTGTGCAAGGCAGCGCGAGCCACATCGCGCTGCCACCTTCCCGGGCCCGCGCCGGTGGTCAAAGCTCCCACCCCGACCACCGCCAGCAGGCCCCCCGGCCCCCTTTTAGTCGCCTCTTACGACAGGCAGGGGATACCATAGCCATATTCTTAGACCCTGGCTATTACCTACACTAACATTAACCATAAAACATGGGCAGTAATGTCGTCATCTGACAATTTTAAAGGGCTTTACTGCCCTAGCATCATTGGTCTCTGCTTAAATCGTGTTAAGAACTTCTACACTTTGGCGTTTACTTGTGCGGTATAAAAATAAATCCATGTATATATATATATATATATATATATATATATATATATATATATATGCTCTATATTCGGCGAAGGGGTAGGCAGAGATGTTGTAATCACAACACCCACTTTTCACCGAAGATGATTAAGTGCCAACGTGACAGATGGTGAGTCTTTCGCCGTGTTAAGCACTATACACACGTCTTTGAATTACTTGTCAGATATATGCAGGCTTCCTTACGATGTTTTCCTTCACCGTTAAGCACGTGGTGGGAAATCACTGCACATAAGTTTTCAGAAAACTCATACAGGCGCCGCTGGGTACGAAGTTGCGTAGCAGGCTACTGCATGAACCCGAGCACCACGGCTTTTATCGGTCCAAAAATGAAACGTAAAAGCTAAATTAAGTTTAACCAATGATAGTAGGCCCCCAGTACTTTAACAATTAGTTAAACCTAAGGTTAGGTGATGCAACCCAGGCTTGGGATTAATTGCACGATGATACATGTCAAATGAAGTAAAAGCTATAGGCAAATTTGTCGACGACTGTACGACGTATGACATTGACGAGAAACTGTACAAAATTACGCTGTTTATTGGATTTTTTTTCTGTCGGTGTAATTTTAGTTAACCAGGAACACATGGACGGTTAAAGCTCGTCTGACAATTTTAAGACTGAACTTAATGCATAAAGAAGTTCAAACTCCTCTTAGCTAGAAATTGGCTTTTAAAATAATTGAAATATCTAGGATCTACTTACTTGTTAAGTAACAAGTTTCCAACAAACTAACGTGTGATCAAAAGAGCGAAAAGTTAATTAGTGAATATCGTGTATAGTTTAGGTAGCATATGGCCGCCCTAAATAATAAAATCACTAAACTATTATTATGATGATGCCAGATAATTACCACTTAGTGGCTCGTAAAAACAATAGGGTGCAGTTGCATGGACATATTACCCATCACATATTATACTTTAACTGTACACGCGTTTGCGCAGGCGAACGTCCGAGAATTAGTAAATATCATAAAACAACGTTCAAAATATTTATTTCTACTAGTTAGAAATGCTATCTTTGGAATAACTAATAAGAAATATTTCAGATTATAAATAAAAAAAACTTTTTAGAATTTATTTTAACTGTACCTACTCACTATGTATTTTATTCTGATATACTATTAATCGACTTCCATAAGGAGAGAGAAATAAAGATAGAGGTGTACTTTTCTGCAACGATTTTTTAAAAAAGGTATAACTTATATAAAAATAATACCGGATTAAATTGGATTGGATAAAATTTGTTTTATAAGAATATTATTAATTAATTCAATTGGATTTTGTACATATTAAGTACTGCTTTAATTAAGATTTTTTAATATTATCTATATTATTTGAATTATTATTTGTAATTATTTGAATCGCATAAGGTCACCAAAAGGTACTAAGTAGGCACCTACTTATTACACTTCTATTGGTGAACTTAAGAAGTGGTGTAATAAACATTTAATACTGATTGAGCGATCGCATACTGACAATTCTAAAATTATTTGCAGTCATATTATACATAGGTACATGATTTTTGATTCCCGGAAAGCTTGGCGTGTGCGGTGCCATATTATCTTGATGCGGAGGGCGCGCCATCTGTCGGGCAGATGTGGCTGACGTCACGCGAAGCCCTGCAGGGCTTCGGTCCGCCACGCGCTACCTCTTGCCGCAGCTGACCCATCCTGATTTATTGACCTTCCATAATAATTACTATTGCGTTTAAATTATACTGTAGCGGTTGTTCCTACGAGATAATACATAAAAACAATTACATTGTGTTTAAATCTAGTTGCTTGACAATATAACAATAATATAATAACTATATATAAAATAGGCATTTGCTAGATATAGATAGAGAAGAGCCGTGTCGGCCGCGGTGCTCGAGTAGTTTCCTGCTACGCAAGTTTTTCTAAAAACTTAAGTGCAGCGATTTCACACATCGAGTGGTGAAGGAAAACATCGTGAAGAAAATCTAAAGTGTAAGATATACTTTCAGTGCTTGAATAGGTGATGAACTCACCACCACCACGTTGGCACTAATTGAACCATCTTCGATCAAAAGTGGATGCTGTTATTACAATACCTCTGCTTACCTCTTCGGAGACTCTTCTATACTTAATGGATGTTTCAACATAGTTAATATTATGTTTTTATGAAACATCAGCATCACAGAACACTGAGAGGTGTTTCATTGAGTACCTTTCAAAATATTATGAAATCGAAAGCTACAAAGTATACAATGAAGAAATAACAAAGTAAACAATACAAATGAATAAACGATTGATGACACGGAGCAACTCGATTAATTGTTCATTTAACTTTTAATAGGTCCGTGCCAGTAGTTTCAGGTTAATAATATCACTCTTTATATAGTTACTTGCCTTGGATCTGACTGGAGTCAATTATAATAATCCTTTTAGTTTTGTTATGACAATTATTTAGTCAATGAACAACGGTTAGATCTCAATAATCTCTTTTATCATGCTAGGACATGGATAAGGAGGCGACTGAGAGTATTAAGTCGGTTCACTGGAAAGAGAGCTCTTAAGGATAATCGTCATCGATTAAGTGGACAACTTATTTCATCTTTAATAGTACACGACATAAACATAGAACGCTTAACAATTTTAATTTTAATGCTTATTTAATCAAAGCTTTCTGGGACTCTTTCTCGATATAACCTAATTTAAAGAGGCAACCAAAGACGATGTTTATTACTCTTTTCCATACCCAATGTATCTGTAGCGTAAACCTCCATTGTATAATAGGCATCCTGATGACACGCGACGGCGGAATAAGCACGAGGACAGGACGATC
The DNA here is from genome assembly GCA_929442735.1 of Watsonalla binaria. Classification (NCBI taxonomy): domain Eukaryota; kingdom Metazoa; phylum Arthropoda; class Insecta; order Lepidoptera; family Drepanidae; genus Watsonalla; species Watsonalla binaria. The sequence goes on along the minus strand of OV838919.1, from coordinate 7,876,507 downwards.
ACAGTAATTGTACGGTCATACTCACGTCGAGGACGTGTTGACCGGTGTAGGTCATGACTTGTAATATTACTAAATTAAACCTCATACTCACATATATTACACTGACCTACTCTACAATACAGAAACCACTTGCCTAGTAACTTAAATCCTTACGCGTCAAATCAATGGAATGACCAACTCAATGAACAGACAAATCATGAATTCTATCGATTTAAGTGATTCAACGAAAAAGGCGTGTAAAAAACTATTAACAATACGCACTTCAAAAAAAATTAAACGAATCCGCATTTTGCTCTGTGACCACGTTGTTGCCTAGCGTAATGTGTAAGTTTATAAGAATTGCGCTGTTTTTCTTGAAACAAAAACGTAACAACGTAAAAACGTAAGGCTATTCGCAATTATTTGCGAAGTCTACGATTCTCACCGATATGTGTCATTACAAGGTTACATGCCCGTACCATTCTGTAGCTACAACAGAGAACTCTGCATCCAGTTGTTCGTAACATTGACTGAACATTTAATTTACAATTACTTATCATGACAACTCAATCTGCTCATTCTATTATTTCTTAATATACATACAAAATTCTTTTATGATTATTGAAAAGAATCCTTAAGGGGTTGGCAAAGGTGTAAAAATACCGAAATTGGCACCAACGCAAATAAATAAGCAAGGTTACGGTATTACACCAAAGTACCGAAGGAAATATTTCAAACAGTTCGAAGTCAAAGTGTTAAATTATTATTTTTTCACATTCAAAATAGTCAATAGTAAATATATTCGATACTAGGATCGAATTCAGGACCTTGACAATTAGGTAATTACAGTCCGGTACATGATTAGAAAGTCTGTATTTTTTGTCAGTTTACCACGTTCGGTCAGTGCCGGGTACCCAGAGGCACGAATGAGTTTTAGCAATAAAAAATGTGTAAACTTTTTACTATGAAACCTTTAGTTTCGCTCCGATTTTTTGTCATTAACTGGACAAAAACTTAAAGGAAGTACCTTATATAAAAAAATGACAAATTACAACTAAGTATTTTACTAGTAGAGTAGTAGATTCTTAGAAACTTTTTTGTGTATGTAGACTGTTAAATTGTATATTTCAAAGGATTTAATTGTTTTAAATCTATCGAATACTGTAAGGACTTGATACATTATGGTTTTTCCATTGGTTTGATTTAAGCATAGCAAATGAATAAATATTTGATATAGTCCGCACTTTTTTTTTAATATACCTACTTTCTCATTCAATAGTGAACTAGTGTCGACAAATCATAAAGAAAATGCACAAAAAGTATCAACGACCACATACCAGGGTGGAATAAAAAGTCAGGAGGTCTTTTTGTTTCGTGCATTTCATTGCGCGGAAGCATAACTAAACGCAGAGTTGTATGGACGGCATGCGTTCGAGGTTAAATTTCAGCTACCGGATCGCCGCGGCTATCGAGCGCGCTGCCACTGCTTCGACACGCACTTTAATGAGGTCCATTAAGAAGAAAGTGTTCCTTTACACCGCCTTATACCATACTTGACACAAAAACCTGAAATAACAACCTGGTTCTGGTTCGAACTTGAAATATAAACATAACGTCTTAAGCAAATTTAAAATATTATCTTTGTTTGGGCAAGCACAACATTTATAAATATAGATATGTTATACAAAATTAGAACTAGCCCTGTGGTTCACGAGTGGTTTGTATAGTAGCGTACTGCAAGCGACGCAAGTTCGAATCCCAGCGATCTGTTCTAATGAGATTTTCTAAAAACTTTTTAAAAGCATTTAATGCCCACCACGAGCTTTACGGTAGAGAAAAACTGCGAGGAAATCTGCATAATGTATTTATAAGAAGAGATTCAATGACGTAGAGTATGTAAGTGCATCAGATGGGGACGCGAAACATTGGCACTAAATCATCTTCAGTAAAAAGTGGGTGTTACAACACCTCTGCTTACCACTTCTGGGACGGCATATTATTTATTCACATTTATTTAAACTCATAAAAATTACAGGAAATATTTGATTCACCAGGTGTAAGGTACGAGAGAGCACCAAGGTCAAACCTTGGTCTTATTAAGTCATTTACGTACCGAAGATAGAATTACATTTTAATTGATGTAACCGTTTTAGTTAACAATAAATAAATAAATACATTGTGTTAAATCATGGAGGACTGTATTACATGTAAAAAATATAAAATTTTATCTAATCACCAAGTTGGGAACCCCAAAATGCTGACCTTCACCTGGTAAAGTGTGAAGTCACAACCAACAATTAACTGCCTCAGCCAACACCTATACAAACCTACTTATATTGACGTGAAATAAGGATTCTAAATAAAACACGATTTGAACGATAAAATTTAAGGGTATTCAAAATGCTACGTAGCACTTAAGGGCAGAGTCAGCTACAAAATTTACTACATGACCAGATGACTACATATATATTATGTACATGTAGACAGAAGTTATACATTCAACTTAATATAATGCGTAATTATATCAAACAAATACATACCTACTTACTTATTTGATTATAATGTCATCGATGTAGTACCTAGGGATTGTAACTACTGTGGATTTGACGGATTTGAATTCATTACTATTTTGCGTCACTAAGCATTAAGGTGATTATAACAAACTGTAAAAATACAATCTGGATGGTGATCGACTTTTGGTGCTTTATCTATACTGGTAATTAATGATTACACAATAAATGTGAGTGCTCTTATGAAAAATGTTTATTGAACAAACAATTTGGCCCCCTCGCGGCTGCCCGAGGGTCCTTACTACAGAACAAACAAAGATCAAAGTCTGAATGCACTCCAAGTCGGTTTAACATAGCTTAACTGAACTTCAAGTATTAATTTGGATAATTATTATCACGTTAATTTTGTGCTGTATTGTAAAGTAACTTTTTTTTAAATTTATGTTTCAACATTTGCAACAACAACAATAAAACATTAAAGTTGTTGATGCTATATATTTCCGAGCTATGAGAAAGAAGTGTACATAAACTATTTGATATCATCAGATTCTGAGTTCCGTGTGATCCGACAAATAAGTACATACATATTATGCTTACGCCAGTATTCCCGAAAAGGGTAAGCAGAAACACACTGACGCCCACATTTCGTCAGTTATATATAAGTAGGTATCATGTAATAGGAGACGAGCCTATTGCTATTAACCAGACACTACTCCAGACTCCGGGCTGTTACTGGGAAATTACAAATGGTGAAAACCAATGACATTTTGCCGAATCCAGAACCGTGTTTCGCAGTACCTAGCGCTTGCGACTGCGACAAACGAGAAGCTAAAAAATCTGTTCCACAAAAACTTTACAAAACCACGGAGCTTTGCCACGTAGGTAATTATTTATCTGCAAAGTTTTCCAACAAACATGTCCAAAAAGTAGATCTAATAAAAACAATAGCAGGCAACTTGAAGGCAACAAAAAATATGCACACTTTATTGGACAGCCAATTATTTGCCGAAACCCAATGGTTTCGTGGGCTGGAAAGTTGGCCACGGTATGGTTTGTGTTGTTTGCCAAATATATTATATCGTTATTGACACAGTGCCATCATTAATACAGACGAAGGGCCCACTTATTAATTTTAATAAGTAGGGTGAGTCTTCCGAAGGGGTGCGCGACATCGTGCCATCGTTGTTTTATGGGTTTTGATTTTATAGCTAAGTAGGTGCTTATATTTAGTTATTCAGTGATGACGGTGAAGGTAGAATCCGCTGCGCCTGCGACTTCATGTTCCGCAAATTAAAGTTTATCAAAGTAAGCGCCTGTACGAATTGCTGTTCCTACATCATTTTGTACGTCTATCTACACATTATTGATTTTGTCTATTAATAAATATAGTACTGGATAACTGAGGTTTTTGTCTTTTTCTAAAAATTAAACCTAGCTAAGTAGATTGATATCTCCTGAGATATGGAAGAAGAGAAGAGATAAAATAGTTTTTAATTGGAGAAAAGACTCAGGTTGTAGTGACTCGCTTGGTATCTGTACTTTTCCGTTGACGTACTTCCATTCATCACTTTTTATTAAAATAGCCTGTACCTGAATTCTCCAACTATCGTAGTAGACTTTCCCACTCTCGATTGCTTGATTCGCATCATGTTGCACGTCATCGCACCTCTCTGTTCGATCAGCTACTCCGTCTCTTATCGACTTTACAATCTGGATTATTTTATTACTCTTTTCGCATCGTACACAGACACCTGGGCCCGTAACCTGTAGAAGAATTGTGGAAGAAGAAAGGAGGTAAAACAGATTTCCCCCTGCGTGCTAAATTTCATGACATTCATTGCAGCCATTTCCGAGATTTAATACAAGAATTGCTCGTTTAAAGGTATTTGATTAGATTGATGCTCAATGCTCAACATAAGTTCCACGTTAGTTAATTGCACTCGATTCAGGAAATTTCCTGCCTTATCAGTGTTCTCTGAATCGTAAAAGCGGATCTTCGAGAAAAGACTGAATTTCGATCTCATCTACACTTACCATCGAGTCAACCATAGACCACTCGCGCCCTAAAAAAACCTGGGTATATCTCAACTTTCTATAATATTTCTAATATACATTTATTCAAAATGTATTTCAGTGAGATCCAAAACGGAGTCATCAGACCAATAAAACATTTATATGAGAGTTGTAGCCTGGCAGCCCCAGCTGCTAGAGTGGGGACCATAAAAGTGTTTCGGTCACGGCGCGTGCCGCCCGCGGCGCATCTCTAAATTGCATTTTAACCTAATTAGGGAATGATATAATTTTTCGGTTCCACCGTAATTAGATAACAGTGACATTATCAGATTAAAGCGCCGTTTGAGCGGGCGGGTATTCGCGCGTCGATAAAATTATTCATACTAATTCTATTATTCCGCTTGGAACAAGACGGGGTTAAATAACTGAGATTATTATCAAGGAAGGTAGTAGAGTATAATTGTATCGTTGTATTGACGAAGATATCTTTTTCATATTAGGAAAGTGTCAAAGGATATAAAAAAATCTCCAATCAAACTAAATTACTATTTTGTACGTAAGTACTTTATGATTTATGTGTAAATATGAATGATCATTGTATTTGGACAGAATGGACCTTGGTTTAATGTTCAACGGAATATAAACAAATAAGGGACAAATTGCAAGTATATTCAATGGTAATATTTGATCGTATCGCTCTGGGAATACAGAGTTGGATTCAGCAGTTTCCCAGAGTAATCTGACACCGCCGTGATCCTTCCCGCTACGGCACGCGTAGGCGTAGAGCCACCCAAACGGGAGCATGCGACTAATACACGGTAACTAAGCTTTATACCAATTGCAATAGGTAAAGACAAATATGTGAATAACAATTTTTTTGTAATAATAATATGTATTAGGTTCATTTTCAAAGTATTGCAACTTTATCAGATTATTCTGTTCGACTGCCACTGTTATGCAATTCAAGAGAATAAAAAACGAAGTACCAATCTGCACGATCATATTTAAAACAACATGATAGCAAATTAAACAAAGGGTTACTCAAAGAAGCACTAGCACTAAGCCTAGAGTTTCCGAGTGAGTTCGCGGCTGTCGCATCCGATGTGCAGATTTGAAGGGAAAGAAGCTCTTGAAATGCTTCGTAACCATCAATTACCGCGGGCCGCGCACGCGCCGGGCCCCGAGGGACTCTGCACGCGGCCGCCCCTAACAATTTATGAAACAAAACACTACCACGCATACTGGGAACACCTTATTTAAAATTCTCAAATAATATTTTTCCAGCAGGGATTGATGAGAACAAATTGACTTTTTTAATTTTTTTATTGATATATATTCCTTTATTATCTGTACCTACGACCAAAACAGACCGTTTGAATATTTTTTTGAGGGAGTCTTTAATCTCAGTGTGTAACGAATATACCTAAGAAATAGATACTACCATGCCATCTAGTTTATGTTCATAAGTAGTGTGCTTACATCAGTATAATTTAGAATCTTTTTACACTTAATTAGAAATGTAATTTCAGCGTTTTAGTCAACCAATTCACAGATTTGCTGTTTCATAATCAGTAAGATAATCGCAATAAGTCAATTTATATCGAAAGATTTTTCAAATCTACCTACTGACGGCGGTAGACGGAGATCAGTTAACATGTGGATGTTAGTAGAGACTGGATAAGTAGGTTACAGTTTTATGTGTCACGAGTGTCTGTATAGTCTAGTTCTGTCCTAGGGCCTAATATAACATTTCGTTTGATGCCAATGGTTCTTGAGCACATTCATACAAGACTCAAGTTCTGAAATAAAGTTTGCCTCTCCATCGCTGTACCATAAACATAACGGAGTTACGAAACCCCTACTGCTGGCACAACGAAATCTCTCCTCAAAGTAAAGCTAGGAATTACGTAGAACATACATGATCTGTACACATTATACATAGCTCATACGCATTAATTTCCTCCACCGTAAGGACCAACTGTACCCCTATCAGGGGTTTCCCACCGTTTTCGTAATCTATACTCGTTAGCGTCTCCGCCGAATATTAGTATGAAAAATTGTACAGCGACTCCCAGCGGTGACGTGAAGAACTAAAATATCTCATACAAATATTGCAAGTGACGCTAGCGAGTACACATTACGAAAACGGTGGCAAACCCGTGATAGGGGTACTGAACTAAGTATACGTAACCACTACAGTAAGTACCTACTAGCTAAAATCTGCATGAGAATTTAATTAACTAGTAGCTCATAACGCGTAACCTTGGAGTCTTGGAGCCAACGAGGGTGGAGGAGCGACGGTAAGCCGTGATTTATGTCGTCGTAAACTGCACACGCCTGTGCCCTCGCGTTCACTTGTATAATTTATTGTGAGCAACACTACGCTCGGGTCACGCTTGACCGGGGCCTAGACCGGATTGTGTGTACCGATTTATAAACCACTATTTATAGACGTTGGCTAAAACGTGCATACAATTTCATCAGTTCAGGTAGATTGGAATATACATACATCAAGATTTGAGATTAGCTAGGAAGTTTGGCATAGAATTCGAGGCGTAGTCATTGTAGCACTTTTAGAAATGCATGAATGTAATGCCGTGGTGGCCTCCGGGTTAGAGCAGTCGCCTGCTACGCAAGCGACGCAAGTTTGAATCCCAGCGGGGCCTGTACCAATGAGTTTTTCTAAAAAACTTACGTACAGTGATTTCACACCACGTGATTTACGGTGAAGGAAAACATCGTGAGGAAACCTGCATATGTCTGACAAGTAATTCAAAGACGTATGTATAGTGCCTGAGACGGCGATAGACTCACCATCTGTGTTGTTGGCACTTAATCGGTGAAAAGTGGGTGTTGTGATTATAACACCTCTGCCTACCCCTTCGGGGAATACAGGCGTGAGCATATGTAATGATGAATGTAATGTTATTGAATGCCCATGTCTACGTAGTTGCTTGTTTGTGTTAAATAGTTGAGGATATTAAAAAGATAATGTAAACACAACTGCCTATCTAATTACCCAACCACTTAATTACTCTACGCAAGTGCAACGAATTTATCTGCTACGAGTAAGTATCTACGTACGGTATACCGTGGATATATCCACTCATATAGTCATTATATAGGTAGTAAGAAATCTTTGTACGCCGCAGTAAATTATATCAATGGATTGAATTCAAACAAGTTTTGATTGCGGAATATAAAATCTTTTGATCTAGTGAGTGCGGCGTCTATAGATATTAATCTGCTGAAAAGAATAGCAGAGCGATGTAAAGCGCTCATCTGTAAACACTTGGGCGATATAAAGTGTTCAATATGGCTTGGAAATGCTAGGGAAATTCTCTTTTGCAATCGATCGATGGGTGTAGCTTGTGTTGTGGATTGGTCGTTGGGCGTGGTGTCTGTTATCACGGCGACGGCGTGCGCCAATGGCGTAATGGCGGTGATAAGAGGGTTGGGGTTGGCTGGTGAGGGTGGGGTGTCGTCAGTGCGCGGGACGGAGCGGCCCGGGGCAGCCGCGCTATGCTGGCCACCATGATGTACCCGTCGGAGGACGCTGACCTGCAGGACATGCGCGTGCCGCCGATACAACTCGAACACCTGCCAGAAGTGTTCCTGTGTACGTAAATATTGTGTGTGCTCGTGCGATTCGTTAGTGACGTGATTATTTGTGCTCTAATCGGCTCTATTACATTGTAGTCTACTCAACTACCTTTATATCCATGTATCGTCAAGTTTTTATTGCTACAAAATATATCTAGCAAAGAAGTGGTAATAGAAGACGGCTAAGTATTGTATTTTCCTACAAAGTTCGGCGTGAATATGATACATGAGATTAATAAAATGTACCTACTATGAAACTAATTATAAAGTAAGTGGTAGGTAGGTACGTAGAACTTGTCTTGCACTCGCGCTCAGAATTATGTGAAACTTTTTGGCAATGCATTTACGTAAAACTACTTACGACTTGTTTACGTTTTTCGATATTAAATTGGTTGGTCAAATTCAAGAAAGGATTAAAAAATAATGTTTTCTCTTCATTCAGAATTTGTGTTTATCTTTTTTAAATTCTTTTTTACCTATCTGCCCATGCACACATTATAATATAAAGCTTATACCTGTATTCCATGAGGGTAGCCTATGCTATTCTCTTTGAGGCCAGGGATACGTAGTGTTACCAGGTTTATATTATCTATCTGTAGGTTGTATTGCATATGACTCTATGATGATTATTTAGTCAAACTTCCAAGTCACTTAGGTCACTATTGCTATTTTTATCATCCATGGTAGATAAGGGATTTTGTATGTAGGTAATTACTTGAAGTCTGCTCACAACTCACTCATTCAAATATGTGTGTGTGACGAAGTCAATGTGTTGTCTGCAGCCAGTATTCCAAAGTGTGGGGGCTGCCACGAGATGATAGTGGACCGGTATGTGCTGAAGGTGTCCGAGCGAACATGGCACGCGGGCTGCCTGCGCTGCGTTGAGTGTCGCGCCATGCTCTCCGGGAAGTGCTTCGCCAGGAACAATCAGCTTTATTGCACCGATGACTTCTTCAAGTAAGCCTCATGGGTTCTTTTACCGTGTGATATGTCTAGTATTACGAAAGACATTATTGAGCTGGTGAGGAGTACTAAAGTTGTAATCGACGGGAAAAGTTGTAGAGCTAATGAGGCATATAGATCTAGAGCTTAGTGTGAAGTTATCTCATTTGTCTATTGAACTTAATTAAATCGTTAAAACTAAGTACTTCCGACAGCTACCTACCTACGTGTGGCGTAGACGCAAGGTGACGTTCCAAGATATGCCTCTGGCTGGAGGCTTTACGCAGCGAATTAAACAAATAGAATATACCCATTAATCTAAGTTACTCCTGGTAACATTAGCTATCTCCCAGTGAATATCCCGTTTAAATCGGTCCAGCCGTTTCGGAGATTAGCTGGAACAAACAAAAAGACAAACAGACGAACAGACAGACAAAATTCTTTTTTATTGAGTACATACCGTATATACTTTCATATGCATTTAGTGAAAAGCTGTTATATATATTTATTTACATACTAGACTAGATAAGCAGAACAGACTTATAATAATAATAGACTAGATAAAGTTATGTCTAGTCTATGCCAGGGGAACTAAAATACCACTGACAAACCATACATCTGTGTAAGCTGAATTAAACTCAAGGTACCAACTGTAACACAATTTAATTTCCAATATTATGTACTAGCGATCATCACTTCAATTGTTAATGTAGATAGCTAAGTCACGTTGATAATGTTGTTGTGATTGTGGCTGTTGTCCCAGGCGGTTCGGCACAAAGTGCGCGGGCTGCGGCCAGGGCATCCCGCCGACGCAGGTGGTGCGGAGGGCGCAGTCGCACGTGTACCATCTACGGTGCTTCGCTTGCGCCGCCTGTGCGAGGACTCTCAACACGGGCGACGAGTTCTACCTCATGGAGGATGGGAAACTCGTCTGTAAACCCGACTACGAAGCTGCTAGAGCTAAAGGTAAGTGTTTAATGTTATCCAGATATATTGGAACGGGAAGACGCTTCATTTCTAGCACTAGTATAGTTAATCATTGCCTGTTATCCCGTAAATTATTTGGGTCGGCTCCCAAATTAAGCCATTGTGATTGGTTTATTTTTTTATACTTTAATCGACTGATAATTGTCTACCTTAGTAAAAACCAATTACTTATGAGACTTTAGCGATATTTAATTTTCGAGAGTAGATAGGTTGTCATGGGCTTAATTCGATAAAAATGTAGATTATAAAATTCCAAAGATCCATGACACCAATGTATATTTGAAAATATTTGTGATCAATATGGACAAACAAAGCGTGTGTGAGAAAATAGTAAATATTTACATAGGGACTTTAAATAGAACTATTGTGAAAGGTTTTAGAATAAGTTTACTTTTTTATTCAATGACTAGCTTAATATCATGGGCGGCTTTATTCCGCAGAACCTTAATTAATAAATAATCGGTACGCTTCTGGATGACACAACATTCAGATTGTGTGCTTGCTTGCGTTTAGGCGCAAAATGTATTGTCCCTCATCGGTGTCACTGTGGAGATAGTGTGGACATCTTCGGACACCATGGTCTGTCATGCGTCAGTAGCGCCGGTCGACGATGTCGTCATTCTTCCATCAATGACCTAATACGCCGGGCTCTGGTCACCGCCGGGGTGCCTGCTGTACTGGAACCAGTAGGTTTGGCGCGCAGCGATGGCCGGAGGCCGGATGGTATGTCGCTGGTGCCGTGGAGATTGGGTCGGCCGCTGGTGTGGGATGCCACGTGTGTCGATACGTTGGCTCCGTCCCATCTCCCCGGCACTGCTGTGGCGGCCGGTGCTGCTGCTGCTCAGCAGGAGTGCCTCAAGCGCCGGAAATATGCTTGCATTGGTCAAGGATACATATTTTCTGCGTTTGCGGTTGAAACTCTGGGACCTTGGGGTCCAGATGCTCATCAACTTTTCAAAGAGGTTGCACGTCGTCTGGTAGAAGCTTCTCGTGACAAGCGGGCTGGGGCTTTTCTCGCTCAGAGAATCAGCATTGCTATTCAACGTGGCAATGCTGCCAGCCTTCTTGGCACGATCCCGAGAGACACCGATTTGGGCCAAGTTTTCTACTTGTAATTAGTTTTTAGTTACCTATTTATTATTAATATAATAAATAATAATGCAAAAAAAAAAAAAAAAAAAAAAAATAAAAGTAATTCTACAAGGAGAAACTTAGCTTCTCGTGACAGTGGCTATCTACCAGTGAAAATCCCGTTAAAATCTGTCCAGCCGTTTTTTCATATTAGTCGGTACAGACAGATTTTTTTTAATTGTTTTGAACTTGAAGCCTTGGAGCCTTAAGTGAAAAGCTATCAGTTAAGAATTACAAACAGTCACTCCAATTTTATCTATTTATATCTGAAAGATGGAATTTTGGTAAAGTACCTAATTGAAAGCAAACAGTCGGATCTTCGTGCGCAGGCGGGGAAGGCTCGATCGACGGCGACGCGGCGAGCAAGAGGCCTCGGACCACCATCACAGCCAAACAACTGGAGACCCTCAAGAGTGCGTACAGCAGCAGTCCCAAGCCTGCGAGGCACGTGCGAGAACAACTAGCACATGATACTGGCTTGGACATGCGCGTCGTGCAAGTGTGGTTTCAGAATAGGTGAGTTTTAGAATATTTTTTGTATTTCGTCTTCTTTGGGCGTATTTTTTTTTATCGATGGTATTGACCTCAATCTTAACTGATGGCGAAGTGACAATAAGGTCAAACATGGATCTCGCTTGCCTGTTCACTCAGTCCCGCCTATTCACGTCTTGAAGAGGTCTAAATGATATATTACGGACGCAGGGAGAAAGTGCCAAAAATGCAGTAGTGTAAAATCATTTAACGAGGTGAATACTTAAGATAAGAATAGTAGTTCCATGGATGCTTGACATGCTTGTAGATATAAAATGCTATTGCTGAGACCTTAAAGTTGGAGCTATGGACAAATATAAAGTACCTACCTAGATTTTCCACTGTGAGAAGGGAGCTGTCTCTGATTTTCCATATCGATACTATTATTATAGAGGAAAAGTTGTTTTTTTTTTATAATAGGCTCCGAAAACACAGGAATGATTTTAATAATAGAATGCTTCATTATAGTAACACTGGTTATTGCTAATCGCGGTTCATCCGGGCAAAGCATCAGACAGAAGATAGTAGAAAATAAAATTAAATAAGCAAAAATGGGAAGTTTCCGACATGCTACGCAATTTTCATTTTCAATGGTTGATCCCTATATTATTTTTACAGTTTATCGAGTAATTAATGGGATGGAAATAGAGAATGTTCCTTACCTATCTGATGAAAATTAAAAAAGACATGCATATACTGTCGGGTGGATAAGTACGCAACTGCCATTTCGCCAGTTTTTTAAGCCCATTTACCAGGCACTAACTCAAACTTCGGGTTTTTACTTAATTACAGATGGGAAAATCCAATAAAACTTTCCCCAATCCACGGATCGATACCAGGATCTGGTGTTTCACAGTTGCGTTTGCAACCATAAGATCAAGAGAGGCAGTTAAAAGACAGTCATAGTAAAAACATTTCAACTAAGTTTTCAACAAGTATCACCGTACAAAATGAACCAAAACATACGATATGATATCTATAATCAATTCTCCGTGGAAAGGAGAGTAAGTTGTTTATTTACACAAGTGTATAATGCGAGTCGATGCAGCAAGAATGATTTTGAAATGGTTAGGTGACTTAACAAGACGTAAACTGAGATTAGAAGTTTTATGGCTACCTGTCGGTACTGGAGCATTAAAGTCTTACGTAAAATTAATTCCGCCTCATAACAAAAGATATTACTACTTACTTACCTATTATTCAGGCGTATAAAAAGAAAATATTTTATCGTTATAGGTCCCTAATTCCCTAATTATATGGCCCCGAAATTATAAGTACAGATGCCGTCACTAATTATGAGCGCTGACCTTGAATGCATAGTAATCGTTGTATGAGTCCATCTCTATCTCTCTGTATTGCGGACGCAAATAAAATACATGCGTTTTTACCTGCACTATTTGTGCCGTGGTCTCCGTTTTTCACAAACGAATCTCTTATTTTCCTTTGGGTAGTCTCAGATAGGTAACCGCTTAATGGCATAATTCGAACATGTTTTGTCACCTCAACGGAATTATCAAACTACAGATTTTAGTTTACTTTCAATTTTAATAATTTAATCAAGCAAGCAAGATCTAAGATTGTTTCAGGATCGGAAAGCCTTCAGTAGATTTCTTTATTTCCATACTTAATATGGACTTATGTATAAAATGACAACAGTTGATACCTACAATATTAAACACATGATTATAATGACTTGACTGGCAGAATACTGCACGTTATGCACAGACGCTGTCGCTTTGTTGGAATATTTTATAAAACCTGTATGACCTTAGGAGCACAATCGTCCGGCCTTTGCTTTGATGATTGCGCTTTGTCGGTGTGCAAAATGCAAAGTATAGGGTATTGTGGTCGTTTGTTGAATATTTGTAAGCATAGTCGCGGAAGTATGTTGTGTCGCGCGCGACCGGCCGCAGTCACGGCGGGTGTCACGCCCTGCATATCGGCCTCGCCTCGTAAACCTGAACGCGATACCACAATACTCCACTTCTTTACTTTATGTGTTACTAACCAGTAATGTTATGGTTAGCTCCGAATTACCATCCTGCTTAGGTTTATAATTGATTTCGCTACTCATACTACTTATTTGGGCGTTTATACCCCTATTCAAACAATACATAATCTGATGTAACTGCCAAGATTCTTTTACACACAAAATAATGAAATTTTGTATATTAATACAACTAACAGCTTGGACCGCATCGTCAGGGCTTATACTAGTCTCGTCCATAAAATATTTAATATTAAGAAGGTATGCCTTAGCGTGTTTCGTCGTCTTTCTAATGTTGGGTATTCGGTGTTTAATGTATATCACATACTTAATATGCCATAGGTCAATTCTTCCACATTCATAAGTGCCTTACCAGTGCTTAAACTTAATATATCATTTTCATTTTCATTTAATACTTTTGATGGTTTTTGCGTTTTGGCACTTCGTGTCTAAAATGTACCTAGGTATAACCCGCATACTTACATAGGTGCTTAAATAAAAGTTGGTTGAACCCATAAAAATGTAGCGCCGTGGGATAGCATTATGCACGAAGGAGGCAATTTGGAGCATTGTTCAAATAATCCGGCATAGCTTCACCGAGGCACGGTCCCGGCGGACTGGGCGGAGGCACTTTAATTAATCAAGCTCGCTGAAAGCACCCCGCCGCGCACCGTAATAACGCACGCCGAACATTATGGGGTGTTCTGTTTATACAACATATACGGTTATTTGCTCAAATTGAAGTCATCCATGCGTTAATATTTAGAGGTGCAATCAAAATTCAACAACTGTTTGTCTGTTGAGCTCTTGTTTGATTTCTCTATCAACATAGTTGTGGGTTGGAGTTGGAGTGAGCGCTATAAATATCTAAAAAAAGAGTGAATTGTTTTAAAGGTTTTTATTTATGTATAGGTAATATTTGTGGTTTCCAAATCCCGCAATATGGGGTATCATTCAAATAAATACACCACCCTAAGTGAAAATGGATCATTTGAAAGTAAAAATATATAGGTACCATTTGGAAATGTACTAATTTTCTTACCTCGCAATGTAAAATCTCAGTATTTGACATTATTAAACTAAGACCATTGTAAAAAGTAATGAATACTTTTCTTGCTATATGTGTCGTGGAATCAAATGAGTTGTTTCGACTAAGTAACGACAAGACATCCGGCTCTTATTAATGGGGTAGCTTAAGTTTGTTGCATTTTTTTAATTCCCAGGCGAGCAAAAGAGAAGAGATTAAAAAAAGACGCCGGACGTACGCGGTGGTCGCAGTACTTCAGGTCTATGAAGGGTGGCGGGTCTCCACGACACGACCGACTGCTCGACAAGGACGAGCTCAAGATAGACTTGGACTCTTTCAGTCACCATGGTAAAGTTTGAATACGGTTCAAAATATACCAGAATTTTAATAATTGGACGACGGATATTTTTTCACCTGAATATATTCCTTATGTCTTTAAACTTGGTTTGTAATTTTCAGAGCTGAGTAACGACAGCTACAGCACAGTAGCACTAGGTGGAGAGGAAGGCTCGCCGGCTGGAGGGGGCGGCGCGGGCACTACAGGGGCTCGCTATGCTGCCACACCACCTTACCTTCGAGCACACTCACCTCCACATCCCCACTACCACTACCCACCAGACCACCTCGTCTACACAAATATTGGTAGATAAGACATATCTTTTATATACTCAATTGAAAGTGCTTCAATGTAAGTTTTCTATAAAATGTTCATATTTGCTTCATTTCAGGGCAAGCGATGAGTGGTGCGGGTATAGGAGCGGGCGCGGGCGGTGCGTCAGACCTTAGCAGTTCATCATCACCAGCAGCTGGGGGCTACCCTGACTTCCCGCCGTCACCAGACTCGTGGCTGGGCGAGCACCATTACTCTCCGCGTGGCTTCCCCTAGCGGCGGCCACCCCCGGCGCACGCGCCCCCGCCGCCCGCGCCCTACCCTCAGCTCGCCCAGCCTCTCGAGCTCGTCGTTAAGCGTGAGCTGTGACTACATAATACTCTACCAACAATTCTCACCGTCCAAGCATAATGGACGCTTGACTATACTCTACCAGTAGGCAAAAAGTGATAAAGTGAGATAAAACTCATACTTACGAGTTTATTAGCACATAATAATATTTGATATATGTGCAAAAACGCACAGGACTCAATTTTGTTGGTCAAAGGTAAATTTACCTTATTGAATAATGTAAATACAAGTGAATCAAGCACATCGCTGGAGAGCCTTAACATTTTAGATCGTATAAAACTGTAAATAAATTATTAGGATACGACTTCAATGTTGATATTAATAATTGTTTAACACTGTATAAATGTATTGCGTACATGCATATAAATATTATGTAACAGTAAAAGAGCCGTCTAAAGTCTGTATATATAAAAATTCTACTCCAGATAAGTAACTATAGTTGAGATATTCTGTTAAAGTTACATTCGGAACATATCGAACCATTACAGACGTACATAACGAACCAGAGTAACAATTCATAATACTTTCCAAAAACTCAAGATACTCAGCTATTCAAGTATGCGAATTGACTGTATAAAATTAAAACTCTCAGGGAGATACAATTAGTTCGGTATTTACTCTGCACGTCATAATATGTTACAGCTCTAAATGTCTATAGCAAATGGAGATTATAAAGATAATCTTTAAATAACCTACATCTAAAAAGAAACCGTAACGTTACATTAAATAATTTTATTAGATAAGATACGACAGAAATATCACAATATTGTATATATTAGCTACGTGTATTATAAAATAATGTACCTAAATAAGGCTAGCTCATATAGGCAAGTCCATAGTGATTATAATACTTTGTGCAAAAAATCTAGTCGACAGATGAATACAATATTAACTATATAAATACAATCTCATTACAGTGAAGTTTTATTTACAACTACTTTGAATATTATGAATAAATATTTACAGTTCGGTTGTGGCAACTCCCCAATACTGTTGCATGCGCCCTTCCAGGTCTAACGAATCTTGAGAGTGAGCTGATTTCTCTTGTATCACGGCAAAATCATATTCCAAATGATAAGGCATTAATCTCTGTAATGAACCAAAATACGCCGCGTTCGGTCCTCCAATCGGTACACGCCCAGATCCAAAACGAAGATCTGGTTTCAAATTATTGCCGAAAGATCTTGCACTTCCAAAGTGTTTTGACAGAAATGGTACACCTTTAGATTGTTTTCCAGCTAAATGCAGCTGTGGACTACTACCCGATAATCCTTTTATATTTCTAAGACTACTAACATTCGATTTTATTCCTTTGGACAAATTATCCAGTTCTTTGTCAAACAACATCTGCGTATTCTGTTCTAACATGTATTCCCAACATTTAAATTGTTCTTCTGAATTAGGTAGCTCCTCGTTTCTTGAATCCTCTTCCTTATCTTCTTCAACACGGACACGTATAGCTCGCGCTACTCCTCCTCGACAACTTCGACGTTCCGACGCTTTGGCTTGAGAACGCACACTGGCGTAATGTTGATGGTTGATCGCTTCGCTCAGAGGGCGATCACTTTGTCCACTTGGCGATGACCTATCGCTACATGATTTCGGTGGTGTAGATGAATGGCAACAAGGTTCTAAACGAGAACAACAGCAGTCAGACCTACATACTGATTTAGTAGTGCTTATTGTTTGACGCAATTCCTTCATTAATAAATCCACATCAGATTTCATTGCATCGAATCGTATGATCAAAACAGAAATACATTCTTCGACACCATAACTCTGAGCTAAGTCTTGTAATCTTTTAGCTGCGAGAACAGGGTTACGTTCTGCTCGCACTTCAGAGACTGCGGTATCCATGCTGATGGCATTCCAAAAATGACCATTTCCTAGTATCAAAAACTCATCATCTTCCTTTATTATTGTTTGAATGACATCTGGATCAGGAACCGTATTTGGGTATCTTGAAGAATATCCCAAGCGTTTGTTATTTTCTATTCCCAAACTTAGAGGACCATTACGTCTGCTTAGGACCGCTTTAGTGTCTCCAACATTAGCAAGCTTTAAGCTGTATCTTTTTGGTGCATTACCAAAACCATTTTCTGATGTGTTTATTGGAGATAAATGACACATAATGAGGCAAGCACCATTTCTTTGGCCTTTTTCCTTTAATTCTCTGTGAGCTGAAAGAACTACGTATTTCATGTATTCATTTACTGTCTCTTTGATTGATTTTTCTTCTAGCAACAGACCCGGTAGGCAAGTCTGTAATATTTTTGGTACTTCTATATCGTTTTCACCATCAATTATTGCAAAAAGGCCTTCTTTGTTGCAAAATGATGGAAGACGAATTTGGGCACAACAGAGTTGCAGTGATGAGTTCGGACACTCTGAAAATCCTGTACTCCAAGGTGATGATCCGTTTAATTCTTCGTGGTAGCCACTTCTCTGTGTCCAGGGTAGTGTATGTCGTCCGGTAACATCCACCAAACTCAACGGTCGTTGACATCTATACGAATTGAATTGCGTTGGATCTACTTGCAATTTTTTATTACATGAGATATCGAGAAACTTTAATTGCTTAGGCGCCAGAAGCCTTAAATCTATGCTGTCGAGTTCATTGTGCGCAAAATCCAAAATTTTTACTGATGCACTGCACGCAAACATTGGAACAGACCTTAATCTATTTGAATGAGCTCTCAGAATTCTGATATTATTTAGTTGTGGTAAAGTTTCTGGCAGTCTGGACAATGCATTACCAGATAGCACAAATTCTTCGATATCAGGCCAGAAGTTTATACAACTCTCTGGCAGGTTAGTCAAGCAATTATAAGCTATGTGAAGTATCTTCAAATTGCGGAATGCAACAATAACATCTGCTACATCGTCTGTTAAACAGTTGGCAGTTAAGTAGAGTCGTTCTAAGCAGTGTGAAGGTCCTCTTGTATTAGGTAAACGACTTAACCTATTGTTTGATAGGTTTAGAATACATAGTCTATCGCAGACTGAGAAAAAGTTTTCAGGTAATTGTTGAATGCAGTTATCATGAAGGAGTAGTTCTTTAAGGGGTGCCCTCAGTCTTGGCATTGAAGGAATACTGGAAATCTTGTTATGAGCTAGATGAACATTGCTAAGACTTGACAGTTCACTGCAAAACAGATGGTCAGGTAATGAGGTGAGTTGGTTATTACTAGCGTGAAGTGTTGTAAGGTCGGAGCATCCACTAAGCCATTGGGGTAACGAAGTCAATTTGTTGTGTGATAAATTCACTTCAACTAAGTTTATCGGTGGTACTGTTGTTGTTAAAGTTTCCAATTCTGAAAAAAATTAAGAACGCATCTTATAAGTAAGTCGACATTAGTCGGATGGGTAAGTTGAAATGTAGCATTACGTCCACCATAAAGAACAAAGCGATTGATACTGCCTATTGAAACTATTCACCACCATCATGAATAAGGCTTGTACATGTTAAAGCGTTGTGGATATTGGCTTGCGTAATTGGTGTAATTGGCGTGGCTCGAAATGTGTTGATCCACTATCTTTGAAATCAACTACAACCTGGCTTTGAAAAATTATCGACACAGTTGAGCCACGCCAAAAACGCAAGGTCATTCGTCGACTATTGAACGTCCAAGCCTATACTGATCTTTTACTACGTACTGCTATTCCAGAACATTGCCAGCAACGACTAGTGTCCCCATCACAAAATTACATACATGTATATATATGCTGTACATTCCCCGAAAGAGTAGGCAGAGATGTTATAAAAACAACACCCACTTTTCACCAAAGATGATTAAATGCCAACGTGACTGATGGTGAGTCTATTGCCGTCTCAGTCACCATACATACGTCTTTGAATAACCTACTTCTAAAACATATGCAGGTTTCCTCGACATGTTTTCCTTCACTGTGCAAACTTCAAGCACGTGGTATGAAATTACTGCACGTTTTCACTCGCATTCTAATTACGTTTTTAGAAGAACTCGATGGGATTCGAACTTGCGTAGCAGGCGACTGCTCAAACCCCACGGCCACCAGGGTTCTTCTTCTTTCGGCTTAATTACAGTATTAAAATGTGACTATAATGTTACGTACGATTATGTGGCGCCCTCAAGGTACGAAGCGAGGCCCCATGCAGGGCAAGGTGTTGTAATGAGTTGTGAGCTGCGTATAGCTCTCGCAGCCCTCGGAGGGAGGACACCACCAGCACTTCTACCAAATTATGAGACACGTCCAATGACACTAGGTGCTGAAACAGTATTTAATGCAGAGTGTAATAGCGACATTATTTATTCAGAAGGGCGCCTCAGATTTTCATTATATATCTAAGTAGGTATAATATTTCAAGATTCATACTTTGTTGCGCGATATTAAAGCTAAAGTAAAATTTGGCGATGTCTTTAAACTGTAGCATTGACTGCGGAATGCGTTGTATGAAATTATAAATTATATATAAAATAAATTACTCTGTCAATATGATTCACTACGTGAAAAGTATGTTAAAAGTACGTATGTTAAGGAATACCTTTACCAGATAAGTATGGGTGATTTAAGATGACATTCAAAGCTCATTTGACAAAGTTCATTTAAAATTTTACTTACTTACTTTAACAATTTGTTACCATATAGTAAAGTCACTTAATGTATTTTTTTTACTAAAATATGCATACTGATTCATACATTTTTACAATACCTTTGTATGTTAGGATATAACGTTGGGTTGAGTGAGAGAAATCGGTATTTTAAGCTATTCTTTGAATATCAAAATTCTTAAGAACCTTAAGGTTTTTATTGTGTCCAAAGTTTCCTTATATAAAGGTGTCATTTAGATACAAATGAAATAACTTACTTCATAGTTTCCCAGTATAATGCTGCCTTTCAGTCTGTTATGTCTAAGGTCCACTGTCGTGAGTGGAGCCCTATGTTCTGTTTTGTGTTCTTCATCGAGAATGTTGTGCGTCATTTGCGCTATATTACTGGCCTGGAAGTGGATACAAAAAGATTTATAATTTTTTTACTTTCAATTTTAAACCGTATATAGTCGCATAATATCATACACAAGATGGTTGGGTATTCCAAAAGTTAATTTGTGGATTTGCAACCTATCATAGCCAAGTACAAAATAAAAAAAATTACCACTATAACTTTGAATTAAAAGTTCACGAAATAATATTAAAAAAAATATCAACATACCCCGTGATCAACTACTACAAAATTTTACTATATTTATTTATTTACACTTTATGCACAAAAGTACAAAGGTGGACTTAATGCTATAGCATTTTCTACCAGTCAACCAATATACAAATATACAATTTTTTTTACAAAAACATGTCTTCTGGTAGGTAGGAGCGAAGTAAACCAAAATTATGCCTATGGTATTTTTTTTATTATGGCTATTTACCCCAAAACTGGTGATAAGATTCCTTGCAGCAAGCAGTATCCGCAACCTAGGTAGACGAAGGACAACCTCTAATGACCGAAGCTCGTTATCGCTCACGTGAAGCTCCTCCAACCTTGAAAAAAAATAAAGTTCGGAATGTTACTTACGGAAATATTAGTAAACCATTTTTAAAAATATAATTATTAATAAAGGATGCAGTATGATTAACAGTGTTGCTTATTAAAGTTACGATAAACGTACAGGAAATTGTACCTTAAATTATTGTTCGAATTATTTTATAAAGATCTTCGCAAATGACCTTGTAATAGTCGCTAGGTTATAGGCTAACATCATAATTTTCTAAGTAATAGAATAATTTTATAAATTTGATAAAACCTTCTAAATTATACTTCGGATTTTTTTTGTTGCTTCTGCATGGTACAAACACTTTTTGGCAAGAAAATGAGATAGAAGTTTCTTTTTATAAAGACATTGTATTAACAAGGGGCCTACCATCATCGATTTGAGCAGAGCGTATATAGAACTTTAGAGCTTTGACGTCATTCTTGTACCGTAAATTCAAACTTTGAAGCTGAGAAGTTATTGATACGCGCTGCTTAAACGATCATAGTTGGCCCTCAGTAATAAACTCCGTTTAAATGTTTATCAACGATCACTGACAGTACAGTAATAGACATAACAAAAACATTCCTAATGAGGACCGTTGCGGATGGGTCGACACTGCAACATAATGGGCAGATAAAACTTCTTCATGGCACTATCTGTTCTATTCCATCTGCTTGAAGCATAAATTACCAACGTTTATTCTTGAGCAAGCGATTCATGCAAATGTGCATGCATAACGCACCACCTAGATACAATCAGCTAGAAAATAGTACTAGATGTTTGTAAAGTTAAGCCTTAGTAAGTTAAGTTATTAACGTTAATAATTGAATGAAAAAGACATGCACCAAGCATGTCTTTTTCGGGACATCGAGAAGCTTTTTACTTAACCCTAAGATAAACTAACTACAAAAGGAACACATTTAGGCAAGTTGTACATGATGAAAAAATATATGAATTTCAAATGGACGTAATGTAATAGTAATAATAATGTTAGTTTTTAGTTATTCTTTGAGTACCCCAATTCCTTACATAATATGTTGAATAAAATTATTTGAATGATCCGGGTAACGCAAATCATGTATATCATAATATCTTAGCTTTAAGATTCGAAGTAGAATCTATTAAAATAGCTCATCCAGTAATGTTATTGTTGCATAAGCTTTGTTTAACAATAGATTTCTACATTGGGTTCCTCGGCGGGGATTGGTCATATGTTAATATATGCCCCAAAAGCGCGCATAGCGTGACCGACGCAATTAATATTAAATGTTTGTCTTAAGTACTTTATATTTGATACACAACAGTTTCGCGAGAACATTATTGAAATTGTTAGAAAGTCAAATAATCTTATTTTTAACTTCATTTTATTTCGATACAAAGAGAGATAAGAATATACATGTGTTAAATGTTAGATTTGCTTTCACAGATAAATTATGCAATTAATTTACTTAAGTAAGTACTTAACTGGATAATTTTGGGATACAAGTATGCTACAGAAATACTTTAATTAATTGAAATGGTTACATTTCAATTAATTCAAATTATTTTTACTAAAACATTGAAATAGGTGATTACAGAAACAAAAAAAATAAGTAAATTTGACGAACTTACCAAAGACAACAAAAATTATGGGTCCCTGTACGAGAACATTGTCCAAATGTAAATACCTATATTCACTGATGAAGTATGTGAATGTTTGTTTTTAAATAACTAGTTTATTAAATTCCACGTAAAGTACAGCTATCATTGTGAGAGTGTGTGACTGGACTGACCGCGGGCCGAGGCGCCCGACTGGCCACACTTGCAAGACTCCTCAATGATGCTACCTACACATTGTTGTTTCCTCTATATCTATCAAATCTATGCAATACCTTGGATTGTTTGCCTGCAGCTTGTATTACGTATTTCCCTTTTATTCTTCGATATTTGTTATTTATTTGAACATGGAAGGTACGTGTGATGGTAAGTGGCTACCGGTCTTTGAAGTAGCACCTAGGGAGTTAGTGTAGTTTCCGTAAGTAATTAATAGTCGTCTATGATGGAGTTACTGTGGTTTCAGATAAAGTAACATTCTCGCGCGCTAGCGCTTATAGATACCATATAAAATTTATGGAAATGACATAAATCAGTCACTTGACATATAATATGTCATTCTCATAAATTTTGTATCGTTTCCACTAGCAAAGCGTGAGTACAATGTTATTTGGTCTACAGGCCCTCATATGTTGCCTGTGATATCATACTGATAATGTGAATCTTATGCTATGATCATCGTAGTGCCAACATAATGACATCGGCCATTGCTGGTACAGAGTCTCCATTCCTCCAACTCCCTTCCATAGAGCATCGCGTGTGATGGCTAACTATGTATGCGATCTCGTTAAATAAAACTATGTATAATTTGTGAAGATATATACAAAGATAATTTAGAATCTGGTTACTAAAGACGATGCTAGCTCACGGGATTTAAATACGAATTCAAGACTTATCTAAGATTATCTCACTGCACTGTAGAAAGTTATGCAAGGAATAATTTAACCATACGATTAATCATATGGATAAATTTAATAATATGAAAAAATATCTTAAGGAAAGTAGTTACCAAATTTCAATAATTATGAATAATTACCAAAGCCCGACACAAAAGTGAGGAATTAACAACTTTATTTGTGATCACTAAGAGAGAGTCGTATTGCAGTTATTCTTTACAAAGTTGTTAGTAATTATAAAAAAAATAAGACTATTTAAAAATCCAAACTTTTAAACGTAAGTTCAGGGACGGATACGATAAAGGACGTATAATTCGAATGTTGGTGTATGCAATTAATTGAAGTATGCGTTAGTACAGGGGCTTTACCATAACTTCTAATTGCCATGATAGTTTTACGCTTATTATGAGACAGATGTATATGAAGTGTATAAGTCTGTCACTGTCCCACAGCTAACATTGCAATAAGAGCTCATAGTTGGGTCCCAGTGTACATAAATAAACACGTATGTTTTCCTAAGTTGTGGCTGGTGCTCGAGATGGTAGTTACGATTTTTAAGACTTAAACAACGTTGACTTTTAATACCAATACCTGCGTACGAACTTTAAATTGGGCATAATATTTTAGCTTTAAATACATTTGAGTTCAACTCTTATAAACTAATGTTGTATTCAAATGGCGACTTCAATTTATACTACTTATATAGAATATGAATAAGAGGATTGATGAAAATAATGATTCCTATTAAAGTCATTAATGTATTTTTGTCTTCTCGTCAGAAGTGAAAAGATTAATTAAGTATATGTTGATACTATCGTGTATCAGTTAAAGCGAGTAGGAGAGCTAACAGGGGTTGCGCTCAAAGTGAACGTAACGCCACGGTCTGACGCACAGATGTAGATAGGCACACCCACCATCCACGGGTAAAGAGTTTTACTAACAAAAAGTATTATTTCTCGCTGATATAAAGTTGATTTTCGCTTATAAATTATTCCCGCATCATTTAACTTGTCATTCTATTTATTATACACCTCACAGCACATATATGGGCATTACCAAATGAATCTCACTGTTGCTCAACGCAATTATCAAGTGATTCTGAAATCTATGACCAAAAATTTCCCAAAGTCAATGTTAATTATAGTTAGATCAAAGTACTTATTAAGTATATTTTGCTCCATTACAGCTCACTTATAGGTGCCTTCACGACTTATGAGCGCAGCCTTTGAGTGCGCAATAGTCATATTTGGTCTTGTATGGCGCGACGTCGAGAATAAATACATGCGCAGTTATCCCCCACTATTTTCGCTGAGCCCTCATAACTTGTGACCGCACCTGCATAGGTACGTAATCTAGATCTGTGTGCAATAAGTAGGCATCATGATTTTTTTTCCGTTTCACAACAATAAAATAAGTACGTGTGTCTTCGAACTCTTCCAAGACTTTAGACTCATAAATCAATGCACCTGTCACTACACATCAATAGTACACCATATTGGTAGGTAGGTATTAGAGCTCATTCATATAATCCATTCAATATCACAAAAAGTTAGAAAGCCAGTCTTATATTGCAGTTAGCCAGATATGTATGCGACATTCAATAATGTTTTATTGACGAGAGCGATGGATTACACGATACGATACACTAACAGCCATATCATGCAGCGTGGAATATTTATGTTTGAAGTGTACATTGGTGAGAAATGAGGTGGAGGCTATCTATATTTGACTGATGTCTTTTGTTTAAATGTATATATGTAGGTATGTATGTACTCCGATTACTTGGAAACAGTATGCATTGTCAAGAGCGATATAAAAGCACTCAACAGCTGTACATTACAGTGCGATTAATACATAATCTGTTTTCTCAAATATATCAGAATACAAGTTCAAAATAGTGGAGCATGGTTCGAAGGTTGATCCATGTCGAAGGCACTCGAAGGTTCAAAGAGGCGCTGTGAGCTTCACGCTCTGTCGACGAAGCGTTACCGAATAGAATTAGTAATGACCGCATCCTAAGACAATATGTGTAAATCTTGGTACTCACAATAATATACATTTTTCATAACTATAGGTACCTAACAGTTGGTTATCCAGGATAAAAAATAACCTAATGTCTTTGTCAATTCTATAATTAATATGCCCTTTATCTAGGTCCTTATGCCAAAACTACGTACCTACCTATATGCTTACGACAATCGAATGAACACAAATAAAATGAAACATTAATAAAACTATAATCGATTATAAAACAATACCAACAGGTAAAATACTATGGTCATAAAATCCCCAATATGGTGGTCATAATAATTAGAAATAAATTTCTATGGCTCCAAAAATCATCAGTCAAATTACTTTATATATACTTAATATTTATAAATTAATACTCACTGTGTAAGCTGGCACATTTCAGCAGGTAGGTTAGATATCCTATTTTCACTTATGTCCAAGTGCGTGAGTGCTTGTAAGGTCCATGTTTGAAAGGGCAGAGTGGCGAGGCTGCTCCCTTTTAGTCGAAGCACGCGGATGGTAAAGGCACCGGCTGAGTGTTGAGCGAGTGACGCACCGAGGGAAGCCCGCCCGCCTCCACTCAGGTCTAACACGTTTGGAGGCTGCGTGCTTTGGGTAGCCTGACAACAAATTCGACCTTACTTAGTTTTGAATATATGGCATAAATACCTTTTTTACCAGAATCAGCTGTTACACTGCGAAAGTCCATGTTCAAAATATCCTGTTAATGTTTTCTAAGAGACTAACGCGACTACCTTGTTGCATGTAACGCGTATGTTATTGAGTAACAGTGCATGAGACGCGAAATGGATTATACCCAATTTTGAAAATTACCCACCGGTACATCGCATTTTGCTTTGAACGCGCTTGGTTCTAAGCTATCCAAGAAAATGTCCGAAGATTGGGGGAAGAGATCCAAGCTGTCTATCGCCTCCTCGTCACAATTCATTGATGCTTGCTCTACCATCACAACCGTATGAACTTCAACACTAAGGTTCCTAGGAGGGTATAACTTAAGAACACATCACCACGTATTTTATTTCTTCTTAGTTTAGTGAAAGAAATGTCGTTTTAAGGTAAGTATTCGCTAGTCTCGGTACGTAGCCACGGAGAGGCCGACGAACTCCTCAGGCCATTGTTATTCCCTTGTAGCGACGAAATAACTCCTGCCTGTATACCTTATTATTCCGATCACACTATTGCTGCTTGCATAAACGACATTTATCCGTCCTTGAATAACATTGCTTTTAGGAATCGATGACGATTTATTGTCTCGCGAATGCCTGATGAGGAGGCGTTAATCTGTTTTTATTAACCGTCACACAAGTCACTGTCCACAGGTTACCGTTTTATCGCAAGAGCACTGAAAGTGAAGTGTGCTCAGAAAGAAGAAAAGGCTGTGTTTGTGACGAGTGACTTTTAACTTGTGGAACATCTGGCCCGCCCCGCTATTGCGTGCGCGTACTCTGGACATCTCGACCGTGACATTTCTTTCAGGGTGATGCGCGCACAATTTCTAATTAACATACTTTTTTACTCACAATTCATATATATTTTTTAATTGTCTTACAACCACTTATCTTTCGCACTAATCAGAATTCTCACATCGTATTATTTCTTATAATTAGTTAATTTTATGAGAGTGTTTTTGATAGCAATTAAAATAATCACTAATCCAGCATCTTGATACCAGGTACTTAATAATTTGATGTATATTATTTCATTATCATGTAATTTCGAATTATGTCAAGATCTTTCGCTGGGCTTTTGGTAAATTACATTGTGGACATTAAAATTCGATATATATTACACAACCCTACAATGATTGACGCACAAATGTACATTGAAATGTCAGAACTTATTAAGCTTCGCAGAATTTCTAACAATTTGCCGCAGTTAAATTGCTGGTTCGTTAGTTTGAGAAGTGTACCGGAATCAAATCCCAATCATCTGCTAAGTTTGTATACTTCGTGAAGCGCAGCGATTGAAGTAACTAGTTAAATACACATACTAGATTTGCTCTAGTTGTTTCAGTATGCCACCTACTATTTTATAACTGTAGACACTAACTATCGATTTCACGCTTTGATTATATTTAAAAGATTTCTAATTATTTGAAATAAGTTGCGCACACCATACCTCTTTTAGCCAGCAAAACCACAGGTTGCGTTCCCAAATTGTGCTGAATCCCAAGAAAATGTGATTCGTGCCCGTGTCTCCCCCACTGCCTTGGCAATGTGGTTTCACGCACAACACCAGTCTCTGAGCTTTTGGTGGGCACAGCTCGATGCTGCCTCCACTGAGCTCCACCAGTTCCCATGCCGCACCTGCAATTGTATATGCACAATCAATTATTTAATGCTTGATTCGATCTTTAATATAAATAAAAAATCGATATTGAAGTGATCGATAGAAATAATGTGTTTATGAATATGTATGAATATTCATAAACTCAATATACTTTATAGTTAATCACGTTGACATACCGTAAGTGTGTAGCCGGGACCCAATAACATAAGCCGGTCTTGGTTTCCATTGTGGAAATACATGTCCTTTTAGTATATAAAGAGTACCAGAACGTAGTACACTGTCCTCTCGCGCCGCTGGGCCCACACACCAGCGCAGCGAGTGTCGCAATTCCGGATCGACCGCCAGACGCAATCTCCGAGCCTCAGATTTCCATCCACAAGTCGCCAGAAACTGTTCCTGTATCCGCAGGGGAAACTCGTCGAGCTCTAGTCTTCTGGAGTTTTCCCCGCCAGTTTGTATCCAAAGTGTGAGTTCGTCAGTAAAGCCTAGTTTCTTGTTCACATCCTCGACGGTAGTATTGAGTGCGACCTTGACAAGCTTGCTGGGCGCATCGACGGAGAAAGGTTCCAGACCCTCGAAGACGCGAATCCAGCCGTAGTCATTGGAGGCACGGGGCTTGAAGCCGCGTGTGGATGCAAGCCGGCGGAGTGACTTGCGGCGGACGTGAGGCGATGAGGCGTGCGAACCGTCGTCGCAGACCATGGCGCGCAGCGGCGGCAGGTGGCCGCGAGGTGCGAGGCCGGCGTGCAATGTGCCGCGAAGCCCGCGGCCCGCGCCCTCCTCTCTACTCCTCGCCTGCACGCATTTCAATTGGGTCGGACATGTGGTGGGGGTGGGAAACATGTTGCTCGGTCAGTCGGGAACACAACTGAATACTAAATAGCAATAGTATGGCAATTATTTATGTTCGTAATCCATCACTTTTATCTTTGTACGTATTTTCCAACGAGCGACATCAATAACACTTAACGTAGCCGATTGGCATACAAATTTATTGAGCATACATTTAGATAATATACGCACAATGTACATTTCCGTCAAGAACTTACAACTCTCACTTAACTTAGATCTGAGTAAAATCAAACCTTTTTTTTAAGCTTTGCTGAGTTTTGTTCAATTTTGTACATCCACAAAAAAGTTACTCAAAACTTGCATCCAAAACGCTATGAGTGAAAGGAAAGGGGTCACCGTTGGTTCCGCACCAGCAAGCACCCCAGTGCACCCTACCTGAGTCACCTGCACTACGAACCTTTCAAATCAACCTGGCGCGACTCTTTACGTAATTATTGTCATCATGACACCGCGTTACTTGATGATCTTGTAAGATCATCGCATACGCGTCTTGTAACCTGTTGCGACTTGCGGTATATTATGAGGTGTTTTACCACTCTATTAAATTCGGTAGCCTTTACTTCATGACCCAATTAAAAAAATCTTTAGTTTAAATGCTTAAAATATTTAAATTTAATATGCCCACGCCATCCTAGAAGGGTCCCCGAAGGGGTAAGCAGAAGAGTGCAACAACAACATGGTTAAGTGCCGACGTGACAGAGGGTGAGTCCATCGCCGTCTTAGACACATACATACTTTACTTCTCAGACATATGCAGGTTTTCTCACAATTTTTCCTCCATCGTAAAGCACGTGGGGTAGAATTACTGTAAAAAATATTCTCGAAAATACCTCATCATAGAGTCAGGAGATGCTTTGGCTTTTCCATTAGACATTGCCTCAATTCTGGAATTGAGGCAATGCCTAATGGATTTATCAGTTAAAATAAAACAAGGATAAGTTCTGGAAGTTTAAACACGTATGTACTTAGGTATATCCCTTTTTGGTTACTCTTTCAGTATATTTTTTATGACACTGCTGTACCTAAGTACCTACTTATACGCATCACTTGAGATAATGAAACGAGTAAGATGTAATTCTTGTGAATATTTTATATAATTTGATTAACTTACGAAATATTAAGGGCGTTATTAGAATCTCTAAAATATATAAAAGAGCTTAATACAATACATCATATTTCACTACTATATTACCTGTACTAATATACATATTATTATAGCCATGGATAGTTCTTGTGTAGTTTGGTGGATCCACAAGTACAAGTAGCATTGCAGAAACCTTGTGTACATGCATCAATAGTTTCCCTAACCAACTCCTCACAGTTAGAGTAGTAGTCTCTCCGAGAGCACGTGTTGGTGCACAGGGCACCAGAGAGGCAGTGGTCGGGACAGTCTTTGCAGGGACGACCAGGTTTGTAAGGGAATTGCGTGGAATCGAAAATGTTTCCTCTGGAAAATGACAAAAAATATACAGTTTAACGTATGTTTGTTTAAAATTAAATATATTGAAAAAAAAATAGGTCATTTCTTAGTTTATTAGTGGCTAAAGTGTGAACAGTTCCTTAAAATTCAAGCAGTAATTAAACAAAAGAAAAACTATCATGATTTATATCCACGAGTAAGCTAAGTAAGAAATCACAGGGATCCTACCTAGTGATCTTTGCTATTTAGAAATACATACATACATATTATGATATCGAAAAAAATATTCTCCATTAAGTGCCGACGAGCCAGATTGTGGGACATCTTTGAATCAAGTTCATTTTTGTTTTGAATTGTGCAGGTTCCCTCAAGATATTAGTGTTATGTTCGGGTTTTTAGCCTTAAGTTTGCTGGATTTCAGGTGAGATGTGCGGCAAGAAGAAATCCAGGACTTTGTAGTAAATTTGGTTTATTCCATACAGTTACAATTTAAAAAAAGCGTACATCGGATTCAGAGAGAGCGTTCCGTTGAATTTTAATATCGAACTAGAGATCGAGTGGGGGGGGTCGCGTTCCAAAGCAGTGGCTTGCTTAATATGTAGCATAGGTTGAGTTCCGAGTTCGACGAAGTCTGAACATGCCCCCGGCCTTGGAATCACCAGCGGTGTCCAACTAATCATTCATCAAAAAGCGGACATATCTTGGAGAATGCGCGTCTGATTTTGCCTGATGATGTCTGTATATCAGCAACTCTGGCAATCCCATCTCTTCCAGGAATCGTAGACAGAATACGACCAAGGCTCCATTTCAGAGGTGGAGAGTTATCTTCTTTTATGACGACCAAGGTGTTCGGTTGAAGATCAGGTGCCGTTGTCCTCCATTTTGTTCGAATTTGCATCTCTGAAATGTACTCCTTGCTCCACCGATTCCAAAAGTGTTGGCGAATCTGCTCTAGCCTTTGGTAGCGTGTGAGACGATGCGTAGAAATGTCACCCAGGTCCTGGGTAGCGGGCGCTGTTAGGAGTCGACCAACCAAAAAATGAGCGGGACACAAGGGAAGAAGGTCATTAGGATCGGTGGACATAGGGCTCATAGGACGGGAATTTAGAATGGCTTCAATCTGTGACAATACAGTGCTCATTTCCTCAAAGGTCAGGTGTGCGTTACCAACTACGCGCAACAAATGGTGCTTGCACGACTTCACCCCGGCTTCCCACAATCCACCAAAATGAGGCGCGTAAGGGGGAATGAAAGAAAATTTTATGTCCTGATTGCATGTGTATTCTACAATATCTTTAGAACAATTAGATAGAAATTTTGAAAATTCATTAGCTACACCTACAAAGTTCCTACCGTTATCTGATATGATTTCAAAGGGCTTGCCACGTCGAGAAATAAATCTCTTCAACGCAAGTAGATAAGCATCCGAAGACAGGTCACTAACAAGCTCCAAATGTACTGCGCGAGTTACAAAACACACAAACATACAGATGTAACTTTTTACGAGTTGCGAGCCTCTGCCCTTTCGGTTCAATGTGAGCAGCGGCCCAGCGTAGTCTACACCACATCGCGTAAATGGATAACTTGGAGTAATTCGCCCCTGCGGTAAGTTACCCATTAGAGGTGATAAGGTTTTGCCTCTCAATCGTATACAAGTAACACAGTCATGTACAGTACGCTTGGACAGGTTTCTCCCGCCTATCGGCCAGTAAGACTCGCGGATGTTATACAAAAGCGCCTGAGCGGCGGCATGGTGCAGTCGCTTGTGTTCGTAGCGAAATAATAATTGGGAATATTTATGCTTCGATGATAACAAACATGGATGTTTTTTATCGTATGGAAAACTAGGTGAATATTTAATTCTTCCACCAACGCGTAAAATTCCGTTACTGTCCATAAACAGATTCAATTTATTTAAATTATGTTTACTCGGCAACGAATGATTATCGCCTAAACGTCTATATTCGTCGGGAAAAGATTCCAGCTGTGACAACTTTACTAGCGTTGCATTTGCATTGTTTAGCTCGTCAACAGTCAGTTCAGCCCGGCGACTATTATTTCTATTGCGTGCGTTGTAAATGAAACGTAACACATATGCACACGTGCGTTTCATACGGTTATACTGAGAGAATCGTTCAAAGGGGAATAATGCATTTTCTGTGGTAGCTAGAAAAGTGTGTGCAGTGTTGTGCTTAATTTCTGGTAAAGATAATTGACTTAAATCAGGCCTAGCTTGACTGCAGTCATACTCAGGGTCTTGTAAGAATGATGGGCCTCTCCACCATACTTCAGAATACTGAAGGTCCTCCAACCCTATTCCACGTGATACCAGATCAGCTGGGTTGTTTTTTCCGCTTACGTGACACCACGGAAGATCCTTTGTTGTCTCGTGTATTTCAGCTGTTCTGTTTTGTACAAAAGTTTTCAACTGGTTTGGGGCCATGCGTAACCATCCCAGTACAATTGTGGAGTCGCACCAAAACACTATTTTGTCAAATGACTGATGAACTGAATCGCGAACCTTCTTGTATAACCTGGTGCCTAGGAGGGCCCCACATAGTTCCAACCTGGGAATGCTCACTGGATTTAATGGAGCAACCTTGCTCTTAGAACAGAACAATTTAACCAGTACCGATGAGTCGTGATTGACTGTGCGTACATAGATACATGCTCCGTACGCGGATTCGGAGGCATCAGTAAAGGTATGTAATTCGATGCGAGCAGGAGTGTTACTGATTATATGCCGTGGTATGCGTATACTGTTGAGGCAGGACAGAGAGTCTGCGAAGCGGTACCATCCTTTTGTAACGTCACTAGGAACTTCATCATCCCAGCCCAGTTTCAACAACCACAGTCTTTGTAACATGATTTTTGCTACAATAATCATGGGGCTTAACAGTCCCAGTGGGTCGAATATTTGTGACACAATGGAAAGAATGTAACGTTTGGTAATAGTAGGATTACTGGATTGAAATTGTGTATTATAATGAAGTTCATCAGTTGAATTGAACCAACCAATCCCTAAAGTTTTAGAATTTACGTTGTCGCCTAGTGATAATTCCTTCGACAAATCAGGTGCATTACTTTCAGGGTGTTCCAAGTCAAAATTAAACATCCATTTCCTGAGAGAAAAGCAACCAGTTTGTAATGTTTGTGCTACGGCCTGACAATTCTTTATCAGCGTTTCTTTGCAATCATTCGACGTGATCATGTCGTCAACGTAGAAATCTTCATTTATAATTCTTTTGACGTCAGGATCCGTGGACTCTGCTGCTAACTGTTTCAGACATCTACAGCTTAAAAAAGGAGCAGAAGCGGTCCCATATGTGACAGTGTTAAGTCGATAAACATCTACGGGTTCCGACGGATCGTCACGCCAAAGAATCAGTTGGAGATTACGGTCGTCCTCGTGAACTAAACACTGGCGGTACATTTTCTCGATGTCCGCGCAAGCTGTGTATTTTGATAGACGAAACCTTAGGAGTATAGCCATAAGGTCGCCTTGTATAGGTGAGCCTACCATTTGCAAGTCGTTCAACGAGACATTCGTACTTGACAAAGCGCTGCCGTCAAACACGACCCGTAGCTTGGTGGTGGTACTATGCTCACGCAGGACACCATGATGCGGCAGTACGTAGTGAGACGCACCACACTCCTCAACGCGGCTCATGTGACCTAATCTTTTATATTCCTGAATGAACTCGGTGTATAATTTTCTATATATTGGATCACGTTTTAGGCGCCTTTCAAGAGCATGAAATCGTCGTAAAGCTTGTGCGTAAGTATTACCTAATGTTTTAGGGGATTTTTTGAGTGGGATGCGAACACAGAAGCGTCCGTCACTATTGCGTGTGGTAGTAGTGACAAAATGTTGTTCACATTCTCGTTCTTCATCGGTGCGCGTATCGCGACATGGAGGCAACTCCTCCAGCTCCCAGAATTGTCGTAATTGTGTGTCAATTGACTGAGAAAAGTTACACTGTATTTGCTTACCTTGTTGCGGAACAGTACAAAGACTTCCCGACAAAATGTATCCCAGTTGTGTGTCAACTAATATAGGCCCGTTAGGCAACCGTAACTTATCGGTTTTAATTAAATCCCAGAATTTATCTGCGCCAATAAGTAGTTCTATATTCTGAGACATGTAAAACTTAGGATCTGCCAGTACAATATGTTCGGGTATCATTGATTTTAATTGTGCGTATTGTAAAGGCATTGCCGGCAATGTCGACGTAATGCTAGGTAAAACAAAACATTGTAGATGCGTAGTATATGTGTTGGTGCGCGATTTAATCTCGACATCACATATAAGCGTCGATTTAGTGACCGAGTTACCAACACCTATAACTTCATGAGTGGACTGTATTGTAGGTGCGAGTAGTAAATCGCATAGGGATTTTGTTATAAAACATCGCTGACTACCACTATCTAAGAGTGCGCGTGTTAAATGATACTTGTTATATTTGTCAGCGATGTAGACTAAAGCGGTCGATAATAGAACCGGTTTAACAGCTGATTGAGAGCAATGCACATTATTAACATGTATCGTGGGGATATGCATAGAATAGGCGCAGGACGAGAGCGGTGCGGCGGCCGAGGGAGGGTGCAGCGTCTCAGTGGTGGTGGACGCTTGCTCTCCGCTTGCAGTCGTATGGACTGAATGCAGTGAGATGGTTCGATGCACGTTATTCGAGCTATTATCGTTATCAGTGGGATGAATTAGGGTATTGTGTTTTTTGTTGCACAGCCTGCATGGGCCTAGCTTGCAATCATTTAGTGCGTGGTCCGCCCGTAAGCAATTAATGCATAGCTTCCTATCCCTTATAAAATTAAGTTTAGATTCTAGCGAGTAATCGAGAAATTTCTGACAAGAATATAGCGGATGGTCTGTGTTACATAGTAAACAAAGTTTCTTAGTGATATTGCGGTGTTGACGTGCTAGTGGCTTATTGTTAACTGGCAACTGTTGGTAAGGAATCACTGGAGTTACTTATCTTTCTGATAAACTTATTGATTGGCACAGATCGATTTGAACTTGCGTCTTGTTACAACATAACTTGCAAATCGCTTATAATTACAATATCAATGGTTTAAATAATCTTACCCAGGACAATAATGACAGACATAGTTGTAAAATCGTCCCCAAGGTCCGCCGGGACAGAGAGCCACGCCACATCCCACCTTGTGGCTCGTGGCCCACACCATCTGCGTGTAGTGGCCCACTTCTTTGAAACTCCGTATTGGATGGCCATACGTGAAGTTTTTATATTCCACGAACCAAGTTTTCAGAG
Organism: Watsonalla binaria; assembly: GCA_929442735.1. NCBI lineage: Eukaryota > Metazoa > Arthropoda > Insecta > Lepidoptera > Drepanidae > Watsonalla > Watsonalla binaria. Next base: position 7,840,955 of record OV838919.1, on the reverse strand, counting down.
CAAAGAACCTGTAACCATTTATTGGATTTAATATCTTTTCTTTAATTTACGACTAACGAACGCGGTTTTTCCTCTATTATTCCTGTTCCCTTGGGAGCACGAGGATAAAAAACCATGAACTAAGTAGGTACTTAATTATTTCTTATTAAATTAATGCTTAACATAAATAATGGGCACATTGGTTAGATTATTAGCTCCTTTTGAGCAGCTCTGGATATTTTAACTTGTTCAATTAAAAACATTGCGCATCTAAACCTACTCACGTCTCACTGGCCTAATACAATTGAAAAGCTATTTGACAATTTGACATGACCTTAATGAATGCAAAGCAACAACGGTCTCTCTGAAGCGTGTACGCTCGAATATTGTTTATCGTCGACTCTCTAAATAGGTGTCAATTTAATATTTCCGAACTTCCGACTCCGCACACGACAATTTAACACAATCATCCCTACTAATATTATAAATGCGAAAGTAACTCTGTCTATATGTTACGCTTTCCCGCTTAAACGTCTCAACCGATTTTGATGACATTTGGCACAGACAATCTTTAGACCCTGATAAAGGACATAGGCTACCTTTTATTGCGAAAAAAAGTATTATATAAAACTAAATCTACGCGGGTGAAACCGCGGGGCACAGCTAGTTAAATATATGATAACGTTATTTTTTATACGTCATGTTTTGCCACGCTGTCTCAGTGTTAAATTGTGTTCTTTTCAAGTTTAATCAATAAGTACCTAAGTACCTCAAGAACCTACGTCATATTCGACAATTTCTGTGAGAAAAAAAAAGGAACGATCGTTTTGGTATTTGGTAATTGGTAAGCAGATTTCGCGTTAATTATATCAAATCGCAAAAATTCTAAACAAAATAGAAGAAAAATCTATTTATATTATCTTAGAGGTACAATTAATAACGATTTTACTTTTAGAAAACGTCGATTATCAGTTACAAAAGGCGACACAGGTATACGTTTATGTAGGTAGTACCTACTATAAACTTTAAAATATGGCGTGAACATATAACGCCATCCTAAGCTGGTCCCGAAGGAAGGAATAAGCAATCGTGTTATATAACCCACATTGCACCAAAGATGCTTAAGTGCTAGCTTAACAAGTGGTAACAACGTAACGAGTCCATCGCCGTGTTAGGCACAATACAAAACATACATATTTGAATGGCCTCTCAGACATATGCAGGTTTCCTCTCGATGTTTTCCTTCATACTGTGAATTACCATCGTTAATTTTTTTGAATAACTTGTTTGTATAGATTACTGTGATTTGAACTTGCGTCGCTTGTGTAGCAGGCGAAACCACTCGGTCTCTACGGCTCTATTAAAATGTCTGAATGTTTTTTGTCTCGCTCAAATGATGTGCAGGTATTATTTGTGCGTACCTCACGTATTATAATTATTCAATGATGGTAATTTTCTTCTCATATTGGACACATTAACTGCCTCAAATTAGTTTCCGTATAATAAAGCCACGAAGTCAATAGACAACATATAAAAAAGTACCAATGCTAAATTTGTTTTATTGTTTGTTGTATAATTATATGTGCACGTTTTACACAGTTATACTGTTAGGTAGTTATGTGGAGTCGTGACGCCTGCGCAACGCCAGCTACGAACGATGGGCGGGATGAAGCGGTCTAGCAAAAACACTGTGTAAACGAGGTCATAATGTGTCTTCAATTCATCTTATTTACAAGAATAGGCCTTGGCGCGTAACGTGAAGGCATCTCCCGCAAATTATTATAATTAAAAAACCATGTAAGCAAAAATCTTTACCATATTTAAGTATCTGTCGGTTTTTGCTGTGCAATGCACCTATACAATAAAACATAAAATCGTTGTTAAATAAAACAAGAATGACCATACCAATTTTAGATGGGTCGGTGTTTAAAAAAAATACTAATAATACATGGTTTGATTCGGATTACATTTCTCAGGGAAATGTAAATTCAATTGAGTTGGTGCCGATCTTTTTTTTAATACAAAACACAATGGGCGAGCTATACCGGTGTGTGCACCGAGAGATATTAAGGATCCAGAAACTATTCCTTGAGTAGGAAAGGTAAGATAGAATGTAAGTTACAAGGGGCTCGATTGCTCGACCCTCTATTCCATTTCATAAACCGTATAATATAAACTATAAAATATGGTAAGTTATAAAAACATGGAGATACCGTATTTTTCCCAATATGTTGTGCATTACATCATAAAAAGAACAATAATGGATCATGGATCTAGTTTTCAACTATGTACTGTTCAGCAAAACTTATACAGTCATACGAATCATACGATTTCCAGAAGGTTTTAGAGAGACACTGTGCTGAGGGTAATTTACGTACCTACTTAGATAAATTACTGTACGTTTGCTCTTCAACTCTCTCTCGATCTTTCTCTATTACCTAATAACCCTGTTACCTTAACCTATCTATTTTTTATAATGTGATTTAGATTGCTTGTATCTCGAAATCAGCTACTTCTAGACTCTTTTCGACCTTTAAGTTCGTTTAAACTTTGCCCATTTGGGTAAATATTTGTTGAAGTAAATACGGGTATTTACCCTCATCTCCCTGGCCTTATCCCATTAACGTGCTCTCCGAGGCACGGAGGGAACTCGGGCGGTCACCCATTTAATTACTGGCTAGAGGTAAGGTTGCTTAACTTCGCTGATCGATTGATATGCGCAAAAACAACTGTGCCACGAGCTCGTCGAAATACGGGTATTTACCAAGGAGCTTTATAAGCAGACACGAAGAGGTTTTGCCCGCAAGTGCCTAGATGTGGCACTGAGTTTTCTTGCGGGTTGTTGTGCTGCAGAAACTTGCACTCCTCGGCGTATCTCTGCGCCTGACGCGCTGCGCCCGGATGCCAGGACTGGAATATAAAGACATTTATTTATTGATAAAAGCCTCCACCAACAGCAGGCTTATATGGTATCTTGTAAATAGAGGTGTAGCAATACTGATGAAAATAAATAGCTAGGTGCCAACGTGGAAATAGGTAAGTCTGCACTAAGTGTTTTAGCGAGCTTATGGGAGAGATACTTAAGTCCTAGATAAGGATTAAAATGTTTAATGATAATCAGTTGATATCATAGGTTAATTTAATATGTGTGTCAAGTTTCTCTACGTTTTCATTAATTTAAAATAAAAGTTTCCTTACCGTTGTTCAGAGGTTTCACAGTTTCGCTATTTCGAACTATAAGTAAATATTGCATGAGATTTGTTTATTAATTAATTAATAAAATAAAATAATAAAAGAAAACATTACCATGAGTAGCATATTCGAAGCCGATGGTCGTACTTTGGTCCGGAAGAAATTATGGTAGAGAACAATCTTGCGACGAACCACGGCGCGTTTTGTGCTTAACGCATGATCCGGGATCATATTGGGTGGGAACAACTCTGATGAATAAAAACACCAATATCAATTGCACATGAAAGCCGAGATGGCCGTGGCGTTTGAGCTGTCGCCTGCTTTGGAAGCGAAGCAAGTTCGTACCCTAGCGAGGCCTATACCAATAAGTTTTTAAAACTTAGTGGAGTGATTTAAAACCACGTGCATTACAGAGAAGGAAAACATCGTAAGGAATCCTGCATATGTCTGAGAAGTAAATCAAAGACGTGTGTATAGTGCCGGAGACCTGAGAAGGCGATAGACTCACCATCTGTCTCTTTCGCACTTAATCATCGTTGGTGAAAAGAGGGTGTTGTTATTACAGCACCTCTGCCTACCATTTCGGGGAATACAGGTGTGAGTATATGTCATGTAAACAACATACGGCGATCGCTCCAGTTATTGGCGCTCTGCAGCCAGATCACGGTGTCAAGGAATAAGAAGACTTGCAACCAGATTGCACAGCGGATCAGCATCTAAAAAGACAAACCCACCCCAATATTTGATTATTTATTTTGCTTGAATTGCAATTCTTGCAAGTAAAAAACTTAGGTATTTGTACATCCATATAATATGGACGGCAAAGTAACGCCTGATTTTATTGAAATTACTAATGTAATGAAATTCACAATTATTAATGGTAGGTAACTACTTAAATGTATATGTCACCGGCAATGTATTTCTTTCAGTTAGTTTATGCAGTGCCTAGCCAATAGGTATGAATCTTAAGTACCTTGAACAGCTAGACTATTTAAAAAAACATTATCTCTTTTGGTGTCAGTTGTTAAACTTCTGTATGTAATTATTATAAAGAATACACTGCCATAGTAGGTTACAGGTGCAGCTGCATCTAGGCATACTTACTATAAAATAAATTATATTTAATACATTGCCTTGCAGCTTGGTTGCTGAAAACATACGCATATTGAACATGTTACAACTTTCAATCTCTGCGATACTTGTCTTATTATTTAATTTCAAAATCGGTAAAGTACCGTAATATAATCGTCCCGACCGTGGGTAATCCTTTATGGTTTATTATTTTATATATGAATTATGTGAAGCGTGACACCAGCTTTTTATTTAAATGCCCATATATTCGATTAAAAAAGCCGTGATAGTCGTGGGCTTGAGTAGTTGCCTGCTACGCAAGCGACGCAAGTTTGGATCCCAGTGGCCTACATCAATGTTTATTTCTAAAAAATATAAAATATGGTGAGGAAACCTGCATATGTCTGAGACGTAATTCAAAGACATTATTATGTATGGCTAGCATAAAAACCAAAATTCAATCAGTGCAGCTCAACACACGACTAAATTAACTATCAAGAAACCGATTCAAAAGGGCAAGGTAGATACTAGAAGGACGTTTGTAAGAAAGGTTCACTGAATAAATTATTTAGTTCTCATTATGCTTTTGTTTATTTAGAGATGCATGAGGATCCTGTGGTGAGATACTACGACTATGAATGAAGTCATAGAATGGAATACTTTCTATTTTGGTGTTTCTCTACTCGTCCGAAAAGGTTAACCCTGTATTGTAATCTCGCTGATTATTTGTGCAGACAAATGAAATGATTGAAACTAATACTCACATTTTAACTCTGCAATTTGTGACGATAAATTTGGCACAACACCTTAATTTCCACTTGGTTGAACTTAAAAGAGTACCTAAGTATTGAATGCAATGACTGCACTTGCAACACAGTTATGTTATTCAGATGTTGTAAATTGAGACAATTTGAAATGTCGAATCGCCATAGTCCCACGGCTGTTTAAATTAAATAAAACGACCGGCGCTTGCGACTGACCACGTACCTACTGCTTCGAGTGGGAAATAATCAAACACGATTCACGTGTCTGATTGTTCTAACATAACTTAATAGCTATGTAAAAAAATATACAGCAACCGCATCTGCCGACTAAGCATTAGATTTGAATGATCATTTTCTGCTCACATTGCATACTAAGATTAGGTACATTGGTTTGGAACGGGGTTCTACCATGAGCTCTTAATATTTCCAAATTGGTTCATCGTAGGTAAATCCATACAGATAAATAAAATTGAAGTGTCTGTTTGGAATTCCAAATTAACATTTTTTCACTTAATGCACACCTACGGAGGTTTATACGGTACCTACTAACATAAAGCAAAAATATCTCAGTCTGTCTGTTTGTTCCGGGTAATATCCGAAACGGCTGGACCGATTTTAACAGGACTTTCACTGGCAGATAGCTAAAACATTAGGTTTGGAAATATTATTAACAATTGTCCGCTGAATCAAGGATGTTCTTAATTTCGTAAGACATTTTCCTGCAGGGGTATTTGTAAATTCTAGGCTAGTCATCACCACAAAACACTTGTCTTGAAAGGCATCGAAACGGCGCTTATTTAGAAGCGATTTGGCACCAGTATTAAATTACCTACTTAAGTGTGTACCTGGTGGATCTGTAAGAGTAATGAGGTTAATTTGTAACATAGGTAGGTGTTCATAGTGTTATGCTTAAGAATATTTGTTTAGCCGATAAACAAAGTTGTCTCAGTCATAGTATGTATAAAATTTCTTAAATTGTATATAGAAGTCATAAATTAAATAATTAAGAAAAAACCAGCAACGAGTAGGTACCACTCGTGAATTCCGACGTTCCGTACCTATTCCCCCAAGGGGTAGGCACTTTTCCCCAACGTGTCAGATGGTGAGTCTGTCGCCATCTCTGAATTATGTCATTTCCTTACATTTTTACCGTTTCTATTGGCGCAAGCGCGAGAGAATGCTACTTTGTCTAGGCCTACTGAAAACTATACCTAATAGATAACAATTCTCCCTTCCTTTCGTGAGAGGCCTCTACCAGACAACGCACTAGAGCACCAGGGTCTTAAGGCTCTGAAGTAGCTACGGCAAACGCAGAAGTATATATCCTAGATCAATGCAAGCACAAATTTTACATCCTCCAAGTATAATACTTCATGACACCGACAGGTACCTAATAGCCACCCGACCTCAGTCATCATCACCTGGAAGCACATGAAGTCGATTCCCTCTACGCCGAGTGGTTCGACGCAGCTGGTACTCTACGTCTTAGCTTTTTTATTGAAATCGGTGCCTACCTATCTAAATGTATATTTTTGTACCTATAATTAACAAGGTTGCAAATACTACTTGTAAGTAGCAAGAATGTTCAATCAAAATACAATCGACTAATTTAGGTAGATAGGTGCCTATTTACTTTCATTGTTTTTATTTCTAATTAAACTGGTTACGAATTTTAGTCACGGCAATAAAATGTCCGCAGATTGGGTGTTCTCACGCTACAAGTCGTTCAATTAGTCGGCATTCGGCATTGGTGTGGTGTTGACTCCAAAACAAATTGGCGCCTTGGAGCTCTTGGGCAGTGATTACTCTCAATCAGGCACCCATCACATTTGATACTTCTAACGCTGGGAAATATTTAACCCTTAATTGACTCGAGGCACTATTCATAATTTGCAAGTCGTAATGAACTAGGTGTTAGTTACTGACAGACAGGCTTATAATACCATACAACAGTGCAGTTATATGGAATTTATTAAAGTAGGTATAGGTGCCGTCACGAGTTATGAGCGCTTAGCGGCAAGTCGCGTCGCGCCAGACAAGACCCAAAAATTACTACAGCGTATTCAAGGTCAGCGTCTAATTCGTGAAGGCTATATATACTTGAGATAAATCACAACTTTAAATCTATTTAACTGTCAAGAAATCACGACAACTAAATTAAAAATTAACAAAATCGAACTCTCGATCTAGCTTGAGGATCAAGATCAGAGTTTCTTGGTCTGCATCCCAGTTGGCTTTGGAATGGTCGGGGTTTATCGCATGTGGGAGGGGTAGCGTGAGAGAGTACCGAGACGAGTTTATGGTCACACTTGTAGTGTCTACAGCCAAATCTACATTCTCTTTCTTATCTCCTGGCATCTTCACTCTGACAATGAGGTTCTCGCAGCTCGCTGAAGATGGCGTCTTTGGTCCAATCTGTAATGGACATAATCTGTAGCAACAAAAGTTTGAACATGTGGGTACTTAACTACGTAGGTAGATTGACTGTGCAAAAATAGCAACATCTGTAAAAAACTGCAAAATAAATAATTCTAAAAAACGTGGAAAGGTACTTAGTAGCGAATATTAAATATACAAATATTGTCGGCGACGATGCTAGTGCGTAAAGATTACGAGAACAGTGCAAAGAAAAAAAAATGCGATTGTAGCGTGTGGCCTTCCAATCCGCACCTCAAGGGGTAAGCGCCCTCTTCGGTACGATGCTTAAACTAATGTCACTAAGCGCTGTACATTGTTCTACGACGCGTGAGTTCCGTGCGCCGCCGCATGCTACGCATGGCGCGACATGCGCGCGCAGCAGCAGTCTGCGTTCGGGTTCTGCGAAACCCAGTCCATGTTTTTGTAACCGCTCGCGACGCTCGCGCCTCTTTGTGTTATCCGTGTTTTACTTTCTTTTTATGTTTCTTTCATCACCCCTAAGTGTAACTTGTGCCGGACATCTTATTATACGTTTTATTGACAATCAATAAGTCTATTCGTTACACCCACCCCCTACAATGACGCCCAACGTTTTCAGGGCTAGGGGTGATTGAACTTTTTGCATTTTGTTCGTTTTTTCGCGTATTCAAAAGTGTTACGTGTACGAAAATGCCACGGAAAATTCGCAAATCACAATCAGAGGACGCTAATGAAAGTGTTTCGAACGTCACGCTTAGTGGAGAAGCGTTGACTTCGTTGTTTTCGTCTCTGCAGCAGTCCCAGGCAGAATTTTGCCGGGCTTTGTTGCAAGAAGTACGGTCGTCGACGCCGGTCGCGTCGTATACGTGCGACCCTGCCGCCGGCGCCACGACGGGATGCCCCGCCGCCGCCCTTCACGTAGCTACTTCTGGAAACTTCTCCAGATGCACAGCGCGTTTCAGTGGCTCGTCAGCGGAATCCCTCGAGAACTTCTTAGACGCGGTAGAAGTATATAAAACATGTTTGAACGTGACCGATGAAAACGCGCTACGCGGCCTGTCTATGCTCCTCACCAATGATGCAGCAGTGTGGTGGCAAGGAGTCAAGGCCAGCACCAACACCTGGACAGAAGCTGTAACGAGGATAAGGAGTGCTTTTGGTGAGCGTCGTCTACCTTACCAGATATACAAGGAATTGTTTTCGCTCAATCAAGGTAACGAAAATACAGACCTATTTATAGCTAAGGTTAGATCCCTCCTCGCTAAGTTACCTACAGAGGACTTGTCCGAACGTGTCCAGATAGACATGTGTTTTGGGTTGTTGGATCGGCGTATACGTAAAAGAGTGGAAAGATGTTCCATTACTACTTTCGACGAACTCCTTTGTAAATGCCGTGCGATAGAAGATGCACTGAAGGAGAGCATTCCAGACAGGGTAAACCAACCCTTTGTCAACCGATCTACTTATCCAGTAACGACACCCGCTGTCGAGAAAATTATTGTCGAAGGTGCCGCTGCTCCGGGTCCGGTCAGGAATGTGCCGTCGACGTCACAGTCGGAACGTAGCTTTTGTGTGTATTGCAAACGCAGAGGTCACACACGTGACAATTGTTATAAAATAAACAATAACAATTCTAAGGGTGAATCGAATAAAATATCATGTTTTGGTTGTGGTGCCGCGAATGTAGTTCGTAGTAAGTGTGCAAAGTGTAATCCCACTAAATCCGGACATTCATTTTATTCCCTGGGCGTAAGGTCCACGCATGGATCGCGCGCTGCTGATCGTTCGGTTCGAGCACCGATGACGCGCACCGATCGCGCCATCTCGACGCTACCGCCACCCGCGACAGCGCCAGCGGCCAGTAGCGACGCACATTCGGCTCAACAGCGCAGCGCTCGCGCGCTATCGCCGCCGCCGCTAGCAGCGACCGTCGGACAACCTAACCCTTCGCCTGCGACGAGTGTACAAGGTAACCCTACGCGTGCCGTAGGGGTTCACAGTAACTTTACTTCGCGTAAATTGAACTTTAATAACACTAGTAATGATTATGTTGGCACTTCTAGTTGTTATAATTACGATAGTGTTACTGTAAATAATGATTTGTGTAAATATTCGTGCAATTTGCAAAATTTAAATTGTATTAATGGTTGCAATACTATGCCGCACTCACGAAAATGTTCGTTGTGCAATAATAAGTCTTTTAATGATTCTGGTTCGTGCATAAATTGTCAAACCTATTATAGCACTAATTTAAAATGTAATGTTGATACTCGTGCCAAGGGGGAGCTTACACCTAAAAGTGCTTCGTCAGAGGGAAATAATAATCTCAGTTGCTCTCAACCTTTTTCGAGTCATTCTAATATTTTTTCGGAAACGGACAGTGACTCTCAACCTTTTTCCAATAAAACACGTGGTTCTCAACCTTTTTTAAATAGTCAGCTGTTTCGACGCCCTATTTTAAATATTAGCATTTTAGGAGAGCATGGCTCTGCGCTAATTGACTCCGGAGCAAAATCGTGTATTGCTGGTCACACGCTGCATGCTATCCTAAGAGAAAAAGGTCATCCTTTAATCCCGTCGACAATTAATGTTGGGTTGGCGGATGGAGTTAGTCGATTGATGGATGTCCTTACCGCGGAGGTTGAGGTGACCCTCTGTCACAAAGTAAATAAAGTAACTTTTTTAATTTTTCCGGAAGCTAATTGTAATGAATCATTACTTGGAATAGATTTTTTGACTAATTTCAATGTTTCAGTAGACTTTGGTAATGCTACATGGCATTTTGGTGATCAAAGATCAAAGAAATTTAAGTTGATGTTCGAGGAAATGTCACCTCCAACCTCATTGGCATCTATTAATGTACTCAGGGACGATGAGGCGACGTCACTTAGTGTCGAACAACGCGAAGTTCTTGCCGATCTCCTCATAAATAACCAGGACATCTTCGAGTTAGGGGGAGAGCCGACTCCATTTGCTGAGCTTAGGATTGACACCGGTGACCATCCTCCCATTGCAGTTCCACCTTACCGCCTCACGCCAGCTCGAAAAGCCGTTATGGAAGCTGAGCTCGAGCGGATGCTGAACGATGGCATTATAGAGGAATGCGAGTCAGCGTGGGCTGCACCTGCTCTTCTTGTTCCGAAGAAAGATGGGTCTATTAGGTTTTGCGTCGATTATAGGAAGCTTAATGCAATCACAAAGAGCGATGCATATCCATTGCCGGTAATCGACGACCTATTACAATACACAGGTAAGAGTTGTTTTATGAGTACAATCGATCTTCGTGCTTCTTACTGGCAAGTGTTGGTCAGTGAACAAGATCGCGACAAGACGGCATTTGTAACACCATTCGGCGTCCATCGTTTCAAACGAATGCCGTTCGGGCTTCGAAATGCGCCCGCAACCTTTCAGCGGCTGATAGATCGTTTTAGATCCAGCGCCGCTCTCAAGGATATCACGTGTTTGGGGTACATCGACGATTTGATCGTAATTTCGGACAGCTATGAGCAGCACCTCCAGGACCTGCAAGCAGTGTTCGAACGCCTTAGATTTTTCAAACTACAGGCTAACCGAGATAAGTGTGTTTTTGCTCGAGATAGCGTCAAGTACCTCGGCCACGTTATCACTCCCCAGGGTGTATCTCCAGACCCAGACAAGATCAGCGCCATCGCTGATATGAAAGAACCAAACTCTGTGAAACATCTTCAAAGTTTCTTACAGACGTGTTCTTGGTTCAGGAAGTTCGTTCCTTGCTTCTCCCAGGTTGCTCAGCCGTTGACCATGCTCACTAAGAAGAAACAACCTTGGATTTGGGAGACAGCTCAGGTTAATGCGTTCAACGAACTTAAACGTTTATTGACTTCAGCGCCTATTCTTATTCAACCAGATTACGATCGTCCATTCATCCTCAGAACTGACGCCAGTAGTTACGCCATCGGTGCAGTATTACTCCAAGGCGAGGATAAGGATGAACGGCCCATCGAATATGCCAGCCGCCTGCTTAGTCCAGCCGAAAGGAATTACAGCACTACCGAGCGTGAAGCTCTCGCTGTTGTCTGGGCAGTCGAGCGTTACAGGGGTTACATTGAAGGGCATCCGGTTATAGTAGGCAGCGATCACCAACCATTGAAGTGGCTTCTTACTTTAAAGTCACCTTCTGGAAGGCTCGTTCGCTGGGCACTTAAGTTACAGGCTTTTAACATCCAGTTCACCTATACTCCAGGACGTGCAAATGTCGTAGCCGACACTCTCAGCCGTCCCATCTGCGAAGTTGATAGTAGAGATCAGTGTGGAGTTTGCTCGGTCGTCGTCGATTTACCTGCTAGAAGTCCATCAGACTTGCGACGTTCTCAGCTCGACGACCCTGAACTGGAAAAGATCATAAATGATTTTGAAGATACCTCTGATGCTGGACCACAAGCTATAAAGCGCTGGTCAGAAAGAGGGTATTTCATGCAACAAGGAGTTTTGTTCAGGTACAATCCTGATGTCGACAGTGAAGAACCGCAGCTGGTTGTTCCTGTCAGCCTTCGTCTTGATATCGTCAAGGAATGTCACGATTCTCAAATTGCGGGGCACCATGGTATTGAAAGGACCTTTCACAAAATCTCTCAGCATTTTTATTTCCCAGGTATGCGCCGTTTCATAGGAGAGTATATCAAAACTTGCGTTACCTGTCAACGCTATAAGGCGTCTAATCAGAAACCAACTGGTCTCCTCCAGACCCCGGTTTTGAACCAACGAGGGGAAGTTTTAGCGATTGACCTCTTCGGTCCACTTCCAGCTGGACAAAAGGGGGAGAAATGGATACTGTTGGTGGAAGATACAGCGACTCGGTGGGTAGAGCTGTACGCTTTGAAAGAAGCAACCTCAGAGGTATGTGCTCGAGTCCTCATAGAAGAGTATTTCCTCCGCTATGGACTTCCACGTCGCATTATTTCTGATAACGGAGTTCAATTTGTTTCCGCTGTAATGCAAAAGTGTATGTATGCTTTAGGCATTACGCAAGATTTGTTGCCGTTATATCACCCACAGGCAAATCCAGCAGAAAGAAAGAATCGTGATCTCAAAGTTCATTTGGCCCAGGTGTTGGATACCAAGCACACTTCATGGCCATCGCATTTACCTGCGGTAAGGTTTTCAATGAACTCAGCAGCATGTCAAACAACGGGTGTCACACCGGCGTTCTTGACATTTGCTAGGGAGCTGCGATCGCCTTTTGATGTTGATTTTGATATCAGAACGGTTTTAAATAAAGATAATTTCGTTCCTCAAATCACGCCCTATCTAAAAAGTTTTTTAAATTCTTTAGTTTCGATTAGGGATAGAGTCGAGAAACAGCAGGATAGGCGTAAGGATTATGCTGATAAGTCACGTAGGTCAGAATTTTTTGCAGTAGGTGATAAAGTTCTCATCAAATCGCACGTCCTTAGTAATGCGTCTAAGGATATCACTTCTAAATTCGTGCCAAAGAGAGATGGGCCCTACCAGGTTGTGAAGAAGATCAGTCCGACGTCCTACCTTATTGCTAATTTTAATGAGGAGATTCTTGGCAAGTTTCATGTATCTGAGCTTACGCGTTTTTTTAGTAGAAATGACTCGCCTCCTAATCCTGTCATGCCAAAACGGTCAAGGGGCCGCCCGCGGATCCAGGATGTTGATGTCCGAGTCCATGAACGGGGTCGTTCTCATGAACTCGAGGGGGAGTCTGTAGCGTGTGGCCTTCCAATCCGCACCTCAAGGGGTAAGCGCCCTCTTCGGTACGATGCTTAAACTAATGTCACTAAGCGCTGTACATTGTTCTACGACGCGTGAGTTCCGTGCGCCGCCGCATGCAACGCATGGCGCGACATGCGCGCGCAGCAGCAGTCTGCGTTCGGGTTCTGCGAAACCCAGTCCATGTTTTTGTAACCGCTCGCGACGCTCGCGCCTCTTTGTGTTATCCGTGTTTTACTTTCTTTTTATGTTTCTTTCATCACCCCTAAGTGTAACTTGTGCCGGACATCTTATTATACGTTTTATTGACAATCAATAAGTCTATTCGTTACACCCACCCCCTACACGATGAGTTTACCTGCAAGAACACATCTTCCGCACTGACAGCTTGTTGGTAGTTCATCGTATACTCTGGTGCCTTTCGGCCTCCTAGTCCAACGCCGACCTTTCCCAACTCCTCTGTCTCCTTAGCCTCTTGTTCTTCAAATTCCTCAATAGTTTTTGGAGTCTTCTTATCATGCTCGCTGTTATTCGGTAACTTACCTCTTGTGGAAGTTATTTCAAATTCTATAAAGGGAAATAATTCGTTAAATTACGTAGGTCACTTGCCTGTGTGAAGCACCTATGACTATAATAATTATTTACCTGTTGCAGGTAAGTCATCCCCCTGCAAGACATCTGGTTCTGGAGGTCTGAGCAGTTCGACCAATTTGTCCATAACCGCTGGCGAAAACTGCTCCATTATTGATAATCTTAACCAGCTTTTCCTATTTAACAAACTAACGAATTTTTATGAATTATGTCGGTGATTGATTCTGTATAATATATCAATTAGTATACGTACTACCTATCCAACAAAGAATATGTACCTTAAATATAGTACTAATAGACACTACTTTTTCCAAACTTGTTGCCAAAACACTTTATTTTATTCAAGCCTTTCTAACATGTCTGTATTGACAAAACTAGATCCCTTTTTGTTGCTATGCAACAATTTTTTTAATAATCTACGACTGAGATGGCCAACACAACGGTTACTGCAGCCTATAATAGGTACCAACAATTAGTTCTGTCTATTCTAATCGTTACCTATCATGAATGTTCGTTCACTGTCGACCTTATTTGTCGTAGACTATGTTTATTATTATTGTACTACACACACACATACACGTAATAGGTAAAAATGTGGTGTCGTCACGATTTATGAGCATGGGAATAAAATATATGCCCATATAATATATCCCCACTATTTTCGCTCGTAACTCTTGATGGTACCTGAATATTTTCACAATTACAGTAGACTTACTACCTCTTTTATCGAATTGATGCAATGTAATAAAAACAGGGTTAGTACTGTGAATTATATTTTACTCATTTAAAAGTAGTGTTACATCATATTATTATTAATGAAAAATTTTGGAGAACAAATTCTACAAAATATTATAAAACTAATCCTTTTTAATCTATAAACATGAGGTACCAAAACAATGGTTTTGGTGGTATGACAAAAATAGATAAATATTGTATTAGGTTATAATATTCAAACAAACTTTATCTAATATTTTAAAGTAATTAAATAAGTGTTTAAGGGAAACCATCATCATCCTCTTCAGCCATTTCTTTAGCCAGTTCCAGGTCTTGCTGTTCCCTTTCACGGCGCTCTTCAGCACTCTCTAGCTCCTTGCCATATGACTTCGGAGGGTATCTCATTGCCTTCACACTCTGGTTATGTAAGTCCAAACAGAATGAGATGCGTTGGTGAAATGCCAACTGTGGCTCTCGTGTGCAGTAAAGGTCAGAACTCTCTTTGTTACTCATGTATCCCTTTTCTGGGTCAAGGGTAGCTTCAATAACTCCATCTCTGATAGCTTTAGCAACTATGAACTCTGCATCTTCAGCAGAGTCCAAGCCTAATTTCCTTGCAATGTCCTTAGGAGATATTCGAGAGTAAGACAATCCAATTGAACGAATGGCTGTTTTAATTACATTCTGTCTGAGACGAAGAATCAATGTGAAAGTATGGTCAGTGCGGAACTGGGGTCCAAAGTTCTCCAATACTTCTCCAAATCTTTGTAAATTACCAAGTCTGACAGCTTGTGTCAGTTGGAAATAAGGGGCCAAAGCTTTTCTTAGTGGTGCTTGTCGGAATATAGCACGCTCAGGGATATCACCCAGGAGTAGTTCAACAACAATGGCCAACTTCTGTACTGTTTGGCGGAAACCAACAGCTGCAGTCTGCGGTGCTTTCCTCAGAGCTTGCACTAAATGCTTATGAGCATCACTGTACTCAAGACGAGCTGCCTTGATTCTTCCAAGATAGAATAAGAATCTTGCCCACTCATTGTTACTTGCATTTTCTGGGAACACAGATTTGCTCACCAGTTTATCTGCCTGATCATACAGAGAGTAGTGCAAATAGTTACGTAGAAGACAGTTGATCAGGACAGCTTGCCCTTCATAATCATTGCGCAGAGTAGAAGTGCGTAGACGAGCATGGAGTAGCCCTCTAATTAGGTCCAAGTTATTGGTAAGCTCAAAGACTCGAGAATGGTAAAAATAGCACTTTGCTGCAATCAAATCAAGAGTTCTTCTATTCTGTGCTGTAACTTTAGACATAAGCTGCTGGGAACATTCAGTAGCAACCTCTAATTTGTTTGTGTCAAGTAGACGCAATAGCACTAACAAGTGCAAATATACATCAACTTCAGGTGCAGGTTGCTTAGGTGCACTCCGAGAACGTGGTGCTTCGATCTCCACTGCACCAGGTAATGGGCTTTCGAGAAAAGAAAGCAGTGTTTCTTTGTCATTGTTGGTTGGATAAAGCTGATTGATGATAGCCCGTAATACATTTCCATTCAGCTTCCTCCTGGTGTTTGGAAGAGACCTCAGTACTCGCATGGCGAACCTTGGTTCTTTAGAAGAGACTGCTTTATCAATCTGACGAACATGTTCCCTCAAATCTTGAACAGTCAGCACGTCGGCATCCTTCTTTACTTCAGGCGCTTCCACATCACTAGCGGCTGCAGGGCTGTCCACATTTTTCATCTCAACATCTTCCACCGGAGCCATTTGTGAATATTTATTGTAACACACTACCTATTGCTAAGTTTTAATTTATGTTTATTAACTTTTCGCAAAAGAAGTACTCTGATGATAGACTTGAAAATGTTGAAATTGGATTTGTCAAAAAATGCCGAGTAACTACAGAAATGTTCAGTCTTGTCTATGGCAAACTCTAGCATAAAATAAATTTCAAATAATTTGTTTCTGTCTAACTTGATATGAATTCATGATTTTTATTCATTCTTCATCTATGCTATAGGTCATGTACTGAAAGCTACATAATTATAAACTGGAACATCATTACTACCACCACAGATTGAAAAGAAAACTTTGACCTCCATACGTAATTTTTACGAAATCTTTCAGACAAAGATTATTTTGTTTCTGGTTTCAAATTGTGTATATTTATCGTAATCTTATTGACGGTAAACATGAGAATATGGGTACTCAGAATATTAAAAAAATTACTACTGTGTTTGTGTAACTATATTATAGCTTTTAAGCATGATTGTTAACAAAATTGGAGAGCACGGAGCGAATTTTTTCTTCATTTATGGAAGGAATGGTCATGAATCATCTATGGTCAACCACCTCGATCATAGAGACAAAGCAGTGTTTGTATCATAGACATGCGATAGACATCACGCCATAGATTATAGACAAGACAAAACTACTAGCATTGCCTGTAGTTGCTTAACCAATATACTGTACTTGGAAAATACTGATAAATGCTTTTAATTACTAATGTTACAATTGAAAATACTTGGATTACTACCATCAGTTTATCACAGAAATCGTGAGTGCCGAAAATAATAAGAAACGGAGGCGCTACGGCAGCAGGGGACCGGTTGACTCTTTACATAAAATTTCAATGTGTTCTGGAAATGGTTTGCAAAGAGGACGTGGTATCATGGTTTAAAGAATTGGAAAGCTATAAACGCATAGACGCGATGTGTACACTATTAAATATGTGTTTGCCATTTGAATTGCGTTTCATTGGCACCTACCTAGAGGAGCTAGGTAAGCGGGACTTTCAGGAGTTGCGTGGTGCCGAGTTGAGAGCCAACAATCCTACAGACCTCGCAGCAGACATCGGGGGTGCAAACACAGACCCTAGAACGCGGCGGAAAATGGCCTTATATGTGTCATTATTACGTTCGTGTAATTTTGCATGTGCCACTACATTGTATAACGCTATGGTGAGCCTGGAGCAGAGTGGTCTGCTGAAGGGCTTGTATGGCGATCTTCTAGAGGAAATATTACTGCTTTACACAATGGCATTACACCACCCAGCTTTTACATTTGACCAAAAGTCACATTTTGGAGAAATTCTAGATAAACTTAAGTTGGAAGATCAGCGAATACAGTTCACAGAGCAACAGGAGCATATAAATATGGCTCCGGTGAGTGGATGCCATTCACAGTCCAATGTCGCACCCAATATGTCAGTTCCACCGCCCAATCTGTCTGGAATTGGGCCACCGCCTGGTATCATGTTTGTTAAAACGGGTAGCATGCAGGTTAGTCCTATTATAATCATACTTTAAACTGTTGTTATCATTTTAATACACAAAAAAATGGGTAACACAGCATGCATTAACCATTGACATGCATGGAAACTATAGAATATCAATCCATCTTGTGCATTGCTGCTTTTGATGCTTTTTTCCTACTCCCAAGGGGTTACAACCCACATTTTAGCAATGTTGCACCTTTAAATAAAGTGACATGAGATGTTTTGGTTTAATCTATATATTATTATACATTATATTATAAATTACTAGTGCCCGGCAAACATTGTATTGCCCAATATTTTTTTGGGGTGGTCACTCTTATCATTTAAGGGTATGAAAAATAGATGTTGGCCGATCCTCAGACCTACCCGATCTGCACACAAAATTTCATACAAATAGATCCAGCCATTTCGGAGGAGTGTGGTAACTAACATTGTGACATGGAAATTTTATATATTAGATTATACATAATACAGATAAATAAAATTGAAGTGTCTGTTTGTAATTCAGAAATAACAGTTTTTCACTAAGTGCATATTGTACTTACTTAAAAAAAAAACAATTTTTCAAATTTTATTCCATCTCTTTGTCTGTCTGTCTATCTGTTTGTTCTGGGTAATCTCTGAAACGGCTGGACCAATTTCAACCAGACTGAACTTAAATCTACTCGGGTGAAACCGCAGGGCACAGCTAGTTGTTAATATTAAACCAAACTGGTAACACAACAATTCCAGTTAACATAGCTTACACTTCTGCAACTTTTCATAGGCTCTGGTGGCAACAGGAGTTGATAATAAAATACTGTTCATTTACCAACAACACATAAAATTATTTTATTTATTTATTTTATCAAACTTACTACAATACATATTTGAATGAATTTCATATTCATAAGATTACTATGCCTCACTTACACCCTGTATAAGGCATCATCATGTTGACTTGCTAACTGTTATGAAAACATTTCTCAGAATTTAGTTATCTTAATTAGCTATGCATAGAATATGTATGTTGTATGCTTTGAAAATCATTTAAGAAGTGCTTGATATGAATCATTTTTTCAATCTGGATTTGATGATAGGCATTCAAGAAGATTTTAATACCAAAATGAGGCATTAGGAAGGAAACATGTTTGCAAAAAAACATTTTTGATTGGCCTGTATCTATTTCCCGTGCTTAAAAAAATGCAAGGCAGCTGTAACCAATATGATTTGAAGGGGTGTCTGTGTATGGGTCACTTAATAAAATATTAACAATATAATTTGACAAAGTATGCAGCTGCAACATTATTTCCTTCTATACCAATATTACACAATGTTTATTACATTTGTTTACTTTCCTCTAATTACAGTTCAGTAAGAATTACTGTGTAATTTGAACTACTGCAAATAAACTAGCACCTGATTCAACATAATAAATTATAGAAAGCGAATGTTAATTAATTTATGGATTCATTGCTAAAACTATTTAAGGAGGAGCTCGTGGCAAAGTTGCTATTGCACATATCATACAATCAGCGAAGTTAAGCAACCCTAGCCCTAGCCAGTAATTGGATGGGCGACCGCCCGAGTTTCCTCCGTGCCTCGGAGAGCACGTTAAGCCGTTGGTCCCAGTTGCCAAATTATCATCTTCGGAAGCCAAAAATAGACTGACAATTGGTTTAACCTAGTTCACAGATTGTCCTCGTTAAAGGGGTTGCGAAGGTCAGATGGCAGTCGCTTCGTATAAAAATCTGGTGATCAGCCACATCGGGTTGAATCAAGTGCCGACCCCAACAATGTATGGGATAAGGCCAGGGAGATATATGATTGTTGAAACTATTTAACACTGAACAAACTTGTAAGATACATTTGTACAATGCAGGTGTTGCAGGCTCCCAGTTCAGATGCAGTGCCTGAGCTCAGTTCCCCGCCTGTGTTGAGTGGGGCCAGTGGAGTGGTGCCCATGTTGAGTGAGGTGCCACACCCTCCCCCTGGCCTGCCCATCCCACAGTATAACATGGCCGAGTACATAGGACAACATGCCTGGCCAGCTAACATCATTGTTTCAACACTCAATCAGCCATTGGAGGTACTGTTATAAACAACTAGCTTAAGTCCCACTTTTTACTAGGAATCCCAAATTTAATTCTATCCACGCTGCCTATGATACTGACCAATATTTTAGCATTATATTAGTGAAATAATTTTTTTAATTAGTTTTGTAGTTTTAGAGCCTATCTATTACAAACATTGAATGGATAATATAAATTTTATTGTACTTGTGTGATGTTTTGAATTCTATCTATTTTTTTTATACTTTAGTGGCATATTGTTAGGTAAGAAATATTGGCTGTGGGCAAACACACCAAGTGTAACAAGGGTACCAAGACTGCGGCGCGCAATACACACTGCGTGATTCGCCTAAGCAAATGTTCTGCCGCAGTCAAAATATTATGTCATATTTCTGGTAATGTTTTGGTGAAACTGAAAAATGTCGTGTACTTAGGTAATAAACTACCCGACGGGAGGCGGTGCGCCGGCGTCGCCGCTCGTGTCGTCACCGGGCGACAGTCGCGCCGCGTCTCCCCGCGCGCGCCGCCGCCTCTCGCGCGACCGATCGCCGCCCCTGCCGCCCGGCATCGTTGCGCCGCCAGATCAACAACTTCCTCATCTCGCTGCTAACTTTGAAAACCTTACTGTTGCCGAGGTAAAATTGGTCTTTCTCATCCTAACGCTTCAAATTCACCATATATAGTATCCATAAAAAAAAATAATGACTGCTGTTAATGAGGCACTACGAACTTTACAGAGAAGGAATATGTCCTGAGGTAGCCTGCATCATCCTAGATATTCTTTCGAATAAATATATTATTATTATTCAATATTCGATATTATATTTTACTTCAATTTAAATATTGAGACTTGAGAGTAGCAATCGTGCCCTCCTCAGATACGTCACAATATCGGGGAGGAGAGGTTACGTGAGCTGAGCGCGGTGCACCAGTACCGGTCGCTAGAGAAGCTGAACGGAGTGCGGCGGCGCGCGGCATACATGCCGGTGGCGCGCTCGTCGTCGGACAGCGGGTCGAGCGCGGCGTCGTCTCCGCCGGGCACGCCGGCGCCGCGCCGGGCCGCGCCGGCCGCGCAGCCCGTGCCGTTCCTGTCCTACCCGCGCCCCTTCGCCTACCCCACGCCGCCGCCCGCCTACCGCCCGCCGCCGCCGCCCTTCGCCAATGGCGAGCCGCCGCCCTACGGCGCGGGCGCGCCCTATGCGGGCTTCGTGCCCGTGCTGTACGCGCCGCCCAAGCTCTCGTGCTGGAACTGCGGCGGCGCGGGCCACGCGGGCCACGAGTGCAAGGAGCCCAGCATGGAGGAGATGACGCGCGCGGGCGGCTACCAGCTAGACTTCGGCGGCGCGCCGCCCGACCCAGACAAGTAGCCGTATCCGCAGGTTTAGACCGTAAGCAGCCAAAGTGTCGCCTCAGACCTTGTATATAGCGACCTGGGCCCGGTTTCTCGAAAGACGCGAGTATTGTAATACTAGTGAGTAGCAAAGGTGCGACTTTTAATTTTTGAAAAAGTATCGATTGACAAAAATTACCATGGTTACTCGCTTGTACCACAAGGCTTAACCTTCATGAAACGGGCACCTGCATTCGGCCCACAAGTATGCCGTCGGTGCCCGGTGCAAACGTTATACCCGGTGTTAATCCTGACGAGTAATTTTAGGCTGAGGTATTAAGTAGACCAATATTATGATGTTCTGTGCGCTTGTCGAACTAACTCACTAGTATGCTCCGAATTCCAGCGTTCACAAGTAATTGCACTTTCGACTCCCACTATTTATCACATTCCAGTGAATTTTGTTTGTTGTTGAGTATTTTGCTTGCCTTATTTGATTTTGTGTAAATTACTGTTAAATATTTATTTTAATGTTGTTATTTTTATCTCGTACCTAAACGTAAATTCTGTACGCAATCATTATAATTTGTAGAGAAGGTATAGATGTATATATTTTATTTTCTAAAATTGCATTATTTATTATTGTATATGTATGTAATTTTAATTCATTTAGTTATAGGTGTTTCAATATAGACATTATTCCTTTCATATTATCTTTGACATCAAATGTTCCACATATAATTGAATGGTAACGTTTTTTTGGTCCCAACACTTAATTGTTCAATATTGCTAAAGAAAACATCACTTTTATTGTGTATAAAATAAAATTTGAAAGTGCAATTATTTATGAACATCAACGCAAGCAATGTTGTTACAAAGAATTTGGAGGGAATTCCATCAAGTACCTTAAATATACAAAAATTGTAAAAGGGACAGGTGTAAGGAATATAATTTTAGATCAAGACTTCCAAAAATGCTCTAAAGGTGGTACAAATTGCATACCAGGTTTGCCATTCTCGCGATTGAACAAGATGACGTCGTGACCAGTAGCCCGATTCACGTAATGACAAAAGTGTTTTGGGATTCATTAAAACAGAGAAAAAACAAAATAGCAAAAGCGAAAACGTCCTATTGAATTAGCTACGATTTCGGATCACGTGAATACGAATTGGGAGAGGTTTTTCATCCAATAACTTTAATTGTTCAACAATATTTCGATTGTTTATTTTACGTGAATCGGTACACACTAGAGCCACACTTTTTCGTGACGTCACTTAGAGTTCGTCGGGAATGTGACGGATAAGGCATACCTGGTCATTCATTGAAACTCAGTTGAATTTTCATTGCCTCATGGCTTCTCAAACAGCTGAAACGTGCCATACATTGAATTGGTATTCACTCAATTGAAGTCAGGGTCCGAAGCGATATTTATTTTGAATATTGCAATACTAATACAGTAAGTAAAATTAAAGTTTAATTAACGAATCCGGAACAAATAGAAAATAATATAGAAAGATTCATATTGTGAGCTTTTTTTCGTATTTCCAATGAGTTCGGGATTCTTAATACTTTACGATTTGTAAGTATGTATTATTGGAACTTTTACACTCTGTATTTGATGATATTTGTTCTTTTTTTATCTACAAACCTAGATTTTTTTTTCTATCGTCAAAATTAACATAATCTAGTGTTATTTACGGCGGATGCTCACAACAATTTTAAGTATATTAGATAATTTAAAAATTATTTTATAATAGTCATGTTAATTATCACCAGTATTGTTATTCCAATAATTTCGTGCCCTGATTGAAAATGTAATAGATACCTCGTTAAAAACACGATAAATCGTTCAACAATTATTAAGGATGTAGAAAGTAAAGTATGATAATTTATAAAAATATATACCGACTAAAATGATAATAATATGTACTAAGATGGAATCGGAAATCGAAAAGTTATTATAAAAACATTTTAGTCACGACAATAAAGTTTGAATTTTAATGACGAGAGTAGTACATCCCCATGATAGTACAATGATAAAATCGAATTATACGATATAAAGCATTGACTTTATATTATGTTTACTTAATTAGTTAGATATATTTTATAGTAAGGATACTTGTGTGTTTTTAATTTTAATATTATTTATTAATGAAGACGCCATTGTGTTGAGATAATATTTGCATAACGATGGCTGCTGGAGTGTACAATTAAAGCTAATTTATGGAATTCCCCAAAAATTCTAAAGTTTAACACAAACCCAGTAATGTATTTTTTCGAGTGTCACATGTAAATAATAAGCCTGACTTCTAAACTATTTAATATACAGTTCATGCACGAATTTTATACAAAAAGTACGGAATGCGTTTCCATTATTATCCAAGACTGATTTGTATGGTAGCCAATTGATTATGAACCTTGTTATTGAAGCAATACTTTCTAAATTACAATATAAAAATTTCAGGACTGGATGTTTAAATGGTTGAGAAGTGACTAGGACGTAATGTATTGTAAAGGTGAAATATAATGACTAAAATGACTGACCACATATTTGTTTGTGTGTACTATTGAACTGCTGTGAGTGTGTTGAACAAGGAATTATTTTGATCAAGTTCACGAAAATGCAATGCTCTTAAGAAAATTAATGTTGAATAGTCATTGTAAATAGTTACAAATATGTAAGAGATTTGGCACACGTCACATATGATGTGTTCATATTTTGTAAATACTTCAGTTTATATTAAAATTAGTTGATATTTAGAGATTGAGTATATTTGTAAATTACTTTGTAATAATTTGAGTGTCCCTATAGAGTATATTCGATTGTTTCCCAATGATCACTGTCACAAATCACAATTTTGCATTTTTCAAGTACCAATTTCGGAGAAAAGTTCAAATTAGGTGGGTTGTATTGTTTTTGCAGAATTATTGAAAGAATGTTTATATGTAGACAGGTGCGTCACGCGCATGGGTGGGTGCTGGGAACAGTCGCTGTGGCCGATCATTTTACGTCGCTTGACGATTGCTATTGTTACTCACTCATTCATTGTACTATTATTAATGTTATAAGACAACCATCTTGTTTCTATATGCATAATCCCGATATCCTAGACTAGATGAATCCGTCGATAGCTGTTGCTTTTTATGTAAGACTACTGGCTGCTGTTTTAATCAATACTTTCACACACATAATTCATTAATTGTTAAAAATACATACCGTAAGCAAATATTATTTAAGATACTTGCATAAAATGTCACTCCTTATGAAGGTTGTATGTCCAAGTAAAGTAAAGATATTGTGTTATTTGTATCTTAACAATTTTATTATGATATTATATGAAACACTAGATTAAATATAGTGAAAGTAGGTAACTTAATCATAACATAAGCCTTCGTGGACCTACTGTAGCCGATGTTGGCGCTGTTGACGCTTGATGCGATGTCGTCATGTTGCGTAATACCATATCATTTGAATAATTTCTTTTGGGTGTGATGTTTTGGATCCAATACTATACAATTGTCTGCTCAATTTCAGCATTCGACAAGTACACTCCCAGTGAAGTGATGATATGAATAATTTAAGAGTTTTAATTGTAATTAACAATTACAAGTGCAACTGGAGTAATACAATAAATAAATAAGCCCAATTATTGTTGCAACGTTCATGCAGCTTTACTTTGCACTAGTTGAAGCATGAGAATATTTTTTTACTTTGTACAGAATGTTATAAATGTGATAAATAATTTTTGACATAATTAGAAATTGTGATTTAGTAAGGTGTGTAGTTAATTATAAAAAAGTATAAAAAAAAGAAAAAACCGCTTTATAAAATAAAAAATTGTACTATCCTACGGCTATTAAGTAACATTGTTTTCCCACTTTTATATCGGCTACCTACTTGTGTATTCTAAGCTGTTGTACCTATGATATTGAAAATAAAGATCATCGTTTCAGGAGAACT
This sequence comes from Watsonalla binaria, assembly GCA_929442735.1. Classification (NCBI taxonomy): domain Eukaryota; kingdom Metazoa; phylum Arthropoda; class Insecta; order Lepidoptera; family Drepanidae; genus Watsonalla; species Watsonalla binaria. Next base: position 7,815,916 of record OV838919.1, on the reverse strand, counting down.
AATGTTTCGGCCCAGTGTTGTCAGACCTCTGTATCCCACCAATGCTGTGAATCATTTGCTTCCTGACAAATAAACAACCAAAATCTATGTGTGTTTTGATTTCAGCGCCGCAGTGCGGTCACACCTTGGATTTATTTTCTTATAATCATTCGTAATGACCTTCACGCTTTGCCGTTTCAAAGGAAGCTGTGTACCTAGCAAGTTATAGCGCTATCGGTGAGTATTACATGGGTCATTGAAAATGGAAAATGGCCACGCTATCCCAAAAGACTCCTATGATGATAAAGTACTGACTCGCCATCCTATACATACTTACCTCTTTGAATTTCAGTTCGGGCACAATACCTTCTTATATATATAAAAACACAAAGATATTGTTTTTAAAAAATAAAAATTTTCATAAGATTAGAATAACTAATAAAAAAAATATTTCAACTAACGTAGCAGGCCTACTACTGAGTTCCTACTTTTTGTACACTGCAATGCTCCTGCGGTGATAATCGCTTTTGTATCTGTAACCATTGGGATGGACCGCGGTTAAAACCTGTTGAGTTTTTAATTACAATATCATTACCTTTTTTATGAATTTGTAGCTAGTCTATGGTATTTGATAGTGCTGACTGTTACGTGGCCACTCCCTTGCCCACCTACTATTACTACACGATTGTGGGTAGTTACATTTTACTTTAGTTTTGTATCGAATGTTCTGGGGAGTAGATACTCCGCTCTCGGATGTTACATACCAGATGGAAGCAGTGAGCCACCTTCACAAACTTGCTGGCTCGGAATTACAATCCATTGGAGATGGCTGCTTTTCGGCACATATTGGAAATTATTTATGACGTCTTTAAATACACATTTGTTTAAAATTACTCGCGATGCGGCACGTCTTCAGTTAGTTGAGGATTTGTAAAGGTGCAATCTTGTCTTGGTACGTAGGGTAGGTAACCTTCATTGAGATTGGGTTGGGTACAATTAATTACTACCTTTGCTTTGCTTCGTATATCAAAATCTTGTCTATACTACCTTCGAATTGTTTGAGACCTAAAACAACATTTACCTCCACATTACCTCACTTATTATGGCTTGGTATTTAGATATCTAACCTAACGAATGTATATTGATCCGAGTCGTGGTGTACCTCAGTAAGTATGATGCCATTGGCGCATTTCTTTAAATGAGGCATAATATACGTAGGTAGGTAACTTTTAAGTTAGGACTTATGTGAGACTAATTTAATTTTACTTTCGTGAAAATATACCCACTTAAACATATGTTCACTCCGCTCTGCAAATAAGTACGAACTATCCTCATTTTAAATGGAAGTAAATTCATATAAATCCTATTTTGGGGGTCGATCGTTTTTGACTTTTAATGTTGGAAGAAATTGTGAAGGTAGATAGTAGATACTTAGGTATGTATATAATGAAGCAGGTCCCTGTTTACTGAAAAACGGCTACTTATCCCCCAATTTCGATAAAAATCTATCAAGATAATTAACTACAATTACCAAGACTGTCACAGAATCAGTAAGGATGCGACAGTCTGGGATTGATTTTACATCTGATCCCTTTCAAATTGCTTGTCATATCGGGTGTGCGTGGGACAGGGACGGGTGAGAAATGAATCAGCTTGTGGCGCGAGTGTCACATAATGGAGGGGCTGTTATAAAACTGATGCATTACCACACTAACACCTGGGCCTACATTTTTTCTCACGTTCAACCTGGGAAATTGCACTCAGAATGTTTTGATTATTTAAGTAATCCAACGTCTTGTACCTAGAGGCCGTGGTGGCCTCTTAGGTACTCTTAGGTACCTCATAGTTGGTATTATAATTACCTACCCATATAGATACTCAGCTATACTTACAGGTACTAGTTTGAAATTCGCCTACTGAAACGTAAATAATCAAGAAAGAACATAATTTTATATTTGTTTGAAAATAACCATAAAAAAAGCAAAGAAGATTTAATCCCTTAAATCCCTACGTATATACCTGGGTAGGTAAGTTAGTACTTATCAATGAATTTAGTAAAAATATAGTAAAGTTTCCTACTGAATACTGTGTTTCAGCAGGAATTGTAGGGAAGCTCTCTATTTTGAAATTAACTCTATGATATTTAAATCAAGTGTTGGTAACCATGGTGGCGTGGATATCGAAATGAATATAGATGTATACGTTTCTTTCACCAAATTTAAAATATTTCAACCCCATCTATCCCTTTGACAGTATTAGTAACTACTTATATGCTGTTCTTGTTAATAATAGGTGCCTACCTATTTATTAATTTATGCCTTCACTTATAACGGGCGAAATTTGTAACACATTTGTAGCACGTAAATATGCTCAAAGACTACCAAATCTGGGCTTAGGTTGCACTCAAAGCAGCTGCAAATAGGATTTCAGGTTATTTTGTTGTTTTGTTGGCTCGCCTGCCTCGCAGTACACTATTTATTTAAAGGGTTTGAACATTTCAAGTATCTGACTTGATGTTCTCGCCTGTGCATCTAAACCGTAGCCCGGTTAAAATTTGATACCCATCTATTTAATTTATCGTGGCACTAAACTAGTTTCCAGAGATATTCAAACCAAATATAGCTTCAACTTACCAAATAACCCAACAAAGAAATAATGCTACCTAGGTACCTTACAAATCGTCCGAAAATACTAATTCTACATAAACAATAAAATTTAAAATTCTGAATACATGATTATAAAATGTTACTGTCGGGTGCGGAAGGTCGTTTTAACACTAACGTATTTTAAAATTAACCAAAAAAGTTTACGCATTTTTGAATAATCGGTGAACATTCCTGTAGGATATTTCAAAAGATATTTAGATGAATCTCTTCCTTTGATATAACAGAAGGGCTTGAGATTATATCAAGGAGTATAATTTTATGAAACAGTGAACACAAAAACCAGCACAAGTACCTAAATGTCTTCACCAATCGTAACACTTTGCCTTTGATATAATAATTTAATAGCACGTTATCTTAATACAATCTTAGCATCTCGGTAAGAGCCGGTATTAGAGAAAGATGGGAGCAAATTGCCAGCGTTGCCGCACACGCGCCTCCTTGCGATAAATTAAAAATTTAATTAAAGTACCGAGTGGCCGCTACTGTACTGGTTGAAAACGCTTTTTACTTCGGTTTACTTCTATTTACCGTAGGTAGGTTTTCGGCGCTTCATTAATAAGTCTGTAACACTTCGGATTCCGTTAAAAAGTTCCGATTTTATTAAGGCTCATCTTGTGATTAGGTATTATCTTAATAGATAATACCTAATGCATGTGTTTCGAAGGAGTAGTTAGAGGTGCACTTATCTACACATACATTTAGACAGTAATGTTTATGTCCCATATAATAGGGGAGAGCCCATTGACATCCAGATTCCGACAGATACTGTGTCCATGGGCTTATTTCATGAGATATATCGTGAATCTTTACAAATTGTAAAATATTATTGAAAAGAGTAATTGTCGAGTTTCTCGTCCATTTGGTTTTCTCGGGTTCGTCCCAGCAAAAGCAACCTTCCAAACCCGGTGGTGTAAACAAGCGTGAGCGTATGTACTGAGGCGTATGCATGCATTGAATTGTGTATCTCATGTGGCTCTCTAACGCAGTCGTTGGTCTATAAGAATATAATAAACAGGACATACATATTCTCAAGCCTGTATTCCCCGAAGGGGTAGGCAGAGGTGTAGTAATCACAACGCCCACTTTTCACCGAAGATGATTAAGTGCCCACTTGACAGATGGTGAGTCCATCGCCACAATAAAAAGGAAAGATTTGTATTGTCGTATTTCATTAATAAACTTAAAATTATAGCTAATTATATACAAATTTGAGTGCTTTGTATCTACACAACCCATTGCACAAGGGAATTTTACGGCACAAACATAGTAATAATTCCGAGATTATTGGGGTCAGACAAGACGGAACAATACACCCACTCATGAATGTGTCACTAGTACAATACGGGTAGTAAAATGTAATGCGTACAATTTGTGATATCATCGGCTGACATGAGAAACAGAATGTCTAATAGCAAATACCTTCGGGTACTTACTAAGGCAGTACATTCCTTTCGTAATGTCAATCTAACTATTTAATATTGGATGTTTGTTTCGACAGTTTTAAAGGTAATATCACTATGGCGTGGCAACAACCTCGTACTGTAATAATTTATACTTACTCGCCAAATTAAATATCTCTCCCGTAAGTAATGTTTGCTGTGCGTCGATATATAAGTCAGTCAGTAAATCATTAGATTGAATTTTATACATTGAAGTCATGTAGTTGTCTGTATCTATCGCACCCTCAGAAAAATATTATATTTAAAAAAAATTTTTGATGTCATAATTAAAGATCGGGAAGTTTGAATTTATAACTTAGGCACTAAATATCTTACCAGTTTTGAATACAATGTATTTTATATGTTTGAAGTATATTGAGATATTCAATATACATGCAATGTGAGATCAGCCTTTACTAGGAATTTATAGATTGATGTAGCCCCATGAACCTAGGGGGCGCAGAATAGAGTGTAGATGAAATTCTAGTTATTTGTTAACCTAATAAGGTACACTTTCCACAGTTAATTTTTATTTTGTGCCTAAGTTTTTCGAAATAAATAAGTGGCGTCAAACCACTAGGTTTACAGTGAAGGATAGCGAGAAGACTTATGTATGAGACTTTGAAAATTCAAAATACGTCACGTTAGCACTCAATCATCTTCGGTGAAAAGTGAGTGCTGTAACACGCCTATCTGTTCGGGAACTATCTGTAATGGTTTGAATTATTCTGATCCACTAAACAAAAATGTTATTTGAAACTAATTTTAAAATTACAACATCGCTTGCGATATTGAATAACATTGTGTTTATTCGAGTAAGTTCTGAATGTTAGCTAATCGATCTGTCCTAGAAATGAAGTTCCACAGTCCTGTAGAAATAAATCAATTTAATATATATGTATAGTATAATATTCATATCAGGTACAGAAGTTCGCAGTAACTTACCCGTTCAAAGACTCAAACGATTGGAAACTGGGGGATCTGTTGAGTGTTTTCGAGTAGTCGTCTTAATTATTTCTCCACTAGTACCCGCCGGGATGCTTTTGGAAGCTTGGTTCATGTAGCAGGATCCATCAGGAGCGCGACTTTTAAATTATGTGAAGTTCTTCATTTGATGCATAACAATGATTTGTGACTATTTAGTCACTACGTATTGTTTAAGGTAACATAAGCTTTTCTAGGATGGAGAACTAAATACCGTACGAATGATTAATAATTATGATTGCAATACTTAGATTTCTTTAAATGTCATTGGTGGCCCGCGGAACCCTAAAGATTTTTTTTAAATAACAGTAGCCTAAGTAACTCTTTGTAACATTAGCCAGTGAAAGTCCTGTTAAAATCAGTTCAACCGTGTCGGAGATTAGCCAGAATAAAGAGACAGACAGAGACCATTTTTAATAATTATTTCTGTATGTAAGTGGCGTATATATGGATTACAAACAGGCACTTCAATTATGTTAATCTGTATAGAGTATGTAGTAAGTATACAACTGACTTAGCCCCAAACCCTTTATGTAAAAAGTCATCCTTACTAGATGTATCACCATTGTCATATTATTATCTTTTTGCAATAATCATTTTTGCCAAATTAATTAGTCACATCTGCTACGTCGTAGCCCCATAGCTCCGTAGCCTCGTAGCTCCGTAGCATTATATCTACGCATAGCGACTTACTATCACTTACAACTATTATATATCTAGCTATAAGAAAACTTTATACGAAGTCTGATTTAGGTCCTAACTTCGCTGCTCCTTTCCTGGTATAAATGACAGGAACTTTAGTGTGAAAACTGTGTCATGCAGAGCGAATGTTTGCTCCGCAAACTGTGCCATAACATTTCAGTTTGACTTATAATCATTACCCAGACGATAGAACTTTAATATGTAGTGACGTAAGTTAAAGACCATTACAGCTTCTGTAATTTATAGCTAACTTTCATAACAATACATTTTTATTGTTTGTTTGAATGGAATATAATGTAAACCGTTTGGTAGAATTGTATACTTGCTTACTTCGAATTTTATAGCACAGAGTTATTTCAAGAGGATATAAATTTCAGTTTGTTATTTAAATTAACCCTGGTTATTTAGAATTTTTTGGGTTATAAAAGTGTTTAGTGATATTATTAACACTGGCGAGGTATTCTTCTAAATATTGCAAGAAGCTTACAAAGTTTTCTTTTATTATTACGACAATACAATGGCGCAAGCATAATAAGTTTTAAAAATGTACTTTGCCATAATAATTAAAGTGTTCACCTGCTATAAGAATTTTCAACATTTTGTAGCAAATAAACTATTACAGTTTAGTTACTGGCAGTGTATTTTTATTACCCGCCTAACACTAACTATTAAAGTACCTCACACAAGCGCACACATAAGCGCCTAGTGATTACGTTAATTGCGCTATATTTTGCTACCTGTAACTACTTATGTGTGTATCTGTACCGCACATATACACGCGCCTATACCAATGAGTTTTTCACACTTTGCCACGCCACGTGCTTTACGCTGAAGGAAAAAGAAAACATCGTGAGGAAACCCGGTCTGAGAAGTAATTCAAAGACGTATGTTTAGTGCCTAAGACGGCGATAGACTCATCATCAGTCACATAGGCACTTAAATATTTTCGGTGAAAAGTGGGTGTTGTTATTACACATATTACAATATCTTCAACTACCCCTTCGGAAACACTTATCTAAGAATATCTTCTAAGAAAAGGTTTTCCGAAACTCCACCCCAATGAGAGTTGAAAGTTTGTATGAGAATTCATAATCCACGCAGGCGATGCTGCGAGGGCAAGCTTGTACAATTTACAGTAATATATTGGGAGAAATTAGTGCGACTAATCTAGGTAATTAGTTTAATCGGCGGCCGTCAATTAGTACAAACTGACTGAACGGATCCATTAATGAGGCTAAAAATACATTAAAATCGTCGGTCGTGTTACAATCATGTACTTAGCTGAGGCACCGTTGGTAATTAATTAAAAGGTAATTTATCTAACTTAAATTAGCTTCTCAATTCTAATGCTACAATATTTTCTGCTCGTTTAAGTATTACTTCAATTAATAGGGTTGGTTTAGGCTCTGCAAAAACACGGTTTTGGAGTTCAAGGGATTAAATGGTGAGGAGAAAGTATTTTATTAAATGTTACTAAATTATATTTCATCATTTGGTTACTTTTAACCACAAGTTGGTCTGTATGTTACATTAACTTGTGGCGACATGTTTTATTGGTTATTTAATTTCATGAATGGATTTATTCTCTCTATCATCTTAAAGGCCAACTGTCTGTGCCCCGCGGTTTCACCCGCGTAGTCTTAATGGCCTCCTGGTTCTATCAATTTTCCCTGCCAATTTTCAACCAAATCGGTTCATCCGTTCTTGAGTTATAGATAGTGTAACTAACACGACTTTCTTTTATATATGTATAAAAGATAAATAACAAAATGTTTTCTTATTTATAATACCAGGTAGAGCCTTCAAGGTGATAGCTTTAACACAAATATGATAAAACTCAACAGCTATCCTTTCGTTCATCAAAGATCCAAAATGTATTAAGAACACGATGAGTCGCGAAAAGTCCGAAAGACGATAATATATTTATTACACGCAGATATTGGCTATTATTGGTAACGCTACATTATGATACTACTACAGACGCAATAGGATATGTCTAGACAACTAGCCATGACCCGTGGTTTCACCCGCGAATACTTAATTGTCGTAGCTTTTCTTTCGCGGAACACAACAACCGACCAAGTTCTTAAGTTATATATAGTGAAAGTCCGGCTAAAATCAGTCCAGCCGCTTCAGACATAAGCCGGAACAAACAGACAAACAGATAAGAAAAAAAACTGTATATTTTCATTTAAGTTCCGTATGCATTTAGACAGACTCTGTTAATTTAGAATTACGAACATACAGTTAAATTTTATGTATCTGTATAGATGACATGGCTCATTACTAATATCCGACATTATTCCGATCCTGAACAAAGTATTATTCATGGATAAGTAAACATAGCTTTCCACAAATTGACGTATAAAATGCTGGCTATATTTATATATGTCTCCACATTCCACGTGATAATAATAAAACGTAGTACCAATTGAATACGTTAATAAAAATATTTTCCTGTTGTATGTAACACAAGGTTTCATAGAAATGCTTTTATTGAATCGAAACCGTGTCGCCTACACTCGAACACAACGCAGTTCTATCTATTGGCAAAAGTGTGCATTGTCGGTCCAGTGGTTTAGCACAAAACGGTACACTGCGATACATCTGACTGGTATGCCAATTGCCAATAATTCGATATACTTATTGCTAACTGCAGAAGTTTGTCCGTTGCATATGTAAAAGTAACGACAATTTTAATTAACCTTATAATCGTTTGATGATTAATTACCAACATAACTAGATGAAAAAATCTGTTATAGAAACTTCTCACAAATATTTGTAATATTTTAGTTATTATATTTGACAATTGAGCATTTGAACTGTGTCCATGGGCTTATATTCATGAGATATAAATACTGTAACCAAAAACATTGTATAATATTTTTTTTTTAAAAGAGTAATTGTTGAGTTTCTTGCCGGGTTCTTCTCAACAAAAGCTACCTTGCGAACCCGGTGGTAATATTTATAATCATGTATAATGTATTTTGTGTCCTTCTGACGATTTGAAAGTACTTTGTAAGAAGTCTAATCAAATAAAGATATTTTGAATTTGAATTTGAATTCATATGGATTGGCATGGATTTCTTTCTCGCTTGCAGTAATGTTGAATTGCTTTTCAACGTGGCAATCCTGCCAGTCTTCTTGGCATCCCGAGAGACACTGATTTGGGCCAAGTTTTCTACTTGTAATTAGTTATGAGTAAGCCTTGTATACATGCATGGACAATAGTATTCGTAAGCAATATATTCTACCTGTGTAGGTATGTCTACGTAGCTATATGAATTTCCGGGTAAAACTTCGCTCGTTTTCATCCATACATAAACTTTAAAACACAGGAGTAAAATAAATATACCACAATATTTCAGAAGTTCTTCCTTCTACATAGAGCACGTCGAGAACAGTAGAAGGTGGGCGCCGAGCATAGGTGAAAAGTTATCTTGCTTTTATTAACATGTCAATCAATCTTGCTTACTCGAGGGTTAATTTGATTGACCCCTTATAACAATGTTAGATAAAAATATGATTATCTCAATCAGAGATAATATTCTATAAATTCAGTGTTTAGATTGGGTGGCATTATGCAGAACGTTAACATTACCCGTGTAAACTAAGTTTTTGGGGTGGCTTTGAAATTCGTGGAACCTTATTTTAAATATCAAAGTTGTCACACTCCTTGTAGCATCAGTTATCTGCTAGTGCTAGGTCTTGTTGAAATCGGTCCAGACGTTGCAGATGTAAGCCGAAACGAACAGATTTCCTTTCTTGTGACAAAAAATAAGATTATTTACACTTAAAAAAAAATAACAGCAGTTAAAGTTTTCTGAGCAATATCATAACCACAGCATATTTTTATTATTTATCTATTATCTTTGCAACTTTTTGTTACCAGTAAACGCAAGAATGTAGCTAGCATTTGTATTCCCGTTTAAATGTGCCCAATTTCCAAGTAAAGAAACATTTACGTAAACAAAACACGTATCGACACATTTTGTTGGGTTTCAACGTTGTTGCACTCACGTTCATGGAGGGAGCTGGAAATCTCCCTCCATGACGTTGCCGGTGCACTTTTATTTTTGATATACTTTTTCGATTTCTCACCCACAATTTACGACTCTATCGGAATGCAATAAAGTATGCAATAAAACGAATATAATAAACTTATATTCGTTTTATTTGTAAACAATGTTATGTCTTTGTTTGTTAGTTAAGTTGCAGAAAAATATAATAAGATAAATGTTTAGCAAAATAATTTATAGAATTGCAACTCCGATAATTGCGGTGAAATCTTATTTCAAAACAAATACCTTCTTAATGATTCATTTTGTTTAATGCTTGTTTTTCTGAAAAAAAAATATATTTCAATAAATACAGATAGACAGATGAGAGCAACTTTAATCAACTTTATTATTATTTTAATGAATACATGCTTGATTTAGCGTATATCTTCTCGAGACAATGTTAATACACTATTTGTAAAAGAACAATATCATTGTTAAAAATAAATATGGTTTTTATTCCTTTATAATTTTATTAGGGTTCCGTACTCAGAGGGTAAAACAGTCACCGGATTCTTAGCAATAGGATCTTATTACTAAGAAACCGCTGACCGTCCGTCTGTATCTGTCTCTCCGTCCGTTAGTTAGATAGTTGAAGTTAACAGACGATGTATTTCTGTTGCCTTTACACAATCACATGTTTCCTGATGGGTTATATCCCTTTTACACTGTATTATCTACTGTTCACAAAATATTCTGAGTTAGTCTTCAGCATAAAGACGAGATGATTGTTAGACGTCTAGGTACAATATAAACACGGTCAGAATTTAGGTAGTCACGTAATACATTGCCTGCATTTTGCAGGCGCAAGTAGGTCACATGTCAACTTTTGGTCTAAAATGCGTGTTTTGTTTTAAATTTCACACTGTTTCTCACAGTTAAACTCCGTTAGATATTTTTGTCTCTTTCGAGATATTCTAAATAATATATTAACATAGCTTTGTTCGTAGTAACCTAAACACCGTATAATAATTTTGAGAATTTCGACGAATAAATTTGTCCAAACTTTCATAGTATCTTTTTTGATGTTAATGGTTTAAAATAAATCTTCAAATACTTATTATTCGCACCTCTGAGTACTGCTGTAGCCGAAAAACGATCTTTAAGTAAGTATTTTAATTAAAATAATTTATCTTTCTCATCCAGCGCTCGGAATACGGTGAAGCGTCGATTTCGTCTCGTTTTTACCATGAACCTCCAACTTCTCAAGTTTAAATTCACTAATCGAATTCGAATTGATAGAAATTGTACATGTTCGATTACCATTTTATGAACTGTTTCTTCTCTTATTCCTTTGTATATCTGAGTCGTTAACTACAAGTATATATTTTTGAAAGTACTGTTACTATTCGAAATACTACCAAACATACTATCCTGTTTTATTCTTCTATTTATATTTCTTCTATTCATTTTAATTTCCGAAATACTTACGTGTTTGGTAATTATTTTTGGACAGTTGTTAAAACATGTATGATAGGGTATAATTCTATGAAGAAAATAAAATGATTATGACAAAAGTATCTTTTTCCGTTTTCGAGTAATTGACGTTCAAAGTTGACCATGTCAAGACCTTATTTTCGCACAAAAATCTGCGTCAACGTAGAGTTATTCACGTGAAATTAACAACGTTTTTATTTTTTTTCTCCCACTAATAGTTCCTGAAATAATTCTATAAAACCATATTTCGAAACCGTGTTAACCTTTTCGTTAATTTAACAAGTTGAATCATCGCGTACGCAATGTAGGCAAACGCGGCCCTTAGCAACCATACAACTTTTAGAAGACAACTGTTCCTTTTTCTCCGACGCCCTGTATAATGAAAGTCTAGCAGCAAGTCGCATTCTAAGCGATTCATTAAATAAAGGTTACCGTTATATAATGCACTTTTATACCTTCATGGTGGAAATTCAAAGGTGTTTCGTTACACGCTGTGCTAGCTCCCACTAATTGCTCAAGAGTCATGACTCTTCCTGCATCACAGGAATATTGATCAGCAATATAATGCTGTATAGAATAACCTCCTCTGAGAATATTACTAAGTATTCAAGACACGCTCCCAAATAAGAAGATCATGAGGATTAAAGGTTTTGAATAATTGTGATCTACGTCTTTTCAGAAAATACTTACAATGTTATTTTCACTATGTACCAACGCACTACAGTTTATTTTATTTTTGGTTTGAAGATCGTTGACCTGAAATGAAATATTGTTACTATTCAAAAACAATGTTTCTACACATGCAACATCCGTCACCAATATAGCACCAATCCAAAATTGCTTCACAAACCAGTTAACTGAAATATATAGCCATAACAAAACGGTTCGTTTATTTTACGCATAAGGCAGCATTTACCGGTAGCAATAAATATTCTAATATTTATAAATATTGCATACCTTTTTTATGGAACATGAAATTTGATTGTCACATTAAAATAATTTTGTAAGCTCACGCCTTATTAGAAGTATAATCCGTTAGTATTAATCCGTGTTGCAATACCCCTTAGAAGAAAATTCACGTGACATGAATGCAACACCATTTCAGGCAAAATACATACATACTACTTTACATTTGTAAGGCATGCAGGTTTCTTCAGGATGTTTTCTTTTTCCGTGAAGCTCATAGTATTACTGCGCTTACGTTTTCAAATCTTATTAAAACCTGCGTCGCTTGCGTAGTAAGCAGCTACTAAAACCATAAAGCCATTACAGGTCTTTTTAATACTTTACTTCAATAATTACCAGACGTTTCAATTAAAATGGTCTCTGTTAATTGTGACTTGTCAGTACACATTTAAGTTAAAACTCGAAATTCAGTAATTTAACCGAATTATTTATTTTTCTTTCTTCTGAGAAAAATATCAAATGTAAAATTCCTCAGTAGACGAGATAACATATTTTTAAAGTAATGAGCTAACGTCAATTTAAAAATGTTAATGAGCAGGTATACATCTCGTTATCGTTTTTAAATACATCTATAGATAATGCTCGCGTCTTTATTCCCTGAAGGGGCAAGTTAGTTAGTTAGTACACCCACATTTCACCAGTTGAAGGTACTCGTATCGTTCAGAACCTGGTTGACCAGTTCTTTTTCACACAAAAGAAAGAACTTGACATTTAGCATCTGGCAAACGGTGGTCTCTGCATACCCCCATGGGATAGAGACGTGAGCATAATGTATGTGTTCAAAAAAAAAGGGAAAAAAAAAATCGAAGCTGTGAACGTCAGTCTCAAACCGGGGTAACTCTAGTTAGTAACTCTAGTATGAAAATCGTTGGAGTCGTTTCAGAGATTCAGATTCTACATACATATGCTCACGCATGTATTCCCCGAAGGGGTAGGCAGAGGTGTTGTAATCACAACACCCACTTTTCACCGAATAAGATTAAGTGCCAACGTGACAGATGGTGAGTCCATCGCCGTCTCAGACACTATACATACGTCATTGAATTACTTCTCAGAAATATGCAGGTTTCCTCACGATGTTTTCCTTCACCGCAAAGCACGTGGTGTGAAATCACTGTACATAAGTTTTTTTAGAAAAACTCATAAGTACAGGCCACGCTGGGATTCGAACTTGCGTCGCTTGCGTAGCAGGCGACTGCTCTAACCCCAAGGCCACCACGGCTCAGATTCTATATATAAGAATTGCTCGTTTATCGTAAAGGTATGTAAGTTTACACCTTCCCAGAAGGGTCTTAGCCCTTCTGGGAAGGTGTAAACTTACAGCCGGCAAGTGCAGGTAGAAGTGTGGAAGTAAACTCTGTTCATTTAAATCTGATGTCGAAATAACTGATTTAGAAATTCATATTAATTTTCTATTCATTTATTAGTTTGGGTTAATTGGGATTGCATATTAAATCACTGTTTATTAATAGTTTTGGAGGCTTTGCCCGTCCAGCGGGAATCTCTTTGTCTTGATAATATCTTATTGTAATACATTTCAAGTTACGTAGATATTTCACGGATGCGATGTCGGTCCAATTCGTAATAGCTGATATAATTTATAATGTTTGCTCGAGAACAGAAATAACATCACTTCGAACTATACAATTGTTACTTTGAAATGTAGAACTTACCAGTTTTATGCTATGCGTAGGTAGAAATATAATTATAATGTTATATAATATTATTTTATGAGGTTTAAACATTTTGGCGTTCGTGACCAATCACTTAAGTAAACGTTTTTACTGTAAAATTCATATTCATGAATATTCAGCTAAAAATAATCTAAGAAATGGACTTTTTACCTTAAAACCGTCTATACCAAAACATAGGAAGAATTAGCTTATTACTAACGCGGTCAGAAACTAGTATTTAGACCATTAGGTCTCTACATTATTTTATATACGAGTATTAACTCGTATATAAAAAGTTTTGTGTAGTTTTTAATAGTAGGTATTAAAGCGAGTGCCATGCATAGATATATTTATAGCATAGATAGAACAGGAGTATAATTATTTGTGTTCTTTTATATTGCTACCACCCGCCACATAAAAATTAAATGATCGCACTATAACAATAGTAAAACATCTCCTGATATTCTATAATAGGTTTAGTACTATTGTATATAAAGGACATACTTCAGCACGTTTTAGTTGGGTACAAGTGGTGTAAAGTATAGTGCTTTTTCTCATTTGCTACTGCATTATTTGGTACTTTAAGTTCAATTATCTATCTATAATTATAAAATTCAAATCATTTAACACCTTTTAGAAAAAGGCAATCGAAGGAAATTAGTTTATAACTTTACGCGCCGGTAAATAGCCGTAGAACTCTATTCAAAATTCAAAATATCTTTATTTGATTAGACTTCTTACAAAGTACTTTCGAATCGTCAGAAGGACACAAAATACATTATACATGATTATAAATGTTACCACCGGGTTCGGAAGGTAGCTTTTGTTGGGAAGTTATTATCACCTCCATTACAAATACAAAGAGTAAATTACTAACTTGTATAAAAACATTGAATATATCTAAGCCGAGAACAATTTACACGGTAATGACCGAACGTACTTAAAATGTTAATGTATTCTGGAGCCATTGGGCATTAATTTCATCCTATCTCGAAATGATAACAACTTGCTATTTAACTGACTGATTGCTTTACTAGTGTTACCGAACTGTGCTTTGTTATTACTTAGCTTACTTACCTTATAAGTAACTAACTGCACCGCGTGTTTACCCGCGGAATAACAAAATAAACTACCAGTTGTACCCTGTCAGGCTTCGCTGGGGCACATTGTGATTGGAAATACATTTTGAAGTGTGTTTATGTACACTTATTAGTTTGGGTTAATATACATTTATATATATATACATATGTTCAAGCCTGTATTCCCCGAAGGGGTAGGCAGAGGTGTTGTAATCACAACACCCACTTTTCACCGAACATAATTAAGTGCCAACGTGACATGTGGTGAGTCCATCGCCGTCTCAAACACTTTACATACGTCATTGAATTACTTCTCAGAAATATGCAGGTTTCCTGACGATGTTTTCCTTCACCGTAAAGCACGTGGTGTGAAATCACTGTACATAAGTTTTTTAGAAAAACTCATTGGCACTGGTATTCGAACTTGCGTCGCTTGCGTAGCAGACGACTGCTCAAACCTCGAGGCCACCATGGCTCTTTTTATGTATATAGATGAAAAAAAAACCAATCCTTGATGCGGATCATGCTAAAATTTCAGCTCGATCGGTGCAGAGCTTTTTGAGTTTTTGAAGCGTTCACAAACCAACATAACATTTTTTATATATAGATGTTTATGATCATGAATTTAAGAGTAACTCTTGTCGGTATAACCGTTGCAACTATGCCCCTTAATTTGTCTCTGTCCAATGCCATCTCTTAGATCTTCTTATACGTTACGACAGTTATATTTTCTTTGTTTCATGTACGTTAGTTAGCCTTTACATCTATTAATATGTTACTGAGTGATATTCTTCCCGTTTGTGCAACATTTTCCATTGATTCTTCGCTCCTATCGGTCGTAGCGTGTTAATTAGTTACCGGATGGGCGGCAAAGATTTCCACGAAGTAAACATCTCTGTTGATTCCAATCAAAATATTACTTTATATTAAGTCAGTAAAGTTCAATATCAAACTCAAATATTTAAAAAGGTTCAGTTCTTTAAACATCGCCGAAATATTATTCATAAAAAAAACTCACGGGAATTTATTGCTTAGAAATATATCACACTTTATAGACTTCACATCCCTCATCGAAACATTTATGCAAAATTGGGGTATTGTGCCGGGTCTCTATATCAAAACGTATTAACATTTAAATGACATATGATCTAATAACTAAAAACCTTACAAAATATAATCTTATAACTAAAATATATTATTAAAAGGAGTCCCTGTGGGCAAGGTTTTTAGTTATGCTAGTTTTTAACATTAATCGAAAGTTGAATATATTTAATGTTATCACTAGCGTAATTGATGTTATGTCGTGCTGATTTGTGAATAAATAAATAAATAAATTGAATTTAATGACGTATGTATGTAAACTTACAGGTTTACAGAACAATATGTATTTTATAGGTACCCATGTTATTCAGGTTCCCTTTCAAATTATGGCTTACCACGCCTTGCCATAACCAAGTATATGTAGGTAGGTGTACCGCTAAAATATTTTGAAAACATTATTCGTATCGCTTAAATTATTACTTTCGGCATAAAATATGCCATTCAATCTACTTTAATATATAAAGCTAAAGATTTTGTTTGTTTGCTTGAACGCGCTATTAATCCCAGGAAATACTGATTGAAAAGGTATTGCAGTATAAGATAGCCCATTAATTGAGGAAGGCTATATCTTATATATCATCAAGCTAGGACTAATCGCGGGTTAAAGTTAGCGTTAGTCCAAATTAACTATTCCACTCGGACGCAGATGCACACAAGTCGCGGGCAGAAGCTAGTATAGCATCTTTATTCTTTTGGTAAAAATTGGCTGCATTTTATAGTACAATTAACCAAACATACAAAATACAATGTTTCGTGCTCCATTTGTATTAAATGTAGCACGCTCCCACTACGGCGTAGCGAACGTAGCACTGCATGGTATACGTAGTATTTCGTAGCATTGACGTCATTCTTGTCGTAGCTCATAAACAAATAGTATTCATCTTATACCTTTAAATAGCAATTGCTCCAATGATTTTGTGAATTGAAATTTCGTATGTAGTGGGTTGCGGTGGCAACAAATTGATCTAGCTAGGTTTCATTTTCAGATAACATCGTTGTGGCTATGTTTTCAGGCAATGAAAAACTTCTACGATATCATTACAATACAGAAGTAAATTTCGCCGAGATCTGTCAAGTTGTGATAACTCAGACGTGAAGCTTCCAGTCTATAGAATACCCTGGTTGTTCGATTTTTTCCCTTTATATTTTTTTTTTCAACATACATTCATATATATTAATAAGCTCACACCTATATCCCATGGGGGTAGGCAGAGACCACGGTAAGCTGTCCACGGTAAGACCATGCTAAATGTCAAGTTCTTTCTTTTGTGTGGAAAAGAAACCGAGTACAGCTATCATTCCATATCTCCCTACTTCTATGCAATAGTCAGAACGTTTTTTATAGTTATCACTCTGTTAATATTGAAGCCTGATGCTATGTGGATCCCGAACCTTATAATTAATATGTATGTATCGACATGCATCGCCTGCGTACCATTCGCATGTTTCTGTACTTTCTTCTTATATACAATATGTAGGTCTAAAAATGCCACTTTGGGAGAATTATAATGTGATCCGAATATGATTACCATTTGTTTCATTAACAAGAAAGTATAACAAGATAAAGAAACAGGCGGCGGTATCGTTTCGTGTTTCATTATTCAAAAATAAGTAGCGAATGAATATATATTTTCATGTTGCCATGAACACCAATAATTGAATATTTGCAGGGACTTGTGCGCCCTCTGCGTTTTGTGAGAAACCAGACACATGATAGGTTCGCTTTGGGAGACGATTTATTACAAATTCTTTTGTTTTTTCCCTTTTTCTTTCTATATTTTTAATAACTAGGATATTTATACATACATACTTATGCTCACGCCTGTATTCCTCGACGGGGTAGGCAGAGGTGTTGTAATCACAACACCCACTTTTCACCGAACATGATTAAGTGCCAACGTGACAGATGGTGAGTCCATCGCCGTCTCAGACACTTTACATACGTCATTGAATTACTGCTCAGAAATATGCAGGTTTCATCACGATGTTTTCCTTCACCGTAAAGCGCGTGGTGTGAAATAACTGTACATAAGTTTTTTTTAGAAAAACTCATTGGTACAGGCCCCGTTGGGATTCGAATTTGCGTCGCTTGCGTAGCAGACGACTGCTCAAACCTCAAGACCACCACGGCTCTTAGATATATTTTAATAGATACGTGCCTAATTAATAACTGTGACTGACATTCAATATTGTTATGTGAAAGTCGTAGGTCGTCAGGCCTTGAGTATATTATTTAGGTAAACATCCTTTCCATACATAATACATTCGCATACCTTTGTGAGAAACAGGGATCAAATAACAATAAGAACAAAGATTATTTATATTTATATTCCAACATTCATATAACATTATTATTTGTCCCTTTTCGTATGTATATAGATATTACGACAAATCGTAGACGTGTGTTGTGTATATGTACGTACCCAATTAAGATTACTTGGAATTAGTTGGTAGCGTCCAATCTCGGAAAGATGATTAGGTAGCGCGTGAGTAATAGATATTCTGTTATACCTTTATAACAACCTACACGCTACAATTGTTTTGAATGGTATATTAAAGGTTCGTATACAAAGAGGAAAAACATGAATTTGTTTCAAATTTTTTCCTCTTTGTCTGTTCTGTGTCGTCAAGGGGATTATGTTGGAAATGAAACGTCAAAAACCTTTTCATATTTTATTTTTTCTTTTATGTAATCACCAGTTGTACAACTAATAAATCACAGTTGAACTAAAACAATTACTTATGCAGGTATAATTAATGCCTAAAACAAAAACGGCGGGGGCGCAGGCCGGGTATACTTTTACAGGGTCTGTGTGCTCTGCTGTCTATAAAGTGTTAAGTGTATGTAGACAAAGATCGGCTTCGTGACTTCCAGCGTGACTGTAGAATCAGTTCGCATTAGGCTTAAGCTTTTAACGATCGAAGTATCCGCTTTATAAAGCCACTTTCAAGTTAATAGTACGAGGTTTTAGTAAATGTTCCGATATTGGAACAGCCTGCCCTCGATGGGCGATCGATCCTTCGACTCGTGCCGTGGCGCAGCTGGTGCCAGCTTTAATTATAACGCATAAATTGACATTTGGTGATTTTATAAGAAACACTTGCGCCTAACCTCAAGTTATCGGTCACAGTAGTACCTAGCTAATTTAATTAACATTATGTATATCAGTAATAATTCAAACTGGGAATGAAATAAGGTTTTAGAAACGTAAAAAATAGTGCGAGTACACGCGAGGATACACCGCAGAGCTTTGTTAGCGAATCACGGAATTGAAAAATGTGCGCGTGTCATGGTACGACACAACCGGGGGAAAGAAAAATATTGTTATAAAAAACATTTCAAAAAACTTACAATATAACCTTGTAAAAGACAGAAATATAAAATCGGACCCAAATCACTATAGTAATTCGTCTATATGTATGATACTGGCAGTGTAATGATATCAATCAAACAATGATAACTATACGAATGTCTACTTACACGATTATTAATTAACGAGAATTGTTTTAATATTGATGTAGGTATTTGATTATTATTACTTATTTGTCTTTAGTGCAATCTAGAGGGTGACCTTACGGTTATAGTTAAGTTACTCAAAGACTATTATAACCGAATCTAAAAATCTTAGGCTTTCAAACACATAATAAATCAGTCAGTTTAACGTTCAGTATTATTCTAAAATGTACATTGATCATAATTCGACGATGACGCCAGACACCTCTGGGGGCAATTTAAATTATTATTTTACTATATAAATTCTTAAAAATTAATTTATAAATTAATGACTTCTACGACCCCCGAGGGGCTTCTCGCGTCGACGTCGATAGAAATAGTACTCTAGCACAACACTCTTAATAAGTTATTGATATTTCCCTAGGTGCGCCTAATTATATATTATGTAAACATACGAATAAATAAAGTGCAAACACTTAACTCTTCAGTTATTAGCTACATCGACAACGCTAAGAAATTGGCACAGTCACATTCATTCTCACAATCTCGCACGCTCGTACACACGCAACACACACTCGCATACAACTGAAAACTTAAATCATAATTATTAATTACCTACTACATGTAAGAGGTGACCGCAACCATTCTGAAATATTCTATTTAACTAAGACTACGCGGAGACATAGGAGAGGAACACCAGTTCACTGTACATTTCATATAAAGAGTTCGAATTATTTCAAATAGTTTCCATATTTAATTAGGTATATTATGGGGTAGTCGATTTTAGTATGATACTCTATTTACAACCCCATTACTAAACTTCACATATCGAATGAGCATTACAGACTCGACGTCCGAGCGGACCACCTTAGGTATCTAATTATCCATTATAATAAAATATAACATATTCTTTTACACCGAAATGATTTTATGCGGAGGGGCCGTACATAAAGTGTCTTCGTGTAAAGCTGTGGACTTACAATATACTCGTATAAATTATTCACATTTATAGCACACTATCTACAAACACCCACGGTTCAAATTCATAACGGGCCCTCCGGCAAAAATCCGCTTAATCCTTTAACTTCCAATAAAATACTGACTCAATATGGCTAAATCGAATAAAACTTATATCAAATATTTGGTGAAGATGTACGTTTAAATATATTAAAAAATTACGCAATTAAATGGGTATCTTAAAGGAGTACTTAAGCTAAACATTTCTACTATAAATAAAGTCGTATAAAATTGATAAGAATTACAAGTGAGGCGCCTTATTTACACAAGGAGCCCGCCGGTGTATGGCGTGGGTCGCCGAGGCGGCGGACTTGCAGTGAGCGGTGGTGTATGGCGAGACAATTGACTAGGGGCGGCGCGAGGCCTACAGCTGCTCATCCATGTCGGGGCCGTACATGTCAGCCAGCTTGTCGAAGCGAGGCCCCCACGCGCCTAGGTATTCGTACTCGTGCGTCTCGTCGTCTGTGCCTGTCGTATCAATCATGTATTACAACACCAAAGTAAGAGGTGTTTTACTCGGAGTCCTTTATAAAATTTTAATTAGAATTTACTTTATATACGACGTATAAAGTAAATTGAGTAGGGAGGTTTGAAATAACAGCCCGCCAGTGTCAAGCTTATATATCCTATATATAAGGTTGTATATAAGAACAATGCAACAGATTACACATAAATACTTTTGTACCATTGGTTACCCTTGCCCCTCATTGGCACATAGTTCCAAGAGAGAGCAAAAAATTGTCAATAATCTCGCCATCAGATCCTAGGTGGATCATCTCACCAGATTGTAATTGAAGCCTATTAATTGAAGAATTAATATTGCAATTGGTAGAATTTAGATCGGTCGTAAAATAAAGTGGATATTATTAAATGGGATAGTTACCAGAAGCAAGTGAGGAGAGTGATCCAGCGGTGCTGCCGCCGCCCTCGTATGCGTAGTTGCGGAGGTCATCAAAGGGTGGTGCATTAGGGTCGCTGTCGGCCCGCCGCTTGTGCTCCTCGATGAACATGCCCACATTGGTCTCGCCCGGCAGCGGGACGCCCACGCCCGGTGGCACTCCCACGGTCACGCCCATCGGTCCCACTCCCAAACCCACGCCAATCAACGGATCTATACATAGTCACATAATCTTAGTCTTGACTTTTGGACTAGTACAATCGCATTGTAGACAATTACCATAAGCTTATTGTAAAGTGCTTTGGTTTCGGTAAAGGCTTTTTCTTGGTGATATTGCACGTTCCTCTAACGTCCGGTTGCTAATCACACCACAGCAAAACCACCCATAGCAACGTCTTAAACCAAATATATTATTTTCAAACCTTAGGGTGCGGCTCGGTCGGGGTAAAAACAGACATTGATATATCTTATGAAAGTAAATATTTATCGTATCAAAAATAAATGTAATACAATATTTAATGTTGTCAAACTTGGCTTAGCCTGTATAATTGATTCGAACCGAGTTACTAAATTAAGTTCTTAGAGAAATTGTACTTTGATAAATATTATTTTTCCTTTAATAAAGTCCTTAGAAATGGTCTTGTTATTGATAGCCCGATTAGATACATGTCAGACTCGTTTTATCAACCCACAAAATGATTCCTTTCCAAATAATTCGAGATTTTTAATGGTTCGTCTTCCTGCTATAGAAATTAAAATTAAAGATACCGTATTATTATGTTTCTGTATCTTTGTGGATTACATTGAAAGATATTTTAATTCCATCGAGGTTGAGAAACATTCAAAATTAGCGAGCTCTAAGTCATAAATAAATATAAGTATAATTTGTAGATTTTGTTAATGTTATAAATATAAACTAGCTGTGCCCTGCGGTTTTAACCGATTTAATTTCATTTGCGCGTAACTCTAAATGTTTTTTTAAAATAAAAATAGCCTAGGCATTGGCTATCTACCACTAAAATTCCCGTTAAAATCGGTCCCGCCGTTTCAGATATTATCCAGAACAAACAGACAGAGATTTTTTTTTTTAAGTCAGTACCGTATAATACTTCACTATGCATTTAGTGAAAAGCTGTTATTTTGGAATTAAAAACAGATACTTAAATTTTATTTATCTGTATAGAAGATATAGATTATATATATATATGCTCGCTCATGCAGAAAGGTCACCTAAGGGGTAAGCAGTAATGGGTGTTATAAAAGCAACATAAATTTAAAATTTTCATTGCAAATGATTAAATAGCCACGTGCTCCGTATAAGGTATCACATGTACATAAGTCTTTGATTTAATGAAGATTTTCAATACATGCGAAGGTTTTCCTTCGCCGTAAAATTCGTGTTGTAAAATGTTTTTGTAAAACACATTCATACAAACCACTGGTATTTGTACTAAGGAAATAAATTACATGTGGCTATTTATGCAAGTATGATGACTCACAAATACTTACAAGGTAGTTTAGTAGGTGCATGATCAGGAAGAGGTCCGCCAATGGGTATTTGTAGTGGGGTGATATCGAAGGCTGTCATGTCATCCTCTCCACCGCCCTCGTCGTCATAATTGATGATGTTCTCGCGAACATCGTCGTCAGGGCCGGGGTACTTGATGTGGGCCTCACGTCGTCTGTTGTATACCACGAACACTAACACCAGAACTGTGGGAAAACATACTGTTGAGCGACCGAAACTATTCTCTCCACCCCCAAGTGTCAACCAATTTCGTTGTATACAAGGTACGAAACGTATTGATACATTATTGGAAGAGCGTGGTTCTTTCCGAAGTTGATTGATCACATTTCGTGCCTCGCTAGGGCTGCCTGCGTGTGGCAAAGCGGTGAGAACGGTAAAAAATCTACCAATACATTTGCACCAACGGAGATTTTGTGCAATTTTATTGATGGACCTCGCTCACCGGTCCGCTTTCTCACTCCGCTCCAGTGTGGACAGGCAGCCTTATACACAGCGATACTCGTCGACGTTGAAACATGTCAAATACTTGGGGTGTCAATCAAGTTAGTGGTGACAAAGCGAAAACAGAAATAGCATGTAAGTGTGGAGTGATTATGTAAGTATCTACCTATCTGTGTAATTAAATCAAAACGGTTTATTTGTAACACAACTACGCCAACGATATACTAATGCTACTCGTATAAACAGGAGTAGGTAGGTATGCGTACTAAAGCACTTAGGTTACATTAGAATACGTACATACAAAATAGGTACCTACATAGAAACATCGTAAATAGGGAAATCTATTGTTAATGTGATTCGACCGTTACCAAAGTTTGTTCTCATTTATTTGAGTGTAATGTACTTGAATCAAATACTTCTATTATCGATCTATATACTTTACCCATTACTGGTAAAATAATATCTATTATATAGGACGGAATAAATATATTTTATATTTTAAGTAATAATGTATCTACGTCGATTAGCCCAACTGATTGTATATGCCTTCAGGAAATTAATAGAAATTACTATGATGAAGTAAAATAATAGAGCACGGGACTGAAACTGTTTCTGTGATCTCAATTTCCGTTAGATATTTAATAAAGGAAGGGACGCGAAACGTTTATTTCAGGGTAGACGGGGGAATGTAGTGTTGATAATTCAATTACTTTTGATACAATTATTTATTTCTAAGATCTATTAATAATTATTTATTCGCAAGCAATATATATATAAAGAGAGCTCGTTATTCTGAAATATTTTGTTTAGTATTACATTTCTATTAACAGTCGTGGAGATAAGAGAGTTATATTAAATTCGACACCTACATTACACTGCTCTCTTTGAGACATTTCGTGTATTAATTAGTTAGTTAATACGATGTCAGATCTATGTATTTTGTAATACCGTGATAGGTATCTATTCGTTCAATTAATTAGGTATATATGTAATTTTTTTTGATCTTAAAACCATTGTTAAATAAATTAAATACTACAAAATATCGTAATCCAGACACGATGGCAATATGAATTTGAATAAATAAATGGAAAAACAATCAGATCTAGGGTATCTATCCTGAACTACGACTTAGCTATATTCTTCTGTAAAAATCGTAGCACTTTTAGTCACTAACGATGTTATTACCTGTCTAAGTACATATATTAAATTATTTTGTTTAAACTGATCGTTTTATGGTCGCAACTCGAATAAAGGTTCAGTGTATCGTTCTAAATGATGGTAAAAGCATGCAACAAAGGATTGATAGTGCTCACCTAGAAGCATGAACAAACAGACAATGATAGCTATAATGAAATCTCTGGAAGGCATGATGATCCCGGAGGCGAGTAGTTCAAGCTCGCAGTCGTGTCCGGTGTAGCCGAAAGCGCACACGCAGTCGTAGCGGCGTGCCGGCTCACGGTCCACACAGGTGCCGCCGTGTTGACAGGGTGCTGACTCGCACTCGTTCACGTTGGCGCACGTGCTACCCGCGCGCACCGACCCTCCCGGGCACCTACACATTGCGCGCTATACCTCACCGTGTCACGGCGCTCGGCCACGGCGCGCACTGAGACCCCTACCCGCCATGCTCTAACATATATGACTAACTACATACGACAAGCTACATATAATACATTCTATGATACGGATGAACGGTGAGTTGATGAGTGTGCTAGCGTTAATGTGCGTCTAGTGGGACACGCGACGGCTAGTTAGTGGCTACGTTCGGTTGCTCACTCATGATAATGAGGAGGCAGACGAGGATGGCCGCGAGTGCGCCCATGCTGAGCTTCAGTGTACGGCCCTCTTGCACGAGCTCGCAGTTCTCGCCCCAGAAACCCTCAGGGCAGTGGCAGCGGTAGCCAGGCTCGCGGTTCACACAAGAGCCGCCGTTGCGGCATGGGAAGTAGAGACACTCGTTCTTGTCTACGCAACCCTTGCCGTCCGGTGATAAAACCAAACCCTCACCGCAACTAAACACCATTCATTATACATTGTAAGTAAGTACATATAGAAAGCATTATTTTTCATAAACATACATATATTTATTAAACCAATAAGTACCTTTCTACATAATTGCATTATAAATAAAAATAAATATAAAAAACTAAATTATAACTCAGTGCGCGCTATAACACAATACGGAATAAAAAATAGTTTTTCCAATTTCATTAAAAATTGGCACACATATTTTACAGAAAAATAAAGGCATTAGTTTTGATCTGATCATAATAATTAGGTATTTCTCACAATGGCAATGTAATAACATCATACTTACGTGCATTCATATTCATTCCAAAGATCGACGCACACGAATGGTTCCGTGCAGTGAACGTTGATGCAGGGACTGTTGGAAGGACAGTTACGGTCTAGGTTTCTGGCCATTGTAGCTTGTCCCCACTGTGTACCATTCATCGCAGGTGGTAGTGGTAGATGTTTTCCCTCAAGTCTAATGTCATCTAAACATCCCTTTTGGAAGTCAGCATATACTTCAAAAGTTCTGACGCCGGTGTACTCAGCCTTCCCGCCTGCATACACCCCTTCTTGTTTATCTACAAGCAGCCATTGGTGACCATCGAATGTAAAGGTTTCGTTGTATCTCCTGCCCTCTCCACCGTCAATTTCCAGCGTTGCAGCACTTCCATATCTACTAACTCTAGCTATGTGCCATTGCCCATCATCTACTGCCACTGAGTTAAGCCACACGTCGCGTTCCTCAGTGCGTAATGAATTCAGATTATACCGGAAATGTAATCTGGCATCCTTCACTTCCAGAATGCCATATTCTCTATTATGCTGATCGCTTACTCTGAACAGCTCACCGTGTGGTTCACGAGTTCTGAATCTCAATTGAATTTGTGTGCTAAATCGATCCGGTTCGAAACTAAGTGCAAATTTAACATAACTTTGAGGCCTGAAACTAGTAGGCGTTGTCGGCAAATTGCACGACGGCCCTGTCCACCCTGGCTGGCACTGACACCTAGCCTCTGAAAAGCTTCCAACACATGTTCCATGTTCCCAGCATCTTGAGGTAGTGTCTGCTTGAATGCACACTTCTTCAGTTTGCGGGCAACCTGCCACAGAATTTCTAGACAATCCAGGATGCGCTAAGTCGTACAGTTTACTATTGTGGATTAGATTTCGAATACACCCGTCGAATCCTTTGCCAATTGGCATATATTGCCAGTGGTAGCTTGTTGCATCGAAATGCTCTACATATAAGCCACCAATTTGTAACGGTGCATTAACATTTAAATATTCGTTGAACGGTGGTATAGTTCCTGTTGCTTGACATGTCGAGTCATCGAATTCCGGTGGGGTTCCATCTTCCATTTCTTGAATATCTGCTGACTTGCAATAATCAACAATCATTCTTACGTTTTCTGTATCCCAAAATATGTCTATTCTGTGCCATTCACCGTCATCTAAAGATTTTTTTGTTTTAACTCGCAGCTCTAGCGTTCCAGATCCAAAATCAATTAAGAGTCTAGGATTTCCTCTTTCAAGCTCAACAGAAATAAAGTCTGATACCATTATTTCTTCTGATTCGGGAGGAACAATAGGTCCGTTATAGAGTAGTATGCCCTCCGATTTTCTAGTAATAAATTCGAAACTTAAATGAGAACTATCACACATTTCAAGAGCAGGATACCAAGCCCACCCTGTGCCTCTAAAGCTTCTTGATGTTTGTTGACACCGTGGTCCCGTATATCCTGGAGGACAGGAACAAGTTAGGCCATATTTTCCTTCGATACACCTACCTCCATTATAACAAGGAGAATTACGGCAAGTTTCCGTTTGAGAGAAGTTTCTAGCTCCACATGTGCATTCTGCTATTACATCGACACGAACTCCAACCAGTGCAGTCTTGTTAGCATTCACCATGTAAGGTACATTACTGATATCTAAAACATTTGTACAAGACCCTTCACACATTTGATTTTCATAAACACATTCGTCGATACCAACCATGGTAATGTTTATGCCAACTGCCCGTTCGATTTCTTCCCTGTGCATTAGAACTATGCCATTTAATCTTATTGGTTTATAGTAATGAGCACCGTGTGCTGAGAACCGAATGTCAGTTACAGGCGGGTGCTTCTTTCTAAGCTGTACACTGAATATGTCGATATTTTCTCTCTCTGTATTTAACAGATCTGCAAGTTTATCTTTGAATATATCCAACTTGCTTCTTGAAACACTTAGGGTTTTGTAGTTCCATACTCTTATAAAATCTTCGTCAGATATACCCGATATTCGTATTGATCCGGAATTGATTATAGCTTCATGCGAAATTTCCTTTACGTATACTGTGACATTAGCAGGTACGTCTGTTTGAGTGTGTTTTCGATCGTAAACTTTGAACTTTAAGTGGTATCTCCCTTCTCTCGTTTTATGTTTCATCTGAACCATGCCTGTTTCTTCATTCAAAGTAAAGTTTGGATGTTCTGTGGTTTCCCAAAAGAACTTTTTATCCGGAAGATCCCAGTCATCAAGGTCATAGACGTATACTCGTCCTATTTCTGTATCTGGCGATTGGCCTTGGTAGCTGTATACAAGAATATCTTTGGAACCTGGTTGCATTTTATTGTCATTTACATCGCCAATAACAACAGTTAGTGTGCTTGTTCCCGTCATAGCTGGATTACCGTGATCCTTTATGATGATAGGAATAAGATATTCTTTCTGTTGTTCTCTATCAAATGATCGAAGCGAAGAAACAATGGCCATGCCGTCACCATTTGCACCTTTTTGATCTTGTTCTACTTTGAAAGATGCTCTAATTATATCGTCAGCACCAGGGTCAAGTCTGAATTGGAAGGGTGGACCATTGCTTTTAGATCTATCATCGTCATCAGTAGCTAATATTTCAGCTACTTTTTTGGGTGTAATATGCTCAGTCAATACTGGTCTATAATCTTTCAAGAACGTGGGTGCATTATCGTTTATATCTTGCACAATCACAGTAAGAGTAGCTGTAGCAGTTCTTGGAGGGACACCGTCATCTATGGCTAAAATTTTTACTTGATGACGAGGAGTATCTTCCCTATCCAATGATCTTTGAATACTAACAGTACCTTCTTGGTTGATTGAGAACTGACGTTTTCTGTCAGATGATCTATCAATAGCATACGAGACTTTACTCTTCCCACCTTGGTCAGGATCGGTTGCTTTAAATGTTTCAAGACTTTTGCCTACTTCAGCATTTTCATAAACAGATACTTCAATGTTTGCTCTTTCAAACTGTGGCTTGTTATCATTAATATCTCTAAGTTTAACTACTACCCAAGAGTACGCTACGTGATATTTATCGTTGTCATTATCTTCTCCTTTGTCATTAACTTGTATCCTAAATCTGAAGCCATTACTTTGTAATTGGTCTTCATAATCTAAGGGTTGCACAATTTTCAAAGAACCCGTACCGTCGTTATTTCTTACCATAGTAAATTTATCAGCACCATATCCACTGTTTTCAATAACTTTATACTGGAATTTATTTGTTTCATCTTCATCGTGTACAGTAACTGTAAGGATAGGCATTTCCGGCAAGTTCGTGCCATCCGTTTCATCAACCTCAGTGAACCATTCATCTTTTGTGAATTGCGGTGGCATATCATTAATATCTTTAACCCTAATGGATGCCGTACCAGTTCCTTTTAACCCCCCTCCATCTGATGCTACTATTTGTATTGAATAATCTGGTGTTCGTTCACGGTCCAAACAGCATACAGCAGTTTTAATTACGCCGGTCTCCGATTCAATTTCAAAGATAGGTGAACCCGTTTCTTCTTCAATCACATTTTTCTCTATTGAATACCAAAGTTTGGCATTATTGCTTTCTGCAGGGTCGTCATAATCAATTGCTGTCATTGTCATAACAACCATGCCAGCTGTGCCATTTTCAGTGACATTACCGAAGTAAACTCCTTGAGGGAAAATAGGAGCATTATCATTTATGTCTTTAAGATTAACTTGAACATCTGCATATCCTACGAGACCTTCACCGCCTTCGTCTTGTGCAAATACAGTAAACCTCCATTGTGGTCTGCCATTAGGTTGATCACGATCCAAGGGCTGCAACAAAAACCTTATTTAAAGCATATAAGGCATTTACACGATTGTGTAATCCAACTCTTAGTAATCGTTTGAAGTAATTTTCTAGCAATAATATTCAAAAACATTTGTCCCTTTCAAATATTTGGACGGCAATTCTATAAACTAAGTACTTACCTCACATAAAGTAATCGGAATATAATAATTAACAAGGAATATCGTTACAGCTTGTTAAATTGTAAAACTTGTTAATTACTTTCCAGTCAAATTAATCAACGGCCTTAAAATTATTTGATTAAAGTTTATTTTCATGAGGAGACAAATTAATATTAAGACCCAATCGAGTTTCTCATTACGACACAAATATTTGCTTCAGGTTATGACACAAATCGGGCGCTCTAAATGTTAGATTTCATTCAGTATGCAGAGCACGCGTGCGTTCTACTGGGTGGTTGACTCTCCTCACCCAGTTCATATCTAAGCGTATGCCAACATACGTTTGTAGTTACATAATGTAACACTTACTTTAAGTACGAAAATTTCTCCAGTAGTGCGATTAATGTCGAACTTGCTGTTCGCTGGATTATCAGGATCAATCCCTTGGCCAGTTAGGAAATATACGATATTCTGCTGTCTGTCCTTGTCACCGTCGGTTGCTGTCACCTAAAGAATTATAAAACAAACTTACTCGACGAAGTTCACAATTAACTCTGTTATACATTTTAATTATTTTAATAAGATGTCAAAGGATACTAGAGCTCGCTCAAACTAGCAATCTTGCTAGACTTTAATAGAGAATAATGAACAAAATGCAATTTATAACACGACTACAATACTTGCTAAACTAAATTACACTCTGTGATGTATGTGTTGTGTTTCATTATCGATTCATAAAGCAACAGTTAAAGAAAGTTTTGCGTTGGTTTAAGGGATTGTCCCCGGGCGTTTACGAACCAATATTGCTCCAACTAACACAAACATATTGTAGGCTTGTAGAGGTATGAGCAAAACAATGTAGCCCAGAAGAAATAATGTTCTACGAGAAACTTTGGCTCGTGGAATGTATGTACAAGGTATTTACTTATTGTGTTACACTAATTACGGTCTACCTCTAAATACTTAATGGATTTGACACTGGGGAGCTAAATTCCTTCGATAAACTTTTTGATAAAGTATTATTAGCTCACATCCTTGTTACAACTTCAGTATAATATTCTGAACAGCATAAAAGTGTGGTAACTGTGATTATATAATATTAATATATTGTACGCTAGCGCGGATGCCACGGAAGTTTCCAGAGTTTTTGAACCACCGACACCCCAGATTGTTTGCGTCAGTCGACAATGGCGGAGTACGCCGTCGGAAGTATCGCAAACTTCTTCTTTTTTAGGTTAACAATAAACTTGCAGTAGAAGTTTCATCACTATTTAAGTAACATCAATTGGGCGATTTATAACAGAGAAGATTAATACTCGGGCTTAGTTCAAGTAACCGCAAGGCGCGTGACCCCGGATAACTTACGGCAAACTTGCTAATCGATCAAACGTTCAATAGAGAAGTGTCCTCAGCAAAATTGTATTATGACGTATACATTTACTTTTGGTAACAGGAATGTCCAATTACGACGGCTGGTCGGGAGGGAGAAATGAAGAGGGTAGACGGTTGCGTAATTACTCGGATCATTTGCGAATCTCGCTCCAATTATAAAAAAGCTTGTCACTACAACCGACTAGGGACGAGGGCTTTGCTCTTACATTGAGCGGACGTGTGCCATGATAAAAGTCAAGTTGAGCTAATTTAAAACGAATTTTATTAGGTTTTTCATGAAATTGAACTATTTCGGGTATGTGAGTGATTGGCATGGAATTTCAACATAAAAAAGTTTTGGGTTCACTGACTGGCTTAATAATTTGTTTACAATCTCTACAGATAAATAAAATTGAAGTGTCTATTTGTAATTTTTTGTCACTAAATGCATATGAAAGTATATACGCTAATTAATATAGCAAATTTTTAAAATCTTTCTCTGTCTATCTGTTTGTTCCGGGTAATCAATGAAACGGCTGGATCGATTTTAACGGGACTGTCTCTGGCAGATAGCTAATGTTACAAGGCATCGCCTAGGTTACCTTTGTTTATAAAATAAAATTAATGTTCCGCTAAATTAGGGTTCCGCTAAACAAAGTCACCGCGGGGCACAGGCACATACATAGATTACATAAAATTTTGATTACAGTATGTTTTACAAATCGCAGCTCTCGTATCTATGAAAGTGTATGAAGAGATGAATGAATTTCGACGGAGCGAAAAAATTTACGTAAGGATCGTAGCATGTCGCAGTGATCTCTGTGTACTCTCATGGGAAACAGGCGAGAGCATTTAATATGTTGGTGTGTATATACCTTGTACTAATACATCCGTTATTAATAATGTTGACTTTAAAATAACCTATTTATCCAAATACCTAAATAAACATACAATAAGTATAAACGAATTGCTTCAAATGTATAATTATTACAATATGGTAATGCATATGGAAATATCTTTCGCTGTGGTTACATTGTGTCAAAATATTCAGCATGTTAACAAGATAATATAACATAGCTAATTATGCTAGACGGGGGTGCAATATTAATCCTTTGTTGGTACTTACCTACTAAATACGTAAAGTCTTATTTATGTGTGGATGGATCCTTATCATATATTTACGCTTTGAATAAAATGCATGAATGCAGTGAATAAACTTGAACCTACTATCATCGTTCAAGCAGTGACGTCTTACTTACTTCTTAGCTTTGACGTTAAATTTTTGTATCTCTAAATGAAACATCAAAGCTACATCCTGCTTAAATCGAAGATGGTAGGCCCCTAGTATATTAACAACATAGCCTGCGTAAAAATAAATATGTTAGTATCGATATAGTATCTTTTGACATATTATTAAAATGTATCACGTATTCAAAAAAACTTATAACTATTACTAGAACAATACATACAACTATACAGGTTGCAACACGATGGTCTAAACATAATTACAGATCATGCACGAAAAAAGCATGTATTTTTTACCATCAAGGTATTTTTTTATTCTCTATGAGTAAATACTAGACAAACTAACATTATCTCGCGCGCTTGCGACAATAGAAGCGATACAAAATGTATGGAAATGACATCAATCACGTGACATATGTCATTCCCATAGATTTTGTAACGTTTTTAAACGAAGCGCGAGGATAATGTTACTTTGTCTACAGGCCCTGGATTCGTGACAACTTTACAATCTGTTTGTATGATTGAACCTTCGTGTTAAACTGTACACGTATATTGAAAGCATGCAATAAACCGACACATACTGGCAACTATGTTAAACACAACGCAAATAAGCTCAACTAAAATCCATCCTTTAATTACTTACCGACACACCAGTGAGGCTTGGACCAATTAGTTATTTACTCGGGCATTTACAGCAGAGTAATCTAAACCGCACAAAATGTTAGCACTTGGCTTATAATACGAGTATGTTTAGTTAGAGGCGGGTAACATTGTCTGTAGATTGAAGGTTTATTTATATGAAACGACGCCGTCTTTGTCGCAATAATATCTAGGCACCGGTATGTTGCAACAAGGGGGCCTTCCGTCATCTGTTTAAGCATAGCGTATTAAGAACTACTAAGCTTTGAGGTTTTATTTGGTTACGGGAAACTAAAAGTCATAGCTATGAAGTTCTTAATCCGCGCTACTTAAACGATCATAGTTGGCCCCCAGCTTTGTTTCTTTTTGACACTCAGCCATAATAATATTATACCCATATGTATACTCTTTTCAATATTATTTATTAAAAAGGAAGAAGTCGGAGATTCTATTTATAATCTGTCACTGTAATTTGAGTCTACGGTTTTTTTGTTTCCGGGTTGGGTAAAGTTTCCCTACAATTTGCCTAATAACCTATATTTAAATGGCAACCTTATACCAAAGAAAACCGATACCTGAGGGCTACAAATCGTTGCAAGGCTTCCAGTGGGTTTCTCATCTTTATTTATGTAATCGACAGTAATTACTTCAATTTGTGGCAATTTTAATGCTGAAGAACGGCGGAGTCGCGTATAAACAAACCTTTTGCTGCCCAGATGCGTAAATATAGAAGTCCGGGAAGAGGAACATTATAGAAATAAATTAAGGAAACAAGGAATACTAAAAAATAAAATACATAAATGGAAACAGGGAATCAATATGAATACATTTTTAAAGGCCATAATAAATATATGTTGGCTAATGACTTTCATTTTGTTAAGGACCACGTTGCCAACAATAACTAAGTACTCATAAGGCCGTCATAATTTTTAAGTCTGAACTATTTTATTATTTATCGTAACGGATTTTACCGATAGTACACAATAATCCACAAAATATTTTTTTTATCGAACATAAAGTACCTTAAAAACCAATAAACCCATTATAAGACAATAAATATTGAATAAAATGTTAAACTCGGGATACCAAAAATAAAATAAATTAAAATAAAATAAAAAAAACCTGTATCAAGGAGCGGGGAAAAGGTCCGGTTTCCTCAAACGCTTGCGTGACGTAAGCGCTACGTGAGAACCGCGGCGGCAGGTCGTTGACGTCGAGCACGTGCACGACTACCCTCGTTGAATTCTCGTTTCGACCATCCGACGCCACCAGCGTCAGCTCGTACTGGACCCACATCGAACCAAACACATGCTCATGCATCAGTTGCACACATATTCAAACTAAACAACTATGCATTAGACAGAAAAGGATAAAAACACATAAAATTATAATTAAATATTTAGCCCATATTCTTCAAGAAATTTTGTTTTCTATTATACTTGGTTTATAAAACAAATTGTATTATAAAATTTAACACACAGCCTAAACTGCTGGTTCTAAAGATATAAAATTTGTATTCTTTCTCAGAAGAAGAATCAACTAACAAAGGGTTTCTTCTCAAATTCCAGCCCAAGAGGGGTGAAAAAGGATATGAAAGTTTTTATACAGCCATTTAGGCGATGCTGCGGGCGGAAGTTACTCGCCTATACCACCTAACATAATAAAGTTATGTTATAAAGTAGGCATAAAACATTTCAATGTACATTTTACATGAGGCGAGGTAGTACAAGTTGAGCTATGTGAAATATCTCAGTGAAATGTGTTTGACAACGCGATATGTTGTGTCGGCGAAAATACAGCTTTTTTATCAGAGTCGCCTCATATGACAAGTTTTTTACGATGATAAAAAGTATTGACTAATGTTTAAAATGGCTTTGTTGCATCTAAGAATGATGATCCAAAGTGAGGGTCACATAGTCAGCAAATATCCTTTTTCTTCCCAAAAGAAAGGCGAATTTCCACATTGGTCACGAATCATTGCACTAAAAATGGACTAGCAAAGGACCAAGTCGGTACATATATACCGACTTGATCCTGTCATAGTATTAACTTATGAATGTGACCCTCGTAATTATTTGTCCGTTCGCGTGTGTTTAATTCTGCCAATGTACTCGTTATGGAAGCTGACCCTCTGTAACTTTATATTCTGTGACCACATTATATATATCGTTTATCACAAACTTGTTTTTTTCCTTGCAAACGCATATTGATATTTTCATATTTCTACTCATTTCATAATGTGATCTAACAGCTATACCTCAAGGTTCTAAGTGCATAATGCATGATAGAAAGGGACATGACTATCATGTGTATCTTTACACTATCTATAAATATACTATAATTAATTATACTTAAGTACTTAACTATATCATATTAAATACAAAACGTTTGACTACCCTACATGTAACTCAATATCTTTAAAAGGTTTGCCAAACGCCACACCGAGGCAAAGGCGGAAGAGAAACTAATTTCTACCTCAGAAACAACTTTGCTTTTCGAGATTCGAGCAATAATTGAAAAATTTAAAAGTACAAACTCGAAAAGCCGCCTCCCTCCCAGCATTCGTGGGCACAGATGGCGAAGTTCTCGTCATTATCGTTACAAAAACCATAAAAGTCGAGGAAGCCTTTGAAATAATGCTCAAAAATACTTAAAGGTCGGTGATGGTGAGTAAATAAATATTAATACCGCAGGCCTATTGTTTGAAGAGTCTTATCGTGTTGAGCGAGGTATTACGCGAACCAATGAACTTTACTAGTTGAGTGGCATTCCATTGGTGATTTTAATACGGTTAGATGTGTTGAATAGATATTGGCATTTCAACACCCGTTAATGAGACTGTTGGCCTTAAGTAGGTATACATTGCGTGTGGAACCTATACATATTTTCCCATTCTTCTTTTATTTAAAACATTATATATAAGGAACAATAATTATAGCTCAAATCAAAAGTAAAATTAGTAAGTAACCTGAAACAGTGGAAAATATTTACACCAAGATGTTGTAGCAAGCCGCCCATCCATAAAACTTGTACCGGAGCTGCAGACCGCAGTAAACAAGTTGGATGCAAATAAAACTGAACAAAACAACAACAAGGACACTAGCAACAAAACAACACTACAGCGGAATAAAACGGTGACACAAACGAAAACCCCATGCCATGCAAACTCGATCGACTAATCAATCCGCGATCGAGACGCATCCCACATTCGATTTTATTAATTAACCGCTATGCAATTCAAATTTAACTATAGAATGTGTGACAACCATAAAGTAGCTATATCACTTCCAGTCGATATAAAAATGTTTATGTATTAGAGAATCGCATAGTTACTAATTCGTTAACAAAAGTCGAATGTGGTTTTGAGTGATCTCGAATCGGACCTGAAGAACGCGTTTGGGCAAGTTGCGGTCGTCTTCCTCGGTGATCTGCGTGCGGTATGTAGGGCGCTCGAACACTGGCGGGTTGTCGTTGACATCCTTCACGTGGATCACCACTGTCGTATAGTTCTCCTTCAGGTTGTCAGACGCAGCCAACTTCAGCTCGTACTGTTCCATCAAATTAATTTGACTTTTTGCTCCCATTGAAGCTCATGATTCTCCGAACCAAGACAAAGTTATTATTAAAAATTAAAGTGTAAAAACCATTTCACTTCACTAATTACAAATAATATCAAAGAAAGTAATTGGAAAGTTTGTTACGGAGAGTACAAAAAGTAATTTTAAGCCCACAGTAATTAAATTTATCGACATCTCGATTATAGATAAAAAGAAAAAAAAAATTCCTAGCTAGAAGTAAATGAACAGCTAATAATTCTCACAAAAATCGTTGGCACGGCAGAGGGTTGGTGAATTTAGATATATATATCTGCCACAAATTTCCGCAAGAGTAGTAAGTCGTGTAAATACCTCCACACTTTTCACTGAAGTGTAAGTATTTTAAGTGCCGACGTGATCGATGATGTATCCTTTCCCATCTCCCGAGAAATTTTCGCACCCAAGGATTATACACACGTGTCATGTTTGTACCGTATTAGCAATATTTATTTTCGATGTCTCGAGATAAGAGTCGATTTATAAAGGTGTCTGTTAAACTGTAAAAATATGACTCGCTATTCCGTAGAACAATACATCTGAAGGAACAAACTACAATAGTACATGATATGTAGGCAAAAATTTAGCAAGTCCACACTTGGTTTGGAAAATAGAGTGAGCGTGTTTGCGCCCGAGGGAGTTATTGGTGTCATCTGTCAGTGTCGCTCAGTAATTTCCTCGCCCGGGAGGGAAATGTTTGTTTCAAAGTCATCTCACGCATATTATACAAGTTTGAACGTTGCAATTTTCATTTGATACTACACTTCAGTTATTTCATGATAGAGTTAAGATCAGATTATGTGGAATTGCGGAGTTTATGTTGATGATGAACAAGTCTTGCAGAGATTTGCGAGAAGATATATTATACGTTGGTCGTCGTTATTCAAGCTCAGGTGAACTGTTGTTCTGACGGTTATTAATTATAAGTCCTACATGGTTTTATAGGGGCCGGAAAGTTTTGAATACTATTTAACTCGTGTTTGGCGTTGGTTAATTTTCTCAGAATGGGACTCGTGGGACCGGAGAACTCTAAATTTGTTTTATTTACAGTACTTGCCTACTTAAACTTCGAATGTTTGAGATGGTATCTATCTATACAAACAAGTAGGTACCTAAGAATGGAAGCTTTAGCGCGGAGAAATGTCACATAAGATGTTACGAATGGAATAATCCTGGTGGATTCAATTTTCCTTCGCGATTTTCCCTCGCTCTTATTTTACAAAGGAGCATTTGTTGTTTACACCAAAATACATTACAACAAACGTACTCTTTCAGTGTTTAAGTGAAGATCCTCGAAGGATTTGAGGAAAGTGTGGATAGCAAATTGGTCTACTTCGTGTTAAAGTACCGTGGGAAAATGCAGCCTGATAGCAACCTGCCTTTGATAAAAGAACAGTGACGTGCTTTAATGGGTGCTAAAGATTAAATAATGTATCTCACGAAAAGTTCCCAAGTTTCACGAGCCTGTACAAAGAGGTCTCCGCGGGCCTGCTGGGCCAGCGCGGCGCAGCTACCGACACTGTTGCCTTACAATTGAAACTTGCCGAGGGGCAAAGAAAGTAAAGCACCGTTTAAGGCCGCTTATTTTAGTACAAAATTGTTTTCAAAGGGCAAATTCCCTTTTGACCCGGTTCACTCCCACTTTAATTACGAATACAACATAACTAACGAGATAAAAAAGCTTAGCGAAATGTTCCGTACCAGCTCGTTATCTAAAGGCTTTTATAATATATTATAGAAACCTGAGCTACACTTAAGTACGAGTAAGCTGCTTAAAAGTACTAAGTACTGCTTATCGATAATGCCTTCCCATAGAGTTATATATGAAAGAAATAACCTGACTGAAATTTTATGCTTCCAATAAAGAATTCCACAAAGTGGGAGAAAAGCAGTTGCGAAATTTGCATGTTCTGAAACATTTTGTTTTGTGAACATAATACGAAAACCACTCCATTGCAGAAACGTACTCATGCAATTGTATGGAGTTTGCATTAAAGCAATGTATTCGATTTCGTACATCGATGAAATTGAGGCCATATCAAACCATTTATATCGAGAGACACAAAAGGAATATCGTAGCAACTGGCACAAATTACTTATATTAGGGGGATAAGCATTTAAGTAGGCATTAAGAGGAGTGTATTAAATGATTCAAAATATCTTTCAATATAGATACTACGATTGGAATATAATTTATAAGAAGTAAATAAAAGGATAGAATTTGGTGATTTCGTGGAACTGAGAAGTCCGATGAGAAATTCGTAGGAAGGCAATCCCCAGTCTCATTGGGTAAGTGAAAAATCTTTACACAGTATTTATCTGCATATTCTACTCCGATCATTAGTTTTATTATTTCGCAGAAAATGCGTTGAGATTTAAAATATTCGTGAAAATCATTCAATGATTGTTGTAGTGTACACTTAAATACTAAAGTGTCCACAGAATTTAATTATACATCTAATATCCTACTTACTCGTACCTGTGGGTTATCACTGCTGATTTTAATTTGTGACTCAGCCGTTAAAGCCGTGTTGTTTACAATTGTTTGTCAGGAGTGGTTTATCTTTAATTACGAAGCTTATACTCTGTTATCCGCATTTGTTTAATTTGGGATTCAGATGACGTGAAATTATTAACGCGAAGAGAAACTAAAACATCTCGGGGGCCTACCATCATTGGTTTAAGTAGCGCAAATTAGGAACTTCTGAGCTTTGACGTTTAGTTTCTGTACCGTCAAAGATAAGAAGTTCTTAATACGCGCTATTTTCAATCATAGTTGACCCCTTGGATACTCTTATTATCTTAATTCAAAAATAACTTTACCTTTGCTAGTTTAATAATCTTCACCCACGTTACACCCACTTTCATCGACAAGCACCTTGTAAGAGAGCTAAGGCACAACAAGATTTCTCGTTCGAAATTCAGAGATGCCCGACTGGGGAATATAACTCCACCTTATAGAAGATCACAGCCAAATAATGGCACTTTAAAGTAGTGTTGTGGTCTTCCGGTGAGTTAAGGTCTCTAGTGCTCTATGGGAGGAATGAAGGCGATGTGCTAGCTTTGGTAGGACCCTATCATCTCCTGTTATAAGTTGGCCCATTGCCTCCATTCTTCATTATGGTGCTCAGTTATTCGACGTTAATGTGCCTTATCAGCGTCTAAACTGGATAATCATTAACATTTTCATATAAGGATATAAGGTAGTCAATGCGCCCATGGACTGCATTAGTCGCTTCACATCAGACACTGCAAACTTGTTAAATACCTTTGGAGCATAAAAAAAAACTACTTCGTTCTGCCTGCGTCTTCGAGGAACTTTCTGCGAAGGCGTTTACACAATAATTTAATCAAAAGTACATCAAGATAAGAGTTCCCACACAATCAAATAAAACGTAGGTATTGCGTACTCTACGATCGAATTACATCGAAGTACCAAAGTAAATTGAAACCGAACTTCGCAGAATTGTGTGACAAAATGAGGTTTGTTTGTTAGAAGAACCTAAAAAATCCTGTGCGATACAAAATGATGAAAGCTCTCTACTACGTTCAAAGCTTCTATCTGTGGCCACAACTGTATTTACTGATATTTTACGATGTGTTTTATATTGCCTGTGTCATAAATGTAAAGTGCCCCAGGGGTATGATGCGTTATTATTATCCATTCGATCGTATTTAAAACATCCTCGCCTTAAGCTTTATTATTTCCATTTATGATCATTAATTGGGTACGCGCACATTTTAACCCATTCGAGTAATTTATAAACCGGTGCCGGCGAAATTTACTGGAATTTGACCTAAAATAATATGTTTGTACCTAAATTTTTCAATAGTTATACCTAGTCATATTATAAGAGTATATGACCTAGTCATATTATAAGAGTAATCAATGAACTTGTTTTTGCTTAGTTTGGAAAAAGTTAAAACTTGGCTATCAAAATAAAGATTTTTTGAGTATGCTTTGAAGAAAATTTCGTATGACATTATTCATAGATTAAAAAAGGACACATTCATATCGGATTCAACCTATGATTATCAGTGAACCGGTCTGTAATAAAAACATCGGTATTCCACCTTCGTATTTCATTGAATGTTCAATATATATCTGAACCATTTTTCATACGTTGTTAATATAAACAATATGAATTTCCTTTTGAATTCAATAGATAGTATTTGACAGACGTTCAAGAGATGATTGTACGGTAGCGGGATAGGCAGGCAAATGGTAGAGACATCTCACCCGTTTCCTAGTTTCATAGTCGAGTGCACCTGCCACGTAGATCGCGCCAGTCATGTTCTTGACGGCGAAGGCGCCGCCTATGTTCCCGCTCGTGATCTCGTATCGAATACGCGATGCTGCAAAAAATACAGGTACATTTTAAAAGTATATTGAAGTGTGCGATTGGTGAGTTGCAAATAAATACCTAGCGAAATTTTTCACGAAATCTCGCTTCGCATACCTGATAGATTACTTGCCTACGTATATTATATACCTGTGATTAACAAATAATTATTGAAGAGTTTGGATTGAGATGTTTCATTTCAGTTGATCGTTCAGCCTATTTATGTAGAGTGGCGGACCATAGAATAAAAAATGCACAGTCACTTAATACTATGCGGCTGACAGTCAATTACTCAAGTGAATGCCTTCGTAAAGAAATTAATCTATCTCATCGTACCTAATCATTGGAAGATAAACAAGCACACTGTGACGCAAGTAGATCCAAGTTTATCAAGTTTGGAATAAATAAATATATATTTATATCGGTGTATACCTTCGCGCAATGATAAGTGTTGACGTGAAGACGTTTTGTACGTAAAACTTGCAATAAAGCTAAGATTTCACACTTCACTCCACACCGACAGTATGAAATATCAAGCCACTTTCTTTAGCACGCGTGAGTACTTCATAAATTGGGTAGAAATGAAAAAGGAAATTTGGAAAACTTAACAGATTTACGAGCGCGCAGTTTGGGATTGTATTCTATTGTGGCAATTTATAGGAACCGTTTTATATTCAATCGCTCAGATGCACAAAGGACTGTTAACGTGCTTTTTTACACTTTTATTTAATTGTTAGGTACGTGCTTGATTTGTAGCTCCCCATTGTAAACTGCTCGATAAAAACTTCGTATTCTGTATGTTAGTTACGTTATGAGTGGTAATTACCTGATGTCTTTAAAAAGTTGTATGTACTTACTTAATACCATTGAAATGTTTAAATCACCACGCCTAACGGAACGGCAAATGCATACTAAACTTATCTTTCTCTGTAAGTGAATTGTAAATTCTTAAGAGAAATAAAGTTCTATAACCATCAAGTTAGTAATGAATTATTTAATTAATATTCATTTTAATTAAGCAGTACATTAGGTATGCGGAATAGTGATATATGGTGACTCAATGGTCCAGCCGATCGGTTCAATACTTTAATAAGACATTTTGACCGAAATGGTTGGCCTAATAATGAAGCGTTTCTGCCATTTGTAGGGCTTCAAAACTATATTAAAACATAATTACTGCTAAAATATTGCGTCAATTAAAAAAAATGCTTAAATTTGTGATGACTTTGTCTTTTCAATATTATGCCATTGGATGCACATAGTGTTCTAGTAATTAGTACTTTAAAATGAACAAATTAACTAAAACTACCAACAACAGTTCATTGGATTTACAGTTTCTTGTAGAGATTATTTATCAGGTGGAAACTTTAGAGTTTCATGTATGACTTACGGTTCCGGGAAGCTGCAGTCCGACCTCACGTTTGCGGTTTAACTTAGTAATTCGATTTCCATTAGTAGTAATGGCAGGGGTTTGTAGATAAGCGGCTGCGCCAGTTGGAAGGGACCGGGTCCAGCCATGATCGTCAGAAGATTACTTTCATTTCGGGCCTGGAGGTAATCTCGACGTATTTTTGTACGCCTAAGTAAGTCGGGTTAGTACACGGGGCGGTTGGTTGATGCGTATTATCTCGTTACAACCACAGAGGCAATGTAAAGTAGTCGCCGTGTGTAATGTTCCCTATTTGGTCGAGTTACCGCTACTCATTCGGTACGCCCAGAGTCTGCTACGAGCTTCTAACCACACATATTATATGATTAAATAAGTTTTATTGTATCCAGCTTCAGCGAGTATATTCATAAATGTGTTATATAACCCCTAATTTCAAAACATGTTTGTAACATACGAAGAATTTCTTCTTATTTTGAACTGCCAAGCCTAATTAGCACAAAGCAGGCACAGCTGAACAATGAATAAACCATAATGCTTACACGAACATAAATTGCCTAAGCTGGTTTACGTCTCGAATGGCAACCACAATCATTCTTAATGAGAAACTCATATCACAACACAACAGAAGCCATAATGTGTGTAATAAAGTTAATATAATTAAGTGCGCTTTATGGCATACGTGCGCACGATTAGAACAGCTCGACGCAGCCGTTGAACAAACGAGTACGTTCGTTGTACGCAGGCTGTACATAGGTTGTGTCTATGTTGGGAGCTAATCGGCGCGGCAGCGGCGTGTGGTGTATAATGAACGCACATCGTATTCTCAGACTAATTGCCCTATAAAGAAGCGCTCCCTGTTGCCCACGCTCTGTACCACAATTTCATTTTACAAAACACGACTGTACCACTGACAACCAGACGGCCGGCGTATTGAAATGTTTCTTAACTGGCGTCGCCGTGCGGTTGCACCTATATTGGTTATGCTATATACTTTTAAGAAAGATATTATTTTAGTATCGAATATGAGAAGGATCTTGCGAAAGTCCACATACGCAAAATAAGTTAATTGCAATTGTTTTATCTCACTTCTACATATTAATATATAATAATAATAATATAATAATTATAATAATATTGTACTCCAGAATGGATCGCCGGGCCTTCAGTGTACCGATTTTTGTTGATGCTTCTAGTATATCTTGCTTTTTTGTATATCACAAAATTGTAGGGTTTTTTCTCAACATGTCAAACATTTACTTACTGTATGATGTTTACTTTCAACTACATATCTGAGAAGAAATGCAATGTACTGCCTGAGACAGCTATGGACTCAGCATGTGGAAGGCTGGCACATAGTTTTTGGTGAAGTTTGGGTGGTGCAACACATATACTTAACCTTTTGGGGACCTTTCTGGGATGGCGTGAGCATATTCCTTTTTTACTCAAATATTCTGACGCCCAGAGACAGAAGGACGGACAGACAAATACTCCATTAGTGTTGTTTTTATTTCTTACCAGATGCATTGAAACCATTAAAATAGATGGTAATATTTCGCGAACTTTCTTTTATCAAAGTGTTCATAACTATTTATGGTGAGTGAAAAATCTGCGAAATCCATTTCCTATTTGAAATGGAAAGATACTTAGTTCACGTTGAAGTAGTTTTCCAGCAGAAGTTGCTCGGTGCGATAAATGTACTGTTTTTCAGCATTATTTCACATCATTAGTTGTTTGAAATAACATCATATTTAATGTAGGATTAAACCTTAGGTACGACTCGATAGGTTAATGCTTTAATTAATGTGTCTGCACTTAATGCTTTAAAGAGGTCCCCTACCGATCAATCTTAGCTATTAAACGTAGTTTATTATTGCTTTTAATAGCGTAACTTAAGGACTTACTTAGTTTCTCTTC
Source organism: Watsonalla binaria (assembly GCA_929442735.1). Taxonomy (NCBI): domain Eukaryota; kingdom Metazoa; phylum Arthropoda; class Insecta; order Lepidoptera; family Drepanidae; genus Watsonalla; species Watsonalla binaria. Next base: position 7,771,750 of record OV838919.1, on the reverse strand, counting down.
TAGACTAATAGCTTTTGTATCGAAACATGCCTGCTAGTTTTTATATCAATGACAATATCTGTAAATAGTACAAATTGAAGTCGCAATTTCTACACAATATTGTTTTGTCTCTTTCACCGTATCGTTTTGTTTTGACAAGCATATAGGAATTGAACTCCGATGGGTTTAATGCTAAACGTCTTGAAAAATCTTAACGCGAAGTGAAGCAAAGGCGGGTCGCTAGATTTGGATAACAGACTGAATATTCACGTTCGAATCTTATGAGTCCATCACCACTCTACTAGTTTACTCAGTTTAGACCCTGGTAAGGCACTTATGAACGTGGAAATACTTAAGAACGGACAAGAAAATCACTCGTGTCTATATAGCGACTCGAGTCGCATACCGAATTGTTTCGTCTCGGTGTCTAAAAGAGGTTCCAATTCGAGAGAGTCACAACCCAAGTTGACTCCGCGACTAACGCAATGCTGAAAATAGCACCAACCAACTCAAATTAAATAGGGTTGAACCGACTCGCTGAGCGATCGGTCGTGCTTTGAGTTGTTACTCGAATCTTGAAATTCGTGAGCAGACCGAATATCGCAATGTTAAAATAAAATATTCGAATTGACTCGCTTACTATATTATTCGAGATATTTTGAATCAAATAATCCAACTAGCACATCGGTAGATAGGCGCAAGCAAATGACGGTCTATGTAGAGACGAGTTTCTACAATGGCAAAGGTTTCGAGAGTTCCTTTCGGAAGCGCTGTGGTAGGATGGTGGGGGCCATTCGTTCATGCCACACAATAATTCCATTCAATGCAGGGTCAGTTCCGCCCGGATGGCACCCTGTATCGCAAGCATTCGTCCGCTACAGTATCAAAAATCTTATTTGCAATCTCTTAGTCTAATCTCGTAGTAAACCGTGTTGGTAGATTTAAATCAAAGGCGTATAAATGCTATCCTTCCAAAAAGATAAAATAAATGTTAACAATGAAATTCGTTATTTAATAGAACAACTTCAAAGGTCGAGGAATAAATATAGAATCGAGTAATATTAAAACGTTCAGAATCTTGTCCGCTCTCGAGGAAACCACAGGCGACTTTTAATTGCCATTTGTCAGAGGGAATAAATTGAAGTCATAAATTTGGCCGCGGGCATGTCAAAATATACGAGTTTTCTTTCAATGGGCGTGGTATTCAATAAGCGGGCAGCGCGGTAAATCAACTACGGACATCCTGCCTCTATTCACAGTGTCTCCAATAAAGGCCCTACACTACTCTACGGCGGTATATAATGAAATCATAAATAGACTACGATCCTATTTCTATCTCAGGTACCAATTAATAGTTCGAGAAAATAGAGTTATTATAACTATACAACTCATAAATAAATGTTGTACCCATCAAATAAAGATATAAGCTGTAATAATCTATACTAATATAATAAAGCTGAAGAGTTTGTTTGTTTGTTTGTGCGTGCTGATCTCAGGGACTGCTGGGCCGTTTTGAAAAAAACATTCAAGGTTAGATAACCCGTTTTTCGAGGAATACTATATGCTATATATTATCACTCTAATAGCAATCGCAAAAAAAAATACAGTACTTTGAATAAATATTATCTTTTTTTTTCAATAAAGATGTCTGAATCTCGGAAACGGTTCTAACGATTTTCATGAAATTTAGTGCGTTGGGGGTTTCAGGGGCAAAAATTGATCTAGCTAGGTTTAATTTTTGAAAAACATCGTTTTGACCATGTTGACAATACGACTGTAAAGTTATGGTATCACAGACTTGAGCCTTCCAGCCTACGGGCAATAACGAGACTAGAGTACCCCGGTTCGAAACTGACGTTCACCGGTAAAGAAAAGTTAAATTTTTTTTAGCATACATTTATGTGTAATAGTCATATCTACTAAAGAAACCGAGCACAGCTCCGTCCACCAGGTTCTTATTATAAAACTAGCTGTGTCCGGAAATCGTTGTATTGGCGTATATATTTTTTGGGGTGGATTACCCTTATAATTAGTGTGAAAACAAAGGGTAATCCACCCCAAAAATGTTGGCCGGATGAATCTCAGACCTATCCGACATACACAAAATGTCATACAAATCGGTCCAGTCATTTCGGAGGAATTTGGTAACAAACACCGTGACACAAGAATTTCATATAATATATGTTGTTATAAATAACCTCATACTTTAACACGACGTATTATCCCGAAGCAGAGTGAAACAAATCCCCCGTAACTGTAACTTATAACGTTTTACGGTAACGATAACTGAGCTGAGACGTTTATTCTCAATCATAATGTAACTCATGGGATCCGATCGTAATGGAGCTCAAAGGATGGGTATGTGAACGTATCTTGCTCTCACCCCCTTTCTGGGAAAGCAAATTTCACATTTCGCAAAAAAGAAATCTTTATGAAACAAAAACTCGTACACATTTTATTTTCGTCTTCAATTCGAGTCACAGTACACTTTTTACTACCCAAGGTTGATATTATCATTAGAATTTCAACAGTATATTATAAAAGTGATGAAATATGGATGAGTTTTGGGATTGCTTTTACCCGACGTTTCCGTTTCATGCTAAATTTTATTCACAGACTTTCCGTGATTTCCGATTATGTCGATAACTTGAGCACTCTCCGGGGAGCACTGTCGCCAAGTTTTGGAGATTATTCTTTTATTGCTAAGCATCATTATTTCTTCAATTTGAAATAAATACAATGTTTGAATGGATTATACTGATTGGATACCGTTTAGGAGAAAATAATATCAATTAGCCAAACATTTCTTGTCGTAAAAAATATATTTAATTATCGTCTAAGAGTGGATTAGACGGGATTAGGTCACCTAGAAGACAAGATAAGATAATTTCATTCCGGGATTTTATTTAGTAAGTGACTCATCGACACATATAAACTAAATCGAAGTGTCTCTATGTAATTACCAAATACATATAAAAGTATGGTGAGGTTCAGGTACAGGGTTCCTGTAAATAGCCCATGAAATTGAGTCCACGAGGGTGAAACTGCGGGGTATAGCTCGTGTATTTATATAAGTGTCATAATTTCCTCTGTTCGGGCAAATAATTATAATTTTTTGCGTTTTGTTTACGTAGTAGAAAGTGGATGTAAAATCTTTTTAACATAATGTCAACAAGAGTGAAATTAACCTGTTACATGGGGTTGCTCTTTGCTCAAACGCAGTGCGGTGGTCTGTTATGGCATTATGTAGTGAGATAAGAAGTGGTATAAAAAGTAAAAAGTTGCGGGTTACCTGAGGGTTCTCACGGATAAATCGAGGGCCAAGGGAGTCGTTTTGAGGGCGGAAATTGCAGGGAGATGGTTGACTCGAGGTGAGTTTTAGTGAAACGAGCCTTCGTTCAAATGTCGCTGGCAAAAGGCGACGTGACCTCGCCTCCTGAGGGCTCTCATTTGTCTCAGGGCGGCTAAATTATCATCACCAGTAAGTCGCACGTACATGAGTTATGCACCTATACCCCCATACGTTTATACCGACCAGATAAACTATTTAAGATTACGTGCGTCTTTACCTCCATAACATACCTAAATATATTTGTATTTTCTTTGTCTTGTACGAGAAGATTACGGATGTGAGTAGATTAATATACTTGTGCCTTCTGATAAAATTTATAAATTCATACTTTTGAAAGACCTTGCATACTATTATTTCCTTGTTTCGTTACGTAACGTTAAAACCCCCATACAAGATCAATTTATATTATGAAAATTTTTGCCACTTTTGATTTATGACTGCGCATGTATCATATTCCATCTTATAAACCAACACGAGCGTCATACTGAATGGTAAACAAGCTATCTCATACGCGACTGAGTACACTAGCGCCTTTATACAACAGAGCTTTGCGATATTTTTCATAAACGCGACATGTCCTCCAAAAGAGCCTCTCCACTGGGGCTTACAATAAAAAGTTTCACCAGCCGAGTCTGATGCTCGCATTTCATTAGGCGAGAAATGAATGCGGAAAACGAGACGTTTTTCTACAGTATAAAATGGAATACGTTACTGATACGTATAGATATGGAATGAGAGGGATTGAATGCTATATAAATTGTGAGTCAGCAGAGTGGGCTCGAAATCTGGGAGACGCAGAAGATCATCTATCACAATTTATCCCAGTCCAGACAGACAATAAAATATTGTCTCGGGCTCATTACAGGAGTATCGGAGCGCAACGGGCGCAGCTAGCCTGTGCCGGTTAGTTGGGTTGCGATTATCCAACTCCGCCGCAAGTACTTGGACGAAATTTATCGACGCCATTTTTTCTCTGTTTTGATAGCCGCAGATTGAGATAAACAAGGCAGTTTCGGTCGCTTATAACCTCATAAATACATTTCGCATTACTTTTTCTACCACTTAATGGCGAACTAGATATTCATATAATACTAGCTGTGCCTCGCGGTTTCACGCGGTTAACAATAAAAACTATGTAACTTAGTGATATTTTTCACTTTTATATAACATTGATGCTTCGCTTCTATTGGTCGCATTTCTCGATTTCTGAACTTAAAACAAAATACAATATTAATTAATTCAAACCAAGTAAATTCTGACATTAGCGCAAGCTCTTCAGCTTTCTATTATAAGTAAAGAGTATTCGTATGTTAGTTAATCAGGTAAAGAATATGTAAGAGCCGTGGAGGCCTCGGGGTTAGAGCAGTCGCCTGTTACGCAAGCGACGCAAGTTCGAATCCCGGCGGGGCCTGTACCAATGAGTTTTTCTAAAAACTTATGTACAGTGATTTCACAGCATGTGCTTTACTGTGAAGGAAAACATCGTGAGGAAACCTGCATATGTCTGGGAAGTAATTCAAAGACGTATGTAATAGTGCCTGAGACGGCGATAGACTCACCCTCTGTCACGTTGGCACTTAATCATATTCGGTGAAATGTGGGTGTTGATGTTAAAACACCTCTGCTTACCCCTTCGGGAACCCTTCAGGGGTGGCGTGAGCATATATATATAAATATATAAGAATATGTCTCTCAATGAACAATAAACCATTTCAAGAAGATTTTATTAAATGTCTATCTTATACTTTCATATTGCCATTGAAACATATTAACTAGTAACCAGCATTTACAAACAAAACAAATAGGCACATACATTAATCCACGTTATACTTTGCGAAAATAATTACGGGCACTTATCTATCATGGATCAAATAATGACCCTGTGCAACATCGCGGGCTTAACTTGCTAATGTATTGACAGCCGGACTGGTGGTAAAGTATTAAATGAGCTCTCAAGTAACTTCTAACGGGTATATTGAACTTACTTTTGTTGGAAAACTGCCAGCTTGTAGCGATAGAAAAAGCTCACCGCATGTTTGGGGTGCATTACACGACTACCTAATGGATCCACATTCGGTTAGTAGGCGCAGTGTAGGTACTCCAAACCGTCGCTGAATCATATTTGCAATTTTGGAACATTGAATCCGTATTCCGTTGCTGCACGGAAATATGTACCAAGACATTATATTCACAGTTTTACGACATGATAGGAAAGCATAAGATAGGAAAGATTATTACTTTGTACTGGTAAAGTATGGAAATATAAGGATTGACTGAAGCTTATATGTATATGGGTTTATTTAATCAATAATGACTGACTGACTGACTTATATCTTTAACGCACAGCCAAAGCCACTGGGTCGTGGAGACATATTTTGAGGGAGAACTTTGTATGGTATTCACTACGAAAGGGTTTTACAAAACTCAGCCCCATGCAACCCCTAAAATCGTATGGTAAGTTTGTGTGTTCAATATTGCTACCACGCAAGTGAAGCTGCAGGCTCAACCTAGTTATATGTTTAGTGTAATATTTCAGTCGTCAAAAGAAAGTTATTTAGGAAGAATGTGTGTTTTTATCAATTGACCTAGTTGAAAGTAAACGTTTATAGTACATAGTCATAGTTCTATTTATATATTTTTTTAATTTTTATTTTTCTCTTAGTTTATTGTCTTACTTAGATTTAAGTCAAATACAACAAACTTATAATTCTCCAATTACGTAATGAACCTTTTAAATACGAGTCATAAGACAAATTACATTGTAATGTATGAATTCTCCAATTCGTTAAAAGTGAAACCTTTCAAAATGATATCACATCGTCACACGAGGGGTGATAAAGTGCGAAAAGAAAATTCAGTAGCGAAGAGGGAAATGAAAATTTTCGTACATCGCCATAACAATAAAAATGATATTATGTACGAACGAATAAGACATTTTCACTCGTGTACGCAACATTAGGGTTGTCGCTGCTTATTAACATACGTATCTAAATAAAAAAATATGTTAGGACATTTAACACACAGCGCCATCTAGTCCCAAAACCAAGCAAAGATTGTACTATGAGTACAAAACAACGGATAAAATACTTAAATACCTACTTTTATTTTGTAAATAAATAATATAATACATATTATACATACCAAACACCCAGGCACAAGGTAGACATTGTTTGCTCTGACGTGGGATTCGAACCCGCGTCATCTAGAATAGCAGTCTGTCTATAACAGTTTTTCTAACTAGACCAATGGTGGTAGATAGATATACAAAATATATTGTTCTTTAAATATTCTCTTTATTATGAGGCTACGTGTATAAACACAGGAAATTACTTCGGTTTTTAATGTTATATAAGCCCCAATCAACCTTTAGCTTGTACTCCATGTTAATTAACTTTTTGTATTAGACTTACGACTTTAATAATTTTAACTCTTGAATTTTCTTCAATATGAATGAAATTTGAATTTAACCCGTGAACATTTCTACAGCCCTCGTAAAACATTGAAATTAAAATTAATAAATTGAACAAGAAGTGTTCTATAATTAAATTAAAATTTAAGCAATTAATTAACATGATGAATACGATATAATTATAAATTTTGAAAAAATCCAATAATTAATTGATAAATTGCAGTATCGTGAAAAGTAATTTGTACAAGGTTAAATGCCTTTCGTCACTAGGCTTGTATAATTCTAGTCGAGACCTTTGTTCTGTGACGTCATTGTCAATAACCACGACATCATGTTAATTGAATGACAAATCGTTACAACCGCCAGCTAACAAATAATTGAGTTATTTGCTGTTCTATAATTGCTTTAAATTAGATTATTAAAATTACCTACTGTTTACGGAACATTATTTTAGTGTTAACAATACCATTTTCCTTCAAAATTACGTGGTGAAAGGGGGCATCACTCAAATCTTGTTAAAATTCGAGAGACAGGATTAGCGAGTCCCCTGTAAACAAGGCCAATATTATCGGGTTATCAGATGACTCGCTCAGTATATACATTATGCATGAGCGCTGTCGTTACTGCCCGATACAAAATACCTATACACTTAAAACAAGAAATCTTTAAGGATCCAACCAACCACCCATAAAAACAAGATGTAAAAACAATGGATCATACCATGCTTAGTCGGACCTACTTTACGAGGGAGTGAACCTTGTGATTCATTTTCCATTTTTCTCGAGACTGAAGACGATTGTGTTACGGAAAAGAGATCTAATAAATAAAATGTCGGCGAATTTAATGTCAATTTTTAATATGAATTTACTAGGACATAGGAATGCTTTTAGTGTGTATTGAATTTTTGACATATATTTTCTAGAGTGGTCTTGGTTTTATTGTGCTAGCAAATACAGAATATGCCCTAGGTATATCATGGTGAAGCATGTGAAGACATAACACGTGAACACCGTGGACTTATTGCAGTGCGAATTCGACATAACCCTTCCGCTGCCCCCGCGGCGGTTGGAATGTCCATAACAGATTCTCCACTTTAAAAAAAGGTATAGTATGTATAATTCGGCACTAATCAGAATATTAAAGTACTCCATTCTCACGCATCTTTATTTATTTTTATAGTACGGTAATAACGGTCGTTTTTACACAAGTTCTAATCTCACCACAATCTTTAGGTACATATAAGTTTTGAACATCATGTGGGTAACTGTAAGTGATATTACTTCAGCTTTACGTCGCTGTAAGAAATATTACGAGGAAACTAAGTGCATAAGTCTGAGAAGAAAGTCATGACACATTCATTGTCTGATATAGTGTATGATCCAGCGATGAACTCACCATTATTATATCATGTTTTCCCTCTCAATTGTTTTTGATGCAAAGAGGATATTGCTCTGTCTACCCCTTCATAGCTCACTTTTAAGATGCCTGATCTTACTTTTATTATTTTTAACCTAGAAGTAGCATGTTTCGTTAGCGCACGTACAAGTTCTATTTCAGATTTAAGTTTTACAGGAATACGAAGCGTGGGTGCGCGGACGAATAGTCGAGTAATTTACCTGAAAGCTCAACTTTGGAACGTATACCGAGCATACATTCGTATTCACGTTTTAAAATTATATTCCTTAAGAGTTGCGGGATTAGTATTCATTCCGTAGACCTTAGTTGAAGTAATAAGCGTTGTGATCCTGCGGAATATTACGAACTCCCTCCGTTTATTCAGTGAGCTATATTCTATCATGCAAGTCATAATAGTTGATATTTACATGTGTTTTTTATTCAATCACTAATAAAGTTCTAAGCTAAAACCAACTCGTATTTTTTGATTAAATAAAAATGAATTCCGAAACCAGATAAATTGATAAATTCCAGAAATAAATTATCATATCCCAATGTAAAGATCAGGCACAAAATATAAAAACCAGTGGTGGTCGGTTAAATAGGTCCTAAATCACGAGAGATCGTGTATAGGGGCCTATTTAAATTCAGGCGAGATGTGTGAAGGAAGGCTCGAGTGATTTATGTAAGCGGCGGGCCGCGGTGCCATTGCAAAAGTTTAAATATGAGACGGATAGGGCGCGCAGGGCGTCTGCCCCTGATGCTGTGTTATCAGAGGCCGCGTTAACGCGCCGCACATTGTCGACGTGACTCCATTTAACTTTTTGACGGTATCACACGCATAAAATCCCCGCTTTATCCTAGCCTTCGTTCATTTATTTACTGCTTATTAACGTACATTGCCTAGTTTGGGTAGCGAACATGTTGATACCGTTCATTGCGAGTAAAGGGTTAATTGTAGCTATTATTCCTAAAGTTATTTTTAAACATTAAAAAAAAAGTCTGAAGGTCACACATATAAAATTTGTAAATTGTAAATTTTGCTCAAACATTTATCAATTGCATTAAGACTGTAATACATACATATGCTCACGCCTGTACTCCCCGAAGGGGTAGGCAGAGGTGTTGTAATCACAACATCCACTTTTCACCGAAGATGATTAAGTGCCAACGTGACAGATGGTGAGTCCATCGCCGTTTCAGTCACTTTACATACGTCATTGAATAACTTTTCAGAAATATGCAGGTTTCCTCACGATGTTTTCCTTCAGCGTAAAGCACGTGGTGTGAAATCACTGTACATACGTTTTTTAAAACTAATTGGTACAGGCCCTGCTGGGATTCGAACTTGCGTCGCTTGCGTAGCAGGCGACTGCTCAAACCTCAAGGCCACCACGGCTCTTTAGACTGTAATATGTATACGAATGTAATTTTAAATATTTTGTAAGCAAATTTTAATGAATATTCACACCCAAATCATATCAGATGAGGGTAAGAATTGTTGCATTCTCCTATAGATAGCCAAAGCAACGAAAATGAAATTCCTTTGCAGGTGGCAGAGACCCATAGCGTAATAAACAATTGGATCTCATGTTTTGAGGGCGGTGGGCGCACACATCGTCTTTGAATAATTCAGCAACGTAGAAGTGTTAAAACGTGTGCGCAAACACAGTAATATTCGTTTTATATTTATATTATTACTTCGCACAAACAATCCCCGGTATAAATACTCACATTCCCTTGCAAATACCGGCAAATAACCTTGTCCTGCTAGGTTATGCATTCTTCTGATTATAATTCCTTTTGATAATAACTTTGGAATTATTCAGGACACGAGTCTGGTTCATTCACCGGTCGCGGTGTAAATATGTAATTTCACGCGACAATAGTGTTCATGATAACCCTCGTAGGAATACTGCCTATATTCCAGAATTTCATTTTCACCCTATTCCATTTGTAAAACAAAGCAGCTTGGGTTTCAATATAGGTGAGGTACGTTTGAAATGGCACAAATCAGTGGAGTTTGAGTGGAGAGCGAAGTTAGAAGGATTTAAGTTACAAAAATATCATATTTACGAGGCACTCAAAATGTCTTGTGTATCATAATAGTATTATGTAAATTTAAAATACAGAGGATATTACTCATTTCATAATGTTTATCAAATTTGTATGAAGAACTCGAAGACCATTTTGGATATCTGATATCATCCATTGTCACATACGCCGTTATGGTAATATTTAACGATCCCCTTATGACGAATTACGTACAATTTATATTTATAATAAAATAATGAGGTATCATTTCATATTTGGATCTTATCGGGAATTTGGTGGGGTATCATTATATACCCACACTATTTTATGCTGATATAATATCTTAAGCAAAAGCCTATCTATATAAATCTGTTACGATTTTGTTGAAAACAATACATGTAATATGTATAGAAAGCATAGTACTTGGATATAACATGACGAATACGGATTTCCATATTATAATAAAACTCAAAGGAGTAAGAAGCACGAAGATCGCCGAAGTAATAATTCTTCTTTGGCTCCGACACAGGCGGGAAAAAATAAGGCGATTAATATTAGAAAGCTTATGGACCAATTTTTTTGACAGATTACCAAGCCGCGTGTTACCCAGTTTTTTGTATAAGTAATTTATTAAGGTTCTCAAACTATCGCTTGCTATTTGCGTAATGTAAGTAAAACTTTCGCAGCATCTGACACGTGAACGTTCTACATACAAAGAGGATAAAAATAAGTTAACATATTTTGTGTGACAAATAAAACACTCACACCTACCTATGTCCCAACATGTGAAATTATGTACCATTTTTCTTTGAGCCAGGCTTCTCTTGCCGCGTATATTCGTCACTGTTTTTATCGCAGCGGACGGGATTAAGTTCACGGACTTACCTAATATCTTACTTTAGTGGCGGTTGTCCGAATTTATGCGGTTATAAATTGTTACCATAAACCAATGGTGGAATAAAGCGGCACTCGCTTTACGCTTATCGGCCTGGAATCTGAATGCGGAAACAATCGTTCGGCTTCATACGCGAATTATCTCGTTGGCCGACACCGAAATCCCAAAGCGTGAAATCGCGCATCAAATATGCATACAATGTATGCTATTGGCTTTACCACTTATTAATATGTTTGCCGTCAATTTGAAAGCAAAAGAACAAGTGAGGCGTATTGGTGATCAACCGTCGGTTATAATGAAAAAACAAGAATGATGATGAAAAAATCATATTATTTGTGTCAAGGACGCAATATTATTCAATTGAAGGTTTACTTTTGTTTCATGTAAAAGGCATGACCAAGTCACACATCAAAGATAAACAAATCAAAGGAAATGGGCAAAGAGAACTTGCACAACAAAGGTAATAAAACGATAAAAAACAGGGGTGAATTTGTAAGAGGGCAGAGCAAAGGTCTTTTGAAACAATGTGACTCACTAAGCAAGTCTCGCGTAGAGCTTGATTGCGCCACATAATTCTGGTAAACCCAACTTGTTGTCCCTACTCACTTGTAGACAAAGATAAAGGGCGCCAATTATTCTTACAATACCAGGAAAACAAGTCGAAAATTCTAATTAGCATAATGGTGTACGTCCGACTTGTCTAGTTTGGTATTATTTAAAAATATAAATTGAAATATCAAAAATTATACGGGTACCGAAAATGATTTTTAGTTCCCTATATTTTTTGCGTCGTGTTTTAAATGAATATCGTTGCTTGAAAAATCATGTGTACATACCGCGCTCTTAGAAATCTTCACTGTTCATTTTATAATTTTTTTTTCCTCTTTAATTATGACTTGTCTACGGTATATTTATAAGCTCAGTTCAACACAATGGAATCTAGACCAAATTTTTGAAATAAATTATTGCTATTTTAAGCGCGACGCTTGTCCCTATTTTATTTTATATTCTTTCTTTACTTTACTGCCAAAGTAGTGTTGATTTCTCGATTAATAATTCAATTTAAGATAGTAAAAATGTCTGTGATGTAAATGACATGTACACAATCGGACACGACGTGACTTTCCATATTATATGTTCAGATTTTATAGATTCCATGTGTGTGAAAGTATTACTTACAAATTTACAAATAAGCTCTACTATATAGTTCTAGCTTGTTGTCCTACCTTACATGCTATATAATGAGACCAACCTTACATGTAATATAATTACAGATTTATATTAAAGTCAACTGTAACACTAACATTGAAAGCATTAAATTATTTTTATTTAATTATTAGGTTCATCTTATTCTTAAAAATAGTAGTAGTATAATTTGATACTAAAACCTCTCAGGATGTTATTTAAAGTACACGGAAAATAAAGTAATAACAATGTTATCTTAAAATATTTTATCTTCAAAATGTTGATGAAAATCTAATAAAAAATGTCAAACTTTCTAAGGTTACCCACCCTACTACTACGTACTTGTGTAGTAAAAAAAGTGATGAATTAGATTTCTGAAGGAGAAGTAAAAATATTGTTCATGGTTCAACACTTCCTTTATGGCGCTGTAAATTTATATGAGGCATTTCTCATTGTTATTGTCATTTTATTTTGCACTAGCTGTACTCGCGACTTTGACTGCATGGAATTTAAAAGGCTTTATCTATTTGCTGTTATGATCTGAGCTTATCCCACTCTTTGTGTACAGGATTTATATAATGTAACTTAATTTACCCAATAAAAACTTCTACCCGTTAAAATACCCTTAAAAATATTTAAGGTAGTCAAGTTATTGTTGTCATGTAAAATTTAAATGATACGAGTTTAAGGAACATCGCATATTTTTGAATGAATGATGTGTGTGTACCCTTCGGCTTATTGTACAGTCAGCTTCAGCATAAGTATTTAAAAATATAAAAAAAGAATAGTTTCCGAAATGGTACAAGCGTTGACGTTCAAGAAAACCTTGCCAACGCTACACGTTCAATGCACGCTCACTGCTGACGCGCAGATGCGCCGTTAGCATTGTGAATTTTAATCCTCAAAAAAATATTTTTTTATCAATAAAACAATCTTTAAAATGTTGTATCTGTGATTGTTGTTTTGTCAAAAATTGTATAGGTCTAGCAGAATCTACCTAATGCTTGCATACAAGTACTTTTGTTAGCCAAGTATTTTTTATGCTGGGCTTACATACATAAATGTCCCTTTATAATTTCGTGCCTGCGAATAATATTATTATTTCAGCTGGGTTCTTGTTTCGATACCGTTGAAGGGAGTTTATTGTGCTGGAAACAAGCAACTTGTATTCACGCTTGAGGGAAAAAATAAATTGTTAGAATGAGGAGACGTTAAAAGTACCTACTTCATAAAATTGGATGATAGCATTTATCAGGGAGGTATCCAACCGGCATGGTAGATATTTTATTTTAACAACGGAAAAGGCTTCAAATTTTTTTGAACTTTCTTAGTTTCTTTATTAAGATCCATCGTAGATTATTCTAAACTTTCTTGTAAACGGCAGTTACGTCGTATATCCATAGGCCCCTACTATACATTTTGGTACGGTAAAGTAAATTATTAATACGCGCTTAAACAATCATAGTTGCCCCCCAGTGCAGCATGGGGTTGTTCAAGAAGGGTGTGAAGAGATATTTACAGAGTCAGCAACGCGCCTGTGATGTCCCTGGAATTGCAAGCGACCAAAGGCTGCGGTAATCACTTAGCATCGGGTGGACAGTATGTTTGTTTGCCACCTTAGTAGTATAAAAGAATTAAGGAGTTTCGGTTCGGCTCAGTTCAATAGAACCTAGCGTCGCAAAGATATTACCGTCTTGGTCCAAACAATCACGCTCCGCAACGAAAATAACTTGAAGCGATGAAATACTGAATAGTAACCGAACCTACTGAACCAGTTTTCAACGAGTAAAACTAAAAAAAGTATGTCCTCATTTTAGCTACGACTTCTTTGTATTTTTTCTACTTATTTGCATCCAATGCAGTATTTATTATCATATTCCCTTTCAGACATTAATAGATATTGTAATGCTTATAAAAGAGTATAAAAATGTTCTAATGCCTTATTCCTCTGATATATTTATATTAGCTACATGTATATACTATATTATAATAGCGGAATATTTTTTTACTCTTTTATAAGCATAAAGATGGACCTCCGCAAAGTAACACCTGATTCATTTCAATAATTATTTTAAGGCTTTCTTTCAATGAGAACTCGGTTATTGACATTGGTTCTCAAAATCATACATCAGTCACATTCGCTTAGGTTCAACAATTCATTAGAATATCGTCTGCCGTTTTGCCTTTAATTGTAATTCATTGTCACTCATTACTTCATGCCGCATAACCCCCTGATAATAGATTAAAGTTTAATCAAATATGAAATAGTGATATAAATATTGGCGCTTGTGATTGTTCAAACTTTACAAACCGAATGTAATTTTGGTTCAGCTGATCTAGGTTATCCCAGCGGTTTGTGCGGTTGAATTAAAATGTTGTCAAGTCTGCGAGCGTGCCACAATAAATTATTACAACATCTCTCGTTGCAATAACTAACGCTAATCTAATAATTATCAAAATAGCCAAGGAACTAAGTGCATGGATTTTGTATGCAGATGTTAGCCAACGAGTTTTCAAAACACTTTCATGTAGAATGCATTTTGGCTGCAATATGAGAATGTTAGTTATAGCCGTGACCTGGTCCGACAATATAAGCAGTGGACTATTTGTGCCATATGCTACACTCGAGATCAAATAAATCAACTAGTAATTCACCCGACATTATTACGTGTACAAGTAGCGGGAGTGGAGCGAGCCCGACCGCGACTGTCCACAACTCTACACACATGTCATTGGAAATATAATTAAATTAGGGACAACACAAGTAAAACAAACTTTGGAACAAAAAGCACTCTCAATGTAAAAGGATCAAAGCAAAATAAATACCGTAAAAGGTTCATTTAACAAAATGAACTTCTAATAATATACTTAAGTCGCGAGCAACAGATATTAAAATGTAAGGGCCGAAGTAAATATTATATTAATGAGAAGAATACCATAATTCTAATGGCAATGTTTACAAAGCGTTAATGCATGGATACTAATAAATTCACATACCTATTAAATTAAAGCAAAACCCTTTCGAGGGTTTAATGATTATGAAATTTTTGCATGTTTATTTCGTTACAAGTCAGTAATATTCTTGTTATTGAATTTATGCAACTAACTAAAATTAAAAGACATAAAATTCTAGGATTAAATAAAGTTGTCAGTGCCTTTGCTAAACGTTCTAGGATTTTACTAAAGAAACGAAAATGGGCAATGTAACGGAGCCAGTGTTGGATCGAGATAGATGCAAATTAATACGCGCCTCTGGATCGGGCACATGAATATGCATGGGTGGTCCGCTCGTTCCGGAATAATATCCGAGTGGCCTCGTGCAGGCCCGCGGCCCGCGCCTGCTCGCACTGCCCGGAACCCAACCGGTCGTCACGCATTACATTAATGACGATTACATCGGACAAATGGACACCGGCACCATACCAACCCAGACCATTATCAGTTTCACTTAGTAGGTGTATATACATTTATGTTTCAAGAGGGAAGAAATGCGATCGATCCACTGCTATATTTTTGGTCGGTAGTCAAATTGTACACCTGGCGGTGTATTGATGAAATGCTGATTTGAACATTAGCATAGCAGTTGCACGAAGTGGATAAGCGGGTGTTGTCGTTAGGATTACATTGAATTAGGTAAATTTACCTATGTCTGACTTCAAACGATAGTATTTCCTATTTCCATTTGGTCCGGTTAATACCGAAATGCTTGCCATAAGACGTAAATGCAGGCAACCATAAAAGTCGTAAAAGAAGAAAACTTCCTGTTTTGGGGGTATTCAGCATTCAGTTCAGATTGCCTGGCCTGAGCCGCATACAAGCGTACGAACAAAGCAGACACTCGTACAAAAGTACTTGTTATTGAAATTTGGCAAGACTCCATTTACCTAAATAACGTTTTCTCACTACTGTTGTAAGTAATACAGGTTAGAGAACCGAGAATGATGTGGC
Organism: Watsonalla binaria; assembly: GCA_929442735.1. NCBI lineage: Eukaryota > Metazoa > Arthropoda > Insecta > Lepidoptera > Drepanidae > Watsonalla > Watsonalla binaria. The sequence continues at coordinate 7,755,553 of OV838919.1, read as the reverse complement.
GAAATGTTGTGCCAAAATAGGGAAGCAACACTTTTAAAATTGATTACAATGCTCCTTAGGAGTCAATTGGGATGGTCGCTCCTTCAACTTGGCTCCACAAATATTTTTATCTTCTCTTTATTCCACGCGTGGATACGTGGATAAAAAGATTTTTTTTCAGCATTGTTACATTTTAAGCTGCAGTGTTCAGCCACAAGATATAGTGGTGGGTTGCGAGGCGCTATGCCGTCAGCGAGTATGCCACTTCGCCGGATTTCGTAACTGGCGTTGCTTACATTCCGCCCTCTCACAATCTCCCGGGCGAGAACTAGGTGCTCTGTACCGGTGTCGTACAAATAGCAATTTAGCCCATTCATTACTTAAGGTGACAGTTGCACTTGGCGCGTTGTTTTTGCAGGAAACAAGCACCGAAGATTAGTTGGATTAGTTTTCTCATTGTAACATTGTATACATATTTACTTCTAATTAATAATAACAAAAATAAATAATAATGCTAGGACACAAAAAGCGAGCATAAATGAGTCAGCTACATGCCTAACTGTATTTTAAACTAACTTCTGTTCACGGCACGCGTTTTTTAAGCGATCCCTAAACACGATTAAAAATATAGCTTCTGTTACAGCAAATATAGCAGCGATAATGTAAAATTCTACAGTGAAATAATTGTCAATTGTAAAAATCAGTAGTTTTTTAGTACTTTCAGCTATATAATATTAGTATAGATATATTACAAAAACATATTTGTTAGATAAATATACCAATGCAAAGATATACTGAATGGACGCTGCATTTTAAGTGCGCTAAAGTTGGCATCAAATATGCGTATCAGCATACTTCAGCGATGTGACTGAAATTCAAACAAACTAGCCTTTGTGTATTGCTTGTCCTAGTTTTTTTCAAGGCACATATTTTAAACATTTATAATATTAGTTAAGTTTTGAATGTTGAGTATTTTTTGCTATCGTTTGTCATTTAGCACTAGGATCATTACGCATCTAAACGATTTTGAGGGGACTATGTTTCACTGGTAATGTAAATTTACAATTAGATCACGATGAACGTGATATAATTGTAGATTTCGGTCTAACAACTCTTTAGAATCTTTTGTCATTTTGCAAAAAAAATAATTCATCATGAATCTAGACGATTTGAAAAGGTTTGTGTGGGAACATAGACATAACTACGGATACAAGATTTTTAAAGTAAATATAATAAAGTAAAGTAAATAAAATATGAGAAACAATCCTGCCAACAAATGTAACGGGCTTGACAGTATTCGGTTCAGTGAAGTTCATTAAATGAAGGGTAAAAGTTTAACAATTCAATTAAAACGGCCGGACCGGTGACGTGCGTAGATTACCCCGCCGGGAGTCACGGTACGGATGTGGACAACTTGATGACCCAGCTCAATCGACATGCGTACTATTATACCTGTTATCACCGGGTATATTGCATTTAACAAACTTATTTACTTACTAGGGACTAGGTTTTACCCGCGTTGTCTTAATTGCATAGGTTGTTTTAAATTGAAGAACCTATTTAAAAAAAGGAGTTGTGAATTAGTCCTAGTAACATCAACATAATCAGCTACTTGCCAGTGAAAGCCCCGTTCAAATCAGTCCTGCCAGTTCCGAGATTAGCCGGAATAAATTGACGGACCGAGATTTTTTTTATTAGTAATGTATATTCTTTCATGTGCATTTATTTTGGATTTACAAACAGACACTTTAATTTTAATTATGTGTATAGGTATTAAAGGCAACGTATTCATCCACTGAACTAGACGTCAAGTGTACCTACGTACGTCGTTACATATTTTCTCTTTTTAGCAAGCGAAAGTAAATACAAATATTTATAATTAGCTGATCAAGTTGTGGATTAAACGAAGCGTAAAGTAAACTGTATTACTTTATAATAAAATATTGGCTAACCTAACGAGATTTCAATTAAAGTCTCGTTGGAAAAGCGCACTGCTTCAATTAAAGTTGTTTTTTTTCCAGACGCTACCACCACCGGCGGTGGGTTCTCCCTGCTCTATTCATTACTCTTAGTGTCTACACATGCCGAGGCTCGGTTTAATTAGTTTTTGTTAGACTCCGATACTCTGCTGAAGATATTGGAATTTTATCGGCCACAAATCTTGTTGATGGTGAAATACAGCTTCCTTTGCCGAATTAACTTATTTCCCTGAGTGATGGATAGCACTTAATATTCATCAAAACAATCGGATTGAAATTTTAATCAAAATATTTTGAAATTTTAATCAAACATGAATCTGTTTACATTTTATTTGGTATTCTCATCCATCAAAGCTATGTACAATAAGGAGTTGTTTGACAGCTGGCGTCAATTGATGCAGATTGGTGGTCTGATGAAGCGACTTGATTATACTCAGACGGAATCCAATAATATTTCTTGGTTTTGTTCAAATTGTGTTCAATTAATACTTGAAATATGTTTAAAAATATAAAATAAAATTATTATTAAACGTGCCTGACAAACATGAGTCAGACAATAAGCGCGTGTAAACGATTTAAAGCATTCATGTAAAGTAATAACATTTCGCACATATCTAACTGCTGAAATTGCATTTGGCATTCGATAGCTCTCGCACGGTTTATTGTGATTGCCAAATATTAAATTGTACCGTTTATTTTTTTACAAAAATAAGTCTTATTTGAGGAAAGCTTAATGTTTCCAAAATCAAATCATAAGTCGCAATGTGTGTGCCACATAAAAATAATTTGTGAGGGTATCAAGGCCTTATTCGATTTGATGATACAATTATTCTATGATTATTCTTCATAAGAAGTTAAAAATCAATTTCAATCTTAAATACTGGCTATAAAGTTAAACGAAGCTGGAATCAAATCTAGCATAATTCGATTTATCGTATAATTTCCGAATCGAGCTTCAGACCACTGCAGCAATATTGCGAGAGTTTTAGATGGCATTGTTTGTCGTTTTGAATTGAATATAATTCTTTTGTCGATCGCGTAACACGATACATCGAGCCTTGAGTGAAAACCGTTTAATACGCTACAATCGTAAACGGAATTAAACTACGCTTTACGAAAACTAAACACACTAAGTCCATTAAAGATATTAGTGAACATTTAACCAACATTAAACTGGGTGAATGATATTTATTGGAGGTACCGTCATGGGTAATTATAATACGATTAAAACCGTAAACGATGGTTTGGTCAGAAACCGCAGCGGTAGTTGCCAGAGATTGGAGCTTGGTTCACATGAATAATTAGACATAAAGTCGGGCCCATTCGCTGCCGTTAAAAAGAATTATTTCAGCTAATGCTCGTCTCGACTGCTGGCGGCGAGCGCGAGCAATTTGTCACAGTCCTCTGTCGTCGAGATGTTTATTCAAAAGAGGAGATTTTATTGCAACGACATAAATCTTCGGGAAAGATGTGATGGAAGTGACGTGAACACGTAATTGCGCCACAATGTGCTTTTTACGTATTTCCTTTCTGACAGTCGTGATAAGGTCTGTAAGTCCAGAGTAGAATTGGGCTATAAACTTTCTCCCTACCCCTAGTTTGAGGAACCCAGTATCTTGAGTATACATAAGTTCAATACAATATCCAATCACATCACACCGCGTTCCACCCTTAAATAGGTTGATTCAGACTTTTTAGCACGGGAAATTTATATTTTAGTTCATAAGATGTAGTAAGTTTCATAGTTTTAAAAGAACAATAACATTTAAGCTAATAGCTACACGAATCTGGTTGGAGTGTAATTATTAATCGCAACAAAACAACCTTACTTTGATGATTTCATAAATTTCAATGCTATAAATTTTAGTTTCAACAAACCTTTGTAATAATACAAAGCATTTGCATTTGACAACTAGTAAAGTTCTAACTCGTATCCCAGGGCTCACATAAACCCTTTCAAAATTAAACTGTAAAATAGGAGTATAGGTATTGTGCTACCCGTTGGTCCGCAACAGTTGTTGGCGAGTAACTAATTCAGCTGGCAGTCAGTAATCCGGTCGGATACGCGCGACCGTCCTACATGTCGTTATCATTTTGGACATTAATAAAACTCTATCCGGCGCGTTCTAACAAGCTCACCGCAAACTTCGCCCGCGGGGAAATATTCAAATGGTGGTTGGAAAGCGCACAGCGCATATTGACGGGGCTAATTATCGCGGGCGAGGACCGACAGTTCGACCGCCTAGCCTAGTCATGTAAGACGAGGCTTGCGGGTCAAACTTATAACGTATAATATATTATTAGTAAACTAGTACTCATAGCAGGAGTTGAATTAGACAAAGGGCACGTCTTGTATACTTCCATGCCAATATAATGAGGCAAGATTCCTTTGTTTGTTACGATTTTCACTCAAAAAGTACTCGGCCGATTTTAAATTTCAATTTTTTCATTTAAGAAAGCTACATCTTCAGCGGCGGGCAAAGCCGGACAGATGCTGGCGGGCAAAAAGCCGGACAGAAGCTGACGGGCAAAGCCGGACAGAAGCTGGCGGGCAAAGCCGGGCAAAAGCTAGTATTTGATAATTGGGTCATCGATGAATTGTGAAAGTTTAAAATGTGCGCGATTATGCTATGCTCAACCTTCTGACATTATATCCGGCTGCGGGAACACCTAACGTTATTTGATGAACATTCCGAAAAGCATGTTATAAAAGAAAGTTCACACATGGAAAAACATATTTTATAACAATGAGAGTTAAGTTTTACACTTCTCCATAATTGGCTTAGATTAAAAATGATGTAGCTGGAGACCAAAATCTAGGACAACGGTTAATTTGAAATCGTTTAAGTATAACTTAAACGACTTAAACGATTGTTCCAGCCATTTCAGATTCTACGACTCAAATATACGTCAATACAATAAGACTTTGTACACCATGTAGGTACTAGTCCCTCTGGTGCCGAGGAGAGCACGTTAAGCCGTTGGATTTCGTTTGCCAATTTTATTAAAAATGGTTGGCAACAAGCACATATTTGTCAGACTGCTTAAAGTATAATAACGAGCTCACTTTAGCAAGTTAATATTAGTACGCCTAGGAAATGAATTTTGAAGTTTAGACTTAACATATTTCGTAGATCGTAGTGTCCTCATAAAATTAAATCTAAAGATCAGTCAAATCGGATCAATCAAAGTCAGACCGATACCAAGCAGGATTAGGACTCTTGACACCGAGTATCGCTTAGCTGTCAGGCCAGGTTGTCAAATAATAGTAAAAGTTGAAAAGAGTAATTGTTACATTTCTTGCCGGGTTCGTCTCAGCAAAAGCAACGTATAATGTATTTTGTGTGTCCTTCTGACGATTTGAAAGTACTTTGTAAGAAGTCTAATGAAATAAAGATATTAACATTTTTTTTAATTAGTTTATGTCTTCGGCATCGCTCGCGTTATATTAAAGAAAACTGTGCCCCTCAGTTTCACCCGCGTAGATTTAATTTCATAGGTGGCCCACGGCACCCTCATATTTTTTTAAATAAATATAGCCTAAGCTACTCCTCGTAACATAAGCTAGTGAAATCGGCCCAGCTTTTCCGGGAACAGTCGGAACACTCAGACTATAGACAGAAAGAAAAAATCTATTATTTTTTTATATGAGCACCGTATGGTTTCGGATATCGTGAAAAGCTGTTAATTGGGACTCACAAACAGAGACTCCATGTTTATTTATAAATATCTATCCTCTTTATAATATTATAGTATAAATAAAGATAGAAGTATAGTTGACGACAAAACCATTTAATTGCCTTGCATTCTTTATTGTCCACGTCTCATTCAGTAGTTAGGAGTATAAATACAATAAAGCTAGCAAGGTTTGTTTTAAAACTTGTTCTCTTCTGTCAAACGTACAAGAAAGTGTATTATTATATCAGGTATGAATCTGAACCAATCAATACAGTTTTAAATAAATTATCTACGTCTAAAGGCAAACAGACTCGGATTGGGTAACACGCAAGATTGATAGGAACAGTGAACAAAGGAAACGGGAGGATTCAAATTGTTTTAGTACCTAGCGTAACTTTAAATAAACAGCGTAGTAAACAGCGTCATATAACTTTGCATGTTTGTAGTTTGTATAATTTGTGTGTTATGTTAATAATCAGCCAGCGTACGTAATTTTACCTGTAATACAATATACACAGCAAGATGTTTGGTTTACAATGAGAATGAAATTATATAAAGTAATCACGTAATGTTTCTTTCTTAATCTATGTGTGATTTAATGCTTTACAACGAGCAATTATTGTAATATAATCTGAATCTCGGAAACGGCTCCGACGATTTTCGTGAAATTGAGTATGCAGAGGGTTTCGGGGGTGATAAATAGATCTAGCTAGTTTTGTTTTTTAGAAAACGTAAAAGGTCGGAAAAAACATGTACCTACTTATCATTTCCGAAATCTTGAAACTATCAATTGGAACTAGTGTAATATAGTCTAATACTGACAGCTACGGAAAATTATAGGTCGTGTTTAGCCGGGCAGTGTGCATAAAAACTGCTGTAGTGGATTTATCTCGACGGTTATACCAGACACCTCGGAGCCAGCGAGCGGAGTAAAAGACAATTTTTAAATTGAGAAATAAATTATTGTGTGCGTAAGTAAAGATTTTTTTAATTTCACCCGAAAAGAGTAGGTAAAGTAAACGTTTAGTAAGATTGTAACATCCAAATTTAGAGTGGACTAAACCGCGAAGCGTTACCTATCTAGTTTTACGAGTATGGATACTTTTGCGGAAACGCACTTTCCTTTTAAGGTATGAAAACGGAACTCTAGCATATATACTGAGTGATCAGCGTACTTGGCTGGTTTTTATACACTCTGAAAGGATCCTATTCAAACGTTTATTGTATTTATGTTTCTATATTATAGGTTCCTACGCAAACGGGATTACGCAGTCCCAAAGCGGGTTTCGGCTAAGACGGTTCTAATAATGTATTTGTCTCAAACATGATTGTGTTGCGGATTATCCAGATTACAAATAAATAGGAGAACTGATTCACCAGACAAGTCAAAAAGCAAATAACACGCTGGAAATTTCGAAATAAACGAAAAACAAATAGGTTTTATTTCTCTAGTTTGCCTCTCATCCTCCTCCTATTACCGCTGGCGGTTGTATAATTTGCGTCTTTATATTTATACAGTCATCGGGAATTTGAAGATTGGAAACCATCAAAGAATTTGCGTCAAGGGAGAAATTAGGTAATTATAACAATTCAAATTAATTTGAAAACTGTGCACATGTTTACAGACATACAATACTCAGGCAAAACATATGTTTGATTAATTTAATCATTTGTAACACACAGTTGGACTGCGACTTTCGTATCATAACACGCTTTCTTTATTGTTTCTTGCTTAGCTTTCATATTTTCGGGTTCCTAATAGTGTTACCATATTGCTATTGGAATAATGAATGATATTTGTGAATTTTGGCAATCTAAAGAGTAAGAAAAGAAAAAAATATTAATTGCGAATATTTTCACTTTTATTCAGCATTGTAGGAACATAATAAGATTCCGATCAGTGCCTTTAGGTTTGGTAAAGAACTTTTAAATGTATTAAATATTACTTGAAAATAAGTATATCTATTTAGCATTATTATTTAAATTAATAATAATCACATTTTATATAATGCTGAAACACGCAAGAATCTCAAACGATCTCAAAGATAGGAAGATTGAATAAAAAGGACGTGAACAATTACTACAATTCACAGTACTGTCACTTCGAAGGTTCGCTAAAATCAGAACTGACAGCGGACCACGGCCAGTAATTGAAAACTGGCGAGGTGAAAAAGTAGGACATTACAGTTTCTGTTAGCCCGGATCTTTTTACATTCAGTGGGGCCATAAATATTGTAACCACTGTGCAACTACTCACTACCGTTTGTTACTTCGTGACACACACATTTTAAGCAAATCCTATTCACGTGCGATCTAATATTATTGTCTACGAATGCATAAAATTTTTATGATTATTATATACCTACTTAAAAATATATATATGGTCACGCTATAACTTGTTCTATCGATTTAATTCAACTTCTTTTAAAATTGTTTCTAATACTTTGTAGAAGGTCTAGTTACATACATATGCTCACGTCTGTATTCCCCGAAGGGGTAGGCAGAGGTGTTGTAATCAATACACCCACCTTTCACCGAAGATGATTAAGTGCCAACGTGACAGATGGTGAGTCCATCGCCGTCTCAGACACTTTACATACGTCATTGAATTATGCAGGTTTCCTCACGATGTTTTCCTTCACCGTAAAGCATGTGGTGTGAAATCACTGTACATAAGTTTTTTTTAGAAAAACTCATTGGTACAGGCCCCGCTGGGATTCGAACATGCGCCGCTTGTGTAACAGGCGACTGCTCAAACCTCAAGGCCATCACGGTCTAGTTCTTATATTTAAAAAAAACTAAGGATCCCCAAATAAAGGCACACGTGAAATTTTGTCTATGCGAGAGAAAGCGCTGGGCACAGCTCAATAAATACCTAATTGCATTTAATTCTACAGTTATTTTGTAGCTAATGAACCTCGCAGCCATTTGATAAGCCGTTGGTTAAGTATAATATATACTATAAAATGTTGTTAAAAGGAGGTTTAAGTATAAAGCTCTCAATGGACGTCATGGTGCGTGAGTAAACAACGCGAGATAACGAGATGAAAAAGGCATACCGCGGTGAATAATGACGAGAAATGTGCCATTAGAGACCGTTGTGACAATGACGTGATGGAAAGGAAGCCAACATTCAATTACTGTAGCCTATTTTGTGCTTAATATTTTATATACTTTCGATACGGATCAATATCCAGTGCAAACGATAATTTTATATTGTATAAGGTGAGTATATAATGTGGTATAAGAGTCGTAGCAGTCTCGCAGCAGGTTACGTAGAACATTACAGGTTTGCATGTTGGTGAAATATTTCATTAGAAACAGTAGGTAATGTTGTAGATCAAACTCGCATTAAAAATACTTTCATCCCTTTTTAAATCCGTATCGAAGAAAGAGAGGGAGCTACTTTTAAACCAAGGACTATCTTTGTGTATGTTTTGTAATAAGTCGAAGTAAGTCACATTATCATAGTAATCCAAACCACCTAATATGTACAGGAAATTATCAAAAAATTGCAGAGATATAGTACATTTCTTTAGGTGAAGAACTTCGTATTAATTGTTCAAACGCCTACAGAATAAAAAAGAAAACTTTGGGTTGCAGTTAAATACGTTGAAACGACGAAAAGTTTAATCAGAGGCAATGTAGGTGGCGTTAAGAATAAAGTACCAAGCCAAGTTAAGACAGGTTGACAGAAAGCGGTAGTCGTGCTCAGTATACTAGATACCGAACTTGTTCCCGGCAAGCCGGCTCTGGAAGCATCTACCATTGAACGAACATTACTAACAATATGTTTCGGGTCTTATAGCACGCCTGTCTGAATAATCAGTCATTATTTTTTTTAGCTTCCGTTCCTCAAAAGAATAAACGGAACCCTTATAGAATCACTTCGTTGTCCATCTCTCTGTCTGTCAAGACCCTGAGCGGTATCAAGTTCATATCAAATACTCAGGACCACTGTCCCTTGGAGCTGTGAAAAAAATCAATCTTCTAAGCCATAAAAAGAGACAGCCGTTGTTGCTGTATATTTTCCTATAGGATACTTCCCTTAAACTCAGAATCTTGAAAATTGGGACAAAACAACAGCTTACATCGCAGATAAAGAAAAACTTGCGAAAAACATAAATTTTTAGTTAAATCTTATAATAAAAATATTTGTAATAATTTACTTATATCGCTACAGGTTTGTTCAGTTCCCAGGGTGTGCGAGTTCGACTATAGCGCTGGCTGGCTTTTTATTCCTGTGTTTATTTTAATGTATAGATGTGATGTTATTGGATGGCATGGCCGTTTGATCATGAACGTATAGTTGCGTAAAAAAGATCATAATTGAGCTTAACTTTTCCACTTACCGAACACGTACACAACTTGTAAATGTAGTTGGAACTGTATCGAACTGAGCTTGTCATAATTGAATTTATCGAGTGTCACGCTCCGCAAATCCCCCGAGTGAATTGAATTATTTAGTATCATGTAAGATAAAATGTTAACATGTAACCTAATATCCTCAAGGGAGCATTTGTTTTTAGAATCAATTTAATACTACCCAATGTGTGCTAACTCTGCGTATACATTGCAAAGTTAACAAAACGAACCTACATTACAGCAAATTAAATTTCTTCGAACGGATACAAAAGGTAACCGATACACGTTTCATGATATTTATTTGAAGGTAGGTACTCAAAAACATTTAAGCAAAAATTGGCAAAATAATTATGTTGAAAATTACATAAACACAGTGTGATGGTTTACGATTACCTCTTGTAGTTCAAGATTGTATAAAAAATCGATAATTTTTTTTTTAATAAAATTGAGGGTGTACTTCCATTTGCGAACTAAGTATAAATAATAAAACACTTAAGTAAGAATATCCAACAAATTCCGACCAAGCATTTTGTACCCCGAGCATTCCATCCGCAAATCTAGTAGAGTAGGTTCAGCATCGTTATTTATGAGAGACATTTGACCGCTATAGTGGGGCAGTAAGCATGTAGAAAGGCCCAGGGCCGTACGAGGGGAGGTAAATGTCGGACTCTGATCGTACACGTCTCGGCGTATTAGCGGGACAATCACTCAGCGTGACGGCAGGAGTGACTCGGTCGTCGCAAATGGAGGACAACACTCCACACGAGTGATACTAGACCTCAAGTTGACCTAAATGACATGTGCATTACTTGGTACACAAGGCATTTAATAGATAAACGGAGTGAGTATGTAATTAATGTCACAAAATCACGGTTAATATTTATGAGGTCGCGCGGTCCGGCTTAAAACGCGGCCAATGTAATATTTTACACGAGATAGCGGGAACACTGCAATCTACTTAACTACGAGTAGCTCATTGCAACGGTTTTAATTACACATTATCCAGTTGCCGGAACTATAGCTGCGTTACGCCGTATTCTCATTTTTATAGCGAAAGATTGTCTAATTATGATTTTGAAATATAATGGCCGAAAAAGATATAACAGTGGGTTGAAGCAGCCTGAAATGAATGAATGGCCACAAAAAAGAGGTTTATTATATTTCACCCCCCGTCTTGTAGGTCATTATATTTCAATTTTCGAAGTTGGCAGCTTTGAAATTGGAAGTCATTATGTTTATATTTTGAAGTATGCGCATCAATTACCTACTTGGCACGAGTAGCGTTAGGAACATAGCAGCGAGGTATTTCAAATTTCAAACTATTTGCTCAGTACAATTTAAACTATATTGTATAAGTATATACGGCGAGCGATGCATTAACACAGGATTTAGAAAACCGAGTTCATAGCGCTATTACTTGAAATATGTATTTATAGAGTAATGTGTTTCAAAACTAGAGAAAAAAGATAGAATCCTTCATCCAAATACATATCCACTGGTAAGTAGACTACTTTAATATCATACTTCCAGCGCCAATGCGCGATCTACAAAATTTTAATAACGTTAAAATGGAACCATTTTATAAAGCTTTTAGCGAGTGTCTGTGAAAACATACGAGTAGATAGAGGCGTGGCATAATTTATCAAGTATTTCAGAGGGTTTTCTTAATTTATTCCGTTGTTAGCCACGTTGACGTTGGTTTATCATCCATTAGTGGCGGCTTTTGGAGCGCTAAATATCGCCCACGTTTAGTGTTCGCGTTACTACAATCAAAAACTAGAGAGTTTCCACTAAAGTTAAGCCACCATTAGGAATGCGACTGAACATTAGGATAGGATGTTGATGATGATTTAAACTGAATACCCGTTATTAAAAACATGGGTAAAACCAAGACTAGACCAAACTCTTAACTAAAAATATATCCATCCCTTTTTAATTCCGTATCACAAAGAGAGATAGAACTACGTCTGAACCAAGGATTATCTTAGGTGATGTTTTATAATAAGGGGGAATATGTTATAATTACAGAAAATGGAATAATTTTCAAAAGTATTTATTATTTGTAAACATGAGTCGTACTCGTAGTCGTAGTCGGTACTGAGTTTCTATTTAAAGTAAATTGCAACACTATGAATCATACACAGAACGAACAAGTTATATAAAAACAGCTAGATGTTTGCTTAGTTAAAATTCTTTGATGGCAATTTGCTGCTGAAAAACCTATTCTTCATACTTGGAAACTCTTCTGGGATCCCATTATTATTTCAAGAGATATATTATATTCATTAAATATCTCTTGAATTCTAGTTGGAGGAAATACAATGAGCGCTTGTCGATTGAATTAATATACTAACCGACTTTTTGAAACTGTTAGTTAGAAACAATTTTATGCCTAAAATAAACCTAAAATAAAAGTAAAGGTACCTGCAGCCGTTTCAGAGACAGGGCGAAACAAACTAACAGACCGAGAATATTTATTTAACTTATTATTACTTCCATGTGCATTTAGTGAAAAGTTGTTAATTTGGAATTATAAACAGAAAAAATATTTATTTATCTTATAAATGAACTGTCTTGGTTCCACCATATTTCTCAATGCGCAACATTATAGCTCCTTGGTCTGGCTGCTCCAGAACACGAAGATTACATAGGAATTTAACATAGTAGACGCATTGTGGATGTACTATAAATATACCTCTGTCTACCATTTTGGAGATTACAGGCGTGACCTATATACGCAAGACTATAAAAACAAGAAATTTAATTTACATGCCAATGAAAAAAAAAATGCTCTTTAAAAATCTCGTGTTCAGTTGAATATACCTCGAGCATATTTAAACTTGGCCCATTAACCAGCAACCCTTGTTTAAATAATGGTGGGCTTTGCTCGAATCGGTCTCATCTGTTCGCCATTAATCTATTCATTCAGGAGAGGAGGATGATCTCCCATAACTCATTATACGCGTGACAAGCTCGCGTGCGGAGAGCTAACGGTAAACACATACATACATACATTAATATTCGTTATACTTATTTATTACATCTTCCATACACGCGCACAAAACAGTCACGTCTTAAGTACTCGCATTCTATTACGTAATTATATTTATATTCATCTCGGGAATACCATGAATCTGAGATATATTTCGCTGTATTTCGCAGTCTGACTGTGGCAGCAAAGGAAAAATACATTGAATGAATGTACATATCAGATTCGTTTTTTACTAGTACGGAAAATAACGATAGTAAACTATGCAGGGATTGCTAACTAAAAAAATTAAAATAATACATTTTCATCACACATTCAAATCCTCGGAACCCATAAATGTTATTTTATTTCAATACTAAAATATAGAGTTTCCAACAAACGATGTAAACTACAAACAAACAATAATAGTGATTAGCAAATACACCGCTAACACTTTGACGATCTGTCTTAAGTCCAAATTAAACGAAGGTATTGTCTAAAGATTAACCGCTTTATTCTAAATGTGGGCGATCAATCGAGTAGTGAGCGTAATCTCCATTCGTTAGCTTAATGACCGTAGAGTAACGATCACGAAGGATCTGTTTCGTACTAGACACCGGCACTTACGTCCAGACCTCTTGTTAAATGGTGTGGCGCAAACGCTCCGAGACAGATATTAACAGATTATTCAACAGCGTCTGTTGCGTAAACTTATCAAAGAAAATCTTATCAATGTAAGTGTACCAGGGGTTCCGCAACTCACACATTGCCTTGAGGGTTTTCCGATATTGCGAACGCAAAAGTGGCTTTTTATACATTATTTCCGACAGCCAGATGAACTGAAAATGTCGAGTAAAGAAAACTCAGAATGTATGGCGAATTGAAATCAAATCAAATTAGTTTTACTTTCTTTGTTCAACTACTGTTGAAACCTTTCGCAAGACCAACACAAAAAACAACAAGCTAAAATAAAACAATAAACACAATAGTTGTTGTAGATACTTGTTCCGGTAAATCATTTATATTCTAGAGGGGGTTTAATTACATATGGTAACAAATATTTACAATAAACTATAATCAGACTAAAACATTGGAAATAGATTCCTAAGATCTTCTGTGAAAATAATAGGTGCCGTATTTCAGCATTTTCAATTCTATTATATTTTTCGGAAAACTCTACAAATACCACGCAGACTAAGTTGCAGACAGAAGCTGGTGCAGTAATATAACAACGCTCATACTTGCTCTGGTTAAAATAAGGAATGCAAATATGCTCCCAGAACAAATGGAACGTTGGTAAGTATGAAGTAATTGAATAGCGGTACCAAAACCTACGAAATATCCGTCGCGCTGAAATATAATAAACGATTCCTGTTTTGCAAATGCAAGTCAAATTCAAATTGTAATTTGTCGGAACCATTGCAAAAAAGGCGCTGAAATTGTATTAAGGTTATATATGTTTCATCGCTTTCGCTTAATTTTCTTGGATAAAAATGGAGGCCGTTTTAAGCGGAATTAAATCGGAACGTCCGGACGACGACAGCTGTAAGAGACCCTAGGAGATTTTAATACTTAAGAATGCAGCGGCACTAGACAGCGCCCGAGGCAACGCTGCAACGCGAACAGCGCCGACAGAAATGCGAAGAATATCGTGGCCCTGGTGAAACGTACCACAGAACTTCACGCCACCTGTCTACCCTATTTAATACGACGTTGGGAACATTATTTTATACATTTTCTTGTAATTACATTCATTGTAAGTACCAGAACAATAGACCAATCAAAAATTATGTTCGCAATTTAATGGCTAGCCTATTGAGTAGGCGAATTTCAAGCTCATGACAAGTTTAAGTGTAGGTATATTAATATGGTTCGTGACTGGAAATACGATAATTGACGAAGCTGAATATATTCCTTTGTTTCATATGAGATTGATATTAGTCATAAAATAGGCTATATTTTCTACCGAGGCACTTTGTATCATTATATACATACATATACATTTTACTCGGATCCGTCCGTTAAGACTTAGAAGTCTTTAAAGTTTCCGATACTAGTCATGAAGTCGTTGTCGTCAGGATTCTTCGACGAGGTTCAAGGTATGGCAGCTAAAGCGGATGTTGCCAAAGTTACAGTTTCATAAGGCACTATTTAATTAATTGCAACTAAGTCGTAACGATGAAACATATAATGTGAAACGCTTTTAATTAAATACTCAAAACGTATCACATTTTGGAAGCAAATTAAGCACTCAGACAGATAGAACATTGAAATATGATTTATATTGCTGCGACTTCATCCGCCTGGATCGCATTATCATTCGTGACTTTTACACGTTTTTTTATTTAACAGTGTAGTTTAGAAAGTATATAGGTACAGTAAACAATTAAAAACAAATACGTTTTTTAAAAAAAAAAACTCTGCCTGTCTGTCTGTTGGTTCTGGGTAATCTCTGAAGCGACTGCACCGATTTAACGGGACTTTCACTGGCAGATAGCTAATGTTACAAGGAGTAACTTAAGTTACTTTTATTAATAAAAAGATTTAGTGTTCCGCGGGAATGAAATTAAATCTACTTGGGTGAAGCCGCAGGGCACAATTAGTTAAAAAAATTAAATATATTTCTTGATTAGCCTTTTAACAAAGTACTTTCAAATCGTTGGAACGACATGCTACCGCCAGGTTCGGTATGTTGCTTTTACTGAAAAGAACCTGGCAAGAAAACTATGTATATATAAACTGTTGTATGTGACAAAAGGAAGCCCTAAATAAAAGTTAAATCAGAACCACCAGGTAGCATTAAACGCATGGTGACGTTAATAAGCAGATTTTTTATGAATCAGAGTGTCTACTCGCTTTCTCCGAAAAACAAGGCTTCAGCCGAAGGTTCGCGTTCTTATTCGTTCTGAAATTACGTTCGAAAGGGGTCTGCTAGAATAGTCCTTAATGTTTATATATCCTAAACCTACTTTAGTGAAATTATTAAACTAACGAAAACTTGAGAAAACTCGAACGCTTGATATTCATTTGCTGCGAAAGAGAGTTAACCCCCTGATCAGATATAAAGTTGCAGGTGAGTTCTTAATTACGATTTAGGATGATGATTGATGATTATCATGAAGCAGATATATGAAGCAGCAATCTGAGTAGGGTAGTTTCAAACAAAGTATTTCCTATAATATTATTAGTATTTACAAGACATTCGAGGGCCTTGAGTTTTGAGAGTATCATAATATGAGTATATTTACAACTAGTGCAATACATACGGTCTGCCCTGCGGCAAGCATCTGTCAGTTCACACAGTATTTGATCTACATAGAGGGTGAATGTTAAACGTCAACATAATAAATAAAATCACATTGGGTCCGGATCTGAAGTAACTGGCATCTACTTTGTCTTACTAAGTTAAGTTATAACATTTGTTGCTCTATATAATTATTACATCTCTGTAACATACATTGTTTCCATATAAATTTTAACTATTCATAAAATACATGATTATCAATATAGATACCAAAACTTGTCGGACCGTCGCGTCGGTCGGATTTCTTGCACATGCATGCAAGCAAAAACAACAGAAAATATTTTGATAGAATTTAGTATGATGATACCCGGTACTCGGTCAAAATGAAGGTTACTTACTTATAATATTTTTACAATTTTGATTATTGGGATAAAATATTAAATGCTTCAATTTCATTTGCAAATAGCGAAATAGTATTTGAAGTTAACTCCAACGATTCATCTTTAGTTTCAATTTCGAACGAAAGATAAGAGAAGAACAGGTAAAATTGGAGTAAAATAATACGATATTGGAGATACTTTGACCCTGGCGTTAAGTGCTCTCAAACGTTACGTTCCGCGTCTCGGTAAGTTTTCAACCGACCGGCGAATAAAATTTACAACTTCTGCAAACCGAGATCTTGCTTGCTCTCATCAATTATAACTGTTGTAACTTGAACAGCGCTCAGACAAACTTAATTATCTCATTAGTGCGATCAAAAACTAAAACTATGATTAAATAATATCTTGGGGTCTACTATCATCGTTATAGCAGTGTCGTCTTACCAACTTCTTAGCTTTGACACTTAATTTTGATACCACACAATGAAACGTCAAAGCTGAGAAGTTCACGCTCTGCTTAAGCCGATGATGACTACAGGGGGCCTACCCCCTGTAATCGACCATTATAGATGAATAGCCCATAATATAAAAAAAAATACAGTTACTTTAGATACTGAGTGCCAACTTGAAGTTTTGGTGACGTAACTAGTCTATCGACGTCTCTCTACACATTTATTCTCTTAACAAAACACAGACTAAGATAGTCCTTGACTTAAAATTAGGTCCATCTCATTCTCTTTAAAATGGAACGTACATAGCTTTAGTTAAAGTTAAGTCTAGTTGTCGTTTAAACCATGTTTCGTAAAAAGGGGTGTTTAAATTTAGTCTCAGATGTATGAAAGTTTCCTCATAATTTTCCATCACCATAATGTTCCTATTATTTGTGTGTAAAAGTAATTTGTCCGATGTAAATTGAATTCTTGTCGCTTGCTTTGCAGGCGAATTCTCAAACTAAACGGTCACCAAGACTCGAAAACATAAAAAAAAAACTGTTTGATCGCGTATTTTCAGAGTGAAAACGGTCGATTTCGAGAACCTTAAAAGATTTACGATATTGGTATACCTGAAGGAAAATTTTATTATACTTTCATTACGATTCTACCTTCGATTCTGTTTGAGCGCCATAAAATAAAACACGTCAGCTCACGTCGAACAAGAATTTCCTCATTGAACCAGAATGAAATCCAACAAGATAAATTACAATATGAAAGGCAGTAATCAAATTAAAAAAAACGTAAGGATAACGTTAAAGAAATGTTGACGGCGAGAGGGGAATGAGTCAATGTAGACGAAAGGGAATATTCCGCGATATTATATATCGTAGCAACAGCAAAGTCATCGATCAAACGAAAGTACGTCGGCTGTTAGGTACTCGTGTAGTTAATAAACTGGTGCTTCTACGTATACACAAGGCTCGTTATATTGCTTGACATGAGAAACTGTGCCGAGTATCGAATACACAGTCAAGATAATTTCTACAGCTAATACCGTATTTTTAAGATAAGTAGAGATTTTATTAGCCATAATCAGAATTTACAGCTTCGCATCAGCCTCTCTTATCGTGCGTTATAGCATCTGGTCAACAATCGACTTGCGAATTTCAAAATGTGTTGATTATTTTTCGAAGGCAAGCTGTGGTTGTATTCTAAAGACTGAGTGTAAAGATTCTAAAGATGAACACATTTCGAGCCATACTAATTACACCAAAATACTCATTGGAATATCGAAACCATTTTAATATAAACAAACCTATGCTTAGGGTACAGGACCGTATCCAGCAGGACCCTACGTTTATGGTTATACTATGTTCGCCAATGTAATGTAATGTAATTATTACTCACTCACTGCAGGGAGAGGAGGCTAGAAGTTTGAAATGCAGGCATTCCCAAGGTGAAGTACCAGCTTCCCACATTTTATGTACATACTTGTCTGTAATTTATTAATTAAACCACCATCTTATGCAATATATTATATACCTTGTGAGAAGAAATATAAACAGTTGAGTTGTGTTGTTTCTGGTGATAAAATAAAAAAAATATATTGGTATTGTATTTGTATGAATGTCGGTTCGAAACGAATTCACAAAGCGGTACTACAGTTCTCAACCTGAAATGTATGGGTATTGCAATCGCTTTTCAAATAATATTTCCATCCATGAACTATGAGACGTTGGAACTGTATAAATAATCACAACGTCAACAATTTCCAGATCGACTTAAAAGAAAACGAACAATGCCCTACCGGCACAAAGCATTTGAACAATAGCCCAAGAAAAATACACAGTAAGTGCTTACAAAACTCTTTGTCAATACAGGCTTTTAGCAAATTTCATTCAATAAAATTCACTCCCAATTCACATTATGCAGATTACACCCGTCCCTGACATGTGAACACTTCCACATATTTGCAAACAATCGTTTATTGGCTTATTACTTTGAAATCTGAATTTATTAACGGCTGTTCAACGAAGCTCCGTAACCGGTTAACACAAACATTTAAATCTACATACTGATTAAAATTTATAGGGAAATTCATTTGAAAAGAAAAGAGAGCCGTGGTGGTTGTGGGGTTTGAGCAGTCACCTGGTACGCAAGCGACGTAGGTTCGAATCCCAACGGGGCCTGCACTAATAAATTTTCTAAAAAGTAATGTGCAGTGATATATCACACCACGTGTTTTACGGTGATGGAAAACCTGCATATGTCCGAGAAGTAATTCAAAGAGAATGTATAGTGCCTGAGACAGCGCTAGACCCACCATCAGTCACGTTGGCACTTAATCATCTTCGATGAAAAGTGGGTGTTGTTATTAGAACAGGTATTAATTTGAAATTTTGAGAAACTATACAATGCGATGACAATTTAGATCGCATTGTGTGTAGTGTAAGTAATGTTTATTTTTTTTTATTTTCATTTTATATTAAGTAATATAAACTTTAACGAACTGGCAATTTAATTTTAAGAATTACTCGTTACTCTTACCGCCTAACAGAAGACCGACCCTAAAGAAAATTGCTTAATGAAAACGGAACAAGTTTCAAAGTAAAAGTTGTACTTATCCTCAACATCGGAAACAAGATCTTGTTTCAAAATCTGTTTTGAGAAATACTGGCCTAACGCAAGTCAAACACAGCGCATTTTCACATTTTGAAAATCACGCTCAGATTCTATGTGGCTAGGCGGAGACTAGTGTAGGGTACATACAGGTAGAATAGGTTTTTATAATTAGTGCTCATTTGTATGAACGTTATTTTTTTTTTGTCAAGTATATCATTAATTTATAAATAATTAGTTGTGCCCCGCGGAACCCTTATGCTTTTTTAAATAAAAGCAGCCTTAGTTACTCCTTGAAAATTTTGCTATCTGCCAGTGAAAGTTGCCTGTTAAATTCAGACCAGCTGTTTCGGAGATTAGCCGAAACAAACAGACAGACTGATAGAGAAAAAATTCACTTGCATTTAGGGAAAAGCTGTTAGTTTGGAATTATAAAGAGACACTTCAATTTTATTTACCTTTATGTATAGATGCATAGATAACTTGACAAATACTCCAACTATGTGGTCGAAGGTATGAATGTAACAAATTTTGTAGAAAGGGAAATCTTTACGACACGTTAATAAAATACAGAAAGAAGACTTATGTCTTCATTTTACTGCTTCTGGGTTTACTGTTAGTATTCGTAGGCAAATTACAAAGGCTGCCTTGACTTCTGTAGTATCTAACTACTCAAAGAACTTTCGAGTTGAGACCTAGTTTTTTTCTTGTAGTACATAATAATTATGGGTTATACAGATATATAAAATTGAAGTGTCTGTTTGTAAATACAAAATAACAGCAATTCACTAAATGCATATGAAAGTATATACGATACTTATATAAAAAAACTTTTTTAATTTTTCTCTGTGCGTCTGTCTGTCCGTCTATCTGCTAGTCTGTTTGTTCCGGGTTATCTCCGAAACGGCTGGACCGATTTTAACGGGACTTTCCCAAGCTGGTAGCTAATATTACAAGGAGTAACTTAGGCTTTATTTTTTTTTTTTAATCACAAGGGTTCTGCTGGATGCCCATGAAATGAACTCTAGGCGGGTGAAACTGCGGGGCACAGCTACGAATAAGATCCTGGGAAGGCGCTTTAGGCAAAATAAGGCGTAGATATATTACGAACACATGTACAAAGTCAAAGAATACGATGATAAATAACGAGAAAACAATACCCAATGGGCGTCGTAAGGTACAACACAAAGCTATAAATACAAAAGTAATGTCAAAGTATTACTTTGACAGATATTACCTTTTTAATGGCAACCGTACTTAATACGGATTTTACTGCGTTGTATTATTTCCTTTCAGAGTTAATACCGAGACGATTACAACTGTGTGTGGCGTGGAATAATCTCTGAGATTGAGATATATTTTTCTTATTCCAAGATCAAGAGTCGAAATCTTCGAGATTATAATAAGTGTCAATTGCATATCGACTTTCATATAACATTATAAAGAGAGCTTTATTTTTATGTCGAAATATTTTTTACTTTTGGTAAATTCTTGGGAGTCTTTTTTATTATTTCGATTTGTTTACTACTTGTATTTTCACTGAAATGTACTCGTGATTTTTTTACATGTAGAATAAATAAAACTTTATCTGTGTAATAACTACAATAATTATCAAAATCAGGTCATTGTCGACCTACGTCTCAAGATTACCACTTAAATCAAAACTTACAAACATGTTTACCACGACAATATTAATATAGCTACATGGTTAATCAAATACACCTACATGATTTGGGTTGCAATTTCAAGGTGTGTACATTACACTGAATTCACACGAGCATAGTAAACAAACAAGATACGTG
Organism: Watsonalla binaria; assembly: GCA_929442735.1. NCBI lineage: Eukaryota > Metazoa > Arthropoda > Insecta > Lepidoptera > Drepanidae > Watsonalla > Watsonalla binaria. The sequence goes on along the minus strand of OV838919.1, from coordinate 7,734,105 downwards.
GATCTGGCGCGGTGATAAATCATAGTCCGGACTAACAAATATGATAGGTACTTTTTATCCGCAAATCGAATGTTCGCCCAGAGGGATACCATCCGATTTATCACATCTCTTGCCAGCAGTTGCGACCATTGCAAATTTAATTTCGTCATCGAGAACATTGATATAGGTAGGTAAGGTCTCTTGCTTCATTTTATTATTAGCTATTAAATATATTAAACATTCATTTTCTAAAAGTAGGATTTTAAAGATCATCACTAAATGTATCTGGGAATTACGTGAAGTGACTGGTTCATTACGCTTTATATACTTTGGAAGTAAGAAATATACATCTAAGTGGCAATTTATATGCAACTTCAAATACACAACAATTCATAAGAGCAATGAATGTGATGACCAATTTATAAGTCTTATATTGCAAGTACCTAGAATGTCAACTGAACACGATCAAATTTGATTAGATACGATTTTAACTGCACTATAAACACATCCTTTGTAGTAGATATCTTACGCAACATAACTTAGAAAACACTTGATAACAATTCATAAGTGTCCATGTAAGACCACGCATAAGTTTTAAAAACAAACAATGTATATACTTTAAATTTCTCACTGTTAATCAAAATCAGACTTTACGATATTCTTATTAAAGTGCAAATTGAATTCGAAATTTACGCATGGTCTTGTTAGTAAAATGATAAAAGTACTCACATTCATCGTGATCTTTTGCGGTGACGGTGAGGACAGTGTGCTGAATGTCTTCATTTTCATCAACCTCCGCTTCATACAGCTCCTTGTCGAAGTAGGGCGGGTTGTCATTCTTGTCAGCTATGCCGATGCGAATGAACTTCGTCACTGTTAACAAATAAATACAATTAGACAAAATATTTCAATGCATTTATTAAAACCACTACACATAATCGTTTTATTTCTCAATTGTGATAATTCGACACCGACATAATTAAAAAAGCATAATTATTATACAGATTTGCTACCTTGGTTGGTAAGTTTCTAGAACATTATCACGATATGTTTATTCGTTGAGCGTTAGAATAGAACTGAGCTAACTACCCTCTTCACAATTGTATTTATTTATCCGTTAATACACAAATGACGTTACAATGACATCTGTGAATGCTGCCACAGATAATAAGTAAGTCAATAAGAACGTTCCTCATTACTTCTCACTACTTCCTTCAATATTCCATACAGGTAAAAATCTATAAAATCGTTTATAATCATTCGTGGTTTACATTTGTATGTACGAATATAAATTATTTTTTATATTTATTTATAAGTATTTTCATTCTAACGTCCCATAATAATCAAGTTAAGCGACCATTATTGTTGAAATATCCCCAGGGCGACGCCTTATCTAGTTTGGTCTCGCGAAATATATTTGATTGAATAACGTTGTAGCATTTGTCATAGACGCAATTCGTCTAACAATTTGCCATTATCACGCTCAAATAAATCCATCTAGTGGAAAAAACGGAGTGGCATCGCAAACAGCGTTACAAGAGTTCGTGAATACCCATCTGGGTCTGGGCTCTTCGAGAAAACAGGATTTTCGTTTCAGAGCTTTTGTGTCACTTTTTATTTTTATCCTGAGGAAAAATATTTTATAATTCAGGAATTGGGCTCTCTCCTCTTATTACTGTAGGCAACTTTTCTATCTCGGTAGTTGTCGTTAGTTCGGTAAAAAAATAATTGGCAACTTGCTTGTCTCGACAATCATAGTATAATATATGTACCTCTAATGTACCCTTATAAATACAACATTAAATTATCTTTAGTAATGTCGAATAAATTCCTAGGGTAACGTGGTTTGTAAAAGAATTAACGAAACACTTTTCCTATTGAGTAAAGTAAGTGCGGAAGAAACAATTTTTTTGGACGATATATGCGAAAACATTGCTAGTAGAATTCTTATTGGAGGATACAAAATGACTTCTAATCTGAGTTCGCTAGACAACTTGAATAAAAAAATAAGCCGGAAATTGCTTTCGTTTGAGGAACACTGTAACAATGATAAATTAGGACCCCACTGGGCAAAATGTCCGGCTTTATTAGCAAACATACAGAGCGCTTTAGGTTCCGCTACGTTAATCTAGTCCTTAAGCATATAGCAATAGAAGCGTAGTTGAATAGCACCATAGTTAGCCAATGTTAAAGGCAGTTCAGAGCATTTGTTACCCGACTGTCAGAGTTCGCTTATTTCCCATTCATTCATTCGTGACATAAGAAACTTAAAACTTGCAAAGAATTTGGGATACTAAAATATTTTTTTCAATAAAAGTAAAATTAGGGACTTAATGACCGCAGAAAAGAAAAAGATGATTGACAAAAGAAAATCCACAGTGTTCAGATGAATGGGGGGTGGAATGGACGTCTTCAGTTAATGAGTGTTGATCTAACTGCTCGCTTAATTAGTTAACTAATATTAGCAAGAATTAATATAAAATATTCGAGAGGTAAAAACAAAGAAAACTAAAATTAAGTAGTAAGTATTGACGTTTGAAAGTCAAATATATTTAACTTCGAGACATTTTACAATTCTAAGTACTTTGAAACGTGACTTTGTTCATAGAATATTTGATTACCAAGCTCGCTTTATTATACTACCAATTTGAATGTCTCAAATATTTATGCCATATCTATGCAATGGATACAACAATAAGGAAGTAATTACATAAAATACAATGTATAATTTCACTACATTTATAAACAACATACGACAAAATTATAATACTGAGCTCAGTTATGAGCCGCGATGAAAAGAAATCGTTGATTGGTAATAATATGATTCTTCTAGTTATTAATCCCTTGACAGCAATTTATTTGAGATTCAAGAGTAAATAGAGCATATATTACACTCTTTATGGCAATATATTAACATTTATATTGAGCAAGAGCGGAGTTGGTTCGTTTTTTCCCTGTTTTCCTTTTAAAGCGTGAAAGTTGAGTTGAATAGGAGGACTATAAAAACTAATCACGGGCGTTAAGAGAGGCCTAACGACGCGGAGGACGACTTTGTGACAAACACGCGAGGGGCTGGCTGCTCCAAACTTTGCCGGGACAATTTTGTTATAACTTCACAGTTGACGCTCGTACAAAATGTGGAAAGCATCCTTCACTTATAATTAAATAACCAACCGTCGATATATAGTCGGACAGATAAATATTAATGACTTTACTTCACACTCATAAATGTTAAAATGACGCGAAATGAAAAGCAGTCGCATAACTTTGGAAAATACATTTCGGTCGCGTTCCATAATGTATTGAATTTAATCATACACAGTGAAGTGTGTTACACAGGAATTAGATCGTTTTAGTCTAAGATTACACTTATCCACGCCGGCGGGAGTATGCCATTAGTCAAAACAATGACGCTCAATGCCAATCAACAAAATTTAAGCTAAACAAAACAATAAGAAACATAATTGTATATTTCTGTTAATATAACATTATAATTTATTTTATTATTTTATTAACCTCAAACGATCGATAGGTACCTATATATATATAGGTACCCACCTATCGTGGACAGTTGCTTTTGTACATTTCATTCGATCAGCAAACTTCACCAAGCCTGTAATTGGATGGGTGATCGCCCGAGTTCCCTCCGTGCCTCGGAGCACGTTAAACCGTCGGCCCTGGTTGCCAATTTGATATCTTTTGCAATCGTTACAGGCCAGTCTGAGGCCTAAAACAGAGTCTGACAACTGATTCAACCCAGATTACAGTTTTTCCTCGTAAAAGGGGTTACGAAGGTCAGATGGCAATCGCTTCGTATAAAAATCAGGTGATCAGTCACATCGGGTTGAATCAAGTGCCGACCCCAACAATGTATGGGATAAGGCTAGGGAATTGATCCTGATTACCTATATAACATTATATTAATACGTTTCGATTAAAAATATTATTCAAGAAAAATAAATATAAGGTAGGTAGTTTTTGAAGTTAAATTATGTACATCTCATATATTACTTGCACGTAGCATAACATATGAGTTTTCATCCGTATATCACACTGCAAGTACAATTCAAGAACTACTAAGTCGCTCCGTTTCAACAATTCGATATTACAGTGCTACAATGCTACGAAACTTCGACGCTACAAAGCTACGCTGCTACGATAATACGATACTACGAGTACACTGTGTGGGGAAAGGGGCCGTGTACGGACAAGACAAAGAGGCCCTTGTTGGACAATGGACCACAAAAATGACAGATATTTGATTTAAATTAATCTACCGACGATATAATTTCCCAGCGAGGCATTAATTAGAGACATTCCGCGTAACGAGTAATTAATTTCGTAAACGTATTAATGTTTATAATTTGTTTCTACGTCTGCTTGTTTCTAATAAAATTACATTATATATTTTTGATAATTTGCTTTTCAATTAGTATAACATGAATTATGCATGAATATTTTAGCATTTTTAAAAACATGAAATTTTGTTGATTTCATGTGCTCAGTTACATGTCCTACCAACTGCTCGTATGAACTCATATATGGGTACTCATAAATAGGTATGATATATTCATGCATAATTCATGTAGTATTTTATGCCCATTTTACCTAACCTTAATAAATGTAACTGGTTGAGCTATGCTCAGTTTCTTTTCACACAAAATAAAGATGTATCTAGCATGTGGCAAACGGTGGTTTCTGCATACCCCCTTGGATACAGGCGTGATCATGTATAAATGTTAAAAAAAAAGAAAAATTAAAAAATCGGACCAGTAGGACTCCAACCGGAGTATTCTAGTTTTGTTATCGCCCAATAGACTGGATCGCTACACGTCTGAGTTATCATAACTTGACAGATGTCGGCGAAATTTACTTTGGTATTGTAATGATACTGTAGGAGGTTTTTTTATTGTCTGAAAAGTTAATCAAAACGATGTTTTCTGAAAACGAAACCTAGCTAGATCAATTTGTTGGCTCCAACACCCCCTACATACGAAATTTCATGAAAGTCATTTGTGCCGTTTCCGAGATTCGGATAGTATATATATATATATGGTTGTATGAAGGTGTTGAAGTTGCCTCGATAGTACAAACTGAGAAGCTTCAGATTGCATCTTTAGTTCCCACCATTAGTCTAATTGGCGCCCTGTTCACGTGAAATACGTAACTATAAGTAGTGACTCTCAGATTTCGCAGAATACAAAAGACAAGATGAAACCTTTTAGCAAAGGTTAATAGGAATGTAATTAATTGTTCTCGCGAGAATTGAGTTCAATACGTATTTAGCACCATATTGGTATTTGTATGGAGCGTGGCGTCTCTGTGCGTAGGTATTTGATCAATCACACACGTTCGTGCATTAGTATTCCCTTTGCCCACCGATCAAATACAGAGGCACAGAGGTACATGCGGCGGTAACAAGCCTCCTAACAAACTATAACCCCACTGCCCACATCCTGTATAATCAATCTAAAACGTCGCTGCTCCCTGCGGTAGCCAATAATTACGATGTTACCGACATACAACATTCGAAATCCCTTAGTCAGTTAGATATTGCCTTATAGAACAAGATCGTCAAGCTCTTCCTGATATTATAAAAGGTTTCTCTATTGAACCCTGAGACAGCGGTATAGACGTTTTTAATAGCTTTCTTCACGAGTTTACCCGAATTTACTACACTAATAACCTAACACGCAAATACAACACGCACACAGCCAGAGATTTTTTTTTTAAAAAACATGCGTTTTTTCTAACAGGTATTATTACGCTTATAAACGTGATCAGCTGATTTTTCCCAATTTAATCTTAGGCACACATTCACAAACCAGCGTGCTGATAATGAAATTCTTTATTAAGAGTTGCATAGAGTGGCGAGACGTGCCTTTACGTCGGCGAGCGGCGTGGGAAAGTCGAGGGTCTTGATTATAGGAACACGCAGTCCGTATACCTACTGCTCATTTATTTAAAACATTGTTGAGTATTATTAAATACCTAATATTCAAAAATGGTTGTTGAATATCTATACATTTATGTATATTCTTTCTACACAGAAAAATATAATTGAAGTGTCTGTCCGATATTCCAAAATTACAGCTTTTCACTAAATGCATATAAAATTATATACGGTAAGTACTGACATAAAAAAACGATTTTTAAAGTTCTCTGTCTGTTTGTCTATCCGTCTAGATAGACGGACAGATGTTTATTTATTTCGGCTAATCTCCGAAACCACTTGACCGATTTCAACGGGACTTTCACTTACAGTAAGTTAAAGTTATAAGGAGTATCTTAGGCTACTTTTATTGAAAATAAAACATTAGGGCTCTATGAGTCATCCATGAAATTACCTCAACGTGGGTAAAACCGCGGGGCACAGCTACTTATTAAATAATTATATTAATAAAGTAAGCCATGAAACTGTAGCGTTATACGCTAATATACAAAGTTTATTTAGAAACAGTCTTAGTTAAAATCTCTGCTCACTACAATGTTTGATAGGAACAATTAAAACGTTATTGACAAATTACTATTTCGCTATCCAATGACTAGTTAGGTTTTGATGAAAGATTGATATATGTGGCTTAACATGTCGCACCCTCAGAACGATAGGGGCTCAACTCCAAATATGACGAAATCTAATTAAGATCATTATATTCAGACCCTAAAAATGTATGTTATACCCCAAGTTTATAAAAGACTGTTTTTTTTCCATTTATAGACAAAGCACAACCTAGACTTTATTATAAAAATATAAAAAAAATATTGTACTCAAAAGTAGTAAAATAATTACTTGCCGGCCAATCTAAGATTGCGATTTCCAAAAACATTTGATTCCTGAATTGAGCCCCTGTCGTTCTGAGGGTGCGATGTATGTTGGTAGTATAGGAAAAAATCTATTAATAAGGAAAAATACATTACTGCAATAGACAATTCACTCAGACTAAGTTTACCCAATCACCTTTATAGAGTGTTAAAAATTATGATGAATTATTAAATCAATAAAGTGGTAAATATTCGACATTCATAAGTGCGTTACCAGAGCCCAAGCAGAATAAATATTTTTCATTTTCATTTCCATTTTAAATCACCGCATACAAAATGCGATTCGAGTCAGTATATACGGTAAGTTGGAGAGCTTGTAAGTTACCAAATGCAATGTTTGCAGGCACACGCGATGATCCCCCATAGTCCGTTCCTACTCGATAAACGGCTCCGAGTCCGAACATCAGTCTCCGTTCTCAAAATCCGACATCCGTGCTCTGATCTTCTTATCAGATTCCCCGGGACTACTTCGCAAGATAAATGGGGATTGTACTTTTCAGTGAATGCGATTGAAAAACCAATGCTCAAAGAAAACTATTACTTCTATATTATCATATCTATAGACCAATCTTCATAGGTGATTACAATGATTTTATTTGTGTTTTCAAGTTTATATGAACATTGTCTCAGAATCACAGGGTTAGGTAATAGATAAATAGTTTTACATTAAAATACCACACAGCTAAGAATATAAGTATTATGGTAAGCTGTTTGTGTACTAACATCAAAATAAATTGTTGGTAAACTTATGACAATAAATTAAAGTAACTGTCGTAAACGTATTTGTGGTGAGTTTGAACTCGGCTGTGTGCGTGAAGTATGAAGGTCTATCACCGAAAACGCCAACCTACATCATTTAATGCTTAACAACTTTCAGGGAGTCAGGAAAGTTTTAATAGCGGAGACTAAAATGCCTTAATTGGATTGATGGACGAGGTACGCACAGACAGCTTGTGTTGTCCACAGACCAAAACTTTACCTCACAGACCAAGTCTAGTTAGGGCGGAGATTGCCACGTTATGTTATTGTTGTGTGTAGCCAGTCATGATATACCAAGTAAATTTATGAAGTCAAGTCAATGATATATTAAACTGTAGAAGCACATAAATCATTAGCGCGCGTAAAGTTCATACACGAAAACGTTCCAATTGAGACGTGTTTCTATGGCACCATCTCTTTTACTCAAGTTCTTACCTTCTGCACTATTCATTACCAGGAATAAATTTTAAAAGTCGATTACTATGCACATGATATATCTAGTGTTACAATATCAGTAACTCAGCTTCTAAAACAAAGGAGCGAGATGAATATCGAAAATAGTGTTTTGATTTCCCGGAGGAGTAGACCATATGTGTATGATGGCGGTCATTTCCGATGTGCCACGAGACCATTTCGAAGGAACTCCCAATAGGAGCGTGACGCGGGTACCTATCTGGAATGACCGATACAGAGGTAAAATTGAGAAAACACGAGAAATTTACGAGAGTTACTATTCCAACATTTTCGGTGAAATGTTGTGTACGATAACTGCTCCAACTCAATATACGATTCAGTACAATATAGCTTAATCGGAAAACTTCAAGAGTTTGAAACTTATAAACAGTTACCACAATGAGTTATTCTTGGTCGCAATTTTGTAACGAAATAAAGATCTTATGTAACTTTTCTAGTCAAGGAAAACCTCGTAGACCTGCCGCAATCAAATAAGAATGAGACGAGAACGAAAAAGACGTGAAAAATTCCACCAAATCTTCGTGGCAGAAACGCCGAAGGCTGAAGAAACAAGGATCAAATTTAATGATAAAAATACTATCTATTTCTGACGTCGTATTCAGCAAATTGGCATATATAATTTGACAATAAGGCGAATGGCTGGTCTCTGTATCAAACTCGTAATATTTAATGAGATAATATAATGTTCTTTATCCGATGGGAAAATGTCTGCACCTGATGTGTAATGTACCAGACAAATTGCGGTTCTCACAAGTTGGTGGAACCTTGTAACTCGTCTCTGGGGTCGAATTTTTGGTGGATCAAATTGATGACACGGACCATACCAGTTATGGATGTCGGTGTCTTCAATTTATTGTTGACATGTGAAAGGACCGCTGCGCCCTTCCTTACAATAAATGATTCATGGGATCTCGATCGACCACCTTTTTTCAAAAGTTTGTGTTGAACTTTGAACATATACGTACGTATCTACACCCATTTGTATATCACCAGTATACAGACAACGTTATGATATGAACAATGAAACCATAATCAATGCCTAGCTGATTGAATTAATTTGCAAGCATAAGTTTACTGAAGTGGAACAATCATCTCGCGGGATATCCGTCCTTACATACAAGTTTATATAATACAACTAGCCCAAGCTCCAGGAGTGAATTGATCCAATTATATAATATAAGACTCAAATAAAACAATATTCACCAACTTCAATCATATCTATATTATTGAAGTCGGTGAAGTTGATAAGTAAGAAAACGCAAATAAAAATACACTGTACAAAATTGTATTTACATTGCGGGTAAGTCTATATTTTTCTATTGGCACAATATTGAATTACGTAGGTCTCCTAAGTCGCGTTAGTGGTTACGTTACGATAGATATTCTGCCCGCGTGAGCGAATTTAATAAACAAGGTGGTCCAGCTAAGTGCACGCCTCCGCTACAACAAATTGCATAAAGTACGCTATGTGTAGTTGCACTATATTTGTATACACTGAACCGCCTCTGGCACTTGACACCGTTGCATAATCATCCTATTTTGTTGTTATTGTCATTGAGGATGAAATTTTCAAGCATATTTATGCATAACTAGTTTTATGCTTCGTGAGTATATTTGAGTATACTACATCTGTCAGGTCTTTCTATCCGAACTTAGGGTGCAAAGCTCTATTCTAGAATTTTAAAATTAAATATAAACATCGCTGTTTATAGCTTTCGAACAACACATGAATTTCTGCGTGGAATTTGACTCAGTTTCTTAGAGGATACCTGTACCTCACAAAGACACGCCATCCAAGTTTCATGTCTCTAGAACCAGCAGCTTAGGCTGTGCCTATATCAGTCAGTCAACGAAGTATGCTGTAAAATAAACATAATATTGATATTGAAACCGATTGCGAGATAAGATAATAAAAATAAGCAGAAAGGATGAAATAAATCCAAATCGTACAATTCCAATCGGCAGCAGTAAAGGCGTAAAATTATGTAATACACTTCAGTGTAACGTTTATGCGTAGGACGGTAAGCGTCTTATTGAAAATATTCCACGCATTTTCTGCAATATAACAGGTGATGTGCCAGCCCCCAAGGGCGTATTTTTCCCATCGCTACAGAGAGAAAACTAATTTTGTGTGTTTGCCTGGCAGGTGGCGGGATAGTACCATTCCTAAGATGTGTGGGGATCGCTAGCGATGTTGATGTGTTTCTGAATAATACATACCTCTCGCAATTCCTGGCATGGCCACAATTTATGTTTATTTACTCACTACTTATTCTCCAACTACATTCCTCAATGTTAACGTGCCTGTATGATTTATTATGGGTACGAATACACGCGATTATACTAAATGTTATTTTGTGCTATTGTACCTTGAAAATAGAACAAAGTAAATGAAATATAACCACAGTTAATTTTATCTCTGGCACACAGCAAAGTCCAAACGAATCTACGCATTTCTAAACTTTTTACCAGCCTATTAGCTACCCACAAAGCTGTGCAGAAGTCACCCTCGTTATGTTGAATCAACATAACAGGGGGTCTGCTAAATCACCGGGACGGAATATTTTTTCATATTTTTCATAACTTTTTTGTGGTGTGGCGTAATTGTAGCCACTTAATATCTTGCTTACCTATTTATTTTCTACGAATACTCTTCACAAGAGTTTTGATATAGAGTCTTAGATTGTGTAGGAAGCGTCCTCGACTGAGAAAATTAATTTGAATATTGATTAAGCCCCAGAGATGTGATTCGGATTCACTGTTGAATTCCGTTCGCCCACAGAAGAGTTTACCCAGGTAAGATAAACATTTGGCGCGCCTTGATTTATTATAATTGTTTCTTCGTCAGATTGAGAAGATTATAATGTTCTCGCGCAGTGTAAATAAAATGTTCTCGTTAGCAGTAAATGTGCGGTTCGGTTTCAATAGGGCGCATTAGTATAAGTGGGTACGGTTGGTTGTGGATTGGCTGATTGTGTCGGGATTGCGTCGATTACGTATACACTGAGCGCATGTTCATCGGATTGAGTTAAAGTCTCATTTCAGCTGGCTCGGTTCGTCGCCGCCGTGAACGCAGGTGCACTCACGCTTCGCAAAACTACAGTGTTTATGCAATATAAAAAAATTGCATTGCGCTCACGATGGTGTTTATTTCAAAAGCTTCATTGCATGCGAGCAGAATTAATTTAGAACTAGGTGAGAAAAAAAATCATAGACTAATATATAAATCAAAGGAAAATACAGATGGAATTGTTCATAGTTCAAAACTAAACAAATTTTGGGGATTCAGACTTAATTCTCATTTAAAAAAAATTTGCACTTAGCACTGTTTGAACCCATGACCTAATTATATGTAATTCGTCATAGATAAAGCCCCTGTATTGCCCCATATTGAGTACTATGCTTATGTTTTTAAGTTTCATTCGGATGTTATTTTTAGTCACAGTTTGGCGGCCTCATGTAGTGAGTAATCGCCACAATATATTTGTGAACTAACTGTAACGGTTCCTCTTAATGCCTGCACACAATACTATTTATGCAGAAATAGAGTTATTTGGTAACGATTTTCTGTGCGTGGAACTATTTGAATAAGGTAGTCCACCCCACTGTTTTGATTTTAAACATGGAAAGGATAAAAGGTTCGTTCCGAATGTAATCAACATTTGTTAGCTTGGAGTACCAAACAATCAAATAACCAAACTTCCACATTGATAATTAGTTTAATAAACTTGTACTCAAATCTCCTAAACTGAATGTTAACAAAATAACCCTCGTTTGCCTAAACTGCGATGATCGAATAATCAGGTTCTTGTGTCGGATTGACGGATCGCTAGGGCTGATCTCACTTTAAAAGATGAATGTAATATGTTAACCTACTCTGGATGCCGGTGATGGATGGCGATAAGATCTCCGCCTCTTAAGGGTTGTACTACATTTGAACTATAAATATTTACGTTCATACTTTACGAAATTAGGTAAGAAAGACATACATTATTCCGTAACAAACAAAAGATAATATAGCTCGTCGTTCGCGTATCGAGTTCGATATAACAATCCGATATTTATTGTACCTACTATTCGAAGAAAGCTTTTACTTTTCACGGTTACTTTTCGGTGAAAGCAACCATCCGAAACATTTATAATCCTGAATAATGTCATTTTTTCTCTGAACTTCTGACGGTTTGAACGTAAGTACTTTATAAGAAGCCAAATGAAATAAAGTTATTTTCGATTTTGGCTTTGACAGAGGCGGTTGGTCCGGTAGATTGGTAGTAGTAGAATTGGTCCGGCAAAAACAAAAAAAAATCTCACACTGCCCTGTTTGTACATAAGTAACAATAGTATTGAATCTGTTACATCATTATGTGAATAATTTTCAATATCTCGTTAAAATCTTTGCAAGAAAAGAATAGGTTATTGAATCATAAAAATATAGGATTTAAAAGGAATAAATCGGTCAAGAGCTAGTCGGACTCGCACGTTAGTGTTCGTATCTGCGATTGCTTTAAGCATCTGCTGTTGAAAACATTGTAGGTATAACGGTTCAAGAATAACATCTTATATTCTATGAGATACTATTATATACTCTTCAATGACAAATTGTTATTATTATATATGTCCGTTTGAGCCGTGGTGGCCTTGAGGTGTGAGCAGTCGCCTGCTACGCAAGCGACGCAAGTTCGAATCCCAGCGGGGCCTGTACCAATAAGTTTTTCTAAAAAACATATGTACAGTGATTCCACACCACGTGCTTTACGGTGAAGGAAAATATCGTGAGGAAACCTGCATATTTCTGAGAAGTAATTCAATGACGTATCTAAAGTGTCTGAGACGGCGATGGACACACCATCGTCACGTTGGGACTTAATCATTTTCGGTGAAAAGTGGGTGTTGTGATTACAACACCTCTGCCTACCCCTTCGGGGAATACAGGCGTGAGCATATGTATGTATGTATGTCCGTTTGAAACTTATCATGCAATTCCTGAATCGTTCAAGAATACCCACTAACCAATGTTTGTTTTTGTGTTTGTAGATTCTGAAGTCCACGCAGATATAACCACGGGTAAAAGCGAGTGTCGTAATTAACTACACATTTGTAATGTTTTGGCAGTTTGAAACAACTACAAGTTGTGAGTAAATTCCTTGTAAAGTTACTGACATATGCTCCAGTTAGCGGCACGAGATTTAATTGATTTAAGTATAACAGCTGCCAAATCCCTGTTTAAAATATGATTTCGTAAAATAACTAATTTTGATGTGATTACATATGCGTAAAACAAAAGAGATATCTGGCTCAAGAGAAAACACTCTCTTTTTTCCATGGTATAAATAAACCAGGTTATTCCGATCGTGTCAGCTAGACCATGTGATTAAAAGGTGCCGTCTCAAACCGGGTTCTAGATTGTGTTCTTTCTCAGTAAAAGCAACCTTCCGAACCTGGCGGTAGCATGTATAATCCTGTATAATTATGTCATTCTGACGATTTGAAAGTACTTTGTAAAAAGTCTAATCGAATAAAGATACTTTTGACTTTTGACTTTATTGAAAATGTAAGTCAATTACAATAATCGTGACGTATGCTTATCCAAACGTCGGGTTCGAATGCCTAGCGAAGGATGGCAATACCTGTAGTTAAAAAAGAATATAAAATAATAACGATGTAGGCAGATGCTTGGTACAATAGGTTGAACCAATCATCTGCTTTGTGAAGAATTTGAGAAGGTCTATTTATAACACCCAACAGTCACGTCAAAAGAATATGAATGAATAAGTAACCTTCATTTCGAATCATATATGATAAAAAACTGAGAAAACTCAATCCATATAAGTTAAAAAGAGCTAATTTTTAACATAACATTAATTAGTTTTAGGGTTTATAGCTAGGTCATTCAAACGAGCATTAATTTCAAAGGTGACACGTGAATGTACAGCTGAAACCTTTTAAATAAAGTGAAAACTCCTGTCTAAAGCGTATTTCTATGTATAGCATACTGGACGCGAAACACATACATACAAACGATGTGGGTCTTTTTAACACACTGACGAGTTTGTCGCTTTCCAAGTCATGGTATAATTTGACTTTGGTTTGGCTAACAGAATACATTAATGAATATAAACTCGACTTGCTGCCTAGTCTGCGAATTTGGTGTATGGAAATAATTATAAATGTTTGATTGAGTGCGAATCGAAGATTGGCTCGATCAGGCTCTATTCACAGAAATAATTTGCAACATAGTTATGTTCTAGGAAGGATTAGCTGCGCTCCGCGGTTTTACCAGCGTAAACTTAATTTAATGGGTGGTCAGCAGAAACCTTATTTTTTTTAAATATAAGTAACCTAAGTTACTCCTTGTAACATAAAATATCTTCCAGCGAAAGTCCCGATAAAATCAGTTCAGCTGTTTCGAAGATTAGCCGGAACAAACAGACCGACTGACAGAAATTTAATTTGAAATTGGATTTCTCAAGTAAGTATCGTATATTTTTTCATATTATGCAACAGACACTTTAATTTTATTAACTGTATAAATTATACTGAATAATGTAATTCATGTTATCAAAATCTATTCGATTGTTATTTCTATGAATAAAGATTCAAAATACTCTAAAATATGTATATTTTGTGGATATTTGTAGGCCAAGAAATCAGGTAGCCTTGAGGTACTTTTACTTTATTCAATGTTCGAACAGAAACTTTTCATAAAATGCTTTTAACGAAAGTTAAGAGCTGATTCTTTTGTTGATCAAAAAATAACTTCTATATACCTAAACTTTTACACATTCTTTCTATTTTTAGCGTTTTGTTGATTTAGTAATAAAAGTTTCCTGGGATTCGACTAAGTCTACAAAGGCATTCCATTCTGCCGCTTCAGAGTTGAAGTTTTAACCTTGCAAAAGTTATCCACCGAAAAAAAAATATGGGTCTTTTTAGGCCGACTGTGGGTTGAGAAGATAAGTCTCCTGTTTCAACTTATAAAAAAATCCAGCGCCTTTTTCATGCAAAGCAATAGCGTCGAGCTCATCAAGGTATCAGTTATTTGACTTCGAGTTGTACGATCGTTAAGTACACTCTTTTAATTCTTAAAAAAACACTAATCTGTTAATTAAATTTAACTATCGTAATAAATGTTAAAAATGTTGTATCTTTTTGTTCATTGCACGGGTAAGTCAAATCATTATGTCGATTCAGATACTTATTCTTCATCCTTAACAAAATCGGATGGACCGTTTTCGTATTTCAATATTCTGTTTTCTTCAATGGTAGTGTAAGAGTTTTTTGTTGGTTCTTCTCAAAAGGATAGTTTCTGAACCAGTGGCCAATTCTTCGACATTCATACTTATGGTAAGGCACTTGCCTTACCAGGGCCTAACCTGGATAAATCATTTTCATTTTCAAGAACCATAATTATAATGTATATTGGGTTCTACTGTTTGAGTATATATGTCCTCAATTTACGCGTAGGCCATGGTTATTAATAATACTGTATAGAAAGCCAAACCTAAAGAGCAAACTAATTTTAAATTGGAAGAAACTTGAAATCACCATAACTTAAAATTCCAAGTCACACGCAGGCTTGCCAGTTTCAAGTGGCAATACGGCAATTTCACCGTTGAATATGCTTACTAAAATAACGCCCAGTACTTTATTAAAACGTCGAGCTTCAGCCAAACATAATTCGGAGATAAACCGTTTCTCTGAAATATTTAATAAATCCGCTAACGTATAAGTAAGTCATACACATTTGTATACAGAGGAACACAGTCGAAAGTTTAAAATTAAACATTTAATCAAGATTCTCTTTAAACTTTTGTCATAGGACTACACTCCATATCTTGCAAATGGATCCAGTTTCTAGCTTTGTTTATCCTTAACTTAAATCCTGCAGAATTAAAGTTAATTACTTATTTTTCGTCGATTAAAAAGAGCAGAAAAATAAAACAAAAAATTAACCTCTTTTTAACATTGTACCGTAAATTTATCTCTCTTTGCTAAGCGCAATTAAAATAACACATAAGCTACTGTTATGCTTCAATTTTCTTCTTTCGAGAAATCGTAGGAGAATAAAGTTATGGGTAGACGTATACCTACATATCGACATCCAAATGGACCATAAAATCGGTCGTAAATGACCCACCTTCTAAGGCCCCGGGCGAAGAGAAAATAAGATTAACGAATATTGTTATTGGTTGTATTTCAAAGTTGCTTTCGGAATCAACAATAGGAAATATTTAATACCTAAATACGTGCTATTTGTCAAAACCCAGAATATTTTCAGTGGGTCCACCATATCCACGCGTCAGACGGCACCGACGGCACTTCACCGCATGGCGCACTTTAATTGTCAACGATAATTATAATCACACATACACAAAGCTGTTATTGCATAAATAAAGTAATCGCACATATTATTTTAGCACTAACACACATGTTGTTTGATATGCCGCATCCAACCGTTCGGAGCAATTGTAGTAAGAGTGTGCGAGGGAAGGGTAAGTGGTAGTAGCGCGAGGCGGGCGGCCGGCGAGTCGCCCAAGCCCAACTGCCGGCGCGGCGGGTCTGCTCCGGCGACAACCGCGCCGCCGCTGCAACTCCCTCATCTCTCTCAAAGCTCAACAACACAAACGATAATTACTTTGGTTCGTAAAAATGTAATTACAAATTTATGAACGCAAATAAAAACATTAATTTTATCCCCAGCGTGAAAGCCCTGCTAATTGGAAATGTGTTTATGATATTCTGTTTGATGTTTTTAATTATTCAATAAGTAACCTCATAATTGCGTCTATTATGTGTAATAAAATTAGCATACCTTCGTCGAGTAAAAGCTCGTCATTAAATTAATAATGTTTTATCAGAGATTTTCATCAAAGAGATCCCTGCAAATAATCAATTAGCTAAAATTTACGTACCGGGGAGTTGGAGCTATCAGTGTAATTAATTTACACCTTTTAGGCGGGAGGTCCGCCGATTAAGTCCGTTCCGATCGACCTGTGTAATGTATAGTGCTGGAATCTGATAAGATTGCTATTAATCACGGAATGAGTTCCGGCGAGTGCGATGTTCCATTAACTGGGGGTGAATTGGCGCGTTGTGCGTTCGGTGAGAGGCGAGAGGCGAGCGGCTGGCCACGCGCGAATTGCGCACCATTCCGACACCCGAGTGGTACACACCTACACGCCACACAGAGTTAACTCACAGATTGCTCCGGTGAGCATGATAAACCGTATTTCGGTGCACTTGCCACTTGTTCGCTTTCATCTAAATTTGTTCATTAAAAAAACAGAAGTGTCTCTAAGGATAACCTCGTGCTTGTCTGCATACTAAACGATTAATTAACAAGATCAACAAAATTTCGGTAACGGCGAGCGGCACTACAAACTACAATCCCTGGGTAAGTAAATACAAAGAAAACAGTACTAACGAATTGGAATCGAGGCAATTAAAGGGGACCAACAAATTTCACAGTCTATTACGCTTGTAGCAGAAACGAATATTCTGGAAGATTGACATAATGAGATGGATATCAACTATACAATTACAATACGTTGATTATTTTTATTCTAAAATATTGAATCTGAAACTATTTTGTGGACCTATTCTACTCATATAGATGCATTCTTTATAAGGGATTTGAACTACCATATAACTACATATATTGTACCTTGTGAAGTGTAAACTATGTAGTTACAAGATCTGGGTAGCAACTTTAACGTGCAATAAGTTTGTATCGACATTAAATTAAAAGGAGTAGACAGATTGAAACAGCTTGCAAGTGGAACACAGAATAACGTATAAATCGAACAACACAGTTATACAACCCACGTTGCGAATCTCCGGGAAAGTTTCGACCCTCCCACTCCATATTTGTAGCACAAAAATACATATTTTTTAAATAAGCAAGGACATTGAAGAAGAGCTTGAGCAGACAATGAAACAACTTCACTTGGTGTTCACTGTTACATCTTCAATTCAAACGACAAAATGAAAACCGTAACAACGAAGTGTCATTCACAGGTCACTTTCGCATGAAAATTACCCACGGCTTACAGGGACAAGATTGTTTGGAATGAACTCCTCAAAAAGGTTTCCCCAAACGAGTATAGCATAGGGTTCTTCCCAAACGAGTAGGTATAGAAGGGTGTGAGAGATATTTACAGAATCGGCAACGCGCGCGTGATGCTCCTGCTATTGCAGGCGACCTTATCATGAAACCACTTACCATCAAGTGGGCCGTAAGCGTCAAAAAAAAAGATTCACTGTGGTACGGTTTCTGTACTTTTGAGCATAAGAGGTATTGTAAGTGATGTAACAAAAACAAGAGCTACACTACTGCCATTGATGGGCTTCTGTACGCAAAAATCTGTCAGATTTCACTCAATGACTCTTCGAAATGTCTGATGAAATCTACGACTGATTTATATATCAACGCACAGCCTAAACCGCATATCCTAGAGACATGACATTTTGAGGGAGCATTATTGAGGTGGAACAAACTTACTTAAAAAATCCTTTCTTATTGGATAATAAGAAAGGATTTTTGTTTGTGAAATCTTACTGCCACTTAGAGGGAGCTGCGGGTGGAACTAATATACTATTGGAAAATATAAAAAAAGAAGTAGTTTCTTAAATAACTATTCCGCTATTTTATGACCACACTAACAAGTTGGAACACTTAACACACTAACGCTATAAATGTTGGGTAGCCTAACAGTAATCGTCTCATTCATTTTGTTCCCGTCTTAGTAAACAGGTGAATTCGTAACTTATAATTAATCTTGTTTTCAAGCTTTATCTAAAAAATATACCTATTATTATTTTCAAGTCAGAGAATAGAGTCAATATTTTTTAAATCAATGTGTGATACAACATTGCTCTAGACATTTTTATTTATGTACATTATAATGTGTAGTATAGGTATAAATAAAAAATATATAGTGTATAATGATTATTTTTAGCAAATATAAAAGATCCTTAATATTTGGAAAGTGATTATATTTACACTTGCCGTGCCAATCTCTGCATCAACCAAAGGATAATAAGTAGAGAACCAGTGCCTGTAAGTCCCGTTATCTAAACTTGTATAAAAACATTTAAAAAAAATATATATTTTACTTCGAATTTTAGTATCGGTATAAACGAGCTCTTTGCATGTTCTTCTCTGAAGGCTAATTTCTGAACTGGTGATAGATTCATCGACGTTCAGAAGTACCATCAAAAGTAACGTGTTTATTCAAATTCATAGTAGAAGCCTAAACTGTATCATAATAAAGTAAACCATTAGAAAAACTAATCAGTGCGATTTATTTTTGTCTCTCTTAGAACAGAGCAAACAAGCTTTTAGAATTTTAATTCTAATTAATGAACTGTGCGATAAAATAAAATGCAGTTTTGTTACAATAAGGTATTTTTCAAGATTTAAACAATATTTCACGCGTTGATATCTAACGTACAGAAAGTAAGCTTGCGCGGAATCGGATTTAAAAATGCTTAATACCCTTAGAAGCGCGGTCGGCGACAGCAATATCTTCCAAAATAATATGATTCTTTGCAAAGTAGTCTTACTTTTGTGCTTGCAAGTTGTGATGGCAAAATAAATATACTCACAGAAAAATTGCCTAAAAACCTTTTTATGTGTTGAGCAAATACAGTCGTGTATATTGAATGAGTGGCGATGTGAGACCACGACTTCACCCTGCTACTATATTGCCTCCCACAAAATACCATAATAATTCCAAGCATTAGTCCGGAGGAGTAGACTTAGGTTCAATATCCATTTTTAACCGAGGAATATGTCGCCTTTCTTCATACACTACTTATTTAACGTTATTCTCAGAAATAAGAATATTTTAACTTCACCGTAAAAATTGCACTCGTTTTTAAAATCTCATTGGTAAAAGTAATGCGACGAACAGTGGTATTTCGCGTTTTATATTCCAGATTTATTGGCCAGAGTTATTTTTACTGCATAACGAAACATTGGCTCCAGTCTTTGTGAGCTAAGGGAAATAAATGTTGACCTATACTTAATTAAGTTACTTTTATTGAAGTCTCTTAGGATCATCGTGGCTCGGAAAACAAAGAGAAGTTACATTGGTTATCTCGTAGAGTATGATGTGAAAGCAAAGCTGTAGAGTACCGAAGCAGAATGGAAAGGAGGACGTACTCTCTCTTATCTTCCTCCTATAATTATCTAAATTCAAGTCTGTTAGATAGTCAAATACATTAATATGAATAAATTAAGTTACCTACATCATAAGAATATACATAATTAGCTGCCTAATAAACATTCAAAGGAAACACTGCCTCTGAGGAATTGTGAAAAGAATCTCAAAAAAGCTAAATAATACCAATAATGTTCCGTAGAAATGAAACAAGAAATATGGAAAGGTAGAAACGCAAAAATAATGACTTCATATTTTTTCATTAAGTTTTCTCATATGTACGCACCAATTTATGATGTACGGAAAGGACAACATACCGTTACGTTAGCCGAAAACATATCGTATTTGCCTGCCAATAAAGCTGAGTATCGAAGTGTTTGTACTTGTGTTTCGAAGTATTTTCAAGAGACATTACTGTGTTATTGCCAGCTAAACTTCGAATCTATTGAAGTCAACACCACAATAATCGGTAGCCAGTTGCTAGTTTGACCCGAACACAAGCTTATCTTTACTAGACAAACGTCCACGACGTCAAATTATTCGAGGTGTTTAACCAACGACTATATACTATAGTGGGACAGGGTGTTGTGCAAATAAAGCTTTAAATTCAAAACTCTGCAATATTTATCCATGGATTTTATACCGAACCATGGAGCGTGTATAGTTAAGGTTTCACTGTATTAAGATCAGGCTTTACTTCCATTGAAATAACGACCCTTATAATCTCAACCGTAATCCATGATGGACTCTTTGCCAACAGATTGCGCACAAGCCACCCTGAAAAACATTCCCTTGACCTTTGGCGTCCTGGGAATTGCCATAAATACCTTATGAAAAGCGCACAACGCGTTGTGATTTTTGGCATGAACTTTGCAGACGGCAATGACCAACATATCGCTAAGCTTGGTGTAAGAATGCCGAATTGGAAACAAAATCGGTATTCATCTGTAACAGAGGACGTGGGTATCACACTTTTCAATTAGTTTGTAAGAATTGGATGTCTATTCTCAACTAAAGTATTTTCGGCGGCTTCTGAAGTTAAAAGACTTATATACTTTTTTTTTCTTTGTCCCTACTGTACGAGCATGGTCTACATTTATTTGTCGCCGTACTCGCGAGCTGTTTATAATTACGTTACTTGTATAATTTCAGGACAATACCTACACTACAAGCGGACCGTCCGTATGGACATGGGTGTTTTATAAATCCATTCAACAAGTTACCCGAACCATATACGTCTACAAGAACAGGACCCTATTTGTTTAAACCAATCATCTGTTATCAAAGTATTGATTTATACAGAGATTATTATCTAACAGTAAGGTACCGTTACAATTAATATAACCGAAATGCATACAAAACTCATAACATTATATCATACTCGTATGCTATTAACAAGCTACGTACATGCGGGCGTGTGAGGAATTTAAGCTTAAGTTAAATGGTTAAAGGTCGCATAAATGAAATTCCAAAGGACATAATGTTTCGTACAAAACAAACAGAATTTAGCATTGCTAAAGTAGATAAATGTGTGCGTGGAATGAAATATTGATACAAGCCCTTGAGACCAGCACAAGATAATTGTGGCGACGTGCTATGAATAATAATTTCATTAGGAGATAATAAGCTGGGTCGAGGGCAAGAGTTGCGCCGCCACCCACTACAATGCTTCGCAAACACTCGGCTAATGGGATTCTACGGCATTCAGTTAAGATTTAAATTAACTTTTCAAGTAAATCTTTGTAATCTTACAAAGATAAAAAGGGTTATGGAGATACTGTATACAGATTATGAATATAACATTAATTTTATGAAACATACCTTTCATCTGGTTTTCAAAGATAGCGTCGGTATAAAGTATTCATCAACTGTTTCAAAGAATAATTTCTTTGCCCAAAACTTTACGGCAATAAAAGTTCGCAAGATGAAAGATAAAACGGAATAATTAATTAAGAAATCAAAATCAAATACCTAGTGTGCTTTAAAGTTCAGCTTTATATCGAACATATAAAATAGATATTCAAAACACTTATCATTACATCTTCGTATAATAATTATATGATTATATTACTACAGTAGTAGTGGTAGGCAGTAACTATGATAATAGAAATGATGGAGAAACTATTATATGGATCGCTACTAATATTCACAAGTAAAGTCATTAATGCAGGGATAGACTAACTAAATTACAGTATTCACAAGAACACTATCAAGTACCTACAATATTCTGTATGGATCGAAGTGAGCAGCCGGGCTCAGTTTCTAAAACACACAATATGTGTTATATTATATACATTATACACAGCGCAAATGAAGGCTACAACGGTCAGCTGTTTAATCGATATAAATCTACATCCTCCTAACATTTACCCTATCCTGGTACCAAATACAATACTCGTATAGTATGTAATACTTTTCGTCTCAAGTGGAAATCTATACTAATATTATAAAGAGGAAATATGTTTGTTTGTTTTGTATTGAATAGGCTCCGAAGCTACTGGATCGATCTTAAAAATTGCAATGAGTAGCTAAATTATCAGTGAGTAACATAGGCTATATTTTATCACCGTACTCCCACGGGAACGGAAACTACGCCGGTGAAACCGCGTGATGTCCACTAGTAATACGTAAGCTTTTTACGAACAAGACAGTTAGAATACAGACCTCTTGATGATAAGCACCTTTTGGAGTCTACGAACGCTTGCGAGCTACGAAGGGTGTGATACAATTATCAGTATTGCTATTATAGAACTGATAGTTTCATAATCAATTCGATATTGAATTAACATAATTTAGTCAATACAATGCACACACCTATCGTTCCGTAGCAATATAATATAATATTGTTATTAGTTCTCCAGGCTAACTAAACGGGCTGATTGGGAACGCACATCACGCTGTCTCGAACATATCTGAACACGAGATAATGCGCGTGTATGATTAATGATAACTCGTCGAAGTTTCAACGGAGCGCGCCTGAGACGGAGGGTGGCCGAGTTCACTGAACAAAAATGTGTGCCTGCCTACTTACCACATACAAATTACCTCTTAGGATGCGGGCGAAGAAACCCTTTCGTATTTTTCTAAGATACGGAATACCGAGATAACATAATAAAATGGGATTACCTATAACATTTTGGGAACATTCTTTGACTGGACTGAATATTTTATCAGTAGGCGATCCATTCGGAATATGCACGTGCGGTTCTCTTATTACTGAACCAGTGGACTCAAGTTCGCTTTGGAGAAAATTCTAAATGTGAAAGGATTTCTATGCACAAAGTTTTTACTGTACTTTGACGAGTCAGGACAAATGCTTTTATATTTTATTACAAACCCGCACAGTTCTCGCAGACTTGAGAAATAGCTTCATTTCGATATACTTTGCTCAGTTCTTTATTTAGTTAGGACTTATAACTACAGTATTCTAGTATCCGGTAATATTAATAGTCTAATGACATCTTGAAGGACACTTACAATGGTTTCCAATTTTATAATCAACCCAATGCAAAATTACGTCAACCTTTAATCAAATTTGGGAACTTGAGCGAGGTACAATGAGAATGAGAGACCTTTAACTTTAGCAATTAGTGATGACTGATGAAAGCCTACTGTTAGGTACGTTGAAGTGTTAAAGGTGGGGAGTATTAATCTGATGTTTTGTGTTAAAGTCAGGTTAGATGGCTGCAAGGAATGCGATGAGGCAACTCTGATATGATGTCGCTTAGAGTCGATAATCGATTAAAGAAAATGAGGCCCTGATCATTTCTAACGCGTGGCTATAATTTCAATATCTACCACAACATCGATCGTCTTAGTCAGTGATATATTACAAGTATGTAA
The DNA here is from genome assembly GCA_929442735.1 of Watsonalla binaria. Classification (NCBI taxonomy): domain Eukaryota; kingdom Metazoa; phylum Arthropoda; class Insecta; order Lepidoptera; family Drepanidae; genus Watsonalla; species Watsonalla binaria. The sequence goes on along the minus strand of OV838919.1, from coordinate 7,710,064 downwards.
AGTTATTGGAGATTGTAATGGTCTGGTATGGATGTAGAAAGTTATGATGTCTTTTTTATATATTATATAATGTAACGCCTTTGAAACTCAATGTTAACTAAATGTGGTGAGTAAAACTAGGGTAGCCTAGAGGGCCTTAGTGTGATAAAAACGGGGTATTTTGAATCTAACTCTTGGGCTAGTGGTCGCAAAAGCTTCACGAGGTCCTGGGTTAGATGCTCAGGTCTGGCAAAGTGTTATTAGGTTTTTCCATCTGCAATTTTCCATTAGCAGCACGGAGTCTGGATCAGTGCACGGTCAATGGCAATAATCTCGTCTCCTATTACATAGGACTTAACACATAACTGGTGAAACGTGAATGTATTATAAGTACACCGCTACATACCCCTTTGGGGAATACAGGCGTGGGCGAGTTATGTATTTTGCAATTTGAGGTGTCACTCAATTATTAAATCATAGTGCTCCTCATGAATTCATCAGAGAGCAGGTAGACAGTAATATGTGAGCCTTTTTTGTTACGCCTTGCACGCCCGGTCGGACGGAAGTAGTTTATAAAGGTCGACGATAAAACGAACAAGTGTCATTGTGTTCCTTGAGAACCCCTGAATCCAGACGTAAGCAAATGTGGATGGCTTAAGTTTAATGAGCCGTGTGCTCACCCCGCATCTAACTTGAACAAACTCCAATTTACCCATCGATTTTTCTGCTACCTTAGAATTAAATAAGTGCAATCCAATTTTATTTCATTGTGAGTGCAATCAATTGTGATTGCGTGACTTGAGGAGACTCTTAAAGTTTGGGTGTCATAAAAGTTTGCCAGCCAAGATGAGTACAGCTCGTTTGATTTCTCTCAAGCACTTAAACAGGCTTGGCCCCTTAACAGTACCTAAGTAAAAATCGAATCCAAAACCGCTTGTGCACAGTCAAATAAGTGGACGAGCGATACGAGAAAAGTGCGATAACACTTGATTTTGTTTAGGTTTTAACATGTTTCTACGTTGACGATATCTCCTGCGCATTTTCCTCAATTTGTATGAGAACTCTTAAAAATGGTCAGTAAAAACACGAATCCACGATCTCTGCAAACCGTGCAGTTGCTCTTCCAACTGAGCTACTCGTGATGCAACCTCATGCGTCGAATTTTTCCTTCCCTTGTTTTGCGGCATCTGTTGCTTGGTGTATCCAAACTACGTGACAATTTTTAAGAATGTATAATGTAAACATGTGTGTCATGCATAAAAATCTAATATATTATGTATGGGAACGTAAAAAATTGCCCTTAGTAGTGAGTGTAGGAAGTTTTGCGTGTCTACACAAAAAAACCGCAAAACGCAAGGTCAAGCGACGACGTTCGAACGAGTCAATACCTATACCTGTTACACTCCTTAAAATGATAGAGAGGTATGTACATATCGATACACTTCAAAGAATAACTAGAATTAGTTTTAAATGAGAAAGAGAAATAATAATTTCTTCAGTTCAGAATCACGCCCATGGACGACACTAATGTTGATCAAACGTTTATTTAATCGCATTAAGTGTGAAATATGGCAAAACAGTGATTTGATTACACGCAAATAGGTAGATAGGTACATTTATCAGTTTATATAAATTATAACATCTAGAAATTTATTCAAATCGTTCTCTTTCAAAAATATGGAAAGCAATTTCTTTGCTTTCCTTTGATTGAAATGTAAATTATGTGATGACGCTTTACGGACTCGTCATTAGCCCAAAATAAAATAATATTTCATTTTTATGAAGCACTTTATGCAAGTTATTATATCTAACGAAATCACTTACAATAATCCTACTACTACTGATATTATAAACGCGAAAGTTTGTCAGTATGAATGTTTGTTGCTCTTTCACGCAAAAACAACAAAATGGTTTTTACTTAAACTTTATAATAATATCTTCTAAATATATATAACTCAAAGGTGACTGACTGACTGACTGACATAGTGCACATCAATGTACAGCCCAAACCACTGGACGGATCGGGCTGAAATTTGGCATGCAGGTAGATGTTATGATGTAGGCATCCGCTAAGATAAAGAGGATTTTGGTTAATTCTACCCCCAAGGGGATAAAATAGTGGATGAAAGTATGTATGAAACTTTGTCAATTTTATACCGATTTATTATATAGCTAGTAGCTTATAAATCAGAATAACAGATAATTATAAGTAATTATGTGAATTGTATAAGATAAGTCATACCCTGTGCAGACGAAGTAGTAGTTTAACGGATACTCCAAAATTAGGAGCTGCCTAACGGGGGGCAGTACCATAAAGAAAACGCTTCCATAGAATAGTGTTGTGTTCCTGTGGTGAGTAAGGCTGCTAGTATTCCTGAGGGGTTAATTATGTTGGCACAGCATTTCTATTATAAGGTTAACTATTCGCCTTTATGCCACCTAAGATCGAAGCTTGATTGTTTTTATCACTCTTATATAGGCACTAGCTTGCGCCCGGCGCTTCACCTGCGTGACATTAAGAATTCACATACAAATTTTCAGTCCCCATTTTACCTCCTTAGTCAAAGAATTTCGAAAAACCCTCTTTCCTTGTATACCTAAGTAAACTATGTAAACTTCACCAAGAACACGCCTCCAAATGTAATGTGTATAGGGCGCTGTTATATAAATCAGTCAGACTGGACATTTTATATGTATAGATAAAGGATTACGAAGAGATAGGAAATTGGTTGGAGACTGACTATTAAGAACTTCACCGGACAAAAGACGGTTGCTATCATAGAAACGTCTCGACTTAAGTGTAGTAGTAAGATCAAGGCCCAGCGTATACTATAATAAAACGCTTATCACTCGCATCCTCACGTTAGGGTTCCGTGTATCGTGGATATATCGTAAAAACTATAACAAATAACCCGAGACTTCCTGTCGTACTATGGTATATACCATACATTTATTTTTAGTGGGAATCGAATCCGAATAAGGGGGCAGACTTATCTTTGACCAGACATATCGTACACTTGAATATTAAGGTGCAATGATTGTGTTATTAAATGGGATTTAACGTCCATGTAACTGGAGAAATACTAGTAGTATAGTTCTGTACCTAGAAGGGCTTAATTTGGAATATAAGTGTATACATATCTTGCTGTAGGATAGCGTGTCTCTATAGTTACGGTCAGCTGGGGGCCTACCCTTATCGGTTTAAGCAGAGCGTATTATGAACTTCTGAGCTTTGACGTTTCATTTAGGTAGCGTATAGTCAAACGTCAAAACTAAGTTCTTAACACGTACTGCTTTAATCATTGTTGGCCCCCATGTTCGGTAAAATTTAACTTTTGGTTAAGTATCAATAGTATGATAATAGACAAGCTAAGTTATTTGTCTCGAAGTAAATAAGATTTTATTGAATGTGTCTGAACCTTTTAGATTTGGTCCTGCATACGAAATAAGGCAATAAATGTTGATCAGAACAACAGAAACAATTGTACAAAATGTATTATCACCGTTATTGGTGTAAGTTACATGTGAGCAATTGTGATTGATGTTATAAATAATAGGTACACAATTATTTGTTAATGACATGATAAATACGCGTATCAACCCCACGCAGCCATCGAGATTTCCTATGGCGCGTCAGAAATACACAAATAAGTCGCAAACAATTAAGTCAGGTGCTTAAAATTCTAAGCTATGTAACGAACATGTTATTCTAATTGGAATCTGGCTAGTGACCACCTCGCAGGATACATCAGTCATCCCAAGTAAGTACTGCTCTTCTGCCCCATCTCTTTCAATTTCCACTTAAACAATATTCGTCTATCCGCAGTACGAATACAAATGATTGTACCAAATATTAAGGAACAATGGAAACAGTTCGAATGCATTTACTAAACGGGGTTGGTAGACCGCTACAGATCCGTCAAAATCCTATTGAGATTGGCACAATGAATGCTGACTTCATCTTTGTTGTTATTTTCTTGCGGCGTTTGGGGACCAGGGCACTTGAATAAAAGATTCGTATATTATCCCCGACTCGAGTCGAGTACAATGGGACAGCGACGAGACGCACCCGCTGTAATTCTGTGAGCGGCCTAGAGGGCGCATTGTATTATGCTACAGCTCGCCATGTCGTCGCCACCGACAATCTAATTTAAAGGTGAGTACAGAAACCATTTTAGGCGGTCGCATCTCTCTGTATTGTGGCTCTTAATTAATTTGGGGTTGATCAAAGACGTACATTGTGTCAAACAGTTACATATAGAAACCCTTCTACGTATTTTATATACGTAAGTGTCAAACACTTCGATAAAATTATATCCTGTAGTGCGAAATCGAAGGAAAAGTAAAGTTTGCAAGAAAAACTTCTGTTATGTTTCTAAGTTAGAAGTGTTCGATACTTGGGACGCAGAAAATATTTCTCCCTTTTCCTATTTTAAGTAGTTTCAGAGTGCGACGAATAAGGGACCGGACACATTCACTATTTTACGTACAGAAGATCCTTCCCGAAGCCGGAATCAAAGTGTAGGCAAATTGTGATCGTCACGAAAACGACTCAGGTCACGCATCAGTGGCCTGACATTATTTGTCAGAGTGGATCGGAAAGCAATTTCCCCTAACTCGAGACTATTTGTCACACATAAAACGTGATCTATGGGAGCGTCGTCGCGTCGATACACTCCAACCAACTGAACTGGACTGGACTGGAGGGATTGATAATACAGTGTGTGACATGATAATACGGTTCTAATTTTATTTCCTGATTTAATTTAATTAAAACGGTAGTCACACTGTTCGATAAAATGACGTCAGCACGATTTGAAAATAGGATGTGACTTAAACCAGCTGATGAAACATACGCATCGAATTAGTTAAACATGTTTATTTATGACGTATATAATGAAGGCTTTGAAACTTATTTACTCAGTTATCATTGGCCTAAGAGGTTACGCAAGGTTTGGTTTAACATTCCTCTCGAGCATAGGACAACCGCAAGTAGCTAGGTTAGGCTAGCTGCCAAGCTCTCATAGGAGAATCACACACGACCTAGGTACAGTGACAAGTCAAATAACAAGCAACAAGTCTATAGGTATGTTGATGTAGTGGTGTCGGTGTGATGTCGCTGGAATAGACGGGATACAATGCACGTCGGGGCTGTTCACTGTGTCACTAGGCGTCAATGTATAGTAAAATGCCTCTCACACTGCGGTTGGGATTTTCGGCTACAGAAAGAAAATTGGATCGGTTCCTACTAGTCCCTGAAAATACCACCTGTGTTTATGTTACCTACTACTTCAGTTACGTACCTATATTATTTTGCAAAATAAATGTACGGTCTAAACATTAAAGGAGAAATTTTAGAACACAGAGCATCGACTGGTTGAATCAATCAATTTAAAAATAAAATATATTTGTTTCCATTTTTTTGTCGTTATACTTACTTTTTATTTTCGTGGCGAACTCCATTTGTTAAAGGTTCGTTGTTATCGGATGATATGTGGCACAATAAGACAATATTGTTTATTGTTGTAAACTGAAATTGTAGGAACAATTTTCCTCAAAATGTATTAAAAAAAAAAAAAAGAAAAATGTTGATGAATTTTCATTTTATTTTTAAATGTATATGCACAACCAGCCTATGCTCTGTGTTCAAAATTTCTCCTTAAATGTGTAGACCGTACATGTTACTATCGTTTATGTCGCCAATTAGCCTGAACCTAAATATTTGTCAAATCATTTATAATTAATTCACCAAAATATATGTTTAAACGCAATCCTGATACTTTCTCTGAATGTGGTATGGTAGTAGGACTATAAGTACTATATAATGTACACGAGTTTAGTGGCACACGTTGCTATAGAAATGTATTGTCTGCGCAACTTAACATTGTATCTAACATAAATGTCAGCTTGTGTCTCCAACGTACAGACGAAGACGCTTAAGTTTACTTTGAATGTTTTGCGACTCAGGAATATGTTGTACACTGAAAACAAACAAAATACTAAGTCACGCGATAACAATAGGTACAGAATAACGACAAAGCGCCACCGTAATCGAAATTCTAAAAAACCTTGCGCCTCGTCCTTGTATCCTCATTCCGAGCACGAGGGGAAACTTCTTTATTAATGAGCAAAAAGCTTTCGCCTGCGTACGTCTTTAATTAAAACTTAAAACCGTCGCAAAGATTCAGGTGTCCGTTACGGGAGGTATCAGTTTGTTTATTTGAGATTCGCGACACGATTTTTAACCATTTTATCCGCAGTTGCCTATATTTAGGTACCGACGGGAAAGTTCGTGCCCGATGTCGCTAAGTAGTTAATTGTGTCAGTGGTCTCGAACATGGCCAAACTTAAATGAAATACTCGTGTTGTAGTTTAAAGACTCGTGAATACTGGATACCTACAATTTGTAGCAAGTGAGAGAACTATTTAACTATGAACAGAGTAAATTTACTATCAGAAAACTGATCCTCAATTTCAGCCTAGAAATCGCTTTGAAGTTGTACAGATAGCACTTCAGTGATATGAGTTGAATTTCTTTGAATCTTATTAACTCTCGAGAGAAACGGATTTTCTTAAATATAATTCTCCATTCATTATTGGAAATTGAATGAATACCTGTAAAGTATTTTTTGATGAAACTATTAAACACGAAAGAATGTGAACGCAAGCACCTTACATTACAATCCAGTATTTATACGAAGAAAGCCCATGCTTTTCCAGAAGGGTCTCCGAAGGGTAGGCAGAGGTGTATGCCACTTTTCATCGAATATACTTAGATGACGGACGGATTGTAAGTACATCGCCATCTGAGGCTATTCATACGTGTGTGAATTTTTTCTCAGAAATTTGCAAGTTTGCAAGGGATGTTATCGGTCAACATGAAGCTCGTGATGCGACATCACTTTTTTAAGTTAAGCTAAGTTTTTTGAAAAACTCATTGATGTAGACCAGTGGGATTTTAACATACGTCACTTAATTAGGAAGTGACTTCTCGCAACTCTGGCCAAGCTAACGATATAACTGCTCTTTACAATAGATACGAGTATGTTGATCTAAGTAACGTTTCTCCGAAACACATTTAAGATTCCAATATTCAGTAGGTACATAAATCACTTGGTAATGTGTTAGCCAAAATTTAGCTCGTGGGTATTATGTTACGATACAAGTGCTCATTATCTGCGACTGGAAGAGTAACATGCGACTGAGTGGCTTTTCTTAAGCTTAAGCGATACAAACACTGGAAACCGCTCTCATTAGACAAGATCAAACGTTAATGTACCCGTTGAACACTGCTTCATTAATTTCCCAGCGTAAAAGCTGTGGTAAATTACGTTAACTCCAGCATTTAAACTGTATGACTGTTTTATGTTTGAGACATTATCAAAGAGTTTTCAGAATAAATGAAGGCAGTTAAACAAAATTAGAGGTCACTGCAGCATTCAATTAGACTAATTAAATTCTCGGTAAATGACTGCACATAATATTGTGTTTTATTTTTTCGACTTTTTTGATTACTGAGCGGTCTAGTTCACTGCACTGTTATGTGGGTTCGATTTCCACATGGATCAAATAAATGCAAATTGTTTCATAACGAGAAAAATATTAATGAACTTTTTAAATTTTACAAACTTAATATAAACAATATTTTTTTTAAATAAAATAAAAATTTTGGTAAAAGCTGCATTATAGAGATCAACACACGTAGCTTTTAGTACATTTTGTATTGTCCAGATGATTAGTGAGTACCAAAGGCTCTAGTCACAAAGCGCAATTATTTGTAGTACGACGATATATACCTACTTAATAAATAATATAGAAACGAACGAGCTGAGTGAAGGTCGGTAACACAAGTCCCGGTAGAATATCAAGAGAGTAACACTTGGCGATAATTTAATATGTGTGCAGGAAAACGAGTCATGTTGCTACTAACACGCAGTTATTACGTCGGTTCTCGTCACTTACTCTTTTACTTAATCATAGTCTTGCACAGAATAATAACGCAATGCGTGTCTCAATCTTACAATAAATGTGGAGCAACTCGTAAAGGCGCAATGGCCTTATGCCAAACGCACATGCTTGTTCCAAATGAGCTAGTTTCCCGCAAAATAAAGAGGAAACGTTAAAACTATAACTTACAGAGCAAAGTAATATATTACATAATATCTACGATCTGTTGCAATAGTAGAGGTACCATCACGAGTAATGAGTGCTAGGAGAAAAAATAGGGGTCACTGCACAGACAGAGACAGACTCATAAAGTACTCTACTTAACTCAGCTCTCTTAACTGGTGACGTTACCTGTACATTAATTAAATTAACAAAACAATACATATAGGAAAGTTAAGAGTATATAAATTGTGTAATTTAGAAGCAGTTGGTACATAATTCGACTTTATCTTCCTACATTATATTACCTAATGGGCCGCCAAGCAGTCAAGTAGCGTTCTCAGCAACCATATGAAATCGCGACAGCATGAAAGTATATTGCGAGGGTGGGGACGATGCGAGGCAACATCGTTAATCTTACTTTCGCCTTCGACTGTTGCCAACGATGTATTATACCTTAAATATATCGACAATAGCTTGAATTTAGCACAACTGACGTTTTTGGCATCTGAGCTCACATCAATGCTTCCCATAAAATAATTAATCAGAATAATGGGATCAGAGATATTGACGTTGACATCCTGTTGCGTAAACGTTAAAAAAATAAGGTAGATTACAATTGAATATTAATATTGTGCTCTGAGAACTCCGTAGGCATGCATGCGGTTTCTAAAAAACCTCTCTTTCAATCTCACTTTGTTTAATGCTTGTTTCAAATATCCCAAATAGGTTGTATTTACGATAGGTTAGTCTGGAAAACGAAGAACCGAACTGGTTAAAATTTTAATTAGGCATTATAATTACTTTTTTAGATTTCCTGCGTTATGAAGGTAAAACCGCGAGGCCTAGTTACTAAGTACAGAATTAATATGACGCAGTTCTAGTTGTAAATTAAACTGAACATGCTCTAAATAGCTTATTCAATTACTGGTAAACGGGGCTGTCAAATTATCTCAAAACAATTACACGATATAATTAGCGTATAATTGTGCACACGCATAGCGCTACAGATGGCTACAGTTAGCAACGTACAACCTCCAGATGCGTCTTTTGGCAGTTTGCGCCAGAGCAACGCTGGCAACGGTGCGCAGCCTGTGCCTCATTAACACTAACAGACACATTAATCAGTATTGATGAAAGTAATATTGAGTATTATGCTTCAACTTACGATTTTCCAGCCAATGGCGTATGTAACGCTCGTTATTTGCCAAGGGGTTTAAACTAATAAGCAGCGTGTTTGTTAATCATTCATTATCCGTACTGAGCTGATTGAGAGATTTATCGGCTAATTACTGAGCCTATTCAAGTAGTGGAATAGATTAAAGACTCTGCTTGTATCTCTACTTGTGTTAAGCTTGTGTGCAAATTATCTTACGTCTTATTTACATCGAATTTCATCCATAAATACATATACTCGTATAATTCAAAGTTCTGACTGACTGAGTTATACATCAATGCACAGGCTAAGCTATTAGGCCTAGAGGCATGAAATTGCAGGGTGTGTTCTTTGTGAGGCTTAGGTTATCCACTAAAAAAATATCCCAACTTTTCGTCCCAAACGGGGTTGAAAGATTGTCTGTGATCTTTCTGCCACGCAAGCGAAGCTGCGGGCCTAAACTAGTGTTGATACAAAAGGTTGAAGATGGTGTACAAGGTATTTATTATGTACAAGTGGTGTTTGTAACGTAAGCCTTCGGAAAAGTGTCGCAACTGGGGCGTCCCAGCTGTCGTTGTTTTAAAAGTTTACTTCTTATTTTCTCGCCATTATTTTACGATACGGCTTAAAAACATTTTTGGCAGTTTTTACCTTGTAAATATACAAAGATTCATGGTGGCGATGGCTTTATACGATGCGGGTTGTTATCTCCCCGGTCTGAAACAATCGAGTTTTGTCGAACGTTCTTGAAGTTGTGTCTGAGAGATGGCGCTAGCCAAACTCAAAAACATCTTTATTTGATTAGACTTTTAACAAAGTACTTTCATTCGTCGCAAAGACATGACTATACAGAAGTATATATTCTACCATGTTTGGAAGGTCGATTTTACTAAAAAGAACATGCAAGGAACTAAGTAATTTATTTTTGAAAATTATTTTAAAATTTAGAAAAAGCAAAATGAATCTTATATTATTAATAAGGCCATAAACACAGTTCCAAGGCTCATAACATCGTTAAAGATTAAATAAAACTAAATTTAAGAATAATACGTACATATAAAAGTAAAGCTAACTCTTCGTTAAATATCTTGGTGAAAATTAGGTGTTGTATAGCTTTCCCCCTTTGGGAGTTTACAAATTATATCTAGCTATGTGACTCCTTAAATTGGTAAATTAATTCAGAGCTAATATAACGTAGAGCATAAATACGAGTAATGGTAATAAGATTTGGGCTTAATTAGTACAATCTTAAACTAATGAGTTTCAAATGTAACTCTTGAATAATAATGCTTTGGGTTGAACAACCCACAAACGTACGTGTTATTTGTATATATACCTATATTCGAGTATAAGAGTATATAATTAAAAAACAGATTTTAACAACAATATCATATTAACAGGGAAAGCGCAGGATATCAAAATGCTAATTATACATCAAATAAATAAAATACCCTTAAATTTCCATAGGCAAAGTTAATTGGAACCTGTGAAATATATTTTTGTTTAATACCAGTAACAAAAGATTTTTAGGTGTCGTAGTGAATATAAAGGGTGTAAAAAGTCGCAGTCGGCCACATTTACCCGACTACCCTTGAATTGTATTCAAAGAATAGCAAATATTGAAATTGTTCCATTTTTCTATGCATACATTTGGGGACCTACCGTCATCGGCTTAAGCAGAGTACATTAAGATAATTTTGCTACCGTAAATTAAACAAAGCTAAAAAGTTCTTAATACGCGCAGCTAAAACGATCATAGTTGGCCCCTTGAAACGGTTTTTAAAACGACTTAGAAGTCTCTTGAATTACAAATTGTTTTGTTTATTTGCGAATGCTCTATCTCGGAAAACTCAATAAAAGAAGGATTACGGTTCATATGTTTTTTATAGCGGTTATATTTCTTATTTCAGTTTTATGGGCACTTGGAGCATTGCTAGATATAAATTAGGTTTGAAAGCACTTAAGTAGGAGTCCTTTGTAAATGGACAGGAAATATGGATGGCTCGGAAGCAGATGTGTTTTGGCTAATCGGTTCGTTGTTCCACCGTATTTTCCAGGTGGTAAACGGGTACCGTGATAGCTCCATAGATTTATTGTCCCGCAATAATTTGCTGATAATACGTACGACTTGTAAAGCGATACAAAATCGATTTGTATGGCTTTTTATTGAGTTCTCTATATGAATGTGTGTATATTTTAAATGCTTGTCATTAACAATTCAAAATAGGGTTTCATGCATTGTGTGTACACAAAGATTTTAAAGGTTCGGATGGTTTAAAAGTAGTTTGTCAACAATTCATAGATTTGTCACAGTATAAATATAAAGCTTTACAAACAGTAAGGAAGCTAGGAACAAATTGTTCAAAATTACACACTCACACAGACGTGCACATTTGCGAAATTACTAGTAGGATAGCAGTAGCGCCACTAAGGGATTTCAGACAGCTTTGTCTGTGGCGTGTCAAGTCGTGTACGCCGCGATAACGTCCTTTACGTGTATTACCGATTTTTTCAAAACAAAAAATATACATTATTTTAACTGTAAATCAAAGAGTAAATTTAAAATCTTAATTGAAACTCAAACTCAAAAATATCTTTATTCAATTAGAGTTTTAAAAAAGTACTTTTAAATCGTCACAATGACAATTATACAGGATTATACATGCTACTGCCAGATTTTAGATTCACAAACCTCGCGCTATGAAACATACGTTTTATTTAAAAAAAAGCCTAGGTTCCTTACTGCTTGTGTAAAGCTTATATTTATAGTGAGGTACACTTGAATCATTTGTTGGACGTCAAAGCGACATTTTTACCACATTGCATGTGTAAACAATATCCTATATCATGGGTGTAAATGCTATTTGAGCTTCGGGTGGTAACGGACCTTCAACCGATTAAGCATTCAAAATAGTTATCGCTAGAATTTTAATTTATTTCGTTCAAAATATAATTTAATACCTATTCATACTGTATCCCTGTGTAGATAGACTTCCTATGTAATTATTTATATGCTAGCTGTGCCCCGCGGTCTCACCCGCGATGACTTAATTTCATATTATGGGGCCATAATTTCACGGAGCCCTAATTTAAAAAAAGTAGCCTGAGTAACTCGTTGTAACATCAGCTATCTGTCAGTGAAACTCCCGTTAAAATCGGCTCAGTTTTTTCAGAGATTACTGGGAGCAAACAGACAAACAAGCGGAGAAAACATTTCTAAATTGTTTCTTTCATGTATGTATCTTATATACTTTCATATGCATTTAGTGAAAAGCTGTTTATTTGCTATTGCAAACAAACACATAAATTGTATTTATCTGTATGGATGTATACCTAGATAAAATCCAGCTCATGATTTTTGTTGAATCTTATTTTATGGTCAACAAAGGTTATAAGTCTCTCCACTGAGAACTTATAAAACTTTATTTGTTCTTTAAAAATATCCAAGTCAGTTTGTTTTATGCATTTTTGCTTCGCTGCGTTCCACTTACACACGATAGAATGTGGTTCGGCAAGGAAGTTCAATATAACCCGGAAATTGTTTACACGGAAATGCTCTAAACTCAAATATTATTTACCTTACATAAGCATATATAAGTAGTTAGAATGGCCGCCGTCCGCCGGATGTTTCAAAGGCATTGCAGACGTTACAAACACATGAATCTCGCACACGAATGGTGCTTAGAATTCAAGCTAAGCAGCGTAGGACGTGCTCGAGTGACCGACTTTTCAGCCTTGACGGTATGATCGCGACGGAGGCGCTATGTGGAACTAAGTGCCGACATCGGCCCAGGCGCCAGCTGCGTTCACACTCAACATTATTCCCAAGGCAAAACACTGCGGTTAATGGAAGGCAAGGCAGCCGGCGTAAATTCACCGCGTCACTGATATAACGACGCACCCATATTACTTAACTCCAGAAAAATATAATATTTTACAATATTGCTCGCGACTCGCGATTGGTATGCAGAGCGTTTCCCTTGTTTTATCTCTTCTCTGTCAGTGCTGCCATATGGCGCCCGACGTATAGCATGTTTCATATTTAGTAGAGAAAAACATTTATTCGATTTTTATTCAAGGTTTCCAATGGACTTCTCATATAAACCGCCTCATTATAAAAATTAATAGGTTAATAGAGAGATTGTTAAGGATGATCATAACGGTAATAAAACCTGTAAAGGTAAATTTAAAGGTTCTTTATTGAATTGCAATTTCAGACGTGAGATAAGAAACTGGACAATGGTTAATCGGAAGAAGTGTCCATCGCAAGTGCTAGAATGATTGCGACGCGGGACTAAGTGCATGATAAACGAAAGGAAATTGCTGCACGCTGCGGGAAATTGAGACGTTTGCTATACAATCGAACCTTTCGTCGGAGGGATAGATTGAGGATAACACCCACTTTTCACCGAAAAAAAAATACTTAATTGTCATCGTAGCAGACAATGTTTTAAGTTCGTGGTGCGAAATTACTAAAGTAGTTAGAAAAAATCATTGATACCAGAGAGATTTGAGTTATTCTTATCGTTGACGAAAAATACTCGGACACTACATAGGCCATTACATAATAAATTCAGATAATCTATATATATAAAAGAAAGTCGTGTTAGTTACACTATTTATAACTCAAGAACGACTGAACCGATTTGGCTGAAAATTGGTGGGGAGGTAGCGTAGAACCAGGAGAAGGACATAGGATACTATATCACGAACTATACATACAGATAAATAAAAATGAAGTGTCTGTTTGTAATTTAAAATTAACAGTTTTTCACTTAATGCATATGAAAGTATATAATGTAAGTACATAAATAAACAAATTCTTAACATTTTCTCTGTCCGTCTGTTTGTCTGTTTGTTCCGGGTTAACTCTGAAACGTCTGGAACGATTTCTACGGGACTTTCACTGACAGGTAGTTGATGTTACAAGGAGTAATTTAGGATACTTTATTAAGTTAGGACTCCGTGAAAAAATCCACCCATAAAATTAAGTCTAAGCGGGTGAAACTGCGGGGCACAGCTAGTTTAATATAAATAAACCATTGCTCAGCGTTTTTACATGCACGAATATAGAGCAATGTTTTTCTGCTCGAAGGGAACAGTCTAGACCCAATTTGCGTAGGCGAACACGTTCTACGCGTTACCAGCTCATATTATACAGATATCATACGCAAAATACATAATAAATTTGTTGTGTACGATACTTGTTAGTGAAATGTGGGTATGGTAATTGTCGACGCATGCCAGCTGACTCGGACTTGTGGGATTACGGTCACGTTACATATTATAGGACACATTGGGGTTTTCAGCAACTAAATAACTTACTAAGGAGATGTTCTCACAACATGGGCACAATATACATATGAGCTTACTACAAGCAGTACGCAATCTAGAAACAAATCATTCGAAATAACAAACTCACACTGAAGCGAGATTATAAGCGGCATAATATCACGTACATGTTTCTAAACTTCAAATCGTCACTTTACTTTGATAGTAAATTTTCAAAACTTTAATAGAGGCATCCCTCACGCCCTATGGACCGCCACACGCACGACGAAATTTTGGACTAGTTTACATACTGCTTGGTAAGCTTATAAATATACTGTGACATGGAGCTAGCAAAATTCAAGAAATATGGTGTTTAGATCAGCAACATAGTAAATATAATAAGTAACGCTACCCTTCCCTTGGGGATAATTTTAGCGAGCTAACGTGATTAGTCCAATGTTGTCTTCTAGAGCAAAATATTTGCACAGGAAAATTGCAATGTTTCGTCGAAACCGTAAAAATTGCGGAAGCAAGGGCCCCAGTAACAACATCAAGCGAACAATATTGCCACTAGATAGAATAAAATGATTCAATTTGCACTCCACATAAGGAAATAGATAAAAGAAATAGGTAAGTAGACAGATAAAGTTCATTGGAAGTTTTACCCCCAAGTACTAGTACAAGTACGTGATGTTTGTTACCGAAAACATATAAAGATGTCGCAGTTTTATATGAAGTAAAATATAGGTGAGTTTGCATAACATTTAAACCTTTGAACACCTTTAAAAGAATATTCAAAATAATCTCCAGGGAAATTTTCAAAGGGCGTCGAAAGCGCCAAGCGCCAACTTCTAGAAAACTTTTTGTCTATAACTCATAAATGCTGAACTCAAAATAAAAACAAAAGGAAATGAAGAGAAAGAAAGCTCGTTAGAAGTCAAACATAAATAAGCTTACAAGCACTCCGAGTTAATATTTCATAATTACGTGTAAGTACGGGTCTATTGTTTTAAAGAAAATTCGTAAAAGTAGAATTAAGACAAGTACTTGTGTAGTAATTATTTGCCTGGATTCATCCGCATGACAAGGTTATAATTAGGTGGTTTATCACAAATGAATCTTCTATATTATTTTAATGATATTTCACTCACTTTAAAATGAGCAATTCTGAGAAATAATCGTATATTAATTAGTACCCGGTTGGTGGGAATAGGTCCTCTGTCACTTATATAACTGGCGAAATGTGAATGTACAATAAATACACCATTGCCTACCCTTTCGGGGAATACAAGCATGAGAGCTATACTTATACATACGTTTCCACAAATTATTGTCGCGGAGTATAATTATAAAGGTATTGTAGCGGAGTATAATTAATATTTCTGAGTCAATAAAAATACTTGTACATGCGACCCCGAAAGCTATTCTCGGAGAACAAACGTATATAATATTTTTTTGGCAGTTTTTGTCACTGTAGACTGAAGACGTGCAGTGAATGAAGGAAAGTAATTAAGGAATTAAAAAGAAAACACGCCCAAAGTATGCGGCTGACAACTTCTTCAACAATATGCCAACAATGTCCAGCGCAGTATGAGAATATCTTGCAGCCAGAACATATTGTAAAGTACTACACTATGGTTATTCACAACAAATTAGCAAAAAAACTAATTTCTACAGGATAGATAATATAACAAATAAATATAGAAATTTACTCAAGAAATATCCATTTATAAGTTGAAAACCTCTTATAAAAAAACTAATCAGTCTTCCAATTCATTGCACTAATAGCAGTATGCACAGTGTTGATTTAAAAAAGATAGATATAAATCATGATGTCGCACTGTTTACGTATACAGGGCGTCCATAAATGGGAGAACGGAGAAGCATCATCAGATAGGGCGCGGACTGGCTGTGACGGAATTTAAAACTGTCACTGATAAGGCCACTAACTCATAATAATGGCCTCAAGCCGACCGCTCTCGTCCACTGGCTAACGTCACGTCGCGTTCAGTTTTCAACGATATTTTATACTTTATATTTTATGATCATAAAATTCAGTCGGGACTTTAAATTAATCGCGAAGCATTTAATCTTGGAAAGAATTTCAAGAAAGTAAATGTCCATCTTTGTTTTTTGAACTGGTTCTCGTTGGTCTAGTAGTCGCATACGCTACTGGGGCATAAGAAGTCTTGGGTTCGATTCCCGGGTCAAAGTGATATTGAGTTGTTCCATCTGTATTTTCCCAGTGGTAGCCCGGAGTATGTATAATAATGTATAATAATAATAGTTAATGGTTTTAGGTTTTAAGCCCCCTATTACATGGGACTTGTACATAACAAGCAAAATGTGGGTGTTCTAAAAGTACAACTCTGTCTAACCTTTTGGGGAATTTAGGCGTTTGCATAAGAATGTGCGTGCGATTCAAGTTATAAAAACAATCAATTGATCGAAGCTCCACGGAATTCATTGCTCACTTGACTGGTTGCCAAATTTAAAAAGTCAAACCTGCTGTCAACCACTACCAATATCGAGTAAGTACATACAATTTTAGCATAATCAGGCCTCCTTCTACTACATTCTTCGAACCATGTAAAATTTTGGTATAAGTGTTCTTAAACCATGCGCATTATAATTCTTAATGCCTTACCCTCTGTAATAATGAAAGCTCCAGATATAGAGGTATAAATAACTGTCCAGGTAGAGCTTTGCGGAAAGCTCGCGACATTGTCTGAGCTTCTAAATATGTAGATAAAGTCGCGTCAAGAAACTTTGTTTTATTTGAGTTGCAAAATGAACGTGGTTTGTGCTATATACCCGTCGGTAAAACTAAGCACAAGTAGAGCACCTTGAACATACCTTCTGACAGTCGGGAAAACTGTATTCCTTCTAATTTAATTTGCTCTCGAAGTTATCTTAGAATATACCGTATAAAGTATACCGTTATAAAAATATATTTGGTTAAAAAGGAATTCGTCTGTTTTTATAAAATATTGAGAGCGAAATTCAAATAATATTAAATATATTTCGCTTTGAAGCATACAAAACCGCTACAAAAACAGAGCAATTATCTTTGGTTAACATGAACATATCGGTGTTTAACGAAACGTGACCTATTAAAATTCGAGAGAAATTTAACTTTCGTTTAAATGAACCACATAAAATAATGGGATACATAAATGGAGAAGATATATCGACGATGTTTTTTATAAGTAGAGGCTGAAATTGTGCGTCATAAATGGGTGACAACTGGTGTTATCTGAGACAAGCCATACGAGCATAAATCCACGAATTGAGCTGGATCAATACTCGTTCGCCACAAATATATCCGATATCGCATTTAACGATTCAGAGCGAATATCAGATAATACGCTGAGGTGCGAAATTAAGGTTGTAGTCTCGAATGTTTAGTTAGATTAGATTGAGTCTACACTGTAATTATATTTGTTAATATATCATGTAAAGATATAAATTAATCTCTAAAATAGACTGATCGTCTGAATAAGAATCTTAAATATGTTCCGTTGAAGGACATGTATGTTTAACAGAATGTTTCAGACTTCGTAGCGATAACCGATGTAGCTATACTCCAATTTTAAAGCGTTGTCCTCATGTTTTTGATAGTTCAATCTTATAAGGTGGTATCGAAATATTGTAATTATATTCCCGATCGATTGAATTCTGAAAAATATAAATGGATCCACCCCAGAGCTAAGATAGACGTCGTACTACGAAATCGGTTTGCCTTGGTTGATACAATGTTTTGAAAAAGTTCACGACACGATGGAGGCGTATAAAGAAAGCGTTGGCTGCAGATAGGTTCGAAGCCGACTCACAACATGCAAATGCAATATGCCATTACGTGTTCACCCAGTGTCAAAAGCAGCCTACTCGACGCGACGTCGCGGTTCCAGGATATTTAGATATTCCAAGGAAATTGTATTTTCCTGATGGAAATACTTCTATCACCGGGGAACTTCAAAAACTCGACTTTTTGCCTTGTGTTTTCGAAGATATAAGATATATCACAATTCAATCAGATTCCGCCGAATACTGATACAATATATACAACGTGATTGTATAAAAACAACCCTCGAATTATTTTGGACCTCAAAAATATATTTTGCATAATACCTACTAAGGCAATGAAGCGTTGATAATATAAAGAAAAAAATATAAAAAATACTTACGTAATGAATGAGTGTAAAATAGATGTCATAAATAAAAACCCAAAAACATGTAACATTTGGTCAAAAATGGCTAAACTTCTGCAAAATAATACGCTTAAAAAACAAACTACTACAGGGCATAATGTACGTGACTATTCCCAGATTATATTTTACGTATAGTTGCTCTTGTCACGGGATGCGAAGGGTGAAAGCGTGCGTGCTCAGAGCTATTTCGGCGAATTCGTTGTAAAGGCTTTATTTCTGTGCAACGCTCCACTACTTTTCTGCAATTTGCAATGCCACCTGCCAACGGACAACCCACACAATGCATTCGGTAATTATGCTACAAAAGCCGTTGCTGTTGAACAATGACTTTCTACGCCAACCAGTCTAACCCTAACACTGCAACTTACTAAATAAATACTTGGGATTCGTTCAACATACCGTTATATTCCGGTCCTCTCAGTTGTCAAACAAAAGTAAACAAATCCTCAGCTGTAGAATATTTGCTCGAAGTGAATGATCAAACAACTTATAGAGATCGCCTTTATAAAACGGTAAGTATCGTATACATGAAGCGTTTTGTTCATATTTGTACATATCATTGTCTTTAACCATGTTAAAACAATAGTCATATGTGCGATCCAATTCACAACATTTTAGGGGCTCGTTAAATTATTACAGATATACACGTAAACACAGTAAGTAATATAAATAGCCCAGGGCATAAAGTAAATAAGTTATTTCTATAAAAATAATATATAACATTCTTCACAGCAAGCCCTTCATTTGATATCCATATGGTGGCAGTGGTGCAGAAAATATAACTAGTCCGCCATCTTGGATGATCCACCTATTGATATTGGAATTAGATTTACGTCTCATAGCTAAGCATGCAGTGTCATACAAAATACGCGAGTATACCAAATTTCAGTTCAATCGGTAAAATATAAGATCTAAAGTTTAGTTGCAAGATACCACCCAGAGAAACATACATACATTGCAATAATAGGCTTGTAAAATATAATTTGATTAAGGAACTAATACCGCTGCGAAGCTATTGCTAATGTAAAGACATCAAAACGATTTGCCTGTTAACTTGGAAGAGGCGTAGTCGGTGGTGATTGGTACACAGCGGCATCGATACCGTTAATTGACTTGGTGCAAACCGCTAAAGTTCAACGCACCGCGTCAAAATATTGAGTGGATTTTTAGCTTTGTACTTCGATCCCGCAGCTTGCGTAATTACAGGCTAAGCCCAGAACAGAAATGTACTGGCGGGTGGAAATGTACTCTGAATGCAAGCATTTAACTCTTTGTGAATGTCAAAGTGAATTTCATGTTTCTACTACCAATAAAAACGAAGTTTCTAAAGTATTATATTGTACAGAGCATCATTTTTGCGCATACTTTACGAAGAGACTTTTATACTGCTTGGGTGACAAATATAATATGGCTTTGATGGTAAGCGATTACCGTAGCTTTTGAACTGGACCTATCCACTATTATTTTCGATACAATTTTTTTTTATTATTTACTATTATTACGCCTTTAACGAAAATATTTTTTTACTCTACGGATGTACAATGTTTTCCAGACTTGCAATAAAATTAATTACAATAAAAAAATAAACAACAAAGAAGATGAAACTTGAGACGTTAATGATCATAATCAATGATCTAATTATGTAAATCGTACGCGTCACATAAAACCCAAAACTCAAAAACCTCATAACAAGGTAACCGTTTTGTGTTAAATTCGATGACTTGTAGATAATGTATCGATCAATGACATAACGATATATAAAAGAAGTGTAAACTACTGTGTCCTGTTCGATAATTACGATGTATTTTGCCGATAACGAACGCTCGGATGGTGAATGGTGGACGCGGAAATGGTAGTAGCATCCGGCCGCAACAATCGAATACCGTCGAAAGCGTCGAACCTTTAACCGCTTGCATGTACGTACAATTTTGCACTGCGTGTACATATGTACTGACGTACCCATATACTCGCGTGCACTTTTGTGTGCAAATACGAGAATGTACGCACGTACTCTGTAGTGTATCACGTACACGTATACAAAGTATGTAATACTTTACTAAGTGTGTATTAGTTTTGTACACAAATCGAACTAAAAAAATAGTGTCTTAGTTTTTTTGTTAGTGTTTAATAGTGTTTTATTTTATTTTAAAATTTATTAGATTTTTATTTATTAGATATTTTTAGATTATTGTATTTAAAAACTTAGATTAAATGCACAGCCGGACTTAATGCCATAGGTATTATCTGCCAGTCAACCTTTAGGTGATGCAGGGACAGAAATAGCAGGTGTTAATTTGAAAAAAAATCACCTTTCATTAAAACATAGGTACCCGTAGTAATCTACCTATATTGTGTGTTTTTTTTCATGGTAGGTAAAAATTCTATGTTTATATATTTTCCTTATATATAGCCGTATTTATGTTCTGAGCTATCTTCATACGCATTACCCGTTAAGTCACCGAAACTTGTTTGATCCAACGTAGTTTAATTCCAGTAAAATCTCTTTCTTTAAAATAGCCTAGGTAAAAACGGAAATGGAAGAATGGAAGCAAATGCTCTTGTAAAGGCGAATCAAAATTTCAAAGCCAGTAAGAAAAAATTGAAATTAAATTCCTAATTCAAATTGCAATAAATCTTCGAAGCTATTAGTATGCTAGAAACCTTTGCCTTGTTGACCTGGATTTATTCCTGAGTTAAAGTTCTCGGATACGACTTAAAACATTACAAAGCTACGAGCAAAGAGAATCGGCAAGTAAATTATCCCAGCTCTAAAGTGCAAAGACACCAGTTTTTTTTGTACTGACTTATTTAAAAGAAAAGTAGTATCAATCAAACCATAATGCTAGTAAAAGCTAAATCCTTATACATATATAAAAATGTCGTGTCACAGTGTGTCACACATCATGGGCTATACAAACCAGCTGATACTATTTTGATGAAATTTTATATTCGCACAAGGTTAGTCTGGGAACAAGTTGTTATCAATTTTATATCCCCCTAAGTGATAAGGCTGGCCCACCCCAAAAAAATAGATGGCAATACAACGTGTGGAAGGGCATAGCTAGATATGTTTTTTATATTTTTCTTCATTTTATAATTAACTGTTTTTTTATTCTTATGTTCAAACGTCTCAAAATATTCAATTTAAAATTTTATTGATTCCATTGAACTTACTGTGGCCAAAGAAATCAAGTGTACTTATATTGCTTCACCAACAAACACAAAGTTTTATTTTATATGGAAATCTATGATAATATATCAATTCATTACAAATAACTATTCTGATAATAAAATAACTTTGGTTATGTTTACTGTATACGTGAAGGGCGTACATTAGGCAAAATACGTGTTTACGTGACCTAGTTAGTAAACAATGGCGACAGGTATCCCTGCTTCTAATATATATGTTTCATGCGCAAAACACATCCGTTTTGCTACAATCAATATTGGAATCTTTGTCGTAATTTCACTTTGACCGAAAATTCAAAGAATTCACCAACAAATTTCAGAATGAACGTTCAAAATATGTGTATTTGAAACAACAAGTTACGCAAACATCACGAGCCTTTAGAAGTATCTGTGCAACAATTTTATAAAGATTCGTTATTTTACCGACGTCAAGTTTTATGTAGGAAATAACTTAAAGTAGACTTCTATTATTATGATAGTATCTTCAGAAGGATACGCAGAGGGTACCTAACACAAAATTGTTCACAGAAAATAATATCATCTTTAAATTTTCTCATACATAATACTTACGTAGTTATCCTGATTTTTTTTTCCTTCCCTGCAAGCTCATAGCGTGTAACGCTTAAGTCAGCTGTTCGTAAAAAGATGCGATAATCTACTTTTTATTTAAATAAAAACCCTCTGGATCTGCCTAGTAAGGTTGAACTTGCAACGCTTACGTATATGCCTTTTCTCAAAGCTCTCAACCCCCACGACTCATAAATAAGAATTATTAATAAAGTATTCATTATTAAACAAATAATGAATACTAAGTATCTTATTTTTTGTTCTATAAGAAGTATAAAGCACTAATAACTCGCGAAATTTTAAAATAATTAAAGATAAATGAAGATCCTAAGTAAAGAATATATTTTGAAGGAGCCCGAACGCCAGATTAAGTCTGCATACAACACGGACCGCTCTTAATTTAAGTGTTGTTCTAAGACTTAAGTTAAATCACAATGAAAACATAAATAGCTCGGACGTAATGGACGGAATATTTAAACTTAGCAATTTGTTCCATTAACGTAATCACTGAGTTTATAGAGGTGTTTTCTGAAATTAACTATCCGATACACAATGGAATTTGCATAACAATAACGCGAGACAGTTTACTGATTGTTGTCTGCAATGTAATGATTCACTATATAAATTAACACTTCTGTTGTCGGCGTGTCCTCGATTGAATCTCTACTGAACGAGTGAAAGGACATTGTATTCGGCTACTCGGCCTAACGACGCACATAAGACGTTTACTTAGTTACGAGTCCTCGGCGTCCATAAATGTTAATAGAAGGTTCAGTATCGTACCTATTTACACGGCGGTAAATTAATTATGATTCAGTAACATAAGCGTCCTCACTACATCTCTAAGGGAGGAACGTACATAAAAGCATAATATTATTACTGTAATTTATGTGGTAAGGATAAATAACGGATAGCATATCTGTACCTCAAATAATGTAACCAAAATAATCATTCAAAAGTTAGCATTTTGTCTATATTACATTTATGTAGTTATTACCAGATCTTAAGAATAGAATTAGAATATAAATTTAAGAAAAATTATACATACGTTATTCATATTACGTTTAAGTTATATGTAATAAGGGGATAAAATATTGTCACTAACAGGACTGACTCAGGACTGCTACGGAAAAATTGCAGACAGAAAAACCCAATAAAACATTGCCTAACCCGGGATCGAACTATGGACATGATGTTGCGCAGTAGCACTCGACCACTGTACCAACGAGGTGGCCGACATGAATTGTTTGCTTATAAAAGCTATAAAATGCCGATTTAAGTATCTCATAATCTTGAATGGTTTGTCTTTGTCTAATTAAAGGATGACTAGAAGACAGAGCGATAAAACTTATCTCAATATCATTGATCAGCTATAAAAAGAATTTATCGGCTGTATTAGCAAGAGAGTAACTTTAATCTTTATTACCAATTGCTCATATTAAATAGAGCTTAGCTTTCACCATTACGACATAACTTATCTTTACTTTATATTTGTACGTGAAACTTGGAAGTATAAGACCGTTTTTTCCGATTCAAGAACCTCACTTCAAAGGCCTCACCATAAGCTCTTATTGCCATCATAGTTCCACTGTGTGACAGTGACAGACTTATACACGTCATATGCATCTGTCTCATAATAAGAGTCATACTATCATGGCAATAAGAGGTCATGGTAGGGCCCCAGGACATTATAATACATCCAATACAGAATAAAAAATTGAATTTAGATCTGCAAAAGTTTGGGAAAGCTCTTTATCCGCTGAAACGATAATAGACATTGTTTTATCGTCTGAGAGTCACAAGAACTGAACAAAATCGTGTATCTCTTATCGTAAATCGTCCGTTTGTCCCATTTATAGTTGTTCAAGCTTATTCACGTAAGTAAGGGTATTTTATTTACTTATCTGATGTGAGGCAGGAGGAGAATGGTTGCTTACCTGAAAAAAAAGAACAACAATTGATCACTTGCCCTTTAAGATAAATCGATACGATAATGTCTACGTAACTATTATACTCTCAAATTAACGCCTACTACAATTGATTCTTTGGAGGTACAGCTTCTTTGTTGTGGTAGTCAGTTTGGCTTGAAATTCTGTTAATGTTACCAGTGAAATTGTTTAAAGATCCATTCGCATCCAGGCTACGCAGTCGGGTTTATATTACTAAAATGCTTTGTGCTCCAATCTTGTAAGGCTTTTAGGTAACTTTAAGACGTCTGGTAGGCGGAGTGTCATTATCATTATTATCATTTCATACCTACTTGTCAAAGACAACAACTTTATAGACATAAAACAGCGAGCCAATTAGCCTACTTCCATAAGATTTGAATTGAAGAATATACCCACCAATTATAAATTACTAGAACCTGGTTGACCGAGCTGTGCTCGGTTTCTTTTCAATGACGTTTTCTCATATGTATGTTGAAAAAAAGAATTAATTAAACCGGTGAGAACTTCAGTCTCGAACCGGGGTACTGTATATCGTAATCGCACCGTAGGCTGGAAGTCTCACGTCTGAGCCATATACCATAATTTAACAGATGTCGACGAAATTTACTGTAGTATTATAATGATATCGATGAGTTTTTCAGTGCTGGAAAACATGGTCTAAACGATGTTTTTGCCCCTGAAACCCCCTACATACAAAATTTCATGAAAATCGTTGGAGCCGTTTCCGAGATTCAGATTCTATATATACAAGAATTGCTAGGTATAAGATCTGCTGTATGTCAAATTAATAATGCTTATATACTGTGATGCCGGATTTCAAGCCAGTTCTTCTCAGGTAGTTTTACCTACCGGTAATCATTTTTCGGCGTTCATGTGAGTCAGTGCTTTAACTGACATCATATTCAATTTCAATAAATCCGTACTACTTCAAACGCCTTTGTAGCACTTAAATGAAGATCATGAATATTGCTAACAATTCTTATCAAACCCTTTGATACGATATCCGAAAGGAGTTTGCTTCGAATACCTACTTGATAAAATCCATAATCTATATTATAACTATTATTATGTCTAGATAAATCCGTCTGGCCGTAATATAGGTAATAATATATTAGAAAAGCTTTTCATTAATCAAGATAGCGCTTGCTATTATCGCCTTTCTATGAAGGTACTTATGATTTGATTAATGGCAGACGTAGTAAACGATTATATGTGCTCATAAATAAATAAAAGGCACGATTTTTATTACTTTAGGCTTCTGTGGACTTCTTTCATGATGGATATATTATGACTTGAGGAACTCGAAATCACCGTGAGGACACCATTACATGTTTGGAAAGAAAATCGTACCTACTAACTAACACGAATACTTAGTACCAGGGGCCCAACAAAGGGCTCTTATTGCAATAATTCTTCAGCTGTGCAACAGTGACAGATGTATACATGCCATATACATACTCACGTGCCCTCAGCGTGCACGGAGCTTCACTGCGAAGATAGGCTACATAAGCCATCTTGAGCGCATCAGCGCTATTTATCCGACTAGGGGTCAAAGTGGTGGTGTGTACATAGCAAAGTAGTTGTTGCAACAAGAGTCTTCTGCCTATATACATACATAAATATGCTCACGCATGTATTCCCAGAAGGGGTAGGCAGAGATGTATTTATTGTGCACCACGTTTAGCTATTTATGTTCAAGTTCCATGCAATAGGGGGCGAGCCATTAACCGGCCACTAATCCAGATTCAGGGCTGCTACTGGGAAATTACAGATGGATAAACCGAATAATACTTTACCCGACCCGGAAATTTAACTACTGGTCAACGAGGCAGTTATCATATGGACATATTATTCAATACTTCCATATGATATTTTACTCTGTTATGTCTATAATACATGTAGGTAGTTTTATTCCTAGTTACATGTCCCGCTTTCAGCGAGCTGGGAATGATTCAAACGCGGAATTGTGTAATTGTAGGAGTCCTTTATAATCAAGCGAACACTAATACGTTTCCTAAACTAACTGAAAGCGAATTGAATGTACGGTTTTAGGGTATAAGGGTTTTATTGCAATAGCTTTGCCTTCGACCTTGTTTGTTAATTAATAGGGCGAGACTCATTAATGCCCTTTTTGAACCATTTAACGGAACAACTCAAGTTACAAACAAACTAATGTAAAGGAGAAATAAGAGCTATTACGTTTTAATGCTCGCTGTTAGAATAAAGTGCTCCCACATACCATGGGCGAAACAAGTACAATATAAAGATACATTCAAAATTATATGAATATTCAGTTGACTGGGGCCGGGTCCCATTGCCATGATTTAAATAATTTCCTACGTTCGCAGGGACTACTCGCAATATGTAAAAAAACAAGATATATTTATACCCCCGGGCACAAAAATCTACATCTCTGAAATTGAGGATGCACTAGGAAATTTTATTTGAAAAAATATAGCGTACTATAACAGTTTTGAATTTAAAAAACAGCATTACATTGCAAGAATAAAATAAAACGCATATAACTGATGAAGTTATTTTATGAATTCATACACCAATGTGTAAACTGGTGAATGTATTAAGTATAGCAAGGTATTAACATGCACAAAGTCGCAACAAAAACTTATTTTGACACAGAAATGTCTGAATCTTTTCTTTCTCTGATCGGTGAAAAGCGCTTCTATCGCCATCCTTCGGGATTTAAGCGCTTTAACGAAATGGTGCATGAAACAAGTAACAAGGCTTAAAAGTTTAGCGCCATCTCTACTTGAAGGCACTAGGCAAGATCTTTGGGAGAGAACGCGTCTCTGTAAAACACCAACACTCAGTATAACGCCATCTAGCGGAGGGAACTGTAACTAGGGTACTATGGATTTCACAGGGCAGTTCAACCCCTGTAGTTGCCCAACAGTTTTAGCAGATGGCGCTGTATCCGAAAAAAATACTGAATAAAATGTTGAGAGTATTTATTATTTTGATGAGTTAAAAATTGCGTACAGGAAATACTAAACGTCTCGGAGAAATAAATTTCACAACATAGTTTCTGGGCTGTGATAAGCATGGTAGTATGACCTGTGGAGGCTTCCCAAACGGATTATATTCGGACTTTCACTAGTGACGAGAGTAAAATTTAATAGATTAATATGAGTCATCGAATTCTATGATGTTAAATCTCGACGTCTATCCAAATACGCAGGGTTGGTAGATATTTAATTTTGTCAGAGCATGAACCTCGTTACATCAGTTTACATTAAAATTCGAATATAAAGGAAAAGCTTAAAATTTCTTTAAATAATTTGTATAGGTGGTACCTAAGCCATACGTTAATCTCACTATTAAACCAAATCGCAACTTAGATCTAATTCTCACTGTCGGTACTTATCTCACCTTTAGCACAAAACGTAAGTACCTAAGGACAATAACATTTTTATTAACATCATGTCCTCGCTTTGTGTGTAAGATTCTATTTAAAATTTTCACATTCCCTTCACGACCCTCATCGATAGATTTAGTGAAATATTCATATCACCTACTAGTTATTGCACAAAGGTGGATTTGGGTTTTCCCTCGGGCAAATGTCGAAATGTACAAAGATTCGAATACGTAGGTAGGTAGCTACTTTATAATAAATCTGCTTTCAATTTCCGTTTTTGTTATGGCTTAATACTTGACGATTCACATTTTATGCCAGGACCTATCGTGAATTAATAAGAAAATTGTATGGAGCACGTTTTACCAAGAGATACTCGGAGATAAGTAGTTTATTTTAAGCATAACAAGAGAGTGCTCAGAGCCGTGACAATGTTTGTATAAAACGCCAATTAGCTTTATTTTGTGTCCGGTGCAGACGAATGGTAATCGGATTATGTTTGTAAAGGAAGCTTGTGCCGGACAGGTGGTGGAGAGCACTGGCGACCGCACTGTGCTGGGGGACTGTGGTCACATTTCGCGCCCAGATTCGCTAATTAATTCCAAACGTACGGCCTAGGTTTACTTTGCATTTTGAGCCTAATTAAAATATTATACTTAAACATTGTTTCCTCAAAATTGTCACGTTTCACGAACCGTTAGTAATATATTTAAAATCTTTGTTTGTAATCGTTGCTTCACTGCTGATGATCGTGATTCCTTTTTAATTTTTCCACGATTTGTCTCCATCTTCGACGATCCGCCGCTTGGTGGATTGCGGCGCTGATAGGTGCATTCAATTGTTCTGATACTTGGTCCGTCCAAAGCCACGGGCTCCGGCCTCTTGGTCCCTTGCCTTCTACTTTTCCTGTTACTATTAGACGTTCCAAGTTATCAGAACCTTTGCGGGCAATATGGCCAAAGTATTGTACGATATTTAAACAATGCAGGCGCTAAATACTACTAAGCATTAGAAATAAACGTCCACAGGTAGTTTTAATTATATCAGTTGATCGTACTCAAAATTATTGCATCGAAAATACACTGTTAACATAATCAGGAGGGCTTCTTGTATAAGTGGGTTTGTCTGTATTCGTCTTATAACTACGCGTGAGCTCAATCAAATTACGATACACGTTCAATACAAAAAATAAAGGGCCATGTCAGTACAAATTGAATAACTACAAACAAGATCTATTCGTACCTACATCAACAGTGACAAAACAAACCAGCGAAATAATGTTGAGATATACTTAAATGGCGCTACTTTAAGCAACAAATTATATTGAAGAGTTCTTGAATATTAAGAGGGCATCAAAATTCAGTGCACGAGTGGTGTCTAGATAAGATTAGACCCGAGGGGTGTGGTATTTCTAATTAAGCCCTAGTATCATGGCGCCCGGCTCTTGGACTCGATGACGATTCTTGTATATACATGCACACATACACAGATCTCGAGCTCACAAAGGTCCCAAATTACAGCCACGCCGAGACCCTTTGTGTATTTCGCAGTATTGTGCTGGTTCAGCACCGTTGTCTCAGTACAATGTAGACTATATTATATTGAAATGTACCTATCTATCACATATTCAAAGGCAATGCACACACCTTGAATAATGATTAAAGAACATTGTGTCCCAAGAGTTCCGCTAGATGTGTGTTTATGGGTTAATGAATTAAATAAGATACCACATTATATTCCTGTTGAAATCCTTTCAGATAAAGGAAGGGACATCACGTCGGGCGAGGCCGCTGTGGTTAAACACGCTGAAATGACTTTGATTACGCGAACAAGATTATACATAATTATATGTCTTTCCTGAATGACGTTGATATAAACAAGGTTTCTCCGGCTTTTAATTTCGGAATAAACACGCGAATGTTAAGGAAATTACGTCGGGAAATACTGGCAGTATTTGTGGTTTAATGAAAGCCTGTAGGGTTTCAAAAAATGTTAAAAGCCGTCGTCAGGTAGCGCAGGTCGAGAGCGCGTCATAGCCTCTTGACCCACGTCGCGTCTACGGCGCGTCACGACGTCGTTCACCCTCGGCTAAAACCAATTACTTATATCATTATATAAAATGCCTGAATTTGAATACAGGGGTGAAGTTCGGGCTTCAGAGTTATCCTTTGAATTAAATAATACATTTTTTTTTATATAATTATGGCAAATATATACACCCTGTCTAATCCTCGCGGGTTTAATTTGAATCCGTAAAATTTAGGGCTTATTAACTTAACACCTTAAAACGCCATTTGTAGACATGACCTAAGCGTAATATTGCTTAAGGCTTTATAGGTTCAAAATTTGTCAGTTTCTGAGAGAATAATATTATACTTGCGAACTAGCCACAGCTTCCATTTTTTTACACAAATAACTTCAATTATTTATCTAGGTTCCTAGCTGATAGAATCACGATTGGATCAAATTTTCTCGATCATTTTATGTGACATCTTTCTAAAGTATTTATTTATGTTATGAATCAAAAAAATAATAAACAATTGTTCAATGCAGGTATCAAATAATGAAAAGTTTTGCAAAGTAATTTGTACAACAATATCAGTTGAAGTCTGGCCAATGCTAATCATTCATACGACTGATTACCTGTACCAGAAGTTAGTGAAACCTTGAAACTAAGTAAATAATCTTCATAGAAACGTTATTGAAAACTCCTATCCACCAAATTTTCACCGCTAAAATTTTCAGTATTTCCGATTAAATTTCCCGAATGGCTACTCAACGTTCCTTTGAAAAGTTTAAAGCCATTTACTAATCTACAAGGTTGCAAATTAGCTTTCACCAAGTCAATTGCTTTACTGTCAAATCAGACATTATTGTCTTTCGCTCCGCAAAGTTGCACTGGTTTTATTCTTCACGTCGTCACTGAAATATCCTTCAAATGTTGATGGGATCAATATTTTAAAGTAATTTCAAATTGAGTTTCAATCCCACAATCCGACGACGATGTTAGATCGAACACGTGATACCTTTGGATGGGACTTAGATTGTTTGTTTTACGTGAATCGAGCCAAAGCACACAGAACGCTTGGACCAACACGCTTAAAAATAGGTGTAGCGCGTTGTATCTTACAGGTGCGTTATTCTGTAAGGATTCTCAGCGTCGAACGCGACGATGAATGTTGGTCTCAATCATAGGAATTTTAAACATAAATAGAGCATAGGGTTCAATATCGTTACGAGTGCGACGCTGAGAAACCTTAGTGAATAACGCGGCTGGTGTCGCCGTTACGAGTTGTGAGCGCTGACCTTGAATTCCCTGTAGTCATTTGAAGAGTCTTTTTCTATCTGGCTGTATAGCGGAAAGCGAATAAAAACATGTACAGTTACATCCACTACTTTCACTGAGCGCTCATCGTGACGTCACCTATACCTGCTTGCCTTGTAATTTTAGCGTAGAGAGCTAAGTACAAAATGCTTACAATATTTCAAATTGCTTTATGGGGGCCCACTATCATAGGTTAAAGCAGAGCGTATCATCATCATTATCATGAAGAACTTCTGAGTTTTAACGTTTCATACTGTAAAATTAAACGTCAATGCTAAGAGTTTTTAATAAGCGCCGCATAAATCATCGTAGTTGGCCCCTGTAACTTGTTTTATACATCAACAATTAATGAGGTCCTTATAACAACTGGCCCAATTCCTAAGCTCTAGCATTGTTTAAGCAATTTATGTATCCGTTCCAAGTTAAGTCTCCAGCAGATTCTAGTATATTAAGTATAGTGATTAATGACTGTTACTTACTTATTAATTCCCAAATTCTAATAACCTTATTACATAAGAAAAGATTATTAGCAAGAACATTACAAATATTTTCCTTTCATATATCTACTTAAAATATCCCGCTGACTATTACGTCTTCCTGTCAATAAGCGATAAAACTTTTTTCATTAAATTCCTTACCTTCGTAAGATGCCTATTATCCACGGGGACGCGGGCAGTCAGACAATTATTATTTTTAGGTAGGTAACATATTACGTGTCGTTTGGATTTAACCACGTGATTATATAATCAAAGTAAACGCAACAAAATCTTCTTGACGATTTTTATTCGTCGTAGCAGGAAATAGCGCCACTTAAGTGATTGGCCCTTAAAACCTTGGCCTTATCCCATACATTGTTGGGGTCGGCACTTGGTTCAACCCGATGCCACCTGATTTTTATACGAAGCGACTGCCATCTGACCTTCCCGACAAGGAAAATCTGTGATCTGGGTTAAATCAGTTGGCAGACTATTTTAGGCCTCCGACTGACCTGTAACGATTGCCAAAGATGATGAATTGACGATCGGGACCGACGGCTTAACGTGCTCTCCGAGGCACGGAGGGAACTCGGGCGGTTACCCATCCAATTACTGGGTAGGGTCAGGGTTGCTTCGCTTCGCTGATCGAATGATATGCGCAATAGCAACTGTGCCACCAGCCCTATGTTCATGACCGGGAAATATTTTAAAAGTAAAGTACTTTAAATGATATTGTAACTATTCGGTTAAACCGGGTTCAGTCGAGTATTCCGAGTTAAGATAACTGTAGAGTTATGACGAATGTAAATTTGGTCTTATCTGAATATTCGTGTATTGTACAATCGATTTGTTCAGTATTTATGCTATGAACACGCGGAGGGTAAGAGGACGATCATTTTAAACCTTATTACAAAACATAGACTGACATTATATGAAACATAGTCTTTGATAAAAGTAGGTCCATCTCTTTCAGTGATACGAATTGAATAGTGACGGATATTTTTTTAGTCAGAGTTTTTGTACAAAGCATTGTAATAAGGTATGATTCGATTTTA
The DNA here is from genome assembly GCA_929442735.1 of Watsonalla binaria. NCBI lineage: Eukaryota > Metazoa > Arthropoda > Insecta > Lepidoptera > Drepanidae > Watsonalla > Watsonalla binaria. The sequence goes on along the minus strand of OV838919.1, from coordinate 7,677,410 downwards.
GTATACACTTCAAACTACGAGTATACAACATTTAGCCACATTATAAAAAAAAACCACTGACTAACAAATGCACAGCCCAAACTACGATTTGAATGATAAAAATTCCTGTTGAATATATTTTAAATTACATCGTAATAAGATGGTGAAATAGGGAATGAAAGTTTGTTTGTAAAATAAGTCTTCTTTTATCATAGACCTACAAATAATTACTTTCAGTTTGGATATATTTTTGTATTCGTTCGTTTGGTAGGCACCAAGCCGATAAATCAGTGGACGAAAGTAAACACTATATAACCAGTAAATGGTTTTTTTAACCGCGGGGGCACATAAAAGCTTCAAGTCGAAGTACCTGTTTACTAGTAATAGTGGTGTAAACATTTGACTACCTGATTTATTACAGAAATTCAATCAAGGTTCTTTTATCGGCAGATTCGATCATGGCCACCTTTTAAATCTAAAATTATATGATCCACAATCCCACAGTTGCGTAGTTTTCTATTGACCTTCAAAATCATGATATTTAGAACTATGGACGGACATACCTCTATATATATATACACATAAATTAATTCGAAGTGTCTGTTTGTAATTCCAAAGTAACAGGTTTCCGCTAAATGCACAGTACCTATATACGGTAAAGACTTGGACTTCGACTTGGATTTGGACTTGTTAACTTGGAATTACAAACAGACACCTTTTCCTAAATTGTATTTACCTGCAACGATATATTTTTTAACAACCTCCAAATAATTGACTCTGTCGGACTAACAAGAAATCATTTGTCTAGCGAATTTCTACAGAAAATCACAAAATATAATATTCCTAAACACTATTAATTATCTTGTTAGCAATATGAAAATAAATTAGCAGTGCTTAGTTACACTTCAGTTTCACTTAAGCTAAGCTTTATTTGCGTCGTTTCAAAGTAAGCTCACCCTAATTTGTCCACTCTTGTTTGTATATTTTACTGTTAGCCGACAAAATTGCTGCCACGGCCAAAAGAACAGATATTAATTATCTTCCGAAGTTGATAATTAACTTTAAAGTTTGCCTCTTGGTGAGTTTGGCACTTCATTCGACGCCGTATGAAGTAAATTTACGACTGCAATTATGTATCCAGAATGTCGATGAAGCTTCACAAAGTTATTATTACTCGTAAGCTCGTGAACTATTGAGAATAATTAAATTCCAATACATGTTACGTGAATGATATGAAAACTAGAATATTGAACACAGTATCCATAAAATGATAACGCGTATTTTATGTATAAAAGTATTTTTGTATATTAAAAATCCTTTACAATAATCTCATTCTCATCTTTTATAAAATTCAAATTACTGACTGATTATATACATCAAAGCACAGCCTAAGGCGCTGTTTCTAGTGTCATGAAATTTGGAGGGTGTGTTCTTTTTGAGCTGTAAGTATTTACAACGTAAGGGTTCGCCAAAATTTCACCCTTAAGGGAGTGAAGAAGGGCTTGAAAGTTCTATCTTCTGGGTTAGCTACTAGTTCTAGGAATCTGATTACCACGCTGGCGATGCTGCGAGGCTAGGCTAAACTAGAATTCACGGAACACACTTCCCAGAATAGGAAGGTATCTGCAGCTCATAGACATATGGAATCTTTACTAATATAAAAAGCTGGAGAGTTTGTTTGCTTGCTTGAACACGCTAATCTCAGGAACTACTAAATCCGATATTAAAAAATATTTCAGTGTTATGCTATTTATCGAAGAAGGCTATACGCTAAGACCAATCACGGGTGAAAGTTAGCGTTAGATGAACGGAAAAATCGATGTTAAAATTAATTAATTTAATGCATAAATATAAGAGCTTTTAAGCTTGTAACGTTTGAAATATGTTTTATATTATGAGACGAACAGTCAGACACGTCTCATCAAATCTAATTCTCCAATATAGGGAACTAACCAAAAACTTATTCAATGAATAGTATTGTAATACTACTCCACGCTTAACCTATTATTTTATAGTTTCATCGCATATACGTAGCAAGAATAGTCTGAACACACAACGTGAGTAGCTGAAAGTTTTAACTCGGCCATAATCTGCGAGAACAAAGACCGGAGGAGAGTAAAACGTTTCATGTCAAATTGTAAGCCGCGATATGAGGGGGAGCAGTTGTTTTTGTCACCTAGACGGTGATATTGCAGTTGATGCACGAGAATTAGTCACAGCAGCGGCCACAGCTGTAAAACTGCCACACAGCGACAGTTCACGGGTCGGTGTACACGAGCAAACATACTTTGGTGATAACAGCTTGCACCGCGTTCGTTATTTTATGCTGACTTTGCTTAGTTCAGATACCAAAAAATGCGGGCAAAAATTGTTTTATCAACCACAAAACATTTTATGAATATTTATATATGCAATATAATTCCTACATATTCTCACGCCTGTAGAGGATCATGATTAAGTGCTAACGTCACAGATGGTGAGTCTATAGCGGTCTCAGGCGCTATACATAAGTCTCTGAGTTACTTCTCAGACATATGCAGGTTTCATCACGATGTTTCCCTACACCGTTGACGGTGTGAAATCACTTTACATAAGTTTTTAGAAAAACTCATTGGTACAGGCCCCGCTGGGATTCGAACTTGTCATCTACATTGGACTGGATAATTAATAGATAAATTGTAGACTTTGTTAGCAGATGCTTTTACAAGACAAGACGAACTTCTAATAAAAAAAACCCCAACAATTTTATATCATTTATTAGAAAATATGTACTTGTGTTCATAACGAAAGCACTTTCAGAATTGAAAATATGGTTGAGTAAAATAGAAAGCTCAGTTTAAAAAATAATGGGTAGTTCCCAAGAGCACTGCAGCAAAGCGTGCCGGAGGAAAGAGCAATAAACAATGTGTAATAATGACTCTACCCATAATATAAGCACTATCCTTAAACAAATTAAACATAAATATAGTAGCGCTTGGGCGCGAGCAAGCATTTGTAAAGTGTGTGTGCACCAGAGCGACGCATTAGGAAGATTAAAACTTTTGAAAGCAAAGGAGCAAGCCAACTGCTTCAGAACAGTAGCTAGTCGTAGCTACAACACTACGATATGCACATTTTTACGACATGATATAACATCGCTAATCACGTAAGCAGGTTAGTATTTGAAATGTTTTAGATATACCTCCTCCATCCACGTAAGTAGGAACTGGGGGCCTACCATACTTTTCAGCTTCGAAGTTTGAATTTTCGGTACAAAAATGGAACGTCAAAGCTCAGTTCTTTATAGGTTCTGCTTAAATCGATAATGGTAGGCCCCTGAGATGAATTGATTTAGTACCTGGCTAAATTAATTTATCCCTGGGGCCCAACCATGATCGTTCATAAGAACTTCTTAGCCTTGATGTTTAATTTTATCTACTATACTAAAATGAAACGTCAAAGCTCAGATTTTCTTAATACGCACTGCTATAACCGATGATGGTAAGGCCCCCTGTTCCTACTTCAAACTAGAGAACAAGACCAGTTAAATACGGGTTAGTTAAGCTGCTATCGCAAATCTGCCAATTTGAATATAATATTCACAAACCTTGCCCATGAATCTAAAATCAATATAATAATATTATTTTTATCTTTGTTGCTTCGTATTTGGGTAGTAAAATATGCGGGGCTTCAATTAATATATTATGGTATTGATTTTTATAGATATAAGAAGTCTTAAATAAATGGTATATAAATGTGCTGAAGCATAATATTCATATAAGAGTAAATATGTAGTCCCACGGTCTGGGTGTGAATACACGTAGTCTGAGAAATGTAGAGAAACGTTCACTGATTTTCTTCAGAGCTATTAATGAGGGACCGTAGAGCACAAGCTTTCCCACTTATATTTAATCAGCTTAATGAAACATAGGCCCAAAATTAAGCCAGTGTCAGTAATTTCATTAAAATCCTGGGATATTATGCTGAGAACACTGTATTAAAAGTAAAAATATAGAAACAAATATAGAAAAAACCACGATAAATGAAATAGCACATAATCATTAGACTCTGGATGACGTACTTTAGCGCGGTATTTTTTTTAAATTAAAACGCCTAACGATTTATCGCCCCTGAAGCATCCTGCATACTAAATCTCACGAAAATCGATGGTGCTGTTTCCAAGATTCAGATTACATAAATGATGTATTAGATATTTCGTTAGCTTCGCTGCTACAATTTTTTACAAATGATAACAATAAGTCATATTTGAAACGGATATGTAGTTACTTGCTAGAATATTTTTAATATTCAACGTTCAATATGTCCAAAGTGGATGAATACTTTTTTCATAGTCAGATTTTAGTTTCCAACTACTGCCATCATATTCACAAAATCTGTTGCGGTTTCAGTAAAATATACAAATAGGACACAAGCTCGGCTGCAAAAGTTTAAGCTAGAACGTGCTAAGAATCTCAGATGTGTCATTTAGTAAAATTCTAGACATGTTGCCTAGTAAACCGTATGAACAAGTCTGTGGTTACAAGCAGTTTTGAACAGAAGGTACTTAGTTTCATATCAAATTGTAAACAATGACTGCATTATAATAAAATGGATAAAGGCTATATAGTGAATAAGAGAGGTAGGGAGAGGAGGATAACAGGGTTTCGCGTTCAAAATTCGGAGCTGGCCGACGGGAGATTGTACCTCCACCTTATAAAAGAACGCAGTCAACCTTAGAGTAGTACGCCGGAGCTCCATGGGGAGGGCGGGGGCGGTGATGAGAGGAGTCGTCGTGCTAGGGGACAGTGCGTTTTTTTATCTTGTAATAATGTAGGCGCAGCGATTCTATTCTTTATAAGGTGGGCAATGCGTGACTGACACTCTGGTGTTGGTCATGTTCATAGGCTGCAGTGGCCATCGATCATCAGTAGGACTGTACGCTTATTTTCCGTCATAGTTGCATTAAATAAATACAAATCAATATTTTTGAAAAATGGGAAGAGTTCGAAGCATTATAATATACGTATGTGTCTCAATTATGGACTCCCGATGTTTATCTTGGAAATATGACAGCGAATCTTCGTAGTTGCCTCAACTTCAACCAGAAATAATTTGGGGTGAATTGCTTGAACTACCAGCATTGGGACGTCGTAGGTGGCAATAATGGTAAACGGATACTGCAGTCTTGCAACACCAATGATGTCACTTATGTGTTACCATGCGGGTAAATAAGTACGGTTTTCAATCATATTTCTATCTCATGTTTAGAAAACTTCTATTCCAAAAAAACATGATATTTTATGATTGAAAAATATCAGTAACATAACCATTATTTATAACGAAATATACCTTTCCACAGAGAAGAAAAACGTGATTGTAGCCCGTACATAAAAGCGCTCCTGCTCGATGAAGATAATTATAATGATAGAACTCACCTATAATAAGCCGGAGCAGGCTGGCAGCAAACAAGCCAAGGTCTGGAGAGTTAGCCATGGGTCACTGTATTGTCTACATGACCACCGGCCATCACATCAACCGCAACACTCGCAGTTAATGCTTTTCACAACTTTAATGTCTCATTATACTGCACGCTGTGTTCACTTTAACGAAACTTTTTGTTGTTTTCCAACTCAGTTACGATGTATTCCTAGGACACTATAAAACATAGTACTTGAATGACCGAGGGTAGCTCGTTTTCTAAAAATGTAACCTAGCTATATCGATTTATTGCGCCCGAAACCCCCTGCATACTGAAATTCTAGAAAATCGTCTGAGATGTTCTGGTGATTCAGATTATACTTATATAAATATAAATACAAGAATTTGTAGTGAATTGCTCTTTTGTATATTAGATAGATGGACAGATAGTTCAGAACAAAAGAGTTAAAAGAATTTATCGATTTTGATAGCGAACGTTGGATTTGTGACTAAATGCTTTATTAAATAAAGAGCTGAAACACGATATTGACCGAATCCTATTCAATTAATTGAACACGTCGTTATGGGAATTAAACACGCATCATTTCAATGAACAAAATGCCGTTCACGTCACTTAGTGTAGGTACTCAGTAAAGCCCAAGCACTGAATATTGCACAATAACTCATTCAAAATTGCTGTAACTTTTTTAATTTTCGCCATGGAGTAAATGCAAGCTCTCCAGTGATTTATACGAGAATATTTTTGTTCTATATTTTTTGAGAGACAACGGAAAAATTATGATTGGTTTGTTTGTGCTATAAACAATATTCAGAGCCTTTGAATTTGATACATAATAAATGTAATTTGGAGTGCAAAATTATACTTTTTGTCAGTGATTATTTTTCCTAATTACCTACTTAATACAGGCTGTAGATTTTAAAGGCGGTTTTAGTACGGCGAAAGTATACTTTTAACAATTTCATTTTCAACAAAAAGGAGCATTGTCTTATATTCCACATGATGACATATGATCGAATCTTTAATACGCCCTTACAACTAACTTGACTTCAAAAATAAGTATAAGTAATGACGGAAATAGATTTTAAGGGTTATTCAAATTCTTAATTTGATATACTTACCGAGGTCTTGTGCCAAAAATGTACGCCGATATATCGGTTATAATAAAATTCTGTCATATAGAATATCATTCTTTAAAACACTGAATAAACATAATTATATGTCGGTGATTGGCTTTTAAACGAAGTTAAAATCAACAGGTTATCAGAATTATTTAATGTGTATTTATAAATGTTCCTTTGAAACATTCACTTTGAACATGAGACGCATCCCAAAGAGATGTTATATTATCATACAGTAGCATGTTTTACCAGTTTAACACAGAATCCAGCGGTTAATCATTCCAAATAGTCAAATGACTCACAATGTGGACTGGAGTGCATTCTGTATCATAGTTTATCGTATGAATGTCAGCACTACCTTAATAAACATAGTTCACTGTAATTCGTTTGGCACGTAATGGCGCGAGCGTTGGGGACTTTGGTAATCGATGAACATACACCTTAAATGCTTTATTATTAATAATACTAGCTTGTCCTTACTGTTTAACCAGCGTAAAGTTAATAATAAAAGTAGCCTAAAGTTACTCTTTGTAATATTACGTATACGCCAGCGAAAATCCCGTTAAATCGGTCCAGCAGTTTCTGAGATTTGCCGAAACAAACATAAGAACAGTTTTTTTAAAAATTCGTATTACTATGTAAGTATCGCGATACTTTCATATGTATTTAGTGAAAAGCTGCTATTTTGAAATTACAAACAGACACTTCAATTTATAGAGTGTACGTATAGAGTATAGTAGATTATATGGTTTTTGACCTCAGCGCAGAAGTATCAAGAATTTGTTGGAATTGAGCACAGCACGCTACAAAAATAAAAGGAAAGTTTAAAAAATATTAAGAGTTGAAAAAAATTAAATAACGTTTTCTCCAGAGTCCAAGAGAATTAGAGGCGCAGTGTTGAGCTGGTCCAGTTATCAGTTGGTTAAAATGCAAATTGTTGTCTTTGTTCTTGTCTGCCGATCGACAGCGCGAGGGTCGCCCGTGCTCGCAAAAACACCAGAAATGCTAAACTCTTATTCAAATAGGCGACGCTTATACCGTCTATAAAGTTAGCGTTCGTAATTTGTAACAAAAATTTTATAAAGGTTCCCAAGAAACGATTCGTCTTCTGAATAATTTTGAATATTATTCTGTAACTGCAGAGGTCACTGGCACATTTACATATCATTCGATCATCGTTAAGTAGTTAAACGGGACAGTATCGTTTCGATTGCTAATCGAGCACATTTATCAATCGTTACTGCGGTCAGTAAGAATTCAAAGAAAGTTCGAAACACTGGCTTAACTTAACCTAGACTCCAAATTTGCTATGCACATCTGGTTAGATCGAGTGCCAATCCCAATAATGTAAGGCCAGGTCACAGTATAAATAAAAGGTAAACAGTAACCAACTTTCAAAATGAAACACTCACACAGACGTGCACATCTGTACACAGATTATAAGCAGAATATCAGTAGCGTCAATGGTACCCCCTGTCCTTTGCTAGGGGTCCCTAAATAATACCCCTCAGATCCAGCTGCCAAGCTCATCCCCCAGCAACGCCCTAAGCCGAGGTCCGAGCCCCGCACCAGAGTGCCCTTAGCTGTGTTGCTTAGTTTTTAAGTTTAAGCTCGGCTGAAGTCCCTTGGGTCTCGCTTTCTAGTCCGGTTAAGCAGTGGAGGTAACTCCCCCCTACCAACTGCAAGAGACCATGTCAATGGTGGGTGTCACGTCGTGTCTGATCGCGTATACGCGCACTTGTTTTACAAACGTATTTCAAATCTTCAAAATGGTATAACTACTTACATTATTTTGGCAGTAAATAAAAGAGTAAATTTCAAAGTCTTTGAAGATTAACAACCCTCGCGTAAACGTTCAAAAATGCTTAGATGTTTGTAAAGCTTATATTTATAATATGGCCAGGTTTATAATTACGATATTGTGATTATGTAACTCAACATCTTCTAAGGAAAAGTGTGAAATTGTCAACACGGCATTCGTAATAAACGCAACAAAGTAACATTTTTGTTATCCTCATAAACACGTACATCTACTCTGTATACTACCAGCTGAAATATAAATTATGGAACCGCATCAGCTACATATAAAATTTTAAAGCGAAAACTGTGACTAAAATGTCCACATTTAGCGGTAATCATAGTGCGTATCGCGACACGTTACACTAAATGATGATGAATGGACGGTCAGCTATTCTCAAATAATCTTCGGACGGATGTACGTGCGGGTATTTTATTATGAAACTACATTCAACGAATGTTTTCTAACGTTTAAGTATTAAATACAAATGTAATATTTTATATTGAAATAAATAAATGAGGAAAATATTTTGATATCATGGCATGGCTGCCATATACGTTAATATTCTAAGCTGCAATACATCAATATGATAATTATAATATATATAAAGAAAAGAATAAGAGATTTATTTCTAAAGACAAGATAATAGAAGTTCCTGTGGTGTAGATCGATTATATTATCTTAGTTGTATTGATTTATTAGGTACATACAATGTCTGAACTTGAAATAATACTGATATCCGTTAATATATTGTGAATCATTAATGAAATGAACACTATATTATTATGACGTATTGATATTATATACGGCACACGATGATATGATCCAAGTACGCCTAATCATGGTTGAGCTCTGGGGTTATATTTCAAAGCAGCCTGGAGGGCGAAACATTTGAAGTGGAGAACTTTCACTATTTTATTGTGTAAATTTTTTAAAAAAAGTTATATAGAATATACAATCTAGCATTAGGTTTCATATCTCAGCTCGCCTTAAATACTGTTAAATTTAGTTAACACAATCGAAGTAGGCGAATTCGGGAGGCACAGATTCTCGCAGATTTGTCAGCGGCGAGCAAGTCACACCTACGTGAATTATTAATTAGGGATGATTTAGAACAGCACATAAAACATGTAATTACAATTTCAAACACTAGACTCATTAGCACAACATATTTCAATTAAGTGACATTCGCACGAATAATTTCGTAATGTAGGGCGTTCATAATAATTATTCCTTATACAGAGTGCAACATGTTACGCGAATAATTAAATAGCCATATTTCACAACGTATACTGAACAAGTACCGACATTCGACTATGTACGACTCGTACGTATATCAAACAAGCATGGGCACCCAGCCTATGCATGGGAATGGTCGGCGGGAAATTCTTGAGTTAGTGAAATATGGAAGTTGTTTTCCTCTAGCCTTCCGAGGATGATATACTTGAATGAGGTACTTTTGACTTGATCAGTTATTAGTTCTAGTTTAATTAAGTAAAGTGTTATTTATTATTATAAAAATAAAATACAAGTTACAATGAGCACACCTTGGAAACTATATTATGTTTATGATGGGTATAATTATATAGGCAAATATTCGTCAAAATAGTTATAATCAAGAAATCTAATAAATATATATAATGCTGGCAAGCACTCCGCACATCGCATTTTTAATAGGTGGGTACTTTACATAAGTAATTAATATTAAATTTGCAACCACTAATTACTTATTAAAATCATCAAGCATTCTTCAGCTAACTCTTAGGTACCCAATATTTTGTGGTAAATTGTTTTGTATATTAATAATAAAGTTTATGTTATTCAATATACCTACCTACATAGCAATTTATTAATGAAGTTGGCGCATGTATGAAAATAAACCTTCGCATAGTTATGTAACCTTCACTTAAAACAATAGTCAACCTTAACGCGCTGTGGCCCGTTTACTTTCATAATAAGGTTGAGTCTCATCACAATGAAGGTAAATGAAGTAACAGTTGGAATAGCATTCAGATTCATTTGGACAAATGTGTATGAGGTCGCGGAAAATGTATCCGCATACTTTAGACCCCTATTGAATAGGACTCTTAAATCACGTTCTTCCACGTATGTACTTGGCCATACAAAATAATATATTCGAAAAGTTCGTGAACGGAATACAAACAGGCATGGGTCGCCTGAAGTGCCACTAGCACAGCATGAAAGGATTCCGAACAAAGCGGGCCCTGATCGTGCGATACGTAACCCACACAACGATGCGTACTTTTGATTTTACAAAACCACTCGCAATTTAATACCCTAAGTTACTTTACTATTATATGGATACCTATATTACACATACGAGTTCCTATCATCACACGGAAGCCTTTCACCCCAACATTTACTTATAGCTATACACATCTCACGCAGCCTCACATGGAGTAAAGTTTAATAAAATGTATTTACACTACAGTAATCGCTTGTAACAGACACTAGCTTAATTTATGGGTACTTTTAAAACCCACAAAACCGCAGTGTGTATTCATTAATATCCATGAAATTAGGCCGACAATTCGCGGACAAAGTGGATATAATCAACGCTTAAATAGGTCCATCGCAAAAAACTTTCTTACACAGCGAGACAGCCAAAATCCCGCGGATTACTTAAGCCGCGGTCACAACAAAGTTTCTGAATAATAATTCACTAAGGATTATAAGTGCGGATAATACTTTCATGGGATAAATCACGGTTTAAAAAAGTGTTTAAAAAGGGTGTGTCCATGCCGTAATTTGTGTGGTGAGTCGTGACGGCTTTGGTGGTTGCTGTGACGTCACGGGGCTAAGGCAACCTCCGCGACGCCTGGCCGAGCGTGATAAAAACGCTCGTAAACTTTTTCTGCCTCAAGTCCTAATCCCATAACTCCTCTGAATATTTACTTCTTTCGTATTTATATTTATTACATAAAGGATTTAACCAATATACCTCATCATTCACTCTCGAGGTGGAGGAGGATCTCGTGAAACAGTTGTTATTTCGCATATCATTCGATTAGCAAATTTAACAACTCTAACCCTAGCCAGTAATTGGATGGGTGACCGCCTGAGTTCTCGTGCCTCGGAGAACACGTTAAGTCGTATGTACCGGTTGCTAATTTATCATCTTAGGCAATGGTTACAGGTCAGTCGGAAGCCTAAAATATTCTGACAATTGATTTAACACAGATGGTATTCGTTGAAAGGGATTGCGAAGGTCAGTTCAGTCGCTTCGTATAAAAATCAGGTGATCAGCCATATAGGGTTGAATCAAGTGCCGACCTCAACAATGTATTGGATAAGGCCAGGAAAATAATGATTTTATCATTCACTCTAACTAGGAGCTAAATTGTTATGTTAATTGCGTAAATACATTTGAGAGAGCATTTTCTTGCTGATAGAGAGCTAAAAATAGTTCCGCTACCGCTTGTTCAATGCCAGTTAGTAAACAATAATGCTTAGGCAACAATAATATTGCATAAGTTATGAAGGGCCAAAACTATTAACTAAACAGTGGGGCACCTACTGATGCAAATTGCTGAGTTTACAGTGAATTTGTTTGCAAGCACCAACCTTCATATTTGAACATATAAAATTCAAAATACTGACTGCCTTATTATATGAAAGCACATATTAAGCCGCTAGTCCTGGAGACATGCATTTTGGAGAGTGTGTTTTTTGTCAGATATCCACTAAGAAAGCTGGTAGCATCACGGAAATCTTTAAAGAAACCAAATGGGAGGTTTAATTTTCTAAGAATTTCTATATTCTCTTCGAATACTACGCGGGCGAAGCCGCGGTAGCTTGTTGTAATATAATTGTTACAGAGTTATTTCCGTGCTATTCTTGTGTATGACATCATAAATTAAAAATGCTCTTTTTAAGTATACCTAGATTCTAGACTACTAAATTAAACTGAAGTTTGTTCGTTAACATAGTTAAGATAATTTTCAATAGAGTCGGTACGTGACATTTTGTGGTGAAAAGCTCTGAATGATGAAAACGCGTACAGATTTCATTTAAAAAGTAGGAATTCACTAAGCGCAGGAAAATAAAACCGCAGTGAGCTCTATATTAAACGCAATAGGTAGGTAGTAACTACTTTAGCACACGTATGAATTGAAAATGGTAGTGAGAATACATAACATTTCGTGCAATAAAGTTTATGAAGCTATTACGAAGATCAATGTGAGCATACATTAGACGAAAACAACAAACATATGCCTGACATTCTATGTCTTTAACCAATGACAAATTATATTGGCGTTGAGATAGCGAACTAAATGTTCATTTTGTTTCCCTTGTTTTAGCTGTGCACGATGGACAGTTACGATCTATCACCACTCTTCTTCAAGACTTTAAACAGAACTGGGGGCCAACTATATTCGTTTAAGCAGCGGGTTTTTACGGAATTTTACGGTACAAAAATAAATCAAAGTTCAGAAGTTCTAAATACACTGGGTACATCGGATTAGTACTAATACAATCTGTAAAAAACAAAAAAATAATAAAGAATATTAAAAAAAAACATCACAATAATTTTAACCACCGCAATGAAGCCTCAGTTTTACGCTTTAAGTTGTCCCATTCTTCCTTTACCTGTTAATAAAGTGAGAAAGTCAAGTAAAAATTTGTCAAAGTAGGTAATTTGTGGGTATCTAATTTCTAATTTAGTGATAAGCTCAAAAAGCCCATTTGTTTAGTAACTGTCGCCAATTAAATCCAAAGCCCCATTATAGGTCGTCATTATCGCTAACAAGGGAACTTCAGCTGTCATACACATTCCCTTGACGATTAATCTTGACACAAATTCGCAAAATTGTCACAACCAATCCCCATCTGATGTATTTTTATGAAAGAAAAATTGGTATCCTATTGTCACAGTAAAAAAATAACACAAGTATCTCGTGTGAAGCTCGTATGAAGTGAACAATGCCGAGAAGACCACAAAAAATACAAAATGTCAAACATAAAATATATACTCTGAGATGGCTGGGAAATACATCAGCAGTGAAACAGGAACAGAATAAATATTTGACGTTCTCTTAATCGTGACAGAGATAAAAGGCACCCGGCCGACGATGATCCCCGGAGAGTAGTCACAACTCACAATGCTTCAAAAGAACCAATATGAATCGTGAGCTACAAACAAACAACCAAATCGACACTGAACTTATTATACCTTTCCATCCGGGAAACTTGTAACATTGGTTAGTACAGTAACAACTAACTACATGATGCCAATACGGAGTTTTGGTTTAGTTTACATTAGAGATTTCAACTCAAATAGGGTTGAAAAGTTAACCCAGTCGTCATGGTGCTATGACACCACTATGACGGCGCTATGGGGCGAGTATTTAAGTTAGAAGTACATTATCACGAGCCTCTGCATATTAAAGTCACCAATCACTGCGGTACGGCCTACAGTACTCATTATTCCAGTTCCTAAACGGTATATCTTCCCCGAGACCCTCAAGCCTGTACCAGCCAGATTAATTACTCCTCGGATAGGGTTGTCATTATATATCCCATTTTCTCTAATATAATTTACGATATTCCGTGAATGTCCCGATATTAAATAAAAGTGGGCTACTTGAAATATCTGTGAATTATAACATTACTCAAATCGTTATCACCATTTGAAACCAAATAGCCTCTAATTTGGTGCTGGAAGAATAATGTGGGTGCTATTTAACATGGTTCTCTTGAAAAATTATTCATGCGGCCCACTAGATGTTAAGTGGTTACCGCAGGCCGTGATCGCTTGCAAGGGCATCACGGTCACTTTAATATCTCTTCACCCCTTCTTCAAGTTCCCTGTGCTGTACTCGTTTGAGAAAACCATGTTGGAGAGTTTAGCCCACAAATTGCGCATTCGGGGTAGGAGGGTCCTTTGGACGAGAGCAGTGCGAGACCATTTGGGTTCCAAAGTGTGGCGATGAATTCCCCATCGATACGAGGAGTGCGATGGTAGACATTAATTGAAGATCGCAATATACATTCCACACGCAATATAATATTTTATGTATTCAATTTAATGCTCAAACACAATGTAAACTTAATTATATTGCAGTGGATCGTAAGACTTGCATGTACTTGCACAACATTAAGGACCTTGGGGTAAAGCAATTTTTATTTTCACATACATAAACCAAGTTAAGCACGAGTTTTAGATATTTACGTGGAAGCTTTTGGAATAACACAAATTAGATTAAATACTAATAGATACAAGAAGCGAATTCCAGAATAAATCGAATAAAAATGGAGAAACAGCGTCGATTGTCAGAACAGTCCATCATAATAATGTTGAGGATAAGGGGTAACCAGGTGCCGGCTTCGACTCATTGGAACTTTAAATTGGATGGATTCGAACGCAATTTCTTATCTGGTACTAAATTTGCTGCAAATATTTGAAAGATTCGATTATTTGTAACAATAATCCTTATTCCGTTTCCAGTTAAATTCTGGCAGAACTGGGGCCATCCTTACCATGACCTCTTATTGTCATGATAGTTTAACTCTTATTGTGAGATAGATTTATAAGTTGTGTCTGTGTACGTCACACAGTGGAACTATGATGGTAATAAGAGCTTACGGTAAGGCCCCTGATCCTTAATGCCGTTGACCTCACCAACGTTTCAAACTTGTAACTTGAATAATACAATTCACGTAATTTTACTTAATAATGTACGGATAGTAGAGGAGAAAGTTAGTCGCTTAATGGAACTGCGAATATATGTAATCCTTAGAATGTTCTTATTTTTCTTTCAAAGTCAACGCACACTAACGCAATCGAACTTCAATTAATTTAGATTTTAAAAAGATGCAAGGCTATACGTCTCCATACAATAAAACATTATAATGCAACGAAACACATAAAATAAACCACAGAAACCATTCACAATACCGTACCAAAAGTTTCAATTTAATCGGATAAGTGACTTTTGTGTGAAACCGTTACACGGAAACTTTTCCTCTTCATAAAATACCACAAAACAATATAAACAATACTGAAGAAGAACAAGACAAATTCTGTAAATAGGTATGTATTATATCCCATATTATATACAACAAGACCTCTTTTATTAAAAACTTGCTTGCCTATGATTAGTGTAGGTACATCACTGTCCCCTACATTTAGGCTTTATCGGCGGTTGTTTATTAAGCCTTTTAAAAATATACGTCGACGAAGTGGTATCATAGTATACCAAAAAAGGAGTTGGGTCCTGAAAAATAGAGGCCATATATTGGAAAACAGATGAGTCCATTCCATTGTCCCTATTGATGAAACTTTTACAATCGAATTGTTTACGTTCAGTGAGTTTCGTTTATTCGATATTTCGTCGGTATTTCTAAAGTATGTTAATATTAATTTACAAATAACAAGATGTCTAATTCATATTGTGATCTTCACTACTCTACTGTCCCAACAAAGACCAGATCCACGGTGATCATACTTAGGAATATTTTAAGATATCAGAGGGAACAGTATTCATCCAGATAAATTGCCATTATTTGGAATTCCATTTGTTAAAATATAAAGGAAGAGGCTCCGCAGTAAATCTCGTGCGGAATGTAGCCCCGAATTGCTAGACTTCGAAGGGTAAAATAATACTCTAGATATATATACGAAGAATGAGAACTCTATAAATATTTACGGTTTAATTACTTAATGCGGATTTAAAAAGAAGGATAGATAGGGATAAGAGGAGATTTATTATACGAAATTACGTTAGGATCTTTTTCCAGCTAAGTAAATAGGACGGCGGTCATTCCCTTACAGTTGATATCGTTACCGGCTTTAAAATCTTAAGCGCGGTTTTAGGAAATTAAACAAGCTAAAATAAAAGCTGGATAATATATAATATTTTACACTTTATTCTTTATTTGAGTTACGAAATTATGGTTTCGCGTTATTATTATAAACGTACACATGTTTAATATTCATTAATTAGAATTGCAATGTCTTAATTGTTATGCATAAGCTATAACTATCTAACAAAGATTCCGGTCGATATGTTGGTTTCATATTTATCAATAGTAACATATCAGTAACACTACGGACAACCGTTTGATATATTCACAATATGTATAGTTTTATTGATATAGAATGGACGCTCTGAGCGGAAATTCTCCACCACCAAGTGAAAGGTCATCAGTTTGGGAGGAAAATGATAGATGGATCTCGGTGTTCACAAAAGTAACGAGCGCCGGCGAATAGGAGAAATGTGTGAGGTCAACCGGGTGACGTCGGTCACATGTTGTTGGGATTGAGCACCAAATAGATTACGGTTAGCCTTTACAACTTTATTCAACCTGCGCCGAGCTCAAAGGATCAATAAAAAGATGCTTTGATTTCGGATGAGAGCCCGACAATTGTGGGAATCTTGGCTCTTGCGGTTGGATGTATCTTAGCGGTATCCTAAGTAAAGTAAACCGATACACCTCAGTTTCAAGGTGAATGGTTCAATTAAAAGTTTCAACGATGTTTTGGTTTCAGACTAAGTTCGATGAGTAATAGAAAACAAATTGTTGCAGCAAGTTGTAAATTCCGTGTTGCCTACGAAAGTTTGTTGGTAGACTCAAATAATTATAATGGCGCCTTAAACAAAACAACGCTATCCCAAATGTCACCAAGTACGATTTGTTTAAATTAGGAACTCAATACCAAAAACTCAGATTGGATCCAAATTAATCGCAGCGGGGTTCACTTAAGTATTCGGATTAGTTAAGTCAAATCTTGCAAGATTCAAGGTAAACGAGGAACAAGTTGAACGCGATAAAATTCTAAGGAAAGATTAGCACTGAATGAAAATGTGTCATTAGTAAAAGTACAGATGTCAAATGGTCCATGATAATGCGCAGCTCAAGGTGGGAAAGTAAATTACCTGCTTTTGGTGAGTGCTCCGAAAACATTTCAAGTTCTCGGATATAATCGGCCATATTTAAATGTGGCTAGAGGCTGTAATAAATTTCCCATTGACGACGAGACGAAGAATTGAACAAAAACGGCTGCTCCTGTTGAATTCGGGGCCAACAATGGATAATTTATCGTGGTCGGCTCAAGCACGCCATTCTGAGCAAAAACTTATGTTGCTATCTAACTGCAGGGACCGATTATTTAAGCGTTAAATCGTATCTCAACTCTTCTAATCTTACTCGTATCTTGATGTGAATGTATGTCAATTGCATCTTATTTCCTTAATAACATAACATAAGTAGACTTAATTGCATGGCTAACTTTATTTTGCAAACCCATTTTTTTTTAAATGAAAGTATTCTAAGTTACACCTTGTAACATTGGCTATCTGTTAGTGAAAATCAGTCCAACTGTTTCGGAAATTATTCGAAACAAACAGATGGACGGGTTTTTTTTAATGTCAATTCCGGATAAACTTTCATACGTATTTAGTGTAAAGCTGTTATTTTGGAATTATAAAAAGACACCTCAATTTTATTTATCTGTATAGATTTGCATTTAGTGAAAATCTGTTAATTTGAACTTACAAACAGACGCTTCAATTACATTTATCTGTATAGATATATAGATTTTACCTATTATCAAATTATTTGAGAATGACAATAGTGTCACATTTCAAAAAACGAAAAGTAAGCAAAACATTTAAATTCTACACGCTTATTTCGTTGTTCCCCTCATTTTTTAATATTTGGAGTAATCTCGAAGGTATTGTCGTTTGAATGAGGAAAGTCACATTGCATTCCTTTCTGTTTCATAAGACGCAAACAGACAAAAATAATTAAGTTCATTATAAATGTATGAAATCATTTTGCCAGTCTACAAGAGGTTGAATTTGTATTAACCATTATTTGGGTTGAATGCTAACTTCTGATATAACTAATTGTATATGCGACAGAGGAGGATACATAGTCAGTTAAGCAAAGCGTATTAGGAACTTCTTAGCTTCTTAGCTCATTTCATTTTATGATACAACAATTAAACGTCAAAGCTCAGAAGTCCTCCGACGCTCTGCCGTAACCGATGATGGTAGGCCTCCAGTTCTGTGACACACACATCATGTATTGTACGCCTTCTGGACGTACGTACATACATAATAGTACGTAAATACTATACGCCTTAAGTCAGAAATAAACAAATATTCTATTCTATTCTATTCATGTACAAAAGTAGATTGTAATTCGAAGATGTATTAGTGAACTCGACTGTGCGACGCAGATTTACATGATAATATATTGTACCCTAACCTTCCTTAACACGGGCAACGAGGCTTGCAATAATTACTGCCTTAGAGATTACATGCGGTATCCTGATTCGGCTTTATCACGCCCAATTGTTGTGCGGAGCTCTCCCATTCAACCCCGTCGCGGATGGAATCCCTGATAACCTTTCCCCTCAAGTGAATTTATTTTTTATATGGTCAAAAGGAAAAACGACTGAATTTAAGTCACGTGCCGGCATCCGACGACATCGGCCCCTTATGAAAAATGTGCAGGATGTGGCGCCAAGTTCACATCAAGATTGTACGTTTGTTACCATTATTTATTACTCTTTCTGTGGTAACCATGTATCTTAAACGTCAGCTTAGGCGTTGTATCCATGAACTCACCCATTCATCTACTACTTATAAACATATTCACCTGTATGAAGGTGGATAAAGCGAAAGAAAGAAGTATGTAAGGAACGTGCCTATCCCCATCGGATACAGGCCTGAGCATATGCATGTATATAGATACTGTTGGAAATTAGTTTATCAAGGCATGTTTGAACATAAGCAATAGTCCTGCTAATTAGATGGGAAGAGGAAGGCTTAAGGAAGGTGGAATGCCTAGAAAGAGGGTGAGTCCAAAACGTCATCTCTGACATGGAAGATGTATGAGGAAAACATTTTGCGCCACCTAAAAAGCATGGGATAAGGGCAGGAGAATAATTTTACTAGCTATATTTACTAACGGCCTTTGGATATACTGGCTCTGTAATAAAAAAACGGACGTGATTTTATAAATTTTATAACATATTTCCATGCTGATAGAATTCGATAGCTTTCAGTTTTAATAACTTTCGTTAGGTATGCAAAAAGTAAAACGAGTTACGATTTTATCTCTTATTTATTCACGACTATAATATCCGGAATATTTCACTTTTTATTTCAATAAACTACACAGATTGGAATTTTTTTATTCTTTAGTTATCTACCCAACCCATGCACTTTGTTCAATCAACACTATATTTCTTTTTGATTATTAATTACTTTCCTGGTCTTGTGCTATGATCCACCACGTCAAAGATTTTATTCGGACACAGAATATATAGTACACTAGCTGTGCCCCGCGGTTTCACCTGCATTAGCATAACTTAAGTTTTTTATTAAAAGTAGACTAAACTTTCATCCCCTATTTTAGCCCCATGGGAGTAGAATTAATCGGAATCCTTTCTTAGCGGATGCCTACGTCATAAAATCTACCTGCATGCCAAATTTCAGCCCGATCCGTCCAGTGGTTTGGGCTGTGCGTACCTTTAAGTTATATATATTTAGGCTAGTTACTTTGGGCTAACCACCGCAGGCATTAAACCGCGATTGGTCTTAGCGTTATGATATGGAATATCTAATCCATAAATATATACATATATCTATATCTATATACAGATAAATAAAATGTAAGTGTGTGTTTGTAATTCAAAAAATTTACTGGCAGATAGCTAATGTTACAAAGAGTAACTTAGCCTACAATTAAATAAATAAAATAATAGGGATCCGCGGGTCACCCATGAAATTCAGTACACGAATGAAACCGCAGCTCGTACAGAAATATTTTTTAACAGCTTTCTGAGACTTGCGCAAACAAACAATATCTTCTGCTTTATAGTAAAGCTTACCTAATTATGTCTATCAGCAGATCCTAATCTAGGTGCATTGTATGTGAAGTTTAAATGTTAGTGTGATCCGCGATTAACGGGAATTCTAGTTTAGCCTAATAGCACGTTAATAACGCTAACCATTACTGTACTAATGGTTAATGTTATTAGGTATCTCTAATACCAATTAAATAACTTATGTTTATATCTACGATAATAAATTACATACATTGTTCGGATATTATGATGCATAAAAATTACAGTTACCTGATTACAAACCACCTCATTATCATTAACAACCCAATTACGTGATAAAGGATAATACGATTGGTCCGATAAAGTAAATACTAATTTACTTGCTGCGAAAACAATGGCTTTTCAACAAAACAAATACATTATCTGTGACGTTGTCAGTCTCCGCTCAAAAGTCCCGTAGAGATTTTCGAGCTCACATTTTCACCGGGAGTCGGTTTTTCAATTTATTTCGTCGTTTTAGCCGAGTGACGCCGTAATTACGGCGCGGCGGGGCTCACCGCATAATTCGCGAGCTATTTTTTAAATTCTGCTTTTCGGTTTCTACCCATGTATTTTATCGGTAATAACATCAGTAAACGTTTCACATATGTTGACACAAAGGTTCATGCCAGTAATGTAATAAGTAATACATTCTCTCATATGCTCACGCTTGTATTCCCGAAGGGGTAAGCAAAAGTACTTGGTACAGGGAAAATAATGATGGAAACCCAATAATACTTTCCCCGACCCAGGGATCAAAACCTCGGCAGTAGCGCTTGCGACCAACGTACAGCTTATAAATTTCATAAAAAAATTGATGACATGAAAGAGAGAAGAGATATGAAAAAAATGACAGAGAGTTAAGAATACTGCAGCTATGTAACCGCAATCATGATAGGCTCCATTCATAAAAATATAAGTTACCACCCAGCCCATCAGCATTTGTTCTTGGATGTAATGCGCTTGAGATTCATAGGATGAATGGCGTCATAAAAAATACAGAGCAAGTTAACATAATTTTACGAAAGAGTGGGCCCTCGCACTATGAATTGTTGTGATCCTGTGTTCAATTCACCCGCTCATAATGCTGCCATAAAACAAATTGAACTTACTTCGTCAGTATTACGCATTTTACTGAAATGTACTAAAAGGTTGTTGTATTACAGTATTTTTATGATCAATTGATGTTGTTACTTATTTTTCGACAAGCGGTCTCCACCTTTCCAAGAAGATCTTGTCACTATTCTGTGGGAACTACAAATACATCAGGATATTGGTTTCAGCGTGTCAGAAACTCAATCTCATTCCTTCCGTTTGGATAAAGTAATCTTTGTCGGCGATAGAAACATTTCTGTTTACAGATGAAAGGAAACTTCAACCAGCTTACACAACTGCCTGGGATTTAGAAGCTAAACGTGACTTATATTTTGCAAGTAGATACTGATATTGAATTTCCGTTTAGATATGAACAATGCTTTATGCATGGGAAGTTAAAACGATATCATTGTGATAAATTACTGTACGAAGTTTAGTTTTTATCCTGGAATATTAAGTTAAGTCGACCGCGCAAACTGGCATAATTAAGAATAAAATCCAAGTCAGAATATATCATGAGAAAAGGACGAAGATACTATGGAAAATCCCATTACATTTGGGAAAATGATTCATGACCGGACTCCGTATAATACAAGTAGAGTGAGCCGTATCCACCCTTGATTGTGGGACAAAAACAATAGTTTCTCAAAAGATATACTCGGTGGAGTCCATTAGGGCGAATGTGTTTATGACAACGAGAGTGTGATCAATAGAGAGCGCTTGTGCCGGGTTGAGAGGTCGGCCGAATCCGACGGGATGATACGGGCATACACGGCGGCGTTATTAATAGTCGCTTCGTGGCCGGGCCTAAACGCTGTCGGGTTATGGCTACTAAATGCTGTATAAATTTACTACGACTGACATTCAAGCCCAGCTGTTAGAAATTGCGTATCTCATAGAACGAGCATGATTGCTTTTGACTAGATTGTTTTTTATTAATTTACGTTATTACGTATGAGATCTATTAATTACAAAGTTTTTGGGTATTCTGTTACCTACTCTCTTTTTCACTGAAGATATATCATAAGTTATATCACACACCATTCGAACTAACAACCTAAAAGTTAAGAAGACCTACAAATACCAAAAATGCAATGTTATAACCAACGCAATCGAAAATAAACACAATAAAGGAACTTTAAATTCAATCGAATACTTCGCCAGTTTGACTGGTATTCCCATTCCGCAACATCGTACACACGGGAAGTGTGCAGTTGTTCTAAATCTAATTTACAACCATGTCCTCAGTTCAACATATGGTAGGTATTTTAAATTCAACTTTGAACGTAGAGCGGGGATTAGTATGGAATTTAATTTATGAAGTATGATGTAAGTTCACCTGGCGGAACGTCGTTATCGACAGCACTTGTCGTTCAGCAAAGTTTGAAGCATTTATGTGGCTGCCGGCTGCAGACCTTACCACTTGGACAACTTGGCCAACTATCCAACCATGTAGATATCGACTGCGGATGAATTGATGAATGCCGTAATCAAACTGAAGACCTTATTTGATCATCAATCATATTACTATAGCTGTAGCCGGCGTTTTCACCCGTGTAGGCTTAATTTCATGACCGGTTCGCGGAACACTAATGTTTTTTTCTTAAATGAGTCAAAGTAGCTTAAATTAGGTCTTGTAGCATTACCTATCTGCACGTGAAAGTCTCATAAAAATCGGTTCAGCCATATGAGAGTTTCACCGGAACAAACAGACTTGAATTTATATGTTTAGATAAAGATACTTTTTACTAAATCCAGAATACATTAAAATATATCTAATTGAATAGCACGTTAATAAACAGTAATCTTTGTGGTCGATAACAGATAAATTAAGGCAGCAGTGGAAGCAAGGAGATAGAAAATAGCGGATGTTGTGCGAATCTCCCGTGTGCCCGTAAACTGGGTTGGGCATGGAACGCGTAAATTCTAGACTAAAAGGAGAAAATCTACTGAACAGACTTGAAAGATGTAGCGAGGCCGCGTAAATTGCCGCCGGCTACTTGAAACAAGGTTAGTGCCGCCGGGTTCTTGTAAACAGAGCACAAAAACATTAACCAAATGAGATGAGCCCCCACAAAAAGGAATGAACTTGTCACATCAATAAATCCAGCCATTTTAATTCAATAGCTATGATAACCACTTGCAGGTGGATGTTTTCGATTCACGGTTCAATAAACGGAATTGGCGATGCAATCATCGTGTAGTTGTATAAACCAATTTGGTGCAATATAATTCAATGAAAAGGGGATTTTCACAAAGGCGATGATATTATTTTAAAATTCAGTTTCAGGGATCTACTGAAGTAGTAATAAACGTCGCGTCCATGCGTCATAATATAGAAAAGTTGTCAGC
This sequence comes from Watsonalla binaria, assembly GCA_929442735.1. Classification (NCBI taxonomy): domain Eukaryota; kingdom Metazoa; phylum Arthropoda; class Insecta; order Lepidoptera; family Drepanidae; genus Watsonalla; species Watsonalla binaria. The sequence continues at coordinate 7,653,789 of OV838919.1, read as the reverse complement.
GAGAATGGAATTCATGAGCTCTTTTATGTAACGTCACTTGAACTCGGCTCTAAAATATGTAGTCGAGGGAACTTTCGACTAGTCCGTATATGAAAGTATGAACTGGAGCAGCAAGTACACTTGAGGAAGTACGAATGCCGAGAACAAAATCATTTTATTCATTGTCCGAATGCAATCTGCGAACGCTTAACGGTGCAATATCTCGGGCTGTTCTTGAATGCCGTCGAATACTGTCATTCTCTCTCATTTATATCAATATGAACTAACAATAGCGACTTAAAAAAAGTTTCCGAGAATTCATTTCGCACTAGTTATAAAGTTGTACATTTCTTTGTAAGGGTCTGAGTCGACGTAAAACATACATATTACAAACATGACCCAGACGCAAACTAAAAATAGACGTTATAAAAGGTGATCAGTCAGCGAATGGATAGGACTTTTTAATATTTCAACTTTGCTGACAACCTATCTATCTATGTCCATACAAATAAATAAAATGTAAGTGTCTGTCTGTAATTCCAAAATACAGCTTTTCATTACATGTATATGAATATATACGGTACAGACATAAAAAACCTCTTGTAAAAAAAACATTGTCTGTTAAAAAAAAGTATTAGGGTGCCTCGGCTCACACATGAAATTAAGTCGTAGTACGTGGGTGAAACCGCGGGGCACAGCTAGTAGTAAAATATTTTCGTGTTGTGTTGAGATGTATGTAAAATTTCGTGAAATTAGATTGAGAGAGAGTTGTACATGCCGTGAGAGTGAGCCGTGGTGGCGTCGGGGTTAGAGCAGTCGCTTGCTACGCAAGCGACGCAAGTTCGACGGCGATAGACTCACCATCTGTCACGTTGGCACTTAATCAAATTCGGTGAAAAGTGGGTGTTGTGATAACAACACCTCTGCCTACCCCTTCGGGGAATACAGGCGTGAGCATATGTGAGTTGTACATGTACGTATATTTTCCTAATTATTACAGATCTAAGCCCTTATTGCCAGGATAATTCGACTCATCTTATAGGATAGATTCATATGACGAGTGCAAATCTAACACGTGCGTCCTAACATACCATGTGTCTAGACTAGAAACATTTTTCTTTTCTTCAAAAACAATGTGGAACAAATCATGTTATTTGATATTTTATTTCGGATATTACTAACTATTATACCCTTAATCGAATATCATGACACATGCTCAATAGATTTTTGGATTTGATTTATGTTAAACGATTCAAACAATCAAAAAATATATAATTACTTAATGAACACAAGATGGGGCATCAATGCACTCAAGAATCTTTGTAAACGGAGTAGGTTAAATTCTCATCTATCTCATTGAAATGCGAGATAGTCAACTGTTGCAATACAGAGATATATACATTGAAAACTATCATGAGAAACCTGGAAAGAATTTATCAGACGCTCTACTAATTCAATAGAGGACTACCCCTTAGATATATTCAGCTTTCAACACGGTCACTAGCTTTGTGTTTTGTTAGGGGTATTAGGATAAATAATTTCGCATTAATCACAGAAAGGGCTGAGGAAAAATGGTTAGAGAGTCAAGAGCGAAGGATATACGGTCGGAAGTGTGGGTCCAGGAAAACATCCGGGGGAGGGGCGGCGCCGGACGGCACGCCGCGCCGCTGGACCCTACCTATCAAATAGCCCACCCTCCAAAGTAATTGCTTTTAAATCAATTCAAAAATACAAATAATCTTTTGAACCTATTCAAATTTGTTCCCTCTTCAAAACAACTCATCAAAAGCCTGAAGTATATATACATAATGTGAAATAATTGGACTAAACCATAATTTTGTCTGTCACATAATTTTTCTACACAGAAAAATTCATATTTACCTTATAAAAGTCTCGGTATTATTAAACAAACAATCCTGGACGAGGAAATATTATTAATTATTTTCCTTATTTTTGCCTTCATTTTTGGTGTACTCATTTCAAAAGAGCTGAAAATAATGGCTCATTTCTTCGAGAAAATTGCCCCGACCCCTTTAATTCAACCGATCAAACCTTATTTGTTTGAATTTTCAAGTCAGTTAAACACGGCTTGTATTAAAGCAACGTTTTAATTTTTAAATAACTGTAAAGCCTCAAATTAAATTGCTTGACAACATTTTATTGCAGACTCAGTATATTTTCTTTGCCATTCCAATCAATTTATATACTGACAGCGTTCCATATTTTAATGACGTACAAATAAGCTCCAATAAATATTGTTGAGTGTAAGTAACATGCTAAAATGATTTCTCAGAACATAAATTGAAGTGGGTTAACTCAATCGAAAGCAAGTTCGCTGAGCAAAGGAGTCGTGAATACAGTATAATAACTCTACGTTCACACAATACAGTAGTTCGATTTATAACACAAGAGCGATAAACACATAGATAGACGGAGCGTAGGCTCCAAATACCGCTTTAGTTGTTCTCCAACGAAGTTGAACAAATTCCTCTCATTTGTTTTCGGAACGGTAGCGAGGAACGTTAGCGTAGATAGGTATATAGGGTTGACGGCGAAAGGTCTATTTACAACGTAAAAAGCGACCTGTAAACGACTCACTCGATAATAATTAGCTCGCGTCCTCAAATAATTACGAACAAAAAGGTGAAAACTCCCATCCCCAAAGGCATATTATCACAAAGTAGAGTGTGTGCTAACGAATGGCGTTCCATTCCGTAAAAATGTTGCGTTCTTCCAAGTAAACATTCTAATAAAGGTTCTCGCGCACGTCTACTTGTCAATAAACAAACATTTCCGAAGACGACGCAGCGGATGACGTGTTCGCGATTGGTAGCGACATCACGTCACTTGGAATAGATAGAAATGAATTGGTAAAATGTCTTGACACTGAATTTACAAATCAATTGAATACATGTACAATACTAAAATATTGATTAGCTGAACAAACCTGACGCGCCGCAATTGTGTGTCGTTCCGGGATACATATTTACAGTGTTTTGATTTGAAACTTCGCCATATTGAAAGTTTATTTAAAAAAAACATAAAGTGCATAACGTTATCCGCAAATCTAAAGTGGAATAATCCTCTTTCACGCTTGCCCTATGCGAACTTCGGTTTGAGAATAATATGTATGAGTATACACCGTAATATTAAGCAAATCAGCCTATTAGCTGTAATTTTTCATTTCAATTTGGAATCAAGGATTTTTATGAGAGCGGTTTCAAGATAAGATATCCCCGACAATTGTTAAGCAATTTCGGCCTTTTGTGTAGATAATACAACAAAAAGATTTTATCAGTGTGATTCTCCGTGATAATTCCATAAGTCGTGGAGATTTCTAAACACGCAATTTGCAAAAAGTCTTTGAAACGTGGTTATTTAAATTGTTTTGAGTCTGAAGTTAGCGCTTTGTCTGTGAGTGGGGAGGTGGGTGGTATTCCCAGTAGATAGGTGGTCGCGGGTAAAAGTTTGGTAATCTTGTCAGTGGTGTTGGCCGTCCTCATAAGCCGCAAGTTTCGATCGCAGCTATCTCCGCACTTGCTAGCTAATTAGATTTAGCGGAACAAGTTCCCTGTGCGGATTTCCCAAATGCATGGCATATGCAAAATGCATTATACGCTACCTGTAGTGCTGCGCTCAGACAACTGTAATCTCAACTAGTGCACGTTCATAGAAATTACTAGCTTAAATGTACGAACAGAAACGGATAAAATTTAAACCTACCTATAAAATGAACTAACATTTTACTAGTGGTATTATTTTTTATTCAACTGATATTGAGTTTTCGTCCTTCAAATAATTCTTTCACTTTTAGGTAACCGTCGTCGGTTCTATTTTTGTTTTCTTATTTAATTGTTTTATCCTGACTAATTCGTTTACTTCTCGTAAACGAATTAAATTATTTTACAACTGATTGCAGACATTTTTTATTGACCCAGTCGCAAATTACCATCAATTACCCAGTGGAATTGTAAGTGAACATAAAGCTATATTAAATTAACAAGAACCAATATAGCTTCGTGACTATAATAATATATTTGTGCCAATGAAACTAGTATCAAAATCAATTTTTGCAAATAATGCTTGATTAATTTTCAATATCGACAGTAGTCAAGCTGAGCTTTGACCGACTTAAGAACTTGTGACTCAGAAGCTAGTTATTAACTTATTAATTAAGGAACTCTATATTGGATCACAAGTAAACCAGTAACCTTTACAAATTAGAGCATAGATAAATTATAGGTTGCCAATAATGTCTGGTTCTTATATATAATATAACGTAGTATATTGAAAGAACAAAAATAGTATGTAGAAGCCGACAATCAAATGTGATTTAATTGCGTATTTACACCGAAAGCTATATCTATAAATTTTAGAACATACTTTCGTTAAAATTAGGTATAGTATGTTTATGAAACACATATTATGAAATAATATGAACTAATTTAAAATTACAGACCGAATAATATTAGATCGGAAAAATGTAAATAAGAAGTAAAAACCTTTACCACGACGAAAGCGGCTTATTTGTATAATATACCTACCAAAAGCTAAAGAATTGGAATCATATTGACATTACCCACACTGGTGGCCAGCACAAAAGAGCAACAAACAGTATTATATTCAAATGGTTCCGCACTTTAATTACAACTTAGTTACACAGGCACTCGAAAAAAAAGCGTTCTGTGTTTCGCTTACTAAGCATTGTACAGTAACGTGTACACAGTTTGCAGCCCATAAAAATGTCCCAGTCGAGCTCATAAAAATAAAATTCACCAACACAGATATGTGTGACGTGCTCAAACGCGATTTTCGCAAATTTGTTCAGTGAATCGCAGTCGCGTTGCTTGTCTAACAAACATAGGCAAGCCAAGCTGACAAACCTTGCCTAAGTTAAATCCTACCGAGATCGAACTAACTAAACACATGTACTCAAGCACACATCTCTCTTCCTAGTTCAAAAACGTATATTACTCTCAGAGTGGTTCCCAGTTGAGTTATACAAGTTCATTGTTAGCAAATTCATAGTAAATAAAGCTTCCGTCGGTTCTTTGTGACTTTGAGTATGCGACCGAAAAACAGAGTTGCGAACTGAATGTCGATTAGCGACCAAAATATAAAAATACACGCTACAATGAGTTCGCTGGACTTGAACAGAATTTGATGAAAGAGAAGTGAACAGAATTGATAGCGGTCGAATTGATGGGGCGTTCATTAGCCTTGTGGATGCATTTTAACGTAACACGATCATAATGTAACTCCAGCGTATACATATATATGAGTACTCACTTGGAGTGTATAAATATCCAAGATACAATCTAAGCTATGCGAATATGCTTATACTGTCGGGAATTTATAGACACGCCAGTAAACTTGTATTGAACAGTCGTATCGAAAATGAAACTAATAAAATACAATGAACGTGTATAGGGATGCTATAAGTCGCCCTTTATATGTCTTCTGACCGTAATGGACGACAAGAAATCTAAAAAGTTTGTCAAGCCTCCCCTAAAGTACAATAAAACGGTCTTCGAGATGGCCGTATATTGAGGTACGTCTACTATATGGGCTTTGTTTGACCAGTTGCAGAACAAAGTGCTTAAGATTATGAGTACCTATAGAGTGAAAATCTAAAAATAAAAAAAATATGCTCTCGCCATCCCAGAAGGGTCCCCGAAGGGGTAAGCAGAGGTGTTGTAACAACACCCACATTTCATCGAATATGATCAAGTGCCAACGTGACAGAGGGTGAGTCCATCGCCGTCTCAAGCACTATACATACGTTTTTGAATTACTTCATCTATAGAGATTAATAAAATTGAAGTGTCTCTTTGTAATTCCAAATTAACAGCTTTTCACTAAATGCATATAAAAATATTATTCATTAATACTGTATTCACATGAAAAAAACCTATTTTTTTTCTCTGTTTGTCTTTCTGTCTTTTCCGGATAATCTCCGTAACGGCTGTACTGATTTTAAAGGGAATTTCACTGGCAGATAGATAATGTTACTTTTGCTTCAAAGCAAATATCTGGGTCTACGTAGGTAAAACCGCGGGGCACAGCTAGTTTCAAATAAGGGGAAAACATAATTATCCGATATATTACTTAAACAATTAAATCAAAAGACATTACTAATAGAAGTGAAATGAATAACTTTGGCGTTATTATGAGCGTATGAAACCATTTTGATTTAGATACCTATACATCCTATGCTAACACAGAGCTATGAATTCAGAGGTAAAATATTATTAGTGTTTTACCGTGAGGCTGTTTCAGAGTAAATTTGTAATTTCATTCGAAATGAAATAAACACCAGCATTTAGGTTGGTATTTGAAATATTTCCAATTCTATTTCAACAGATCGGTAAACAACGTAGCAAGTTGTATTGATGATATAAATATACAAATTAATACCTCTCGTTGTTCACGTGTCGAATCACATCGCAGGAGCAACCAATATCAACTCTATTTCACTGTCACCAAGGCATGGATTTCATTGATTAGACACTTGAGTAATTGAACATCCGATGCCATAAACTCTCAATAACTTTCGTAGGTCTTATTACTACTTCAGCGCTTTCCGTATTTCGTAGTTTACTGAACAGAAAAACTGCAATGCATTTTTTATTCACAAAATCTAGTTTCCGCACATAAATATCTAACGAGACTCCTCACACTTCATTAGGTATCCTAACAGCAAATTCAGATGTAGATTTCTTCGCTAAATTGCATGAATTTCGAACCGGGAGCTCCTTAGCCACCCTTCAGGATATATGAGGAAGGTATACTCGGCTTATAAACTTGTTAGACACGGGCTTAGATCACGGGTCTGAGAAAGGACAAATACTTATAGGGAAGGGAGATGAGGGTGACTCTTAACATACTTTCAGTAAATGAAACCCGCTGAGGATACATATTTTGGACATAGTCAAGGAAGTAATATGTTCCGGATATTTGGTGATATTTTGATACAGCTTTGCCCCACAGTTTCACCCGCGTAGAGTTAATTTCATGGATGGCTTTATTTCGCAGAACCCCAATTGTTTTTATAATCGATCCAGCAGATCCAGGGATAATAAAATCCAAAAATATATTTAACTACCATCTTTGATATGTATTACAAATATACATTTCTTTTTTTTTTATAATCTTATTCATACATACATATGCTCACGCCTGTATTCCCCGAAGGGGTACGCAGAGGTGTTGTTATCACACCACCCACTTTTCACCGAATTTGATTAAGTGCCAACGTGACAGATGGTGGGTCTATCGCCGTCTCAGGCACTTTACATAAGGCTTTGAATTACTTCTCAGAAATATGCAAAAATGTTTATATAAATAGGTTTCCTCACGATGTTTTCCTTCACCGTAAAGCACGTGGTGTGAAATCACTGTACATAAGTTTTTTAGAAAATCTCATTGGTACAGGCCCCGCTGGGATTCGAACTTGCGTCGCTTGTGTAGCAGGCGACTGCTCAAACCCCGAGGCCACCACGGCTCTCTTATTATATCTCTTATAATCTTATAATATATAAATAATCTTAATTGTAATATAAAGAACAGAATACGGACTCTATGCAGCACAAAATTATATACGTGAAAGAACATTATATACGTGACTAGACTAAAATTTGTACATGTATAGATATTTACAAGTGTGCTTATTCTTACTCAATAGCCTTTTTTAATAGGAACGAAACACATAAATAAGAATAATCATAACATTAGCAACGATTTATCGCAATGTCATGTGTAATATTTACCTTAGGTTTAGCAGTTATGGTCACAGAATGGCTGGCTTAAAGGGCTCAACAGTAAACAGACCATCGCCACATATTATATTTGTCTCTGCTTTAGTTCTGCATTTAATTAAACCAACTCAAACAGCTCGTGAATCCTAGTTATTTTGAAATTAATAACGAACTTCGCTAAGTCCTTATTAACATGTTTATTTTATTGTTAGTACTCGTAATTCAGGGGCTTTACCATGAGCTTATTGCCATGATACTTTGATTAATATTAAGAGACAGATACTCGTACATAAGTATATGACGAACGTATATCGGTCACTCTCGCACAGCTGACCCACCATTATAATAAGAGCATATGGTTAGTGTCCAAGGCACATCAGAATCTTTATACGTATTCTGCGCTTAGAGAATTTTAGACTATTCAATGAACCTTGATTGTTCTATCAATTTGATCGTTTCATTTTTCTAGGCATGTTCAACCGTATTTCAGTTTCAACAAAGTGTTGTTTAACATTTGATAAAGGAACCGCGGTGGCCTTGAGGTTTGAACAATCGCCTGTTACGCAAGCGACGCAAGTTCGAACCCCAGCGAGGCCTATACCAATGATTTTTCTGAAAAACATCGTGGGGAAACCTGCATATATCCAAGAAGTAAATCAAAGACGTATGTATAGTGTCGGAGACGGCTATGGATTCACCATTTGTCGCGTTGGCACTTAATCATCTTCGATGAAAAGTGGGTGTTGTGATTATGACATCTCTGCCTACCCCTTCGGAGAATACAGACGTGAGCATATGTACGTTTAAAAGGACACTTGAAAGGAAAATTTCCCTTAAACAATTGACAAAGAGTTGGTCTTATATATAATTAACTTATACAACACAGCAAAACGCTTGGGGCTACTGATGTTCGCGTTATTTAGTACTTTAATAAAACAATAACGCTTTGTCAAACGCCTGTCTGGGATGACCCTGCGTAGATAGCCTTAATAACACGGTTTCTTTCATTCATTGAACGTGCGAGATATTTTTCTCCATTGTTCTCTCGCATTACTTGTATTTCCTTATCTGTCCCAAATATAGCATTTGTCTCGGTGCCATTACATCCCATGCAGCTGTTACACTTTACAGCCAAACTTACATTATTATGTTCCGAGCATTATTGCAAACTTCGCCAACAAGCTTAAATTATGGCCCTAAAATCACGTCCATCATTACAATTTTTATGATGCCATTTTAAACTTTATCTATTTTACAGCTGTAGCCTCCCTAATTCGTTTAAAGAAGAAAGTGGGGAAATCTACATTTCAAAAATGCTACAGGAAGGCGGATTTTACGTTTCCAATTTTCCCTGGATAAAACGTAAGACCTTGGCGTTCATTCTCTAACCTATACTGGGAAATCTACGCTATTACGAAATGAAAAAGTGATGTTTTCAAGAAAAAGACGTAGCTTCCTCTGACATAAAGCTGGTTTCAAAGACTAATAGGTATCTGTAGTAAAGAAGATCTACATTTAAATAGTTCTTTTCCCTATTGTTATTGGAAATTGTAAAAATATGTATATATTTGTATGCGTTCGAAAGGCACAATTCGACCGGCTTATGGAGAAAATCTGACTCCCTGCTTTACTTACACAATGCTTAATCCGTATACTCAGAATGTAATTATCTACGCTATGATAAAACAAAGTCTAAAGTTACACTAATTAAGCCAACTTTACTCATTATTACAGTAATATGGAAATGCTCGTCCCTAGAGATCAGTATCTAACAAGTAATTTTGGTATTCCAATGGTCTAGTAAGTCGTTATATTACATACACGCCTAAGTTAAGGTCATATAATATAAAGCACCCACATTCCCTTGCAGTAAATTTATTAAGGTGACAGATGGTAAAGGGTAAAGGTGAACCCGTCGCCGATGCTCAAGGGTTTTTTGACCACCCCTGTCTGTCGATACACGTAACTGGATTTTGAGAATAAAACCTACTATCGGGAATAAAAGCCGAAGATAATGGTGTGAAGAAAATTCTACCTCTTGGACGTCCTGTCAATTCAATTTGTATCAAGTACTAACCTGAATAAAATCCGTGGTAAATAAAATCCAGGTTTGGAATAAAGAGGCAACATGGTCCAGTAGTTGGATTCCTAATTAATTTCGTGTACTTAGTAGTTATGTTTGGTTCGCGAACTAAAGCGTTGCTGCGTGCTTTGAATTGAATCGATCCATTCATTAGCCTGTAATATTGAATGAGCCCTATAATTAATCCAACTGCCTACATTTCGTATATTTCATATACATAAACGTTGATTGATTTGAATTCAGAGAAAAGGGGTTTTTTAATACTATTCGCTTCGAATATATCGTTCATATCTATGTTAGGAGATTTTTACCCGTGAAAATAAATGTGCTTTTTTTTATAAATTTGAGTAATTTAAGAGTCTCAGTTCCATTACCAATCAAGATTAGCAAGAGTTCATAGCTATAGAATTTTTAAGGTGAATGATGTTGTTCAATTACGCACCTATTTACCCAAGGGTGGTCAAACGCAGACATTGATCTTGTTTTACTTTTGTTAAGAGTTTAGTTTGCTACCTTTTAGCAGTGTTGCCAATAAGAGTGGCGTGCACTCTGTGCAAATACTCCTTATATGAAATCTAAAAAAATATTTAGTCAACTACCTTGTCAAGCCAGTTCAAGATTACCTCAAAAATTTATATTCTTATGAGCTGAGCTTATCAAGACATAACCTAAATCGATGTTTACACCAGCTTGTATTATAAGAAAATCCTTGAAACACATTGATGACACAAGGAGCGAACCCCGTCTATTGTACGTCTATCAATATGATACGGTGAAGCCTATTTGCCATCTTATTTTGTAGGTCACAGACCAAATACATCTACCAATAAGACAGACATTAATAAAATCGGCCCGTATCCCTCGTGAACTTTGTAAAAGAAATAAGCTATCTACATTCTTATCTTTTAGCCAGATTTATCCACGTAACGTAACGTTCTAATTTATAAAATTTACAAGGCATCTGGGGTCCCAGTTTCCTTGATAAAACAGAATGTACACGAACAACTTTAGTATTCTTAAAAGCGTTTGCTTTTTTAATTTTCGAGAAGAATATTTTTTCTTCTTTTTTCACCTTTTAAAAATTCTACCTTTTAATTACCTTACGCTTACCAAGTTTTAACTGACTATTATACATTTTATGTGTATATTTTATACCTACGGGTCGGACCCGCAAGTTTATTCATTTTTGCACATGAATGCAGCTGAAGCACATAAGCCAGGTCGACGAAAATACCGACCGCTGAACGATACCAATATTTTCCCATTTTACCGGTTGATTGACAGATATAAGTAATCCTACCAACGTTTTGTAACAGGACTGACACCTATTACATTCATTCTGCATATGAAAACGGTAGAGACGTTTGGCGGAATAACTACATGTCAATGATTGAATAGGTTCATAGATATATGTAAAATATTTTAGGTCTACAAGACAGAGAGATAAGATTGATATTTATTTTAAACAACGCGAGGGCAAAGCATATATCAAATAAAGGGATTCCCGGTGGCATAAACTTATTTATAACAACCATTCTTTGAGACGTTCTAACTAATAAAGGTCGCTAGAAAAAAAATACGCTTTGCTTATATTAATATATTTATTATTAGTTATGAGCCTGTTGTGTCCCACTTCTGGGCATAGGCCAGCAGTATTGATATAGGAATGTAATATTAGACCTCACCTACCTATATAAATTGCTATACTGAATTACGTGATCGCATTAACAAGGCACGTGTAGGAACCCAAATATTCAAAACGCGTGCGTTCAATTTGGGCAGTGACATGCTTTAATTGAAATTAAATATTTCTCCAACAATCAAACTAGGCCCGTCCATGTAATATATGCTTAATTAAGTAATCACATTTCACTCGTCTGACGATGACAAATGGCTATTAATGTCCTCCGCGAATCCGATTAACTGACGCGATGGTTCGGGAGCGCAGTACATGAATGTGCCCCAATAGCTAGTTTATTAGTGAACCAATCAATCAATATTTCAGTCAAATCAACATGAACAATAACTCGCTGTTAACTTAATAATTAACTTTTACGAAAAACGTTTCTCATATTTACTAACAACAATAATATCGCATTAAGGACATATTTTTGGTGAAAATTTGATTGTCCGCGTTTGATCCTTTTCCCATAAAATATATTGTACACATCGTCCATGTAAATGACGGGCAATGTCTCACAAATATCTGGGGAGATCCGTCCCAAAACAAGTTGTTTGTATCACGCTCTGTTTTTTTATAAAATATATTTTATTTCCTCTGCAACAATTTATCTCAATATCCCACTGAAATTAAGGTTGAAGCTGTTGACAGATCAACATAGAAACGAATCTGTCCGAGCAAGCAATTGATTGAGGTCTCTTTCTATACCTTATCTGCGCCGAGACATTGGGCAAGATCTGACCTTCATTCTGTTAGGCGTTAATAAAGAAGTTATCGTTAATAAGTATAAATTTAAGTCACCATTTACGCTTACAAAGTTATTCCGCCTATTTTAACGTATCGTTCTTCTAAACTACTTGATGCGGTTTTATTAACATACAAAAGTTCCCCTATGGGCTTATAGCTGAAAAAAAAAATATTTAGAGGTAGTAATGAAGAAATGGGACGGGTAAGGTGTGGGACACAAATTACTATATGACGCTTTCATAAAAAATATCATAGAAGGGAAGCGTAGAAGAGGAATGCTTAGGATTACATACAACAGCCAAAGGAAAAGTCAACGTCACGTCACACAAGGAATTCAAGTGTTAGCAACACCGGCATGAGCCTAGCTCTTAAATATCGTTAATAACCGTTTTTTTAATATTCTTAATAAATCGTAACGTGAAGCGAGGGTAAGTCGGTAGCATTTTATAATACTTAAGTCAAAGTACTGAAGCTTTAAGGCTCCGTATCTACATAAAGTGTGAAAAGAATATGTAGATCAGGACGCGATTAAGGCGATCAAAGTACAAGCTTAACAACATCAATATCCACTAGCCTATACTAATACAGGCTTTTCAAATGAAAATACGAAATTCGGCAAACACTGTTTACTCTGAAGTTACAATTTTAGGCTCAAAATGTTTTTATCCGTCTAGTTGTTCACGTCAAAATCAATAAAACTTTTACGTAGTCCAAGTTCTGTTGATATTTAATTTGACGTCCTTGTTGATATTTTGTAAGGCTAATTCCCTTAATGAGATATGAGGAAACTTCTTCCTCTGTAATTAACCTTACGTTCGATTCACTTTAAAATGTCAAGTCCATTTATATTGGTAATGTACGTACTGCCATGTGAACACATTATCATACGTACAACAGCTTAGAAGCTAACATACGTCTGTAGATAGACAAAGTAACATTATCTCGCGCTTGAGCGATAATAGAAGTGATAAGAATTGTACGGATATTACATAAACCAGGCACGTGACATATGTCATTCACATACATTTTGAATATAAATAAAAATGTTACTTGGTCTACACGCCTTGGGGCCCAACCACGAGCTATTATTGCAATAATAGTTCAGCTGTTTGACAGTAGATATACACGTCATGTACACCTGTCTCATAATATGAGTCAAACTATAATGGCAATAAGAGCTCCTGCTAGGGCCCCTGGTATTGCCAAATTCGGTAGACTGTGGTGACCGCTCAACTAACATAACGATGATAATGCTACGTTTGTCAACAAACACACCAAATAAAAAAATAATGTTTGAGTAAAAATATCATTAACTTATAATAATATGCAAATTGCAATTGGTATGCGCAAAACTTAAACGCTGTTATCTATACGCGGTCGCGGGCAGAATCTTACACGCATGAGCACAGGCCCCTGAGTTATATTTTATGTCCATTCATTTTCATTAAATTTTTAGTTATTCACGCTATTTTGTATTCCTTAGAGACAGTATTATTATGTTTGTATCTTCAAACATAGATCTTGTGCTGCTGTAAACGGTAATATACATGTCTAAGTTATCATTATTTGTCCCTTGGCTGTAATTGCCTTTGTGTTCGCCAACGTGTGAGAACTGAACTTAATCATAATAAAACCTATTGGTTGACATTCTGAAGGAATTCTAGACAATATTCACACGCATGGCTAGGTTCTTCACATTATTATCCAGTTGAGTAAATACGAAATATCATATCATTTATCGTTTTATTCAATAAAAATGTCTGCAAGAGCGACGCGTGAGGCTATTTTTATTAACTTTCTAGGTATTTCACTATTATATATGAGTAATACCAACCATTTTAATTTATCATTAACATTTTTTCATACATTTTAAATAATTTCGCTTTTTTTATTATGCACAGGTTTAATATTAACATTGCCGGTACATATACTTTATATTTAAAAGTGAAAAGTATTCGGCGCCAACATATTATATACATACATGTACTAGTATATATCGGTATGTCTTCAAAATTATCGTTTATGTGGAACAGTTCATATTTTGATCGAATGACCACATTCTATAAGTAGTTTATTTCTCACTGCACATTCACAGACCATAAACTTGTAATAAATATTACGGTACTGCACTACGAAGTTAACTGAAAACTAAAATTCCACAGTCAATACCTACTCAGTCATGCAGAACACACCTACCAAGGAATGTCTACAACAGAAAGAATTCTTTCAACATCCGCATGAGAATGCTTCTCGAGTATACTCACGGAAAAGTATTTCCATCCGACTCCAAAAATGCAGGTTTATATTTAGTTTGAACGTATAACAAAGGAGATAAACTTGAAAATAACTCAGATCGAAACGACATTTTCGTTATTTATAAAATTTTAACTTAATAATGCTAATACTTAAAACTTTCATCAGATTGAAAGACTCGTTTTTCTTATTAGCATGATTTTGCCTGGATAACATGCCTTAATGAATACATTTCATTAGTATTTATTTCCTCAAACACGTTTGATTCAAATCAAATTAAATTCAAGAAGGTCGATACACATTTTTAACTATGCTTCCGATATAAGAAAGTGTAATGACTTTGTATGGCACCTTAACTAAAAAAAAATTGGTAATTGGAGGAAATTTTAAGTGAGCACAATTCTAAAGTGTACAAAATACATGCATTCTTTGTGATTTAACAAGGAAGCATAACTTTCATAGGAAGGTATGCTGTGGATTGTTATATGATCAAGTTATTATATGATCAAGTTGCATCTAAAATAACCCTAATGTTTTTGGTGTATATTTAGCCTAGGTTTCTCCGTGTAACATAAGCCAATGGAAGTCCCATAAAAATCAGTCTAGCCGTTTGGAGATTAAACGGATCAAACACACAGACAGGCAGAGAAAAAAAAATTTATTATTTTTTTTATGCGACGACCGTATATACTTTCATATGCATTACGTGAAGTTAATTTGGAATTACATAATACAGATTTTTTTAAACTGGAAAAAAATCTGTCAGATACGTGTGATCTAAAAATGTGTGGGTGCCATCTCGTTGGTACATATACATTATCTATTACCATTTCACTACGGAACCACTGAATCGATTTTGCTAGAATTTTAAATACAGATATAATACCTACGTATCAAGAACCGACAATGGCAAATAACATGACTCTGATAATACCGCGGGTAAAAGCTAGGCACGCCTGCATAAGGTACCCTATATTAGGTCGTATATTAGCTCGTGTTTCTACATTTTGCACATATCTCTCACTAAGTCTTGACACTTAACATGTCATTCGGAACAGCTTATGACATCAGTCACATCCAGCTGAGTTAATTATTTACAAAGACCTTTAAAGCCAGCAAGAACTGTGGTGAGCTAGATAAACCGTGCTATATCATTTATGCATATACCTCTATTATATAGGTATGTACAAATTATACGAATATAATACGATAAGATACCTAGTATAGTGGAGAAGGACAATTTCTTAACATCCCCGATGTAATTTATTCTCAACGCGGCGAGCTGAGGAAAGACAATGCTATCACGGTCATTTTTCAAACAGATGAATGAAGGTGAGTGATGAACATTAGGCTAATATTATCAACGTGCACGCATTACTAGCGTATGTATTGATTAGATTCTGCTCCTATACTTGGGACTAAATACTGTAATATATTACAAGTTAAGTATATCTTTCGGTAAAAGCAATATTTTCTTGCATTATTTTTAATACGGAATGGCGAGTTGTCCCATCATGTCGCATGTTTTAAAGTAAAGGAAACCAAGCAAACTCGCATAAGTCTTAGGAGAAATTTAAGGCAACATACATTATGTGATTTGTACGCTAACAATTACGTTTTAGAATAACAGAATTTTGCCATAATTGCGCTCAAAATGTAGTTGCTACTATGTAAAACTAGGCCAAAAAAGTCATCTTAGGCCTGAGAGACTGCGAAACTATTTATTGGGCACCTAATTATCTTCGGTAGAAAGTAGGTGATGAAACACCGCTGCCTACAGCATCTTGTTTGTTACTATCACACTATGTACCAAATCCATCATCAGTACATATACAATTCAAAGTCGTGACTTTCTTATATATATCAACGTACAGCTTAAGTCGCTGGACCCAGATACATTCAATTTGTAGTGTGTATTTTTGTGAGGTTATAGCCACTAAGGAAGTGTTTTCCGAAATTCTACCCATAAAGGAGTGAAATTGGGTATGAAAATTCGTATGTTAAATATCGTAAAGATATTTTACGCCGTAAAATATCTTAAATAAAACAACCCCTACATTTACGGGTTGTTTTACGCGATTAAGATTATCACATGTTCGTCAGGGCATAATTAATAATAAGACCGCAACACATGTCTTTAAGCAACCCTCCAGTGGAGATAATAGATATCCCACGCAGAATAAACAAGTATTGTAAAAAGTCTAAAGGTGGGTACAGAAAAATTATTTTAAAGAATTTGATAAATATTTGGAGTTAAATTTCTATTTCTCCGAGTTATTTTTGTTAATTGATTGGAGAGTCATTACACATTTAATAAGGTCCAATAGTTGGCCCTTGAAAAAAGCATGTATGTTTTTGTAAATACTGTGCTTGTGCTATGCAAATATGCACCTTCGCTCGTATTATAATTAATACTTTTGATAATTGTACAACATTATTGTCTTTGAAATATAACGCTTTTCGACGTTTTTCTGTAACGAAACTTTCGGGTCAGTTTAATATTCCGATACATAAACCTGATAGTCGATGAAAGTATTATAATCGTACTGAATACAGAACAGGAACAGTTAATTAGCAACAGAAAATATCGTGTTTCCGCTCCATTGTTCATAATGACAGGATCGTTGGTTTCATCGCAAATTATAATATTAAATTTTAAACAAGGCAAGTTTTAAAAGCGATTCGTTTCGATTGTAGAAATAATTAAGAACTTTCAGATTTCAATAAAATTACTTTCAAACTCCTAAAATTGTTTGTATAGAATAAAAAAATCTTTTGGATTACACCAATCTGTGTGGTACCAAAGATAAAATGTCACTTCACTTGAGCATCACACTGTATCCATGTGAAAATCCAGTGAGTTCGAAAATCGCGGGTGCTGGGCGGGGAAAAGTTGCGATGGGCGGGCGGCTCGGAGTCGCGGGACGCGTGCTCTCAGCGCGGGTCGTCGAGCCACTGGCTGACCGGCGCCCCGCGCGCCCGCGCCACGCCACCCCTACGCCACGCGCGTTCAACACTCATCATGTGGAATCACTCAACGTTTTATAAGTACAATATTTTGGACTGGTTCCCCATCTTAATATCCATACAATATGCACACATCCCAACAAGTAAAAGGAAGAAGAAATTCGGATAAGAACGAGACTCTTTTGGTATTTTTGCGAGACGACGCATTAGTGTTTAAGATGAAACGTTTACGCCACGTCGCGTTAAATTAGCATGTTCTTGTGGTTTCTTTTTGCTTTGTCTTTGTTATACAGCAAGATACATTTGTTTATAGAAGTATATGTAGTGTACTCTTACTGTAATGTGTTAATGTTTATCGCTAATGATAGCACGGTCCTAGTAGAGTTTATGTATAAATATTTCTTTTTTTATTTTAGAGGTTTTCGATATTGGATAGGCTGAGACTGAGAGAGAGAGAGAAAAGGCTCCTCATAAAACATAAGAAATTCTTTGGTGAAAAAAAGTAGTCTTTGAAGTCGCCACGCAGCCCCACAATCGCAATTCAACAATACGATTCCATTTAATAGGTACGTATACGATATCATTTGATTTGGAAGCATCATACGTTTTGTATTCAGAAATGAACGTGACAGCCGTTAGATCTCCATATGATTTATAATTTGATATGCCTTTTTGGTGGAAGCATAATATTATGTTCGTATTTTGCATCTCTAAAAGTAGGTCGTGGCATCTCTATGACAAAACATGCGCTTTTAAAGTACGTGTTTTCTTACCGTCAGAATCTATAAGTAGCTAGTAAAAATATGCAATTTATTGAAAGTTAGGTACACAAATGTTCGATAATTGTACCTTAAAATTATGATATTCGTGGTATTTGGTTCCAATCGACCGATTCAAAAATACTATCAGGTGGCTGGAACCGCGGTTCCAGTTCTAAGTGGTTCCAGTTGCCTGTATCCTCACACCTAAATCTTATATAGTTGAAAATGTATTTCTTTACATGTATAATAAAACACCAAATGTTATAATTATGATATCTCGTTCTCTTCAAATACCTACGTCAAAGTAAAGTAAGAATACAGTGTTTATAGTAATATAATATAATATTATGTATAAAAGATATTTGCGAGATTGCGCATATGAGATGGGAAAGTAGGGTAAGCATAAATTCACTGATTATTTGAGGAAGAGAGAAATTCATTGTAATAGAAATTATAAGCTAAAATAGAGCGAATATTCTCTAAATATTGTATTGCGAGTTGTAGACCCTGCATTGTTCCTAACGTAAAAGCCCTCAGTCAAAACAAATAGCGGTCCATTAGACCCAACCGTCGCTTGTCAGCGGTGGACATTTCCTCTACGAACGTGGAAACAATGCGCTTTACGCTTTTTGCAGCGCCGGACACTCCTCGGCTTTCAAACGCGATACGCTTCGATATACTGTGTCGCGCACCTAAGGTGTGCCGTTTGTGCATCCTACACAAAGGCACGTTCAATCGACCCCATACACTGCAGACTCGAAACAAAAACGTTGTTTCACAAGATACCAAATCCATTTAACCCAGCACTCATGAATAGGTTAGTTCAATCGATGATAGAGGCAAAAGCCCGATGAAAAATAAACGATGTTAAAGTTGCACAGTATATTTTTGCAGAATCTCTAATTAGATTACTTCGCTCAGGTTAAATTGCTAGCACGTATTGGAAAATGTCTAAACTTCTGAAAATTTTTATAACATTTCGCAGATGTAGTCAGGTAGCAATAACTTGCTTCATTAGCTACCTACTTAAGCTTAGGGTGTAACTATATAACGGAGTAAAACTCTCCAACCAACATATTTATATTACTTTTTCAAACAAAGGTATTCATATCGAGCAGAGAATGTAGTAGCATTATCGCTGGTTTATTTCGAAAATTAATTTGCACCCTATCGTTACAATAAAATTCACAATATTTTTTCTTTTGTGTGAAAACAAATTGGTGCGATATTCTTCTCTCCTCAGCGTTTCGTCCATTTTTTGCGCGTTTATTGAATTTTTATGGATATTTTGATACATGAATCATCTTTACGACTTTATGTTGTAACAAGCCCCAAGATTGTTGATATCGTACCGAATTCAAGATCCTTAGTAAAATTGTACTCTAATGGTACCTCGTAGAAAACCTTTCGATCTTTTAAACACCGATACATCTTATAGATCAAAGAATTTAATGTGGGTATCGCAGTCTTTGTGATATACAATGCCCCCGGTGTGTTAAATAGTTCTTTTATTTTCTACATTCGCAAATAAATGGATTGCTTCTAAACAAAGAACTACTTTAAATCCTAAAATAGGACACACCCCTGACTCCACAAAATCTCCCCAGATTCTTTATGAAATTTAGGTAGGAAGTGGGTAGAATTACCTGAGTGTTTTCCCTGCCTTCTGTGTATACGAAAAAGGATTTCGTAAATTTGTTTAAGCTACCGATACGATGAACTCCTCAAATTCTGTATACGTAGACCGATCGTCGGTACATGATACATTTACAAAGGTGGCTCCCTACGCTCGTAAATGAAGTCAATAAGCTGAAATACTATCTTATCTGCAAGCCGCATTTTATCTTCGTTTAAATGAAAAATTCTTTAAGATACAAAGGCAATTTATGAAAACGTACTTACCTTACATCTTGACCGGCGAATCCTTGCCAATCGTATAAATTAATTAATATTCCTTGTCACGTGACACTTACCTGCAACAAACAAAACTATCATAAATCACTATACACTTGGAAATATTATATCTCTTGCGGAAATGTTGACCTTAAAGCGGCGAGTAACATGAGAATTAAAACAAACGCTTTTGCAAAACGTGCCCGCGTTCTTGATAAACAACCAAATGTTACGCTTATATTGTTGCTAATTTGCTGTGATTGAATAAAATAAGGAAAAATTATCTTTATGTATGGAAAACAAATGTTACAGACTAGTCGAAGGCTTAAGAGAGTATAGACGATAGCTAGTAATTGAATTAAATTAGTGCGAGAGCAGTGCAAAAGCAGCTGACAAGATGAATATTATTATTGAATTGAATATTATTATATTGACAACAACTGTGATTTTGACATAAGTATAGAAATAATAATAATTAAAAAACATAAATAATTTACAAAGTAGTTTCCAACAGAGAGTCTGACAACTGGTGATGATATAGAAAATAAACAAACAATGAGTATTTAATAACTTTCATAAAAAAATACACTTAATACTCAACTTCAATAAATAAATGAGAAAATCTATCGCCACCAACAAACGGTCTTAATTTAACTTATTTTGTTAACGAACGCGATATTCTTGTTGTTACCAAACAAAACTGCTTGACGTTGCGACTATTGAATAATATTGACTAATATTTCTCTGAGCTTAATCACGATATTCTCCATTTTACTACCTCTGCCATAATCTTCTCTCTGATAATAAGAAGCTATAATTAACATAATGTGTAACGTAGTTGAATGACTTTTAAAAATCAATAACACAGCTTTATTTCTTTACATCAAGCAGTTACTTGCGGTTTTATATTTAAAAAAATGTTAATTGGTGAAAATTTCATAAAATTTTAATATCTGTGACATTAAAATATGTAACTTTTAAAGTTGAGCGTTAAAATCGGACAAGACATTTTGGAAATAAGCCGAAACAACCAAACAGACCGTGTTAGTACCGTATATATATATATATATATATATATATATATATATATGAATATGTATATATATATATATATTCATACGCATTTAGTAAAAAGCTGCTAATTTGGAATTACAAACAGACACCAATATTTTATTTAGGTGTATAGATGAAAACAACGTTGTTTAAAATTATTAGTAAAACAAAAGCCAATAGGCATGTGTATCAATAAAGCAATCCAGTGCAACGGAAATATAGAGGGATATTGCACGGACAAATCGACAGCGAGGAAGCTGGGAGACTTCACGTCAGCGGGCTGATGCCGACGGCACGACGGAAAATATGACGCCCGAACAATGGCCTGCAATGGCGGAGACGTCCAAATCATTATTTATTGTTTCGTTAACGAGCTCGAAAGAAACGCCGGAGCCGTGGCTCAATGCCCGGCCCGGAACTAAGGGCTGACTCACGCAGCCCCACATTTTGGCTCACACGGCATTTTGGGTAACTCAAACTGTTTTCAAGATAACATTTTCGCGAGTGCCTTCGACTCTCCGACTCAACTATCCGTATCTGACCATTTTTGAAATACGAAATAGCTCCTATATACCGCGAACTGCCTTTGATAATCAATATTCAAGGAAATAAGATAGGAAATTAACAAACTCTATCTAATAAACTGCAACATGAAGGCATTGGATAATTATAGGAAGAATATATATACTGTACTCTATACTCTATACGTACATATATACAGATAGATTAAATTGAAGTTTCTGTTTGTATTTCCAATTAAAGCTTTTCACTAAATAACCATTATTTTTTTTAAGAACCATATGTACTTCCAAGTAGGTACAGGTCCTTACAAAAAAAAAAAAATATTTTTTTAATTGTCTCTGCCAGTCTATCTGTCTGCCTGTTTGTACCGACTAATCTCTGACACGGCTTAAACGATTTTAACGGGACTTTCACTGGCATTGGCACACATTAAAAAAATTGGTTTCCGGGAAATAAAGCCATAAATCATAGACTTATTTTCAGGTTAAAAATGTTTACTTACACAACTAATTGAGACAGCATGATATCCTACCAGTTTCATCCCATAAATTGAGGATGTTTTTAAAATCTACAAGGAAGTTTGGTAAATGTGCCGTGAATTAGTAGGTAAGCGAAAATTGAAATTTTATATCGTGAATTTTCCCGTGGCACTTTTGCTTAACACTGGCAGTCACCCGGGAACATTTTTCAGTTAAGAAGCATTTCCTTTTTAATTTATTTAGTGTAGCAAACTGTCCTTTGATTTTAATGTCTTTGGGCTATTATCCCTGTCAAAAGAGGGAAACTGATTAATTTTATACTGATATTTAATGTCCTTTCTTTGTCTATGAGCGTTAAAAAATACGAGAAAAGAGAAATAAGCATAGTTTTTACTACAGCTTCTGCCCGCAAATTCGTTCACGTCAAATAGTTACTTTGGGCTAGTGCAAACCTTAACCCACTATTGGTTTTAGCGTTACGATATTAAAAATATTTTTTCAAATCGGAGTAGTAACTCATGATTAGCGCGTACAAAGAAAAAAGCAAATTCTTCAGCTTATATATTAGTATAGATAAGGATACATTTCTGTCAATTATATAATAATACTAGCTTCCGTCCGCCGTAATTTAACTCGATTAACCAATATTTGCAACTCTGGATAATCTAGAATAAGCTTTGCGAAAGGTTATTTGAAATCCGTTACAATAGTAAGTATATACATAAGAGCATATTCGTTAAAAATAAACAAACAAATATTTCTCTAAAATTAGTAGTTCATATTTTGTTTGAGTTTCAGTAAATTCAGACACAATTTAACAGAGTAGCCCAAAGAAAGCATAGTCCACTCCGCAAAAATTAAACAGTGGCTAGCTGGTAATTGGTGTTTACCTTTTCTTGGCTCATCGTTATCCCGGCTTGAACCAGCCGTATTAAGTGTTTTTATTAAGGCCAATGCACACGGAACACGCGCTTTTTTCCAAATGTTAGACTAACACTTGTGGTGGTTTCCTACTTGATGTGTAGAAATGAAACGCTGTACGGTTATTTAGATGTATAATGTCCAACACGATTATTACCCAAACAAATAGGTCCAACACAGTTCACAATACGAAGAATTTAAGAGCTAACCGAAGGCACGGCACAAGCGGAAAATGATAGAGTGGAAGAAAGTACAGAATGAGAGGAATGAATATGAGGCAAATTATTTAATGTTTGTTTCTTTATTTATTTTTCCAATACTATTCAAATTCAGATTCTCTGAAAAATATTAATATTAATACAGGTAATTCAGAATTTAAGTTCCTCTTTGTAATTTCAAATAAACAGCTTTTCACTAAATGCATATGAAACTATATACGATACTCGCATAAAAAAATATCTGTCTATATTTTGCGACTAAATCAAAAAATCAAAATCAAAATATCTTTATTTGATTAGACTTCTTACAAAGTACTTTCAAATCGTCAGAAGGACACAAAATACATTATACATGATTATAAATGTTACCACCGGGTTCGGAAGGTAGCTTTTGTTGAGAAGAACCCGGCAAGAAACTCAACAATTACTCTTTTAAAAAAATATATATTATACAATGTTTTTGGTTACAGTATTTATATCTCATGAATATATTCATGAGATATAAATCTAATGAGATATAAAAATAAAAACTAATCTCCGAAACGGCTTGACCAACTTTAACGGAACTTTCACTGTCATATACATTACAAGGACTAACATAGGCTACTCTTGTTCAAAAGAATATTATAAAAGGAATTAAGTCAACACGAGTGAAATCGCGGGCACAGCTAGTTAAGTTCTATTTTTCTCTTTTGACGAACCTATTTGAATCATCGTTCGTATATAAGATTCTCTAGGGAGTAGCTTTTCAACTTCAAATTCCATGTAAAAAACAACTTCATGTTATATACTTAGTGGTAATGTTCCATTAATATTTATTATGAATTAATACTGAAGAACGACTGAGCTTTTAGACCTTTTATAATAAATTATGCACGAACAAAATTGGCTATTAGATAATCTTAGTAAACATATCAATAATAAATGATTTCTCCGAACTGTTTCCTGACGAAGGCCAACTTCTGACTTGTATAAGTACGTATTTATCGCATCGTAATGATTTACTATGACGCATAGACATGAGAATTCTGTAACTATATAGAGACAGTTGCACTGAAACACACATGATGTAAAACAAAAATGTTGGCTATGTAGATATAGGCGATGTTTGAGCATTGGAATTATCTATACTAATATATAAAGCTGTAGAGTTTGTTTGTTTGCTTTAACGCTCTAGTCTCAAGAACTACTGGTCCGATATTAAATATTTTTTCAGTATTAGATAGCCCATTTATTGAGGAAGGCTAAAGGCTATATATCATCATGCTAAGATCGAGGGTAGGATCTCGTGGGTTAAGTTAGCGCTAGTCTAAAGTAACTATTCCATGCGGACGAAGTCGCAGGCAGAAACTAATATTTTCATAAATGAATCGGTGTCTTGCCGAGTTCTTTACAGTATAAGCAACAATTCGAGCTCCGTGGTAACATTAATCCTGTATAATCACATCATTCAGACGATTTTAAACTTTAAAGTATAGTCAATTAAAGATTTTGAACATCAGCCCACGTCTTCCCAGTTGAGTCTTCGAAGGGATAGGCTATAGGATGTGCCTCGAAAACTTACAATCAAGAGAATTATTTTTTCTATACCACTTACTTTTATATATTACTTGCCGATCCTGTAAAACTCTGGTCACACCCTCCTAGGAAAAGCCCATGCATTACTCGTTTGGGAAAACCAAAGGGACCTCATTCCACAACTTGAACGTCCGGGGAAGAAAGCTGCTTTGGAAAGTGTGAATATGAGAAAATGTACGCTCGTTTGCCACAAAAAATACAGTGGTACATATACCAGAATATATCATAACAGCTTAAGGTGAGTGCAGACTAAAGCATTTCCATGTAATGTAACGTTTTTGTGTATGAACGCCACAAAACACACCGAAACATTTTGCTCGGAGTTTTTCCGGTTTGACAAAAAGGAACTCATACGAGCGGCTTTACATTGTGTTAAAGTCGAAAGTGCCGGTTTTAATTTTAAGCTTACTTGTCTTGTATGTAAGTACATATGTACCTATAGTAATTAAATTAATTAAGAAAATTACACGTGCAAAATTGATGTTGGCTAAATGAGTAATTTACATTCTAATCAAATAACTCGAGCTTAAATTTCGAAGATGGTTGTTAAATGTTTTGAGATATTATGGCGTTTCTTTACTGTTATTAAAATAATTTCTGACGTTTTCTGTATACATTGTGTAATTCTAATATTTGTAATTCGGTCGGCAGGTTCACTCATTAAGGTTTAGCAACAATTCTGAATGAAAAACTGCGATACTATGTGCTTACTAATAATATTATGAAGCTGAGAGAGAGTTAAACGCACTAGTCTCAAGAACCTACTAAGAGATTGAATTAATGAAATATTTTTGTGTTGGATAGTTCCCCTTAATAGGATAAAACCCCCTTGCGACCAATGAATAGGAACGAAACATGAATGGAAAATATTACAAGATAGGAAGAATTATCACTAATAACATTGTGTTTGTTGTTAATCCTATATATGTATGTCTCATTTAATAAATTTCTTACATTCCAAACCAAGTGTGCTTTAACGATAATACGTTCCATATTACGCTGTTGCTCAAAAATCACCCAATGGATTTTTATGAAACTTCACAGTCAAAACATAATTCATAATTAAATAGTGTGAATATGGGCGAAGCCAAGGGCGGATTAATACTCGTTTCATTTAACAAAGTTTCGTTTGCAAATATGTGTCTCAGTCTTATCAGAACACGGAACAAAACACTTTAATTACAGTTAGTATAGTAAACTTCCCTGGTACATTATTGTCAACACGAGTGCACGGTACGGAGGGAGATAACGTTATTACATAAGACTGATAGAATTGCAACATAATATTAACCTTGTTATGACGGCAA
Organism: Watsonalla binaria; assembly: GCA_929442735.1. Lineage (NCBI taxonomy): Eukaryota > Metazoa > Arthropoda > Insecta > Lepidoptera > Drepanidae > Watsonalla > Watsonalla binaria. Next base: position 7,627,590 of record OV838919.1, on the reverse strand, counting down.
CGGTCGATCCCCGTCTCTCGCCAGTAACCATTGGTTGCACGAATCTGTAGCCTTAAGGTATTTTACATAACGGGAGAGACAATGACTAAATGTTATTACTAAGAAGGTGGGCACACATTAATGACGTCAACGTTTACATTGATTACTAGTGCATGGCTCTCTATATGAATAACTGAATAATTGACTTAAGGGGATGATGATACGTAAGTGTTAAGGCCACGAGAAAGTCCTTAAGTAATTTTTTTTTTTAAGTGTAGTCTTGCAATCTTGAATACGACTTGGCTTCACGTGGTATTAATCCAATATTCACTCACTCTACAATAATCTCCTTTAAGCATATTTCTCGGTTAGCATTCCTAAAATGTAAATATCTATTATAATTTTTATAATAACACATTGCTGGCATAATTCTCTAGCGAACATATATATCAATTACCTATTATTTTTAAAAACTGCTTTGCTTGGAAGCCTTCGGATTTATCGCAATTTAAATACATGTTAATTTCCAAAAAATATTTTAATTCTACCGTATCCTTCTTTTACGAAAGCTACAAATCTTGGAACATTAAGATAAATCATTTAAATGTATAAATCCACATAATAGTACTTGCTAATTAATTCAATATAACCGAATATCTACCTCTATCTTTAAATGGCACGCCATTTGCCCAAAATTTAGGTAATTTGAAAATAAAGATCACATAAAATTTTATGCATCCTGAAGTTGTAGCATATGATCTTCTCTGTAAGGGGTGTATTCGATGGGAAACTGGGTCACAACGTTTTTCCTCACCTGGGGCGACTAAAGTCTCATTTCACTCCAAAGTTTTGCACTTAACAATTAGTTGATTAAAAAATGTGAGCGTAAGTAGAGAACACGACGGTGATGTCGCAAATAGCAAGATTTAGAGGGATCGTAAAGACATTTTACACGCATCAACGACTGAGTGCCGAGTTCGTAATTCGGCAGAGCCCCATCGAGACAGAAATGAGCTAACTTTCGGAAAGACTGCGGGCGGATGAGAAAACATTGGGGAAGTTGCTGCCAAGTGATAGACAAAAACGTCCAAATATATGTCAGGGCTTAGTGAAGCACACATCAGTGTTGAGTTTCAAGATACGCGACAATACGAGCCTACACATCCAACTTGTGCTGCGCGGCCAGATATCACAGAAACTTTACATTAGATTTATGTTCACGAAGAAGCCAAATTTGTGAACCCCAACATTAATTATTGTTGTAAATTATACCGAAACCATTTAAAGATCATGACAAGAGCTGTACTAACGCTTTGACGATTACCTGCAGCCGACAATGTTGCTATGTCTAGTTTGCACCACAACTAATAAAATAAGTGCCTCATGTTTGTGTTCTGTGATTGCAACCGTATTACAGTTGTGTGGTACTGGCAACAAATGAAGCAATTTCAGTAAACGACTCAATAAGAAGAAAGGAACTTAGCAAGGTTGGCATAATATATGAAACATGATTCATGCCCGCAATTGTAATAAGCACCGCTCAACTCGCTCATAAATAAAAGGGAGCCAACGAAACAGACGTCATCGACAGCTGTCACCCGGCTCGATTCAGATGGCTGATTTGCTACGATAAAAGATTCCTCAACGTAGGTACCTACCATGAAACCATCTTGTAAACATCTCTATGTAAAGTTATGCCAATTGTTCACTCGTAATGCTGAAGTTGGAATAGTTTTGGAAACGAACCAGGTACGGTTGTCGTAAACTTAAAAGTACGGATGGAAGTATTTTCTAATAACAGTAAATATTTCTTTCTTGAGGCTCATAATTTACTTCAGATTTTCACCTCTTGCAGATTCTTAGCAATTTATCAACTAGATATGTCGACGCGAGCGAGAGGCTGCGGGGCGATGACGCCGCACGCGCGCCTTGTCTGATAAATCATCACGTTCAAAATGAATGTATCTCTTATCGAAGTGCCGTATTTTCTCCTTATCATCAAAGTGAACATTTAATTAGGGATTCATAAATAACAATGTAAATTATTTCTATTTGGCATTTATGATACATTCATTATTTTATCAGAAAACAAAAGATCCCTTTAGAACTAAACGAGTTCATCCAAAAGAGCTTATCACAAAGATAATAATATAATATTATTCCTAAAGTATTAAAAGTCAGTGGACGTTCGGGGGCTTCATAAATATTTAAACGAAACCATAGGGAATTAACTTTCAGCTCCTAAGAAAAATGCCGCGTAAAGTAAATATACCTAAGTGTAAGTATCTACGCAATGTATATTTTAGGATTTACAATACCTGCCACGCAATTGACTCACTTGACGTTCCAATATATAAATTAAAATTAATAAGTTTTAAAACAGGTATTGTTTTAACACCGTGGGTATTATGGTGAAGGAAAATATCATGAGGAACCCTGCACGCATCTGAGAGGCATTTCAAAGACGTATTGCCTGAGATGATAACGATGATGACCTTGCCAGCTGACACGTAAGCACTTCATCATCTTCGGTGATATCTTTGATCACTTTTGTTGTTTTAGTAATTTGAGTTGATTTTTTAGGGAAGTAACATAATTTGTGTAAATGATTTAATTTCCGTATCCTTGAGCATCTATCTTGTCTCTACTTGTTCAATAAGATCCAATTTAAAGAAAAAGAGATTTTAACGAAATCAAAGCACTCATCTTTCTTTGGATTCCGTCTTTGCGGATTACCGGAGATTACTTCTATTGCTTCTTTCAAAGGAAAGGAAATATCATGTTTATAAATATTTTATGATAATTCCGTCCCGGAGTCGCAGTAGTTTTCAAATATTCATATTTTGGAAAACTTTTGGAATTTACTTTTGGAGTTCAGACTTTGGAAGAATAAAATTTCCTGTACATTATAAAAATATTCATCCTTGTGCTCCTTTTGAGGTTAATATTTTCAGCTATGCATATATAGTATAGTCATCATTACAAGTGTTAATATACTATGATGATAGGAAGTTACATATATACATATAAAAGGATTTGGAGCTTGGTTCAGCGACTTTCTTAATACTGTAAACAAGGTTAGCAGGCATACGGTGCCTGATGGTAATTGGCTATTGCAACCAACGAACTCTTAATACTATGAAAGGCGTTACTTATTCATCGCTTACCTTATAGGGAGTGGAATTACTGAGATAAGATAACGACAACAACCATTTCTGATACAGCGACTCCTCTTCCTCTCCCCTATAGAGCACTATGTCTTAATTCACGTAAAACAAACAATCTAAACATCGTTGAACGATTAAGTCATTCGATCTAAATCCTCTCCCAATGTGGTATTCAGGTGATCCGAAGTCGTAGTTCGATTGGATTTCAATTCAATAAGACGTTTTCCAGACGACGAACTATTCTATTTTTTTTATATATATGTTCAATATGAACATATTGTTATCAACCAAGTCCCAACGACATCTTTACGGTTTTCATTACTTGAATCGAGTGGTCTATCTCACTTTGAAAACAACAGATTAAGATTTAGAATTTTATGAGATGACTAGCGGCCCGGTACGTGCTTCGCTACGTATAATGCATAGTAATAAAAAAAATTATTAAGTTCATTTATTCAAACAAAAAAATATTTTAAATCGCTGACATATGATGACATTGAATGTGTTTGACAGAACTATCGTCACTTCTTTTGTCTTCGATTGTTTTGCCTTCCCGACATCTCTCCACTAATACCTACTTGAACTTTACAGTATGGTATTAAGGTTCAAATTGGCTTTTAAGTATTAGTACAAATTGTTTGTATATGGGAGTATAGAAATATGTTGATTTTACACTTTTTCAAGACTTTTATTAAATTTTGTCTACGTACAAACCTTCCCTGGACTTCCAGGAATAATTCAAGACCAAAATTAGCCAAATCGGTTCGTGCTTTCTGGAGTTATAGCGTCAGGAAGGAAAACCCGACTTATTTTTATATAGTAGATTTCATATGATTTATATTTTTCGATGAAATTATGTATGCCTGACTTCTTGCCGGTTTTACAACATTCATAATTGCTTTACAAGTTTCCAAAATGAGTAATTAATTTTAATTTTCAATATTGTTCTAAGGTTATTTGAAATGTTCTGAAAAGTGAAGGTACAGTCTCTAACCGGGTAGTTCCGAAATTTAACTGGAGATCCCGTTATGCTCCATACAAAAAAAAACATTTAAGTACACAAAAAAATAGCTCCGTACCAAAGTACTTAAGCGCGATCCACAAAACAAATAACATTCTGCTGGGAAATGTTACCCAAAGCCGAGGTGCAAAGTTAAGGTACAGCGGGTATTTGAGTAACGGGACCTCATTTTCTGATGGAGGGACGTTAAATATTAAAACGCAAATAGACAGCTCAGAGGATTTAATCTCTTAAATATAGTCCCCTTATCTTATACAATACTTGCATGTCGTAAGATCAAACATGGATGATCCGATGCGCCACTGTGGTTTTTTTGAACGTGGAAGTAGAGATATGCATAATGTAGGTACGGCATTAGGGTACCTTAGGATTAAAGCATTTTTATATAATAACTAGCTGTGCCCCGCGGTTTTACCCGCGGAACTCAAATGTTATTTTTTTTAATATAAGTAGCCTAGTTATATTAGCTATCTGCCAGTGAATGTCCCGTTAAAATCTGTCCAGCCATTTCGAGAATTACCAAGTATTGTTCCTGCAGACAAACAGACAGACGGAAAGACACCGAGTTTTGTTTTTTTTTTTTTAATTTTATTAATGTGTATAGACCGATTAGTTGTTACCGTTTATAATTTGAATCGATTCTGCCTACTATTCAGAACGTGTCATTGCTACTTATAACTTCCTTCAATTTTATATTTCAGGGTGTAAATAAGTATTGCTAGTTTTAATGTTGGGGGTGACCGTTGAGTGAACGTTCCGTAAAATAAAAATACACCATTACATTTTTCACGGGAATATGAAGAGCAAACGTCATCCCATTTAAATAGCAAACTTCACACGGGTGGGTCCTGTCAGATAAGTTTCCGTAGATCGCACGATAACAATGAAATGGTCACCCAAACTGGAACACCGCCGACTCCCTTGCCCAAAGACTTATTAAAGAGCTCCATTAAAGTAAGCTAAAACCCTTGTTCGTCAAGACTTAAATGATAACACCGAGTATTTCTCTAGTTAGAACTTGACTAATGGACCCAACAGAAAGGGTAGCACAAATACATTAGTGTTTGAAAACATAACCACTTCACTTATAATTATAATACATGTATATTTTAAGAGGACTTTATCAGTAGGTTCTAAAATGTTAGTACGGCCATCGAAATTAGTTTGAAATGGTAGCGTTTATTAAGGGTCGGGTACTCCGGTTTAACGAATAGTTATGTTATGGCTTACAATACAGCGAGATTATGAAGCTAATCCTCGAACAATCGAATCCCTTTGAGAATTAAATTTTTGTTCCAAATGTACATTGTTCCCAACAGATGAAAAAACGGCGAGTCCACGGATGCTACTGACAGAATATCAATGGAGAAGTGCTTGAACATAAACAAAGGCGGAGGACAAAGGGAAAATATGTTTCGGTAAAATAAGATACAGTTTCTGTAGTCTTTCCCATTATTACACATTCGAGATTAAAACGCCCTGTCCGAACACAATACAGAAATACGCATTTTCCTTAAAAAGCCTACGGTTACGCTGACATTAATGAACAGCTAATATTACACATCATAAGACGCATAATACAGTCAGATACATACCTACTGGCGTTTCATTATAAAGACGGTAGATAATACTCAGAAACAAAATACTCATACGGATAAGCTTCAAGCAACATCATTATTATTGTAACATCGGGTATGATTTCAACGACGTTTGAAAGGGGATGTAAAAGGAGAATTTCTGGGCGTGACAACCCAGCGAAACTTAATTAATAAACAAGCAAACAGAAGGTGGAGTTACACCGGGATTTAGTTTAGGTAAGTGCCTATTTAGGCGATATCACGTTTCATATTTTGAACTTACAGCTTGTACAATGGGACGCCGAGAGGGAGAGATCCTTTGGAAAGGGCTATAAATTGTATAATGGTTACTGTATTTGTGTTTATAAATCCTCATCCTGGATATGTTTCTGCTTCGTTGGGCTAGTGGTCGCAAACTCTACTGCGGAACACGTGGTCCTGGATTCAATCCACGGATCGGGTAGTGTTATTGGGTTTTTTCATCTGTACTTTCCTAGTAGCAGCCCGGATTAGTGTCCGGTTAATCGCAATAGGCTAGCACAATATTACATGGGACCTAAACATAACGCAAATGTGATAATATTTCTATGATAGAAAAAAAGATCTCATCTCCCTGGCCTTATCCCATAAGCTATTGGGGTCGGCACTTGATTAAGCCCGATATGGCTGATCACTTGATTTTTAAACGAAGCGACTGCCATCTGACCTTCGCAACCCCTTAAACGAGGAAAATATGTGATCTGGGTTAAACCAGTTGTGAGAAGTATTATAGGCCTCCGACCGACCTGTAACGACTACCAAAGATGATAAATTGGCAACAGGGACCGACGGCTTAACGAGCTCTCCGAGGCACGGAGGGAACTCGGGCGGTCACCTATCCAATTATTGGCTAGCGTTAGGGTTGCTTAACTTCGCTGATCGATTGATATGCGCAATAGCAACTGTGCCATAAGCTCATTCGATACGAAACGAATATATATACTTAGATAGAAATACAATACGATATAAAAAAGATATATTTCAATTTTTAAATAATATTACTTCTGTTTTATTTTACTTCAAACGTAAATATTAATTAATAATAAAATTCCGTCTGTATATTACAGTCGAAGTGTTAAATTGCTTTACGCATGAAATTAAAAGCTTCAAGGCATGGAGATCGTGCAGTTACCTCACGTACAGCCACGTACACTAAAATAAAAATATTTTTCTCGTTTTTAAAGGTGTATAACTACTTAATATTCTAGACATGAGTCTCCAGTGGACCAGTACTGGTCACATATTTATATGCTTCATATCTGGTAACACACCTACATTAATTATAAAATTTGGCAATGTTTACCATGTTTACACTAGCGTACTCGTGGTTACATAGTGAGTACAGTCTACCAACTAACTCAGTTATATTGGGTTACGATACAAGTAAGTTGGTAAGTGAAGGTTAACCAATTACTGTTCCATATTGGTTTTAATCATTTTACCAAAGAGACATTCCGGCCCCGTGATCAAAGCAGATTTAATTAAAAATCCTGCAATAGACGGTTGTCTAAAATCGGAGCAAAGAAGATATTTTCTTTCGTTTTGTGAAAGAAAGTTTAATGAAATCTCATTCGCTTTGGGTAGTCCATTTCTATTTATTTCCTAAACCTATTCTGTGTGCTCCCTTATTACTTCTTTCCTTTGGCCCAAATTCCCCAATCAACAAAACATGAAATTTAATAAAAGGATGAGCTCACTGGGAACTAAATAAAAATACTGTGAAGCCTGTCATTGATCTTACCTTTTTGAGGTTCATCAACTTAAGGTGACGTTGTATTGTATTCAAAGTTCGGAATCATATACATTTGCCAGGAGCCACTTAAAACTGCACCTTGCACAAAATGGTGATGCCAAGTGGCGTATCGATTCGATTATGCAGTGAGCATCGATTCAACTCTAGTACCTGATATTTGATTTCGTGTCGTATTATTTTAATATGTTGACTTGTATTGATGTGTCAAAAATTAGAAAATCTCAAGGCTTGTGTGTTTGACAAATGAACACTAACCCAAAAGTCTTTTTTTTTTGTATTATAATCAGAGAAATAAGTAAAATACGCTTACGAAATTATTTAGATAGTCTATAAAAAAATAATAGTAAGTAATACAATTAGTTAAAACAATTCATTTTGTATGAGTAGTACTTACAGATAAGTTCTGTATTTTGTTAAGGTACCCAGCACAATCCCAAAATAATATTTGCCAGCCAAATCTGATTTCGTTCAACATAGAGAGAGTTAACAAAATGCAAAAATATATTTCGACCATTTATTCTACGAGACCGCATATTAAATTAAACTGAAAGAAATAAAATAAAACGTGAAGCGGAGTGGAGGCGAAGACGTAAAAATGGGTTAAGACCAGGTAAGTGTTCCGCATAACATAACACAATAAGCAAAATGATAGTAATTTAATCGTAGTTGTAATACATTTTGTACTTCATATAAGACATATTATTACTTCTTCACCATTCAAGTGTTAAAAAGTGATTTTATACTCATAAGAAATCATAGGCAGCCGCAAAAAACCGCAAAAAAAAAAAAGACAGTGGAAGGATACATTCGAAAAAATATGTGGTGTGATCTCAAGTAGCTCAGTTGACAGAGTAACTGCACGATTTGCAGAAGTCGTGGGCTCGAATCCCGCCTCGTTTTCGTATTTTTTCCCTTACCGTTTTTTTAAATTAAATATTCATTTTTTGTCTTTATTGAACTGAGTCTGCAACGCACACCCGGGGCCTACCAACATCGGTTTGAGAACTTCTGAACTGTGACGCTCATTTTGGTACCATTCCCTTTTTGGTAAAAATAAACGTGAGCTCAGAAGTTATTACATTACTCGACACCACGTAGTTAAAAGTGTGTAGTTTCAATAACCAAAAAGTGTATGACGAAGGATGGTGCCTTCACTTTTTGTAAAACGTAGATTGTACAGAGAACGGTACGACGCAGATAAGGGTCGTTGAAAATGAAATTTACTATCGAGTGTACCGAGCTAACGGCGCGGCGGGAGGCACTGAAAATGGCACTCGTCAGATACAGCCAATGACACCATCGCTATGTCTACGATCGACTTATTCTTATTCACATATTGACACGTCCCGTTGATTGGGTAAGTAAGAAATCAAGTTCAGATTTGGTCATACTAAGTACAAATATCGAAAATTATTTGAATTAAAGACACACACTATTCAAAAGATCCTGTAAATTGAAAGCGTACAAAGTATTCGTTGCGACTGCATTTTCAAAGACTATACATTACATTTTCAGAGCTACGCTCTTTACAAATTGGAGATGACACTTTTCCTGTACGTAACCTCAGAGCAGTCACCATTTTCGTTTCAGTACATTTGGTGCTTTTGAGAACTGTATTGAACACATATACTAGGTTGGCACACGTGTATTTAATTTCGACGTAATCAATTTAGAATTACTTTTCCTAAACATAAAGGCATAATCCTGCTAAGATGTATTCTTACCTTGCAACTCTTAAGTTTTATTTATAAGCCGAAAGAATTTAGTTTTCTAGAAAAACTGCGTCCAATATGCAATGCAGCGGTGTGAAAAACGTGTTGACAAATCCAGTCAAGTCCATCTGTGAATGCAGGGAGTCCATTCTGGCGAGTGTGTGGGACAAGGGGTGGGAATAGAATAGACCTTATTTATGAGTTCGCCCCTTAACAGGCGTCGTCAACGCTTTACGAGTTGGCGACGCTTGTGGGCGTGAGATGGCGAGGCAAATTTATCGCGTGCACCCATACGGGGCTCGCAGCGATACGTGTGTCCGTCTCATAAAACGCCACTTCAATGCATTAAACAATACAGGGAGAGCACTCTACGACAAAGCGCTGCAAAAATATGATGCAATAACTTGCTACTTGCATGTTGTTACAGTGCCAAATGAATAAATTATCCATTCTTGGTCCCGTAAAAACGTTTTAAAGGATGGTGACTCGGTACATTAACCACAAAAAGGTTTTTTTTTAATGTTGCCAACAGATGTGAGATTGAATACTTTTGATATCAAAATGATTAATAAATAATTTATTTCACCCTGAATTAGACCGTACGTGTTTTGATAACATTTAAGAGGCGCCAGATAGTTATGAGTGTAATAACAGGGTTATGAATTTGAATGCTTGACCGGCGCAAATCTGTATGAATACTGAACATTGTAAAGCAAGAAAATAATTAAGCTGGAAAAGAATGTTTCCTCCACGGAGTGGCTCAGCAAGTCTCGAGAGGGAAATTTACGAGGAACACTGAAAAATAATTAAGATAGAATCTCATTATGTGAAGTGCAACGAACCGCCGCAGTTGTAGAACAACACACATAGTTGAAAATATATAGGTATTCAAAGCTGGAAAGTTGATGCTCAGACCCTGATAACACACTACACTTTTCTCAGACCATGGTCTTAATAAAAAGCAAAACGTTTTAGATGTTACTTGTAATGAATACAGAGTTCATTGTTTTTTTGGCCCAACTCCAAGTAAAAAAACACGTTTGTAAAAGTATACCCAAGCATCAAATTGTTTCTCAGATTCTCTGAACCTTATAATAGGACATTGAGTTTAATGTGAACAATATGGAATATTTGACCAACATGAAACTCAAAGCTGATTAGCAAGTGAACTGCTGAATTTGCATGGAGAACTCCTTTGCGAAGCATATTTTTTATTCTCAATGGTACTTACAAATATACATATTATGTACAGAGCTCTGAATGCAATTTTCAAAATTAAAATGAAATGAAATGATCTTCTAGGTTTAAAAAGTGACATTCTAGACAATGTAAGGAGAAATACGCTACCTAATTTTTAATACGATATAATCGCAAGTAGCAACAAATCCATAGTAACATTAGTTATTACAAGAACATAGTACAAACAACTTTCAGTTATCTCATAGTATTAAACATTCACGATGAAAGAGAGGCTTTCAAAGTCTAAAATTATTCTATATAGCTACCTACCGCTACAAATGTATTTACACAAGCCAAAGGTCAACGGTACGACTAACAAATTATACGAATACAGCACTGATGTTAACGCACATATTGCGATACAAGTGCTCTAAAATAGCCCCAGGCCCCAATAGATAGATGTATCTGTGGGGTACTATTAACATGGTGAGCACAGAGGAGTACTAATATGTTCCTGAATTGTACCGTCCGATCGTTCACAGCTAGGAATGTGGGCAGACAAACAACAAAGCAATTGTACATCTGTAGTTAGGAACGTGTTCACGTGTATGGCAGGTCTGTGTATGTGACGGTGGCTCACAGCAATGCCACAAATTGAGCGGACCGGACCTTACGCCCCGCTTCCTGCTATAATGGCTCAATAGAATCCTCTCGAAAATGTAATAAACACTACACCTAAAAGCGAGCCAGTTCTCACTTTTACCAAAGTTAACATTCTTTATTGCATGACTAGTATTTAATGCCATAAAATTGGTGTAATACGTATCAATTATCCGAACAAGCACTGACATATACCTACAGAGTTCGGAATTTTCTAATACATATCTCTGACCAGGGAGCCTACCACCATCGCTCCATACATTACAATCAAAACGTATTGGAACTTCTGAGTTCTGAAGTTCTTAATACGCTCTGCTTAAACCAATGATAGGCCCACAGGTAAAAAGTCCTTACTTTTTCATCTGAACACATTGGGTGATTTTAACTCGCAAGGTTTTACTATTGGTTCGATATTATAAGAGCGTTACATGTTCACCCCCACCGCAATGTGTTGTTCATGGGAACCTGTAAAATAAGCCTAGGTTGTAATTTTGACAGCCAAATTCAGCATGGGTAGGCTGGTAACAAAGCGTATCCCGGGAGATCGTTGTGGCAGCAATCATGCGGCTGGCTGCATTACCGGCGGACACTGGGCGCGTGCACCACCTCTTTGTGTACTCATTCGGATGCCGCTCATATCGCATAGCCACACGCGGTGGTCCAAAAGCCTGAACAACACTCCATATTAAAGGCCCCAAATTGCAGTTTAATTTATTCCGAACGTGTCTCGGCAACGGAATCGCAATAACTGGCAAAACAATACAGCCGTTTATTGAGGGCTCTTTGATTTAATAGGAGCCACTACAATGCCGACCCCATTTGTCTAAAATCTTACGTTTGTGTCAAGTTTTAATGAAGACGAAGAAATATCCACGTTTAGAATTTTCGTCATGTTATTCCCATCTTTATTCCAACCCGAGACATGTTGGGAGATAGTACTGTGACACAATATCCAACAATGGGCGGGATAGCTAAGTTGGAAGATGGGAATCACTCTTTATGACATTAGTTTCCTTTTATTAAACTAGTGGACGTCACGCGGTTACACCCGCGTAGTTCCCGTTCCCGTGGGAATACGGGGATAAAATATAGCCTATGTTACTCGCTGATGATGTAGTTATTCATTACTGAAAGAATTTGGAATTCAAAATCGGTCCAGTACTTTTTGAGCCAGTTCGTTATATTAGTATAGACTACTTGAGAATATGTGTAGAGTTATTATTTTGTCTTGTGGAACAAATTGTTATGGCACGTTGGTCTATTAAATCCTAAGGAGTAAAAGTAAAAGAGATTAGTCTGGATATTAACGTTGTTCCTGCACAACAGACGATTACTTAACACAAGGAGCATTACAACCACACTGAAACTCATAGTGGGGCAAAATTAAAACGCGGGGAAACTTAAAATACAATCAGTTGGGAAAACTGGGTAAAAGAATAAAGTTCGCCTTAGCCTGAAACAATGTGCCATTCTTATTAATAACACGCTTTTAATCTCTCTCGAACATAAGTTACTCTTAAATTTTATTACTGGACAGCTAGATCTTATTCGAATTTAGAATGTAGGTAATAAAGCAAAGAAAAACCGACTCAGAAATGTTGTTGAATTTTTTTCCGTTTCACATCTAATTAAAACTCTTCTTATTGTATGATCTTTACATTATCTTTACGAATAAAAAGTAAACAGAAGCAATCTCGACTGACTGTCTGCGATATCTACAATTATAAAAAGTTGGACTTATCCGTATGTCTACCAACGCGATTTTTTAATGACATCCAGCATGGAACTTTGTTGCCTTCTAGCATGTCCTATTCATATTTTGCTTAATACATTACGACCCCAACGTCCTAACATTGAAAAACAAACAATTTAACGATTGAAAGGCACAGAGACACTGACGCTCTGCAATTCGAATCATACCGACGATATGTTTCATACGAGGAAAATCGTTAAGAAAATACCAAATTAAAAGGAGCCATTTGTTACCACCAAGATGGCGAACAAGCATACGGGAAATAGTACAAAGGTCATAGAGGTCTATAAACATTTGCACATAATGTATAAAAATTAATAGACTTTATACCTATTTGTTCTTCATGTAAAACAATTACTCTAAATAGGTGAAAAATCAGTTTCATATTCAGTGGCTCAGTCTAAAATCGTCGCCCAAACTTTGAAGCAGCGATTTCGTGATTGCAAGCTGCAACTAATTGCAAGATTCATGCTAGCAGCTTCAAAAGTTCAGAGGTAATTACACTATCACTTGCACTTGGGTTATAAAATGAACGGACCTATTTTCCCAATTTAGGTTTTCGTTCGAGTTCTATACCTTCGTTCTATACCTTCGCTTTATGTGTGGCATTGTACCTCAACGCTACTGAAAATTGAAGTTAAATAATGCTGATTCTACCTTACGAGTAATTTTATGTTCTATATGGTCGGAAGGAATTGTGGAGGTACTGTGCCATCTCACCATATCTATACTGCTCGAGTAATACCTAGGTGTTGTAAAAAAAAAAATATGGCAGTTTTTAAACCGACTTCAAAAAAAGAGGAGGTTATCAATTCGAATTACTTTTTTTGTTAAGTATCTGTCTCATAGATAGTCACCCGTCATCATAGTTTCATAATAACGGCATTATAATTTTTCTGAGAGCCGTGGTGGCCTTGAGGTATGAGCAGTCGCCTGCTACGCAAGCGACGCAAGTTCGAATCCCAGCGGGGTCTGTACCAATGAGTTTTTCTAAAAGACTTATGTACAGTGATTTCACACCACGAGCTTTACGGTGAAGGAAAACATCGTGAGGAAACCTGCATATTTCTGAGAAGTAATTCAAAGACGTATGTATAGTGCCTGAGACGGCGATAGTCTCACCATCTGTCACGTTGGCACTTAATCATCTTCGGTGAAAAGTGGGTGTTGTGATTACAACACCTCTGCCTACCCCTTCGGGGAATACAGGCGTGAGCATATGTATGTATGTATACTTTTTCTAAGCGGTTTTCGATAAAAGTACATTATTATAAATATTTTTCAAATAAATACAGTATTCGGCCCATAATTTGCAAATACATAACACACCTGATCCCGACACTGCTTCATCACGGAGTGGCTTCCCTCTCGCAGATAACAAACATTTAATATCCACGAGCATATTAATACTATGTAATTAATTAAACACAATTCTGTTACGGAAATCAAATTCAATTTACGCTAATAAACTATTAGAAGACCCCATAAAAGATACCAAAGGAATGACGAAATATTACCTTTCCTCTGCATATTGGTTCATAGTTTTGGGTAGCTTTTGTGGAAAAACGATAACTGACTGCATTTTGATCCATACTTTGCTACTTTACAAAATAATTCCCTTTGCCCGATTTTACTGTAATACTACATATTTTCCTTAATAATCTGTATATATTATGTATATAATTGTTATGTACGAGCATGTGTTACCAAAATCTTCCAAAAAGGCGGAACTGGTTTTAATGAAATTTTGTGTGTAAGTATTCAAATGGGCCCGTATGCTTTGAAAACACATTTGGACCAGCAGATGGCGTCGCAATTCTTTAGATAAATTGGCTTATGAGATGTTTAAACAGCTGTAGGTCTGATAAACTATCTACTACCGACTATCTGACACGCAACAAAGTATCATTACTCATCCTTTTTGTTCACGCTCCAGCTGTGACATGCGTGTCGTCTAAATAATTTAAAACAGGCTCTCGCACTCCTCGATAAATATAACAACGTCGGAAAATATTTCTAAAAGAACGGGAACAAATGGTTAGAAATTATTTTATTGAACTCAAGAAAGTAACTTCTGAGATAATACCATTGCACTTAATCTAACTTGTACTTCACCGAGATGCGCAACAGTGGAGTCAAGCTATAACTCCGGCCTTATTACCAGTACAAAAGACGTTTTCAGGCAGTTAACACGACCACAAGGTTTCACGACATTATAATAGACTTTCCAATTTAGAGGAGCGCCGGTGGAAGTTGTTGGTGTGAAAATTATGCGAGTTGGCATACCATGGTGTGTTGGCGAGAAGGAGAGCGGGCTATTTTATGAAAGAGAGCTGGGTAAATAGTAAGATATCTAAAAGGGGTAAGGAGTAATGTTGCGCTACTCAAGTGAAACTTCCTCGCTATTGTTTCGCCAACTATTGGGGAACCTACACCTCAAAGTTTCTTGGGTGCACTTCGCGAATGTCTCACACTTTGTAAATTTTGCCTGTTCTAAACTTATCCCAGTACTTGTAGATTTTATGTGAACACAGTAACGCTACTTTGTTAATTAACAACTAATATAGTAGGTACCTAATTTTATCAGTGAATTAAATTTAAATGTTTAGCGCAATGTTCCCTTGCTTACTACGTGGCGAATTAAAAACGTGAATAAATACTCGGTTACAAAGCTTTTGGAAGTAATATAAGAAAAGAAGTACGTCAGAAATTGTTTCACATTAAAAAATTTACAAGCAAAAGAGAGAACACTCATTGTTGATGTTCGACATAAATAACGGAAAAACCAAATTAAGTTCATGTAGAGAGCAAAGTTCAACAAAGGCTGACAGGAAAATAGTGTGAAAAGTTTCCACTTTAGTTAGTTATTTTTAAAAGGTTAAGAGTCTTGTGTAGTTTTCGATTTATCTCTTTAACGAGTTTGCAATGCCAGAGGTTGGCGGGTGCGCGCAGCCGGGGGCGTTAGCTCGCTCACACACTGAGTAGGTACACTCGCACGTTCGTCATTTTTCATCTCGACATGCATATTCAACGCAACAATAAATCATTTGGGGCCATCCCCTCACAGCCGAACGATATGACCTAACTTTTATGTCGCTAACAGGGAAAAATATCGTCCGAAAAGTGTAAGTAAACAAACGAAACCACAGAATATAACGTTAATAATTACGCACCCTTTCGAGTCTTTGATAAATAGCATCATTATTATCACCAGCGTGTTGAAAAATGGTTCCTCTCTCTCAAAAAAAATGGGTCTCTTGATATTTATTCAAATAGCTATCCCAGGAACATTATTTTTATGAAGCTCGCGTTTTTATGCTCATTCCCTTTACATTTTGCCATCGGTAGTAAGTACCTACTTTTACTTTACACCGAACTTGTACATTGAATATAATCCGACGGATATACATTATACGTGTAGGTCACAGCTACGATTGATAAAACATTCAATCATTTCATACTTTTAAATGGATACAGCCGGTATCTGCAGTTTTCTGATTGACTCCTGTATATTTCCCATCAGTAAAGTAATGAACTGCACACAACAATTTGTTAATCACGCACGACATATCATTAAAATTAATGACCATAGTATTACGATCTTGTACAGCCTTCATCATTACCACTGACATTATTTGCCTATTACATCCAATTTGAACATTCAGTCATTATCAATAGCAGAAAGATATTTATCCGAATTACAAAGCACAAATATATTTATCCGACAACAATAGGTAATAAAAAGAGTTCTCAAATAAAACTATCTAAAAGAATAATATCAATTGAATCACGTTTTTTTATATACTTTGCATACACATAAAATTGTAAAAAAAGCATATTAACGTTACTCATATCAAAATGCAAATCTTTTTTTAATTATACTTACAAAGTACCATTTTTAAATCGACGGAAAGACATGATTATACCCTTTGAGCCTGGGCTCACATGTCGACATGACTCAATCGCTGTGCCATTATTCAACAGTGACATTATACCCAAAGGCTTTGCCAAACAATTGGAAAAATTGTGGCAGCCCCGCAGAAGCCATAAGTGAAGTGGCAATATATACCATCGTAACTGTAACTTGACATACATTATTTTAACGCACTTCTTTAACATAATGTAATTGAAACAAAGTATATGTAATGTGGAACGTTATTAGTATATTTTATGAACAGGGGGCCAACTATGATCGTATAAGCAGCGAGTCTTTTTGTGATTCCAAAATCAAACGTCAAAGCTAAGTTGTTAATACTCTCTGCTTACACCGATGATGGTCGGCTCCCTGTTCATTTTATCTATGCTGCCTACCCCCTTTACTATGTAAAGTGAATCAGCAATTAGAAAAAAGCTGCTTATGTAAAACTTAGCATACGTATGTACCAACATTAAACCCACTTGCTGAGCTACGCGCATAGATATTATTCAATCTACACGCGCGCACATGCCCCGAATTTCCTATTTACATAATTATTGTCATACACGCACGTGACGCACGGACAGCTCGACTAATTACCCTAATCATTGTTTTAGTTGTAGTTCCCAACTAATTGAACTTAATGGCATTCGCTCTCCGTAGGATTATGTTTATACTCATCAGTGTCACAGGCATACGTAGACTAGATAGTTACGTATACGTAGATGATTCATCCTTACAGTGAGTCCACTTACAGTGCGAAGAAAACTTCTACAACTAAACTCGTGAATAGTCACTCGCTTAGACTTCCTGACTAACTAATGACCAACAAATAATGAAGAACTACAAGGGATTCAAAAAGTATGAGATTGCTGTGATCGTTTGTTCTGTTAAAACTTCATTCAAAGAATAATTTAATCTGAGCACGTTGAAAGGCCTTGCAGAAGTTTTTAAAGTTCTGTTTATTGAAGCCTTAAAGTTATGCAGTAGCTAGTCTGCACTAAGAATCAAGCTGTGCAAATATACTACCTATATTATGGTGTATTTTTATGATCAGTTGAACACTTTTTACTATAATGTTATACATGTCAATAATTTCTTCCAAATAATTCGGAGTCCGAATAGCGTTCACCATTCTTAGTACGCTCCGGAAAAGTGTGAAAATTTTTGATATTTTAATAATTTTAGTTGTAACTCGAGGCATTATGGGTGCTTGAATATTTATAATTCAGCTGTGATATGATCAAGCACGTTTTGTGTTTGTTATTATCCGATTTCAGCAAAATTATTATAGTCGTCGTAAAATACCGAGTAATTGAGAAAATCCTCTGGAAAATTCCCAAAACTATCTTACCTAAGTCAATTTGCATTTCTCGCATCGAAAATATTAAAATGTAAAAATATTCAGGCGAAAACTTCGCATAGATGGCAGACTCGTGATTATTTGTCACACGAAACTTATTCCATTTATAAAATTACTTTAAAACAGGCACAATTATATTACATAAAAAAATGTCTAGAAATTATCACATACCACCATCTAAATCAGGCAGCAGCTAAAATAGGTAAATATATACTCCTATACTTATATCGGAAACTCAGTAGATATTCACAAATATTAAATGTTCACACTGAAACGGGGATCGAGCCCCCGTTACCTAGCGTAGCAGTTAGGTATTAACCACTAACGGCCGTTTTCAATATTCTATCTATCTGTCATTTAGGTTACTAAAGATAAGCAAATCTATCTTTAGGCCCTTACTTTCATTTCAATAACCTATCGCTAGCTGTCATTATCTATTGATCTCTTCTATCTATCGTCGGGAGGACGGATAGCCTACCAAAGATAGGCACGTCATACAAATCGGGCTTACTAGCGTTTCAATATGAGTTGGTAGTTACTCTGAAGGTAATATATGCTATCTTTAGTAACGTCATCTGCTATCTGTCAAAATCGGCGGTTTATCCATGCATACTTACAAAATTCATTTTAAATACATTTCAGTAAAATCAGCAACAAATTGAAAATGTTTGTAATAGTCGCGGGGAATAAAATGATTACTTCACGTCACTTGATAATTTATGGCAGAAAACTGACATACGTTATCATAGACATATTTAAATAAAATATAATCATATTCAATAATATATAATAATATAAGTAGAAACTATAAATAATAAATAAAATAAAATAATACAAAATTGTATATGAAATTATTTTTCACTTTAGTAAAACCTTAGGTGAAACCAAACTTTTTGGATAGATGGGAGGGAAAACGCTATCTACTGTTTGTTTGACAGGGATAGCCGTTATCCTCCATTGTGAAATGTAAGTTAAGGATAGATCAAATCTGACAGCTAACTAGAGGTAGCTATCCATCTTTGATCGTAGATAGAATATTGAAAACGGCCGTAAATCAGATAGCAGACTAATGCGTGCAGCAAAGATAAACGCATTTTAATGCTAACGCGACTTAATGGCTATTTGAGAACATTATCGTCAAGATTCAACCGAGTATGTGCCTGTTACGTGTGCCATAAAGGTCATAACCTCACATCTTATTTATTCATAACGTCTCGGAGTGATTTGGTGAGCATAAACTTCGAGTAATGAGCCGTGACACTACCTGTGCGTGGTACGGGCGAGCGATTTGTTAGCAAAAACGAGGCCAGTATTTGGGAACTACCATCGCCCCTCCCTCCCCTCTACCTCCCCTCCTTGGCACCCCTCGCAGGAGCTCAAACATTAAGTACGAGATAGACGATTAAACGGCTTACTTGAGAATTACTAATAAATAACGCAGCCTTCTCGACGTCTGCCTAACCATGTTAGGATTAAAACTAATTCTTAAATAAGATTTCGTTTAGCACGATGAATTCGCGGATTAAAACGGTTTATCCGTGTAAACGGTAACTCGGTAATGTGAAGGTTTTAATAGAACTGCAAATATTTAATTTATGTATTGAACGCATGAGTGCGAAAAGGGTTGTTAATTCAATTACTGCCGTATTTTGTCAGAGTAAACTCCAATTCCCAACAACTACGTACTTACTCTGTAAACATGGCAATGACGCAATGATTTTGAAAAGGGGCGTACGAATTGAGGCGCATGGAAAGCTGCGTAAGGCACACGCGCAATTTGAATACCCTTTTACGGTCAAAATGGTTTTGTTATTCAAATATTTATGCTTTGTTTTGTGCCTCGTCAAAAATTGTATCGCTTTGTACTTTGTATGTTTCACACAATAATTACTTTGGAAGGCAGTCGGGATGACTGTAAATTATATAATTCTGTGTAACAAGGCATATATTATAATACGAAACTGCAAACATTTATACAACCATTCCGATGGTTAGCGGTAACGAAGCAATAACTTAAGTGTAGTTTGATGACCTGAGGGCCTAGTTCGAGTTTTTCACTGCCGCCGTCACAAGTCATCGCGTCGACGTAAACGCAGATTTTTTGGGCTCACAAGAGTATCATCTAGAGGCCGACAGACGGCGCTGATTCGATCCTATAGAAATCTGCGTTTACGTCGACGAGATGAATTGTGACGGCGATTTAAAAAAAACTCGCACTAGGCACTGGTGTTTACTGGAATCGAATGCCAACGCAAACGCCCTCTACTGCTATAATAGTGACTGCTCAAATAGCTTTTGATTTACGCATATTCTTATTCACAATAAATAAATCCAAACAATGTAATTTTGCGGTATGGTAATGCATTTGATTATCTGGAATACCCATAAATTATTTTGCTTTAATCGAAATGGTAAACGTCAAAGCAACTCACGGAATACAATATCAACAAATACCACTGCGTATAATTAGTTGGTCAACAAAATCAAACTAGTTGGTCGGAATTAAGGGTTAATCCGAGTGGAGTTGTAACTTGAATGAAATGCTTTATCCAGAGCAGCGAGTGTTTCAACTTTAATTCCAGACAAGGTAAATCTAAATATTTCCTCAACTTGCACAACGGCAACTTAATACCATTAAAGTATCGACAAACGCATTATGATACACTACACTGTGATTCGAAACTATTGACTCGAAAGGAACTTAAGGACATTCAGATTTTGTTCCTATTTACTCCACCCTATATTTACGTTCGTTCACGCCGAAGGGAACGCTGTCTGCCATAATAAAACACTGTTATTGTTTACACCAAAACCTTTACACTGTTTATTCAAGAATGTAATTGCAAAAGTTTTTTGTTTTAAAACCTTTTTAATTGTTAATTACCTCAGAGGTTAGCTTGTTTAATTTAAAGTACGAATCAGTATCGTAGTATCTTGCAATGGGTTGACAGAAACATTTAAACAAACTTGAACAGTTTAATTGAAGCCCCCTTGTCACGGGCGGGCGGGGCGTACTCACTGTAATCTATGAGAGCGGTTTCAACTATGAAACTATCGGTTCCCTTTAACCTTTCTTTTACCTACGTCCTCTGTTTTCCATTTACTAAATTACCAACCTCCTGCGTGGATATTATTCTACTCGAGGATGTATTTGGGCCCTCTCGTCTAACTTTTATTTAATAGAGCGCAGTCAATCTTACACACTTTCATCAACAGAGAGTAGTTTCACTTATGTTTGAGATATAATAATATCATTTCTATTAGAATTTAGCTTTTTCTCTGTAGTGGACGTTTACCATTAAGTTGGCTGCATGCTTGATAAATATTTATATTGAATAAATAATTGTCTCCTCAATCCCACAACGTAACACCAAGTATTCCGGACATTTTCAGTTACCCCTCTTTTTTCACTGAGCGCTCATAACTCGCGACGTCACCTGTTGTACAAACTATATTGTTAGACGTAGGCTTACAGCTACAAATCTGTAGTGATGAATTTACTTTATAATTTCATAAAGACCACTCTGATTCGCAAGTATATTGAATGCTTGTTAATTTACGCGTCAACGCACGCTGTAGCCGACGGACAAAGATTAATTATGTAAATTAAGTACGGGCTGTAGATGCCGATAGCTGAATGATCGCTTACAAAACGGGCGGCAAACAGCGGAGCTGCAAATAGCGAGTTACACCACTCTCCCAACTCCTGTGCGCCTTCAACGGCCGCGCGATCAATCCTTGGCCCATTATCAGCCGGCATGATTTACACAATTTGAGCAACGGATCGAGTTTGTGGAGTAAGACACGATAAAGAAGCAGGCCGACAAGACGCGCTCGAAACTTGAAAATAAAAGCTTCCCAATGAGACAGAGCAGTTTAACTTCCGTTTAATTATTCCAACACAAGGAACGTTTTGAATCTCCGGAAACAGAACACAGCACTACTTAGCGACTACAAAACTTTACGACGGACAATAAATTAAAAAGTATATTTCGGTCTGACTCCAAATAATTCATGGAATTATTTTCATTTTTTTACCTTTAATATTGTATAAATCTATATGATCGATGAATACAATACATGCGTAGAAGAATTTAGGATATGTAAGTAATTGATTAACACAATTGTCTTCGTTTTTAAGTTATCTACAGTGTTTTCTGAGTATTTTGAATAAATTTGCGATCGATGAAGAATCAAGAAAATTGTCTATTTATCGAAGGTTTCGCGTTTTTATATGAATCCTCACATTTCATATTTTCATATCATTTTCATATTTGCTTAGCAAGCTGACTTTGCATTATATTTTTGTATAAGTCGTATCCCAACAAATATAATTATTCTTTGAAGGCGTCTTGATTAATCATTTTGGCTTTCATACGATTTCATGAAAAGCTTGTGGAAAAAGTGTTGCGAATTGAGCGTAGGTATTGAATTTATCCTAATGTGGAAAAGACTCGAATGCATACTCACAAGTATATGTAATCATAAAAATACATGAGTTGAGTTAATATAATCATCAGAATATGATTTTTATTACAGGCATATTTCCTATAACTTCAATATCAAAAAATTGTGTGAATACATCAAAGTACGTATAGAAATATGTTTTTTAACGTAAAAATAAAACATATAATCTATAATTGAGTACAAAAAAACAACGGGGTCAGTAATAATAAGCATTGTCAATATATTTCATGTAATTTTGCGCCTGCATTTTAACTCAGCGAGTATTTTTTATGCACGAATATATCTTACTGGCTTTTTATCCACAACGTTGATACCACAAATATAACAACGCCATGCCATTACTTATAAGTGTAAGCAGCAAATTACGAACACAATATTTTGGTTAATTACGTGAGACCAATATAAACCAGCTCATATAAATACGTGCCTATTATATCAAGTGATAGGTCTGAAACACCGCCGGCTGGCCGAGAATGAGAACAATTCCGATATTCCCGAGGTGAGCCCAGGAATGCTGGGGCTTCTAAATTAAGATGACCAATCTGGTTGTTAGATATAGTTACACAGGTATTATATACTCCAAGTATAGCACATAAGGTACCTAGACTTTTTAGGCGAACTATTTTATTGCAGAACATCGGTGGTACATTTCAATTTAAAATTCGTAAGTCCCTTTAACATTTTTATAAATTTTTCGTCGTTTATTTTATAAAGTATTTTAGGTTTTCGAATTAAATTTTACATCAAAAAATAGCACTGTCCAGTGGTTCATATATCATCCAATAAGCATCGAACCTTTAGTAACCTCTAACAATAACGCCTAACGAAAAAAAAAAAACAAACAAAAATTTAAGGGATTTATTTACTTTATTTTTAAGTTGATATGTACCAACAGCCGATGCTCTTTGTCAAAAATGTGCTCCAAAAAGGTCTCGATTTTATACATAGGACAATGTTAAACGATTTTGGCATTAGGAAAAAGTTAATAGCCAGGGAGAAAGCAAACACTCGACACGTACGTACTGCAAACATCACAGACTTGGGTAATTTCGTTCAGAAGGAGCGGGAAAGTCGCAAGAGGGTCTACTTCACGAACACTTCAATTTCGTAAATAAATGAGTTAATCAAAATAGAACGACGGTCTATGAGAATTGCCGAAACTAAAGAAAACAAACTAACAATAACAAGGTGTGATTCAGAATCAAGTTTCGTTTGATTTGTAGCTCTAACTTCTTACAAGTTTTCACGCCTGATTTATCTTCAGAAGCTGCTTGTAAAATAAGGGTTTGACAACATTACAAAGACTTAACATAAGTCTAAACATGTCCCATAATTATAGCGAATCATTACTTATTACCAACTTACATAAGATCGCATCCAAATAATGCTACCTATTGTAGTGTTCTGTTCCTGCGGTGAGGGAGGTCTCTAAGTGCTCCATGGACTGAAGTCACTGTGCTAATAATACTTACATCATTATGTTAGCACAAGGATATCATTATTTATAAGGTAGAGAGCCGTGGTGGCCTCGGGGTTTGAGCAGTCGCCTGCTACGCAAGCGACGCCAGTGCGAATCCCAGCGGGGCCTGTACCAATGAGTTTTTCTAAAAAAACTTATGTACAGTGATTTCACACCACGCGCTTTACGGTGAAGGAACACATCGTGAGGAAACCTGCATATTTCTGAGAAGTAATTCAAAGACGTATGTATAGTGCCTGAGATGGCGATAGACTCACCATCTGTCACGTTGGCACATAATCAAATTCGGTGAAAAGTGGGTGTTGTGATAACAACACCTCTGCCTACCCCTTCGGGGAATACAGGCGTGAGCATATGTATGTATGTATAAGGTATGCAAGACGCGAGTGACACTTGATGTTACAAACATTCATATTCTGCAAACTGCAGCCATCAAGTGGACTGTTCTATTGTATTTCGCCTTTGAAAAATACAAAAAGCCTCATGGAAATCATTCACTCGTTAAAAATGTATCATGAGCCAATAAATATGAAATAACTAGAATATTGTGCAACTAATTGTATATAACATAAAGTACAATCAATCATCTCGGGAGCCGCGCCGGGCGCAGTGTTCCACGCGGATGACGCTGCAGCGACTCATTCATCACACTTCGAACTCTCTTAAGTGCTTCGGTGCCCCTTAATCTACCTTATATCACCTTTCTGTTGATATTAGATGAAATCGATTCAATTTGAATGATTGCATTATAAAGAATCGCACATAAAATATGTAAAAAGTGGCGTGACCAATATAATTTGTTGAAATTAAAGAAAATACCTTGTTGGATCGATGGAACATGCATGCTCACACTTTGTACAGTAATACCTACTACATTATTGTAGGAAGCAATAAACGTTACTTGAAAATGCATGTAATACCATTAAACTTGACCAAATATCTACGTGTTGCCGTGTAGCTATCAGAATGAAAACAGAAAAAGGCAATAAATTCAGCACGAATGCTGATGTAATGAAGCACCATTCACGATGAAACACATACTGCCGCATAGTCATACGCATGAATTTATATGAACATAAACATTTTTCGTTACGACTTCGAGTAAATGTCATTAAATTTCCTCTTATCCATTATTATTCAGGAATGAACAAGGAAAATTGGCTATTTCCTACTTAGTGAGATTAGATAGGCGGTAGGATGAGTCGGTTCATACGAGTGCGCGAACAGTGTGAGATTTAGAATGACACTCTTGAGATGGAACGTCGGTGCCATCTCTCTCTCACTCACACATACACGATGGTCTTAAAATTATCTTATACGGTCGATCACATATTTTTTGCCTGCAAAGTTCCATTATGCTTCGCATGTTTATCCCTTACATACAAGGCCGACAAAATGTTTCGGCGGATTTGTTGTGTGGCGGAATAACACTAAATGTATACTTTCTCTAAAGGTTAAGTTTAATATCATGCCAGTGTCCTAAACAAATATTTTGTTATACGAAAATTCAATAGCACTTTTATTTTAGATCGGCTTTGTTGATACGATATTTTAACTATTAATTTTACAGCTTATATTCATTTCAGTTAAAATAAAAATGGTTTATGCAGTTTGGGCCCTGCTAAGGCATGAACGTCGAAAATTTACCACCGGGTAGTTACTTAGTTGTTAGTACAGTAGGTAGTTTGCTTGATATTAATGCCGAGATGATAGAACTAGAATAGGACGTCGCTCTAGTACTACTATTTCTACTCACCTACCCTGCTACCTGGTAGGGTCCCTGCTAGAAATTCGCGGACGGTGACCCGTACATTATCAATAAAATACCTTATTAAATATAGTTCAGGTATAAAAATTATCAAACCAAAATAGCCAAGATTATCAGGCAATTAATTTTAAAGACCAATGGAACATTTGTAGCTGTAAATTACCACAAATGTCAGAAGATAGAATCTAGGGCTTTTAACCACATAAAACAGAAATACGTTTCGCTATTAATAATAATGGCTTTATTAAAGCAGCAGCAAATCAGAATAGGTAAACCACACCGCACTATCCATATGAATGGGCATGAGGTGCGGTAAGGAATATGACGGGAAAACCCATATTCGGAGCCGACAGCGGTCGACGTCGGCACGACGAGGGCGAAGCATATTAGGGCCGCATTCATCCAATCCGGCTGGGATACACGTCTTTATCAAATATGTTATTAAACTCGCCAGCTGGAGATTTCGCAAGGCGCTGAATAGATTTAACTAAATTACCCTATAACATAACTTACCCGCCAGCCCATTCATCGCGAGCCCATAATGTGAGTCAAAATTATGTATTGGTGTTAGATACACCAATAATTCTAACGAAATTCATAAACATATTTTATCATGGACCAAGCATGTTTATAGGAATAAATTAATTCCCTTGCCCTAGTGAAAAATACTACAAAGGTACGACTAGGTGCAAAAAGAACTACACACATCAATATAATATGTAAAAAGTATTTACAGTATATTTTAAATACCATCAGCATGAAAAATCCAACAAAATATATGCGCGAACTTGTGATAGCTCCCAGGACCGAAAAACTTAATTCGGCAAATAGTTCAAATATACGAATACTGGGAACAGCCGAGCAAAAGCGCAACTTGGTTTAATTGCAATTTAGACTAAGCCCAGTGATCGCCACATAAGCCGGCAAACAGAGAGGTCGAGGGCCTGTGGCTAGACTCCGGTATAACCGCGCCGCAATACCGAGTGCTCTCACTACTATCTAGTTTCGTACAACAAATATCACGGTGACTGGCGAACCACTCAATTGATCTTGCTTGTGCAGCGCAAGATTAACAAGGATGTCTGCCAGGCCATCGTCAATACTAAATTGGGTACTATAGAATGTGTTGCAATATTTAGATCAGTTGCGTGGCTGACTATATGTCTGGTGACAATAAATAAAACAAATTGAATACAAAAACAACATCTTTTTGAACAGTAAATTAATAGCATCATCGATATTTATTTCAATATGAACGTTTTTCATAATTCATGAGTTCATACATTGGTTGTTTTTATTAATGACTAACAAAGATGGCAAGCAATGATTTATTTATATATTATAGATTGTATGACAGACAATTTTATATTAAAACACTGATATGTTAGCTGTAAAGTTTAACAGGTAATGGAGAAACGCATTAAGCCAGAATGAGGGTCTGCGGCGCACCGCGCGCGAGAAATAAAATGCATAATGATTATTGGAACCTCACTTACCTCGTAACGACCTCTCGCGATTAATGCCCAATGATTTCTGCGCTCCACCTTGCCGCATTAACATCGCTATTTGCAAGCACTTACGACAGCGAACAAAAAATCTTTACCCAATAAGTTCTTTCTGAATAGGTACATTTCCTGTCGTAACATATATTATGGGAATCCTAGTAAATGAAAATCATCTTACGCGCAGAATATCTAGGATCATGCTCGGTTCAAAGGTGATATGAATAGTGTGATATAAAAATAATTTTCTCGGTCACAATTTTCTCAAACATCATGCGGGCAAACTTCCCACTACAATACTGTAATTGCTTCGAATTGAAGGGATTTGGAAACTCCACATGTGTGGTTCGCTCCGCTTGATGTGTTCACACATCATGTGAAACTATATATTATTAAAGAATAATTATTTATCTGATAAGTATGTGTTAGAATAAGATATTCCACGGTCATCTAAAGGTTAATCTCACCATAAAATAATAGTATCGCGAAATTTTGACATTTCTTTATTATTATTATTATTATTAGCCTGTCTCGTCCCACTGCTGGGCAAAGGCCCCCCTTCCACTTTTTCCAACTTTCTGTATCCTCAGCAGTCCTCTCCTTATTATTTTCTTTTTTTTATTAAATTCCTTTATTATTGTATAACTCTACATTTCAGATTTAGGATTCAAAGTTCGATTAGGGCGGTTAATTACAGACAAACTCATTATAGTACTGAAATTAATAAAGCCACATTTTCCGATTTGATATGTATATCAGCAAACACAATTATGCGTTTAAATTGAGTCCGGATATTAAATTTTAAATAACGTTTATTATAGGAGTAATAATCGCGGATAACATGGGCTCTACCATTGTAAATTACAACGGTCTAGTGATTTATTCATAAGAGAATTGTTATAAGCACGTTACTTCGAAACCGATCATGTATTGGCTGATTTATACTTTGATATGGATTTCATTGTCGTCAATGGGGCTGAACCAGCAGAACAAAGAAAACTTTGTGAGTATTTATTAAAGTCTATGTTTTATTTATAGAATGTAATAACAGTCAAAAATTACAATAGTTTGGTACTATACTCGTATTTTCTGTGAATGAAGTATCCTGGGGTTTGACTATGAATTATAATAAGCTAATATTTAACACGGGGAGCGCTAATTGCACAAAGTATAAACATAAACTGGTGATGTATTTGTCCATAAGCTAAAAGTTTGACTGATAGATAGATGAGACCTCGGGATAGATACGACGAATTTAAAAACAAACTTTTAGATAAAACTTCTCACACGGTTATTTTTTCCTCTAACCTGATTTTGCACTACTCTCCATGATTTCTCTAAAACATGCATCATCATCATCATCATCATCATCATCCTCCTGCCCTTTTCCCATGTTATTTGTGGTCGGCGCAATGTGTTCTTCTCTTCCACTTCTCTCTATCAGCCGTCATATCTGTATTCACTCCTATTTAAGCCATATTATCTTTCACACAATCCATCCATCGTTTCTTAGGTCTCTAAAACATGCATCTTTGGTTAAAATCAATTCAAAACAATAGCCAAGACAAGAAAATCACTTGTACTTCAAGTACCCAAAACCACGAATCAGGAACTATTTCAAATCTTAAAGTAATTTAAAATTCTTTGAGACCGCCTTTCAGGAAGCAAGGTTCAGCAGCCATCAATATTAATCACTATTTTATTCCTCAGGGACCGTACGAGCTATCTTGGACTACTTTGGAAACATGCAAGGGTCCGAAGCAGGGCGATTGCGGCAAGTTTGCTATGCATAATATTGAGAACAAATCAGACATTATATTTCAGTTGGATTTTCCAAAAGATTGTCCTGTATCAGCGGTAACATTGTTTGAATATGAGAGATTTTATCTTAAATAATATGCAGGATATGTTTTAATTTCTCAATCGCATTTGCAGGCTAAAGTAGCCATGAGCTCAAAACAAAACAACACATCTTCGAAAAAGCTGTTTAACTATTCTTTGGACAAACCATGTCAACATTTTGTGCTGGGTCCCATTCTTGTGGAGTCGTTCAATCTGACCAACAATTGTAAAATCAGTAAGGTAACCTAATATCGTTATTTATTACCATAAGGATCAATTTATTGTACAATAGCTGTGCCCCGCGGTAAAACCCGCGTAGATTTAATTTAATTCCCGCGGATCCCTAAATGTTTTTTTTTAATAAAAGTAGCTTTAGTTACTCATTGAAACATTAGCTATCTGCCAGTTCCGTTAAAATCGGTCCAGCCGTTTCGGAGATTACCCGGGACAAACAGACAGACAGACAGATTTTTTTTTTAAATTGTATTTTTTATGTCAATGTCATACTTTCATATACATCTAGTCAAAAGGTGTAATTTTGGAATGACAAACCTCAATTTCATGTATCTGTATACTTAGATGTATAAATATGGAACATGAACAAGACATTTCCATTAGACATTTTCGTACAGTCTTTTCAGTATTTTTTATACTATAAAGCTGCAATACATCACAATATTACCAGCGTGTAGCCCGCTTGATGGTAAGCGGCTATTAGCCTATGAATACACCAGAGTGTCACACGCGCACTTGTTTACCTTACAAAGAATCAAATCACTCTGCCAACATAATAAGGGATGACAAGATCCCCCATAGAGCAACTACACTCCCTGCCATACAGAACTGACAACCTAACTCACCACAGGAACACAATACTATCCGAAAATAACTGCATTATTTCAGTCAGGCTTCGAACTTCGAACCAAAAATTTAAGAAACAACAGCATTTGACGTAAGAAAAAGTGATTATATAAATTGTAGTTCGTCAGTAATAATCAAAATGCCGGCTACATAGTACTTAAGTATCGTAGAGATATACAAGATTTACAAAGGCCACAAAGAAAACCGTGAAATTATATTAGTCCTAACTTGTTAATCATAAATTAAAAATTAATGTTTTTATTATGTTTACAGGGCAAGTACGAGATCCACTTAAATTTTTTCGACACGACTGTAACATTTTTGGGCACTAACTTTTTTTATGGCACTTACGCATTCAAGACGATGGCTTATAACAAAGAAAACAACTTTTTTTGTGTCTACAGCGTAATTAATATAAGAAAACATTCATGAATGTACCTAATTGTTATATTTTTGTAAATAAACTAGGAGATTTTATTTGTTTATTTTTATTTCAGACATTTGAAGCTCGCGTAGTTATTGGAATACTGTAAATAGAGAGTAGATCTGGGTGCACGCTAGTTCAACTGTGACCTAAACTAAGCTCGCCTAGAGACGCATTGGGAAATTTGATAGAAAAATCCGATTGGAAAGCTAACAGAGATTCGTTCGCTGCGTCGCATCGCATCCACCGAAAATGTTTATGCATGTGCATCAAACTCGCTTGCTTTAGCTTGACTCACAGAGAGGACGTAGGTATATATCGTACCTATATGTGACAATATATAACTGATAGCTTAATCTATACATATAGAAGTAAGATAAAAAAAAATAAGTGTCGTTTTGCTATCTCATATAACACTTTTCAACAAATTAATTTTGCGAAAAATAAAAAAGTATGTTGTTTTTTGAGTAGATATATAAACAAAAACAAATTTTTAAATCTCTGAAACGGACGGACCGATTTTAATGGGACTTTCACAGACAGATAGCTACTAAATAGCAGTAAGTTAGACTACATTTCAGGTTTTTTAAAATAATGGGATCCGTGAAATAAAGCAAGAATTTGAGTCAACGCGGGAGAAACCGCGGGGCAAAAATAGTATTATCTAGAAAAACAAGAGAGAGGATCGTTCGATAGCCAAAATAGCTAATATTTATGAAGAATCAGTAAATTTATTAAGATACCTACATAACCAGGCAAAAATATGGGATTTAATCAAGAACAATATTATTACTTTCTTAATATATGAACGAGGAAGTTATATCAAAGTAAGATTATAATGAATTCCCAGAACCACGCATTTGCTAAGTGGCAGACACTATAATACTCGCACCATACAGACCCAAGGGACCCGTCGCAGTTATTAACCATACAACAGACTCGTCGAGACGGATAGAGCATAATATAACTAATTTCCGCGTCGCGATTAAAATTCGTTATAAATGGTCGCTGGAGAGCAACGACGCTGTCACCATTACCGCAAAAAAGATAAAAAGGGATTCGCATTAAAACGCTCCGAAATTTTGCAAAACGCGAGCCCGACATACGCAGTGAGAGCGTCACACGGACATATAATTTTATGGACTTTTGTGCCTCGTTTGTGAACCACAAGTCTTAATAATGATACGCGACATGCGTAACCTTTTTGTAGATTATCTCGTCTTTGAATCCAATGCCAGTTCTTTTCTTTCCTGTCATATTTTTCGTATAATACATTATGAATGAAGACTGAGCTAATATTCGGTACGAGAAAATGGAGAATTACAAATACTTTAGTATTATACCAGCAATAACGGAAGCATAGTTAATATATTGAAAACGTAATACGTGATAAGCGAATGGATGCCTAGGCTTGTATATATTCGATTCCATTGCTTTATAACAATAAATTTACAGGTAATATAAATGAACTATGTGAATGATTTATGGGTGGCCCAAGATCTGACATAGTTGAATTCGAATGACATGTCATCAGAACATACCTTCCTATTATGCGCGAATTCAGTAAAACGAATGGACGATTAAATAGTTCCAGCAATCAATTTAATAATAAGTTTTTAATATTTGCCCGGAAATATAAATCAAACAATGGGCGGAACAGTAAGTCAGAAATTATTAATTAATTATTCGTTATCCAACACTGCGAGCAATTTATTTTAACTTACGCTTTTTCGTTGAATATTTCAGAGCAAAGTAAACGTGAAATTGTATCCGAGATCCAGTATTCCTAGTAATTCATTTGCGGTTAATATATTTTTAATGAGATGTAATTAAATGGATAACAAAAGACTTGTGTCAGCGCAGAAGCGAGTGCAGGAGGTGAGAGTACGAAGTAAATCTGGCCAGTAATGGCGCGTGCCACCTGAGCTTGCGGTCGGGCCGCGCTAATTTCCTAAAGCACAATATAAATTACCAGTTGAAAACAATGACGACGCACACCAACTAACCACTGCCGCACCCTGCAACGCCTAAACGTAATGTACACGCTAAAAGGTTAGCAATCCTTTTACATAAATAATTCCAGAACCCAAAAATATCACAAACACATTACTTTGACAACAAATTATCTTACCCTTAGAACCCAGGACATCCGGACACTTGATAACCACAATTTTACTGTAGATTGCTGTCCACCACTTCGGATGATTTATTTGGTAAGTTTATACGAACGAAGACAGGAAGTAAGAACAAATAACATATTTGCGACAAATTACAGAACTATACTAACGAAATGTACAGGAGCCATCACGAGTTATAGAGCAGTAGTCATATTATAAGTGTCTCTGTCTATCTATATGGTTCGATACAAATAAAATATATACGCAGTATCCCCACTATTTTCATTAGTGCAGTAGTTTTAGCTAATCAGGGGCAAGACTTGCGGAGTCAATGCTGCAGAGACCGTAGTCAAAGACCTATGTCGCCTTTCTTTTCAGCCAATTGCTCAGCTTAATTCAGTAACAAACATACAGAACATTAATAATTCATGTTTCAAATAGTTATTAAAATAAAAATATAAGTGTAGGGTGGTTAGTGTATAGAGTTTTAATAATCTTTGAACTTTAGACTGGGTCTGTAATGTTTGTGTTGAGTCAGGCAGTTAATTATTTTCCACGGACAATGAGTTGCCGAAGTCGCCTCATTATCTTGAAGTGAATCAACATTTTTAGGG
This sequence comes from Watsonalla binaria, assembly GCA_929442735.1. Classification (NCBI taxonomy): domain Eukaryota; kingdom Metazoa; phylum Arthropoda; class Insecta; order Lepidoptera; family Drepanidae; genus Watsonalla; species Watsonalla binaria. The sequence goes on along the minus strand of OV838919.1, from coordinate 7,594,396 downwards.
TCGGCTACCGACGTAGGTAAAATAGCGTTTGTCGCACATTTTCTGTTCGGCAGAATATTTGTCAAGGAGCGGAAAATAATTCGTGAATAATTTTTGACGGAAACACAATGGGCATAATTTCCTAAGAGTCTATAAATTTACACAATAATTTATTTTGTCTGTAAAAAGCTCAACACGGCTTACATAGTAACAGAAAATTATTATCATTTCCGTTCATTAACGAGAACTTACGGGAATTAGTATTCAGGAACGAAATAATTTAACATTTATTCATTTGCATTACAATACGGAATTCATATTTGGATAAATATTACAGAAGGCATCAAATTGTAGCCTAAGACTATACTGATTGATATAATCAAACTTATCAGTTACCTATAATGTGATATATCATAATTAAATGCAGACCTAAAAAGGCATTCTGAGTATAGATCTAGTACTATTGACAAATCAGAACGGCTCTCGTGGGATAGGCGATTGAAATTGAAGTATTTCTGAGGTACAATAGATTTGTATAGAGAAATTAAATTTAAGTGTCTGTTTGTATTTCCGAAACAGCTTTTCATTAAATACTTGTGAAAGTATACGGTACTGTTATAAAAAAAACCATTTAATAATTTATTCTGTTGTCTGTCCGTTTCTTTGTCCAGCTAATCTCTGAAACAGCGAAACAGAATTCCATTTTTGGGAACTATCAACGACAGATATATTTGTTTGTCTTATATTTTATTTAAACCACCCATGTAATTAAGTCCACGTGAGTGAAACTGCGGGGCACAACTAAGTTACATACGAAGTAGACGTGCTCAAGGCTTGGTTCAATGACTTAGACTTATTACATTATTTGATACTATTTATATACTGAGGAAAAATGTCAAAGCCCCATGAAAAACACAACTTATGTAAAGTGAACTATCACAGCAAATTGAATCTTATTACATTTATTTCTGTTCTAGAGCCGTGGGGGCCTTGAGGTTTGAGCCGCCTGCTACGCAAGCAACGCAAGTTCGAATCCCAGCGGGGCCTGAGTTTTTCTAAAAACGTATGTACAGTGATTTCACACCACGCGCTTTACGGTGACGGAAAACATCGTGAAACCTGCATATTTCTGAGAAGTAATTGAAAGACGTACCTATGCATTGTCTGAGACGGCGATGGACTCACCATCTATCACGTTGGCACTAAATCATCTTTGCTGATAAGTGATTACAACACCTTTGCCTACCTCTTCGGGGAATACAGGCGTGAGCATACCTATGTTATGTAGTTCTGTTCTAACTGAGGGTATGATGGTTTCTTAGAGCACATCACATAAGTTACTAAATTTAAAAAACATAGTAAAAATGTTCTTCAGATGAAGTCACTATAAAAACTTAGTTTCATTGTAACATAACAGAAACAATTGAAAACCCACGTGAAATTCTTGTGTGATACTTTTATAAATGAACAAAACGGTCACAAAATGCTTTGGGGTCATTCAAAGCATTTTTGTGCTATTTTTGTTAGGTCGCTGTTATGGTGACGTCAACAGTGGGCCCATGTTTATTTACATGTACGAATATATAAATATATTAAAGTACAAATTCCTTTTAGTTTTTTTCAGAGCTCCGCATATTTATTGAAATTACCTGACATCGTCTCTGGATGATTTGATTTTTAGTTACTGATAAGCATCTTCTAGTCTGGTTTTAACTCAAAAATATTTGCAAGCTGAATTTGCTGAAACTATTAATAAGGAGAACCTGACAAGAAACTCAGTTACTCTTTTATACAATTTTTATAAATAACGAAATAAATCAAATGTACACCCATAGACACAGTTCCAATGCACAAAATCCAGTCTATTCACAAGGTTTAAATACCACTAACTAGTACTAACTAGGTTGCAGTAAAGCCTAATTCGTAATGGCTTGCCTAGACAGACAGGCGGCAAATAGTCATCTCCGGTACCAACGGATATATACAGATACATTTTCATCATTAAGAAAAAAAAATGGCCTAAAGTTAATTATTTTGTGCCTTCTATATTGTGTTCCCACAATTTCTACATGTATCATTTTATCGGCTAAGGGAAAAATATATATTTACTTATACTTCCTGCAGTACGTAATATGCTTAGACAAATAGTCAACCTTTGGTGCAGAGACTATATCAAACTATATGAAAGTTATCGATCAAACTATAGGAATTGAAGCTATTTTCCATAAATTGAAACGGACTGCAGTAGGAACGGAACTCGAATAACACCCAGTTACAAGTGAGAACAATTTGGCAAGGCGCCTGTACTATTTACTTAGCGTATTAAAACTTCGCAAGTCGACATTAACAAATGGTTTCTCATAACATCCGGTTAGAATACAATACCACGGACCATGATTCATGGAGTGCACACGTTACCTTGGCCAGTGGGAAAATAAAGACCATTTATGAACTTGCTCGCACCACCGTTGTCCAGAATTGAAAAACTTAGCTTTTAGTCTCTGCTATGTCCTTTTGGATACACCAATTGTATTTAAACATTAGCAATTTTAATATAATTATTGTTTAACAATATAATAATGTCTCATTGCTGTATTTTCCTAGTAACGGATATTTTCGAATGGAGCAGCTAAAATCTGATTTAGTCTTAGGCTAAGTATCTACCGACATTTTAAGTTTGTCATGGACTACTGACAAAATTCTGTAAGTATACGATATAATACGCGACTAATGGTGTCACAAACCTAGCATACATAATAAATCATTGGGTATGTAGCATGTGGTTGTGAATAGTAAAAGTCAATGAAGGCCAAAGATGAAAGAAATGAATTTCAGGCGAATATATGACATGGGTATAGACGATCGGTTCGGGAACAGGCTATTTAAATGCGTGACCCGTCATTAGGTACGCGGCTGGAGAGCTCCCGAGCCGGTCGAGCTGGCGTTCGATGGCCGCGCATAATCGACCTGTTAACGTTGCGTCCCACCGACCCAACCCGTTAACCACCGTTTATTTTTATTACCAACTATGCGAAATTTGGATCTCAATGGCCGTGTCGCAACTGTCGCAAATCAACTGCTTACAATAGAAGCTCTTTGTACTGAAAACCAGGCATTTTTGAGACTTATTCAAATTCTTAATAGGCTAACAGTCCTTCTTACGCAGAAACGAATGTCAACACATCTATAACGTATATTAAAGCCAAGATGTTTGTTGTTCTTCAAATCCGATAAGACGTAAATGCAAACCCGCACATGACCGGCACAAACGCACACATACGACCTACAAATTACAAATCGGCTGGTAAATTGATTCCTTTCTTTCATTCCATTCCATTTATACACCAATTTCTATACCGAATATGCATTAAGTCATATATCCTGCAGATTCATCATTCCTTTCATAATGACACAATCATGCAAAACGTGAGGCAAAAAGAAGATAAATCTAAATATTATTCAATTCAGACTCACTGCCATATAACAGCATTCGGCTTACCTGAAAAAAGAGAAATATTTTTAAGTACAAGCGCAAACAAATCTCAATTTACCTTTTTAAAGGAAACAGCTTCAAGTGCTGTCCTGAATGAAAAATCAAGCGGGTTTTAACGTAGTCAGAAATTCTCACCATTAATTAGCGTCCCGTTTGAATCTTTTCATTTTTCAACCTTTCGGAGTTGTAAAAAACATAAATCCTGACTCGATCATGCTGAGCCACCAAAGGTTAGACGGCTAAAAACACTTTTTGAATTTTAAAAACCTTTTTAAAACTGGCTAATGTTCATTTGCCAGGTCACCTTAGGCTCATCCCGCTGTCACCTTGTTACATACCCCAATCTTGTATACTGCACTAGACGTCATTTTGTTTTACAGATAAGGTTCATTCTTTATTCGTATTAAGTACTAAAATAAAGTGCGTTCATTTGTCTTTTTGTACTCTTTTGTGGTTACGATGAGAAATTGGTATATGTTATGAACGGTTACCGAAGGCTAGATAATGAAGCACGAATATTTATAAAAAAAACACGCGTGGTGTAGAACGTACCTACTTGCCATTCAATTAATATTAATAAGTCTGAAAATGCTTTGGAAGTTCCACCCGAAAGTTCATTAGAATATTATATAGGAACTTCAGCTTCACTCAAGTTTTAAACAGAAATTTAAAATACTCTTAAATTTATAATTCATTTAACTTTCGTCGGCATCAATGTAATACCACGAATTAGTAACGGCTCCTTGGAGGTTTCAAAATTTTTTCACGTTAGTTATCTTTTTTAAGTAGTTAACATAAGTGTTTGACATTTAATTGACAGAGATGATCAATCGCATGTCGATGAGCAATCGTAAGACGACAGGCGAAATCCAATTTATCATAGAGATTCTCAACAACAACACAATAATACTATACCTACTATTTAAACTAAAGGTATTTTAATTATTTTCCTTATGTTTTCTTATCGGAAGAAATCCATAGAGCTAACATATTTCGAATAATGCTGACTATCTAATGATCTCAAATTAAACCTCACGACTCTTAACTGTATACGTATTAAGATTGGCACACAAGACCCAAAGAAACAAACGAATTTTCCCTCACATTTCATTCACGTTGCGATCCGTACAAAGCAAGTGAATAAAATAAAAATAATATTAAGCGAGCATGTCTTACCCACCGTGAGCACATAATGTGAATTTAGATACGGCAATTTGGTACAAAGATTTATCTAAACAAATAGGTATATAATCTAAAAAGAAAATAAAGAGATACCGTTTTAGTAGCATCTGTAAAGTTTTAGTGACCTCCGGGCTTTTAGTATTAAAGATCTGTTTGATAATTCAAGTATGAGAGGAAATGCAGCATGAAAATTTACATTAAGCGGTAGCCCCGATGTCACTTAAGATAAATACCTACATCTATAGGTATTTGTCTAATAATACTTGTTTAGAAAAATACATGACGAATAAACGTTGGCATAATTTTTTTTTTAAATAATTATGCTCGCGCCATTCCATATGGGTCTCCGAAGGGGTAAGGTGAGGTGTTGTAACAACAACACCGACATTCCACCGACTAAAATTAAGTGCCAATGTGACAGAGGATGAGGCTATCGCCGTCTCAGGCACTATACATACGTCTTTGAATTACTTCTTAGACACATGCAGGTTTCCTCACGATATTTTCCTTCACCGTAAAGCACGTGGTGAGCAATCACTGCTCATAAGTTTTTAGAGAAACTCATTTGTGCAGGCCCTGCTGGGATTCGAACTTGCGTAGCATGCGACTGCTCAAACCCCGAGGCAACCACGGCTTCTTAATATAGGTAAATAAAAATAAAATCCTCTCATGCAGTAAGCGTATTATTGTAATAACGATGGTGACAATTTTGCTCAACTGATCAATGTCCGCTGGGATAGTAAATATTTAATACGTAGCAGGGGCAGCTCAGGAATGGGCCAACAAGCTGATCGATAATCACTTTGCTGAGCTGGTTGACATTGTAAGACTCGATCAGTATGCGCAGTCGTTACATTACTCAGATCCTTTACAAATTCAACAACACTGTAATAAAAGGCTTAAAATTGTGCTGGGATAATGAACTCCTCGTGAAAACATCGTTACTTAGAGTTTTATTACAAGTACCCAGAGGTTTCATGCGCCATAGAATTTTACTATGTTATTCTCAACAAAGTAACTCCGGAAATGCATAGTGGAAAATGCTGAGTTCAGTCGTTTTAGAGTAGTCACCCGGTTATCAATGCCAGTCTGATGGTCATACACTTTTTTATGTTCTACATTCAATTTGACTTCAAAAATATCTCATCTCGGTATTATTCCGTATTCATGAACATTTACTTCGTAACCGTAAAGCGCCGTGGTGGCCTCGGGGTTAGAGCAGTCGCCTACTACGCAAGCGACGCAAGTTCGAATCCCAGCGGGCCTGTACCAAAGAGTTTTTAAAAAAAAAAAACTTACGTACAGTGATTTCACACTACGTGCTTTACGGTGAAGGAAAACATCGTGAGGAAACCTGCATATTTCTGAGAAGTAATTCGAAGACGTATGTATAGTGCCTGAGACGGCGATAGACTCACCATCTGTCACGTTGGCACTTAATCAAATTCGGTGAAAAGTGGGTGTTGTGATTACAACACCTCTGCCTACCCCTTCGGGGAATACAGGCGTGAGCATATGTATGTATGTTACTCAGTAATATCTCTCCGTCTACTATGTCAGGGAATACAGGCGCGAGCATGTAGCCTGTATTCCCTGACATAGTAGACGGAGATCTACACACACATTTTTCTTTTTTTAAGTTTAAGTTCCATTTAATGGGGAGCGAGCTTATAGCCATTAACCGGGTTTTAATTCAGACTCCGGGCTGTAACTGGGTAATTACAGATGGCAAGAAAAATACAGTCAAATTGAAAAGTGCTCCTCCTTTTTTTGAAATCGGCTAAAAACACAAGAACACAACCCGACCCTAGGACCTCGTGTTCGGCAATAGTAATTGCGACCACTAAAATAACGAGGCAGTCCAGGGGGCTTACCATCAGCAGCTTAAACATCGCGTATAAAGAATATCTGAGCTTTGACGTTTCATTTCAGTACCGTAAAATTAAACGTCAAAGCTAAGATCTTAATACGCGCTGCTAAATGATCATAGTTGGCCCCCTGTTAGTTTAAGAAATCACGAAATATGTACCTATTTCAAATAATCATACTCTTTTCTTAGATTGGAATTTATCGAAATGTTATCCTTTTCACTACCTAGTATTGTCAAAGCTCCTTTGTCTGGCTTTTAAGTACTAGCCTAGGGTTTATTTACGACCCGACTGGTCTAGCAAAACATGACTATAAATTAAGTCTGGACTATTTGAGTTGTCATTACCAAATATTGGGGCAAATAAGAGACGTTAATTACATTAAGTATCATAAAGTAATTAGGTTCATCTGTATTTTACACTAGCTGTGCATTGAGGTTACACTCGCCTTAGACTTATTAGTCTGACGCGAGTTTATTATTATAAAGCCTATGTTTTTGGGTTTATTTAGTAGAAAACATAAATACAAGTATTTTTTCCTTATAATAGATGGATAATGGATCCCAAGAGCCGTGGTGGCCTTGAGGCTTGCGCAGTCGCCTGCTACGCAAGCGACGCAAGTTCGAATCCCAGCGGAACCTGTACCAGTGAGTTTTTCTAAGGTCCTTATGTACAGTGTTTTCTCACCACGTGCTTTACGGTGAGGGAAAACATCGAGAGTAAACCTGCATATTTCTGAGAAGTAATTTAAAGATGTAGTATGTATAGTGTCTGAGACCTTCGACGAAAAGTGGGTGTTGTGATTACAACACCTCTGCCTACTCCTTCGGGAAATACAGGTATGAGCATATGTAAGGATACCAAAAGTTTAAAAGAGGAAAATATTTAAATACTGCTGAGTATAGCAAATATCCTAGCTAGTAAAACGTTACGAAAGCTACCTGTTTATAATGTTTTACTTTTCATCTTTCGCTCTTTCCAACTGACCCATTTGCAACTTTGATTACCCTGCTCCAAATTCCACAAAGTATTTCTACTCATCTGGGAATATTTAGCATAACATTTCATAGCAATATAATTTACCTATTGAATTCAATTGAAAGTAACAATATGTTAGTCTCGTTGGTCTTGTTGGTCCTAAACGCTACTAGGGAATACGAGGATCTTGTTTCAACCCCGGGTCGGGCAGTGTTATTGAGATTTCCATTTGTAAATTCCCTTTTGGGTCACGTTGATGGCCATAGGCTCGTCCTTATAACATACGACCTAGAAAGGCGCTTACCCTTTCCGGGAATACAGGCATATATACGTATAGGTATAGGTTATTGGTGCTAACCTGGAAGTAATTTTATGAGTCTGTCTCTGTCAGTTACCCCCCACTATTTTCACTGAAAGCTGTTTTTACTCGTATGTATTCTTGATACTATATCCATACACAAAATGCATATGAAAGTATATACGGTGCTAAACTAAAAAAAAATATTTTCCATGTGAATCCGCGGGGTACTAGTAGTAATAAAATATACATTTGTAGTGAAGCACGCATTCTACAATCAAGTTGAAGATCTTGATCGATATGCCAGAAATATTCGACTCTAACTGTAAGATTAAAATGGTAGAGTCGAAAAAACTCTGAACTAATAAAGATTATCTGGACAAAGACAATCTGGGCAAAAGCGTAGTAAGTAAGAGCTTGGAAGTAAATGCAAGAATAATCCTCTTTCTCATTGCTGAGCTCGGGTCGGTCTCTAATGACTCGCTGCATCATGGCGATCGCAATAACCCTCGATGCAATATTATTATGCAATTTGATTTTGTATAAATTTGCAATTAACTTTCTTTTTTAACTAATACACTAGTCTATATTGTAAAAAAACTCTTCAGCTTTATATATTAATATAAAGCTGAAGAGTTTTTTTGTAAAATTATTTCAGTGTTAGATAGGCCTATCGATAAATGGTCGCAGGCAGTAGCTAGTTCTATAATGTGAAGAAACGGAACAGATTGTGAATATTAGTTTGAACTGGCTCTATTGACTTCAGGTATGGTGCAAAATTCTGAATTAAAGAAGGCTAAGCACAAATTTCCACCGTTCCAGCATCTTTCATTATAACTAACTATAAAAATGGATATTAGAACATAGATACATACATAATTTATATGCATAAAAAAGAAACTAATTTACGCGGAGATAAAGTTTTATTAAATTGTTAGCGTATCCCTTAACAATACGGCATATGGGCGCGCAATGTTCCTTAGTGCCAACTGTTTGTGGTGTAAATTACCCGCGTAAACAATAACACAGGAACACAGTGCTCCGGAATTACAACACATAACGACATACATGAAGGAATTGTTACATAATACTAAGCGGGATTGGAAAACATATCTCATTTCTTGTAGCAATTGTATTACGTATTAGGTACGACCATTTACATACAATACAACGTTTCAACTTACCTTATACATCTGAAGAAAAAAAAAAATAGAAAACTACTCGTCTCCGTATGAATAATTAAAAGAGCTGTCAAAACAAGTCCCAAAATCTTACCCCAAAAGTGATGTTTCAGATTACGTAAGTTAGTAAGTAAAATATTGTTTAAGGAAGACAAATATATCATTACAAAAACTGTTGACTAAAATCCCTAAAAGACTAAAATGGACAGTAAAATTGTGTATAATACAAAAACTCACAAGTTTATTGAGTAAGATTCCAAGGAATTTCCAGAATTTTTATTAGTCTTAGTCGTCATGTGTCGTAGAATAATTTGATTGAAACAAAAATATAAAACTGCCACCTCGTGCCAGTTCGTGGAACATCCAGCGTGAGCATTTCACGTCACGTCGACATATCCTTACACCATCTGTCTTGGTCTAACTGGAGCATTTTGTATTACAAATGTTATGGTACCACGACTTAAAATTTTTAAATAAAAACGTTCCAAGGAAAAAAAATAGGAGCTAAATAAAGTTGTGTCATTTCCTCGAGTCATTGTGAGGTAGTCAGGCGCACATCGGCGCCACACCTGCCAGCGGCATTTGTCGCGGAGGACCTCACTCCTAACTACCCCTTTGTATTACCACCACATAACAACTTTATTTAATATTTCCCCTCTTACATCGTATCTATAAAACAAGACAATGATATGCTACATGAACTCGAATAAAAAACTATGATTCGCAAATCATAATAAATTGGTTGGTATTTCCAATAAGGAGTCTGAATCTGTTTTTCATCAATCAAATTACCTTCACTTCAAATAATATGAAATCCATATTGTTACTGTGAATGTTGGAATTAACTGAATATTACTGAGCTGCACATTAACGCACAGGAATGTTTCCAATCGAACAAACAACATAATTTAACATGATTGATATGATCGCACCCATGGCGAACCTGTGCTCGAGAGAATCACGTTTTGATTTACAACATATCTATCAATAACGATTTACTCATTCTATTTATCATCGAAAGCAACGTTTTGTACAAAACAAATAACAACACAAACATCAACGAACATTTTGTATCTACAAAGTAACAAAAGAAAGTAGAATTTTTAATCTGCTGTTAACCAAGAAATAGCCAGCTTCAAAACAAGTTACAAGGTTTTAACTCCAAAGTATAGAAACAAAACAAGGATACGGGAGCTTTCCCGTTGTACGTGGATGTTTTACCAAGTTGCTTTAATAAAAATTTCAATGTTATTGATATAAAACTTTCCGCGGGGAAAATACCTGTAGACATAAAATTAAGTTACTCAATTTCAGTCGTGTTTGAGGAGCCTAAAAGTTTCCAAGTGAAGATAAGTAAGATTACGTACGTGTGGTCAGCTTATGAGAGCAGAAATACTGAGTTATTAGACAACTCTTGCAACCTTCCTCGTAAATGGTTTTAGCCTTTCCATTTTTCAAAGTTGCTCTGTATTTTACATATTTTGGCTCGTGTTGAGCTCAGACTGTGATGTAAGGGAAGACGGAGTTGTTGAGTCATGCTCAGCTCAAGACTAATCCGGGCCCGACTGCGACTCAGTAAATCACTGTTACTTAGCTCGAGCCAACAGCAGATCACATGATGATATGCATAACTACACGACATTATTATACTACGTACTAACGTTCATAAACATAGTAGTTAATGTAGAGAAGTCATCCGTAGTGTACAAAACACGAGTAAAGAAAACAAACCAAAACATATTTCTTACAATATCCATGTCCTAAAAAAGAAAGGTTAAGCGAATAAACTTTGTAAAATAAGTATAACGACATGATACAACCTATCTCAGCTACGAAAACAAGACGAGAAAAAAAAGCATAAACGCTTAGAATGACGATCATAATATACGTAGCAATAAGTAACCATAAAGACGGTATTTCATATAAGCGAAGTGCCTTGCTGTTACGACTTACATAGGACGTGAGCTGAAAGAAGGCGAGGGTAGACGGCGTTTATTGGTACACCTGCTTACAAGCGTTCGTCCAAGCATTTTAAAAGCCGGTGACGGGTAAGTAGCTGCGTCTCAGGCCGCAAATACAGCTAAGTAAAAGGAGAAAACCAATTACAAAGCAACGGTGAGACCCTTACTAGATTGCTTCAGTGCAATTATTTATGAGGTCCTTTAACATATTATAAATTATTAGTTTCCGTCCACGAAATCGCCTGCGAGTTATCAATAATCCCTAATGTAGCTCCATTACCAATGTTATTCAAATATTTTCCATTCATAATATTAGTAAATATCTGGTATTAATAAAATTACAAGTTTACTAAGAATACAGTTTTAGTAGTATTGAACATTCATATTTAGAAAGAAATGAAAAGTTTATGAATACTAAAAAATTATATTGCAATCCGTACCAAGTAGTATCTTATTCCTAGATCCAAACACGAACCATCGCGGACAAGCATTTCCACTAAACCTATATCAGTTACCTAGTACATTACAACTGCACGTGAGCTGAAAACGCTAGCAGAAAAGTGGATAAATTGAAGACAGCCAACTAAAGTTCTATATATTTCAACACCTGCTGCGATAGAAACTGCGAATTTCCACAAAATTAACGGTAACCTTAGAGAGATTGCCAAGTGTACATTTTACGATCCGGATAAATTAATGAACAATTTCGTCGGCGCAAACATTCCTTTCAAATTTAATTTCAAATACTTTACAAGATTAGATTCCTTGCATAACACTTCGTACTAATTCTGCAATCAGTTTTAAGCAGCAACAATGTAATTATTGAAGGAAACTCCGAGCTGTGCGAACAGAGTATTTGTAAACTGTATTATATAAATTATGTAGGTATTATACAAGGGTACTTTTATCACATCGCATTTTCACTCCTCATAATTTATCATTCGTTTGACACGTTTTATCACCGGCAGAAATATATTTATAGTTGAGAATAAATCAAATCCTTCATTTAAAAGTACGATACTCAGCAAATGTAAGAGACGTTGTAAATCATAAATATTTTCAATCCATTTTTTGCATACGCGAGTAAACCTTAAAAGACACGTCGCGGTGATGTATAGATGAGTTGGTCATGAAAAGGCGTGGAAAGATCGTGCCGCGATCTACTTATTTGGATCTATATGACGGTAGATAGGTAACTACTAGCTACAAGTACTAGTAGCTCTTACAAACATTTAAGGAGACTAAAGCGTTACAAGACGACCAATCAAATACAATTAGGTACATACATCCATGTGCTCACGCCTGTATTCCCCGAAGGGGCAGGCAGAGATGTTGTAATAACAACACCCACTTTTTACCGAAGACGATAAAGTGCCAACGTGACAGATGGTGAGCCTATCGCTGTCTCAGGCACTATACATACCTCTATACATACTATACATCCTTGAATTACTTCTCAGACATATGCAGGTTCCCTCACGATGTTTTCCTTCACCGTAAAGCACGTGGTGTTAAATCACTGCACATAGGTTTTTAGAAAATCTCATCGGTACAAGCCCCGCTGGGATTCGAACTTGCATTGCTTGCGTAACAGGCCCCAATCGCCTTACGGATTGCTCAAACCCCAAGACCACCACGGCATAAAATTAGGTACACCGTTAAATACAGTCTCCTGCTGCGTCGCTTTAGCAATGAAATTACGAGTCCGTTGATACGTAAAATAATAAAATTGCACATTTTAATTGACAGTGTAACTAAACAACCTTTGAGAATGCAATATTATCACGCCTAAGCATGTATGTAATAATAATATATCTGCCGTCTCAAATTACAAATTTTAAAAATCACTAATTTGAGGCGGCACTAGTAATGCTGCAAACCATCATAGGGTTTACACATTTTGTTTCAACATCGTCACTGCTATTTTGTTGACAGTTACAATCAAAATCGTGTGCAATTCTGTGCAGAACTCATGAATAAACCAAACTAATGTGAGACGCGAGTGTACTGTGTTCGAGGCGCATTTGCGCAGTTTGCGCTGCGGTCACGCGTATTACGTTGTAAGCTCGCTTCATTCTACAAACTCCAAACTTGTTACCAACTCCTTGTCATTTCCAAATTGTTTTTTGACTCATCTTGTTTACTTTACTAAATTGTACATTTTTTGCCTCATTACGTTATTCATTTAGTTATCACGTAATTTTCCAAAGCTACCAATTAGAATTTACATTATATACAGATTTAAAATGCTGCCGAAAATCTAAGCCTTAGTGACAGTCTATTCATCCAATAGAAAATCAATCAAGCGTGTACTTGTAAAGATAGCTGCGCCACAGGAGGTCAAAAGGTAGTAACAAATTCAGTCAATTAGTATTCCCCCAGTATGCCACAGCCGGAACCGTATCACGCCCCTTTTTCTTTAATTAATGAACCTTTCGGTTCACTTTGCTTTGACGCCGTAAGGTAAGGAAAGTTAAATGTAAAGTTAAACAATCAAATAAATCGGCTAAAGATTGAGGTTTAATGGTAAACGCTGCCTTATTACACTATTTAAACCTGTGATAAAGATTTGATTATCCCTGGGCGCATTCGGCGTTAGGAAAAGGTATTGAAGCGACATGATCTATGTCCGTAGAAGTCTTTTCTTCATGAAAAATAATCTTCCTCAGGTCAATTGGAGCAAAGTGCAGTATGAGTGATTTGATATTAATAATTTGTGTTCGTTTCTGAAGACCTTCACTAAACCTGAGATACAGACGTGAGCATACTTTCAACAATAATTTAGTAAGTAGTTTTAGTAGAAATGGGTTTAAGTAATTGAATAATTTTAATTTACTTCTAGTTGAAAAATGTCGACATAAAAAAATTAAAACGGCACTTTTACCATAAATAACGGGGTCGAAAGAATTTCCGTGGATGCAACTAATTTTACATCTCGAAAGCCTCGAAGCACAGAGACGTCTACGGAAATAAAATGAAAGAAAAAGGTTTGCCAGGGCAATTACTCTCGCTGGAGCGCACATAAAAACTTTTATTAATATCATTTTACTTTAACAATACTTTGAATATACATTTGGTAACTAGACTTTGATCCAATAACAAATATAATATTTATATAAATTGAACCCACTACTAAGCATTTAACGAACTAAACTAATGAATAAACTATAAAGTCTTTAATACTCATAGTAAGTCCTGCTTGTTTGGAATTTATCCCAAAATCAGACAACGACGTTTAACTTTGCAGACAGCTTAGAGATGACTGGTTATGTAAAGTTTAAACTTACTACTTAAGACAAGGACAGCTGTGGTCAGCGCTTGTCGCAAAATGACAAATTTAATAAACCAAGTGCATGACAAAGCCTTCTGCTACTGCTGAATATACCTTCTGCTCAAGTCATATTCAATATAACTAACATCGGCACAGGACGTACCAGCCAGATTGCTAGAGCCGTAATTAACTGAGTCTCAGTAACTTTAAACGTTAGCTAATTTACTCGAAAGCCCGTCGCAACCCATAGTACATGTTAAAAGGTATAGGACTCACATTGAATAGGAAATTACTTCTATGAAGCTAAATTTATGATAGGAAAATAAAACCGTTTGCAGGCCATATTGGATGGGCATTACTTTTCTTAACGGTGAATCATTTGGCAGAGAACGAGATAGTAAAATAGAAGATTTATAGTAACTGTGTAAGAAATTTATACCTGGTACTATTGGGGAACGCTATTATATATATTTATAAATGATCACTAATCGGTTAGAGAGGTTATACCTATTATATGTACCTACGTAATATACAAAGTATGCACGATAAACCGTGGTGGCCTCGGGGTTTGAGCAGTCGCCTGCTACGCAAGCGACGCAAGTTCGAATCCCAGCGGGGCCTGTACCAATGGGTTTATTAAAAAAAACTTATGTACAGTGAATTCACACCACGTGCTTTACGGTGAAGGAAAACATCGTGAGGAAACGTGCATATTTCTGAGAAGTAATTCATTTGCAGGTTTCCTCACGATGTTTTCCTTCACCGTAAAATGGGTATTGTTAATACAACACCTCCGTCTACCCCTTCAGTGATTTGACATGACATTTCTATGTAGCCCCAATACGTATATTTAAAAAAATTCAAAAAGTTTTAGTTAATCGTTATTTATATAAAGAAAGTGAATATCAAAACAAAATATAATATTAATATATGTTTTCATAATACAAAGGGGGTGTTTTTACTGAAGGTGGCATTATCAATCATACCATTCGAGTGACATAAGTGGACCCTCTTCATGCGAGCTCATAGCTCCATTACTCATGAAGCCCCTCCTAGTTCTGATACGTGTTCTTTCAACCACATCAACGATAGCGCGTTGATAAATACTTTAACAAAAGATATAAAGTTATACATATCACACTGAAATAATATTTAGTCAGCCACGTGGATCTCTATCATCTTAAGATTGACTATTCATTTACAGGACAAAGAATAAGGTCAATTTTCGTTTGTACATAAATTTGTATTCTACTTTTATTTTTTACTATCCTTGTGGAAAAAATAAATGTGACTAATTTACAATTATCAACACTTATACATTGAAAGTTTACTACATAACTAAAAGTACCTGGACTACCTAACTGTGTTCGCTATTTCCTTTTCCATTAAACCTGGCTATATCGATTTATCGACCCCAAAACCCCTACATACTACATTTCATGAGAATAGTTACAGCCGTTGAGACTTAGATTATATACATAAAAACAATTGCTCGTTTAAAGGTATAAAATCATGGCGTATTTACACATCTATTTTTAATAACGAATTGACTCTTTTACAACTATGTATCGACCGCAATGCAAAATATGAAGATAAAAATGTAAAAATCATATTATCTATATCCCATAAAATAAAGAAATTCAAGCGTATTCGAAAGTCGAGCACCGATTTCTTTTATTAACTCCGGAATTGTTGCCAGAACTGGTAAAGCACTTTCGTGGCCGACCTTACTCTGCAAGGTCGTCTCCTAAAGGGCGAAAGTCTAGAGTGGAATAGTTATCTAATTATCTGCTCACTTCGTTGGAGACACTATGTGATATGTTTCTCTCCCTGTATACCGCATCACGTGTGATATTATTATTTACTTACACACAATATTTGCACCAGACTGTTTGAGGATGCTTCAGTTAATTAGTAAGTGATATTTATAGTATATAATAATATAAGTACTGAAAATAACAGGTACACTATATATAGCAATGCCAATCAAAAGTAATAACATTGAAACAAAGTACAAGACAAACATATTGTATTGTAAAAGATAAGTGTTTGTACATTAAGTACACTAACTTTCGGACAAACGATCTTGTTAAATGTTACTACCAATATAATAATTTACTTTATTATCATTGTTATTGTTTTTAATTAGAAACGCTTTTAGAGAGCAGTCCTCACAAGCAATAGGCGCAGATCGGAGTAGGGCTCTCCGTCGGACGATGTTCTGTTTTAATTAACGCTACCTACTGCCGCTCTGATATATATATATATATATATATATATACCTACCTTTCACACCCACTAAGCAAATATTTCAACAAAATTAAGATAGAATAGTACTGAAACTAATTCAAATAAATTGAAAATGTTTGCTACCAAACGAGAATTTAAGTGCAAATGAGCTCACTCACACGAGAAGGGTTCGTGTTGATTTTTATGACGGGCAAAGCGAGTGATTCCTGAAACTTATGGTCCTATAAAGCCGCTCGTGAACAGTTGACGATTTAGCAAAATTTTACGTTTCGCTATGCGCTGCGGTGTCGTTTTGGAAAGCTTTCAAATAAACGTCGTCAACATTTCATGTGCAATTGCGACGTCAACTTCAGGCATTGTTTCAAAATTAATTAAAATCTCTGTTTGATTAAACTTTTCAAATCATCAAAATTACATTGTCATACAAAATTATATTTTCATCTGATTCGGAAGGTTACTTTTAAAGAGAAGAACCCGGTAAGAAACTCAGCAAGTAATAAATATAAGTATAATACGATTCCAACGCAAACAATTTCGAAAGATCTACTTTTAAGTACTATTTACACTGTGCAGCTCGAAATGCACCAGCCTCAAACAGCGCATGTTCACAAGTATGACACAAATGCCAGCCAATGTCCTCCTAAATCATCATCGTGGGTACCAGTACCCAAATTCATTTGGCTGATGGCTATTGATAGCACAAGTTGCCTAAATTCTACAATTGACCAGTAAGGAACAAGGAAAATATGTTCAATCAACAACCAAAACCAACGTCTTTGTGTACTCTAGGGATATAGTACTGATATGAGTACGTTGCGAAAATAGTGAGGATACTGCGCATGTTTTTATTCACCTCGCGCCATACATATAGATAGCGATAGACTCATGAAATTACTACCACGCATTCAAGGTAAGCGCTCTTAGCTCATGACGGAACTCGTACTTATTCAATTTCTGGGGGCCAACTATGATCTTTTAAGCAGCGCGTATTAGGAACTTCTTAGCTTTGACGTTTAATTTTACGGTACAAAAATGAAACGTCAAAGCTCAGAAGTTTTTAATACAACCTGCTTAAACCGATGATGGTTCTACATGAGCAATATATTAGAGTGACAAAATAATCCTCTAATAGTATAAAAATTAAAGAAAATTCATAAACTTAGCTCCCAACCCTACCCAATTTGCTCAAAATCAAATCAAAGAATTTGATAGAAACTAAAGTAAAAAAGAACAAAAAATTACCTATATGCAAGGCTGTATATAAACATAGCTTTACATGCTATTTTAATATGCCGCTGAGAAAGAAACTTGATCACGCAATAGTTCCATTATAAACAAGCGGAAATAAATGTAACTAACGTTTCACAGCGTTTAATTAAATGCCTAAATTTGTAACAGTATCAAATACAATTTACAAGGTAATTGAGTGTGGTTTAACGTACAGTGTGGCGTTGTGAGCGTTGATTCAATCGGAGTGGAGTACATGTAGATTGTTTAGTAAACAGCAATATTTAGTAGAGCCTGACAGTAATCCTCGGCTGGCAGAGCAGCCGGGCGCGTCCTCATCACGAATTCCCCTGGGCGCTACGTTAAATGTAGGCCACGAAGTTCCCGCCAACCGGAATATTGCTTTGTCACTTGGCGACATCGCACAGCTTCCCTAAGCCCAAGTAATTGGAAATAGTTGAAATAGACGACTTAAAGCAACATCGCTCCACTCAAGTCTCGGCGTCGCCGTTCACGTCTATATCGTCCAACAGCTTTATATATAAGCGGTTCTATGATCCACGCAGCGTTATTGGTATACGCTTTTTGACCCCCATGGACTTACAAACAACGCGAAGCTTAGATCAAAGTGAAAAAAAGTTAGTAAAAGTTTTGATCAAAGTCAAATAGCCTCGATCTCAATCTGTAGTTGGATGAGTGACCGCCCATATCTTGCTTATTAACCTCTATGTTCATGCCTACCCATGAAACTGATTTCCATTCAATCTGGTTGTAAAAATTTGATGGTCTAAGGCAATATGATTTGTATTTCCGTCACAAGTATATTAAATGTGGCATAAGAAATAATTTGCTAACTTGGTACAGGGCCCACTGGGATTCGAACATCGAGCAATAAACGTTCTACAATTTGAACGAAATGCTAAAACAGAATAAATATAAACATGGCAAAATTACCATTTTTCAAATGGCGACAATATCCCATCAGGAATGGAATTAAACCATTCGCAATAAACGATAACCACCGCTTGGGGACGTATGAGGTCAAATAAAAGAGCTGCGGAATGGAAACAGAAAAACTGCTACGATAAAAAGCAGGAATTCGTAGAGGCACCGTAGCGCAGCCACTCGTAGCCCGTAGTCCGCGTAGCGAGCAAATGATTGGATTCATTGTTTTTCGCTTGCCATCTTTCGTTATATAATTTGCTGAATAATTCATGAGAACATCCGCCGATAATAAAAGACAGTATGTAAAGTTGGGCGAAAAAATAATTCTAAATGTACCTGTACCTGGCAATTTTTGCATCAAATTGAATCAGGCGTGACTTGGGTTAATTCGTATTATTAAATATCAACCACTATTGTTTTGTCTGTAATACATATTATAATCACCTGAATTTGTAGGTATGTTTGTATTCCTTTGTATCGAGGGGAAATACCGAACCAATAAAAACATATGTCACTACTACATTCGTCTCTAATTTACACTATAATTTAATTATTAAAAAAAAAGTATGTTAAGGAATATATTATAGTAAAAATAAAAATGTTCTACAAATATAAGAACGAGCGAATAAAAAAAATCGTATCAATCGAATAAACGATGCGCGAAAGCATACATATTTTTTACTAGAATTAAAGTTACTAGCTGTATCATAATGTGGTACCGCTACGTATGGTTAGCAGTCTACAATACCTTTATAACATCGTGGGTAACATTTACCATTGTTGGAACAGTGCGCACGAGTGTTTCAACATGACTTTTTCAAAACTTCTTTTTTAAATCGGGTTCATGTATTCAGCATTCATAGATGACGAGTAAAGAAAGGTATTCTGCTGGTTATTAGGAAGTGATAGTCTATTTGTAATCTTTACGAATCAACGTATTTTGAATGTGCTTTTCAATAGTTGCAGGTGCCGATACGAGCTATGAGCGCTCAGCTAAAATAGCGGGGCTACTGCGCATGTATATTATTTGTGTCGCGCCTTACAGACAGACAGAGACAAATATTTAGCCGAATACGCAGTGGCATATATTTGGCCAAATGCGCAAATTAATAAGCAAATAATAAATATGCTCACGCCATCCCCGAAGGAGTAAGCAGAGGTACCTATTGTAACAACAAAACCCACATTTCACCAATTTGATTAAGTGCCAACGTGACAGAGGGTGAGTCCATCGCCGTCTCAGGAACTATACATACTTATTTGAATTACTTCTCAGACATATGCAAATTTCCTCCCCGTAAAACATGTGGTGTGAAATCACTGCACATAAAGTTTTTCAGAAAAACTCATTGGTACCTACAGCCCCGCTGGGATTCGAACAAAAATTTTATATTTTGTTTTATATAACACTAAGCTTTAAGGCCTTATTTATTTTATCAAGCTAGTTAGTTAGTTATTTTCTAAACTAACCATATTCTAGAAGCACTTATTACCAACATAAATTATAATAGGAAAAGTCTTCGAGGCATAATAATTTACTAAATTTACTTTCACAACGATCAAAGTTCCTCCCGTCTAGTAAGTTCACATTTTTAATTAGGTACGTTATTTAGTAATTTTAATTAGTGAATAATAGCATAGAGAAACAGTCTCATTTGAAAAAAAAATACATTATCAACAGCAAAGGACGTTATTTTAATTACGTAAAATTTTCCACTGCGGTGTGCACACACAAGGATCTGATATCATGTGTTATTTTTATTTCTTTTATAAATAAGCACCGTGCTTTGTTCGTTTTTTTTTAACGTTTTCTAAAAATTTTAAACTAGCTAGTTCGATTTATCGTCCCCAAAACCTCCTGCAAACTCAATTTTAAGTAAATTATTGGAACAGTAACCAACCCTAAGGCCACTTTTGGGGTTGGAGCAGTTGCCTGCTACGCAAACGACGCAGAACGAAAACATCTATGTCTGAGAATTAATTCAAAGACGTATGTAGACTGAGATGGCAATAGACATACCATCTGTCACGATGGCACTTCATCGTCATCGATGAAAAGTGGGAATGCAGACGTGAGCATATGTTTATATATTACAAACAAACTTGACGGCATAATGGCCACTCTACTACGGCTTTAAACCTAAATGATACGATCATAAATCTTAATCTCCATGGCAAGTAGACAATTAGGTTGTTTTACTTACATCTGTCGCTAGGACCCATGAATTTACAAATCTCATAATACATATTCGTATTACGGGAAATCGTACGGCGAATGAAGATTTCATTTCAAGTAACAAGGCTTCAATTTCAACTTTACAATATGCGGTGAGGAGCGAAATTCAGTATCGTTCGTACGACTTTCTCCTACCGTGAATACTGCATCTAAGGGATAATCTTTAACGTAGTCTTGCAAACAGTTAAACCTGATCACAAAAAAACCTCCAATAAAAAAACATATGTAAAAAAATACGTGATAGACAACAAATTATAATAGCAGTATGAAAAAGCCCACGGTGATTGATCACTTTGCAACACAAAGCTTGTGTCACAGTTTAAAAATAAACCTTACAAGCAGTTAGGAAACTAGGAACAAATCGTCCGAAATTACACACTCACACAGACGAGTCAATATGCGGAATAGGACCTATAGGCAAAGTAACACTATCCTCATGCTTAGCTAGTAAAAACTATACAAAATGACGGGATTGACATATGTCACGTGACTGAATTATGTAATTTTCCTATAGGCGTAATGACAGTGAAAGGTGTCGCGTCGTGGCCGATCGCGTATACGTTATTCACGTGTTTTACAGACATTTTTCAAATTCAAAAACTCCATTCTTTTGTCAATAAATAAAGAGTAAATTTTAAAATCTTTAAGACTGACAACCCTCACGTTCAATGGAGTAAACGTACTTATTTAAAAAAATATCGTAGGTTTCTTACTGCTTGTAAAACATATATTTATACTATGCTTGTGTATCGATTTGATAATGAGCTAACGTCATTACAATAATCGAGATACCGTCATTGCTATGACGCGATAAACTAATACCGATTATTTATTGTAGATATCGATGGCTAGCGTTAATTGGAACGAATATATCAACCAACCTAGGTATAACGCGTACACGCTTTAGGTTTATCTTAGATCACGCAAATACCTGCAAGTATAGGTACTAGTAACAATAATATATCAAGATTATGTCAGGACACGCCAATATACACATATAGCATACCTACATACAGGTACGATATCAACGATACATATCGCACCAAATGATTGATATTGTGTGCTGGTTGTGGTAGTGTCGTATCAATACTTGTATAATATGTTCTCTTGTAACCAATAATGCATTATGAATTTACTAATAGTTAACTTGAATTTTTTTTATACAGATGAAACAATTTTTGGAGCATCTGATCTGATGGTCCCGGTTCATGACTCTACATGAAAACTGGAGAGTACTTTGTAAGCAATAGGGAAGGGTTTTTCGAAATTGCATTAAGAGTGCAATTTCGATGTGTGAAATAGAGGAATGTTCTGTGAAACGTTTTATTTTCTAGGTTTACAAAGTTTTATTACCAAGCGGGTAATCAATAATAAAACTATCATTATGCTAGATTACTTAAACAAAAAGGTCTCATTCGATATTTGAGACCAGCTATAATGTGTCAAATCACTTAAATAGGACAAAGAACTTTAGGAGTCCATACTTTCAGCGGTTAAAACCCCGCTTTTCTCTACTCCGGCGCTAATTAACTCATTTAACATTTAACACGCGTGCTATAAATTATGAAAGAAATGAGATGGAATATAATTAACAAAGGTCATAGATATAACCGAAACGTTCCATTTTAATCTATATTATAAAACTAAAGAGTTTGTTCATTTGGTTGAACGTGTGGGCAGAGCGAGTGATCATGCTCATCACCAGCATAGGGAAGATCTCCCAGCCAGGCGGGTGTTATGCTTGAGGAAACGCGGCTCCAACTGTTCTAGTTACAAACTGCAATGCGCTCGAAAACTCTATTGCGCGATTTAGATTCTCGCGCATTTGTTCTCAAACTTTTCAATTGTTAGTGAGTAGCGCCATCTATGTAGCGAGTGGAGAAACGCTGCTACAAACGCGCTTATCTTAGGAGTTTGTGGTTGAATTGGAAAAATATGTTTATGTTGTATTTTAGGACCAGTCTTCAATGTCGCTGACACTAATACGAGCAAAGCATCAACGGAAAATGTTAGAAATAGGATACATTATCACTAATTTACATAATTCTTATTGTTTATACTACGCGGGAAAAGCCGCGACTTACAGCTATTCGATAATATCGCCGTAGGTCGTAGCTGATTCGAGATATTTGATAAAGTAGCAGTCTTCTACCGACGGTAGAGAAAGGATGAGTATTATAAGGTATAAGTGATTTAATATCTACACTAATCGGTCTAGCCTTGCAGCTATTAAATATTATTGGGTCGATAACGGATCTGACACACACTTATCTAATTATCGGACGAGTAAAAGAAGTTGGCAGGCCTAAAATGCGTAAAACAGAAATAGCTTTAAGAAATCAATATTTCAATTGGAAGAATCAAGCAAATTTTCACGAGGATCGAATAAAATAACATAATAAAAGGGATACATACAGCAGTATCAATCCACGAAACATTATAAGGGTTTATAAATAATTTTTATTTCTACCTGCGACTTCGTCCGCGTGGAATAGTTACATGATTATTATTCTAATTATTATTTCTGGGCTAACAAATGACTTAAAGGGTCACTCCACATCGCATTGACACCTCGTACAAGGTAAGGTTTACGATAACGGGCTGCTAATTACTTTGAATCATATAAAATAAGGCAACCGATAACTGGGTAAAATACAAAATGAGCATAGACGCTGATCAGTATGCGAATCGCGCGCACATACCGCTTCGTCCCTACACACAACCAGCTGCAATGTGCTCAAATTGCTACGTGGCCGGGAGACACAATATTCGAGCACATACCGACATTTATACCTACTTTACTATACCGCATACTTGCTAAAACCCCTCTCGTATTTCAATTATATCATACAATTACGTAACAATGTATGCATCAGCTACGCAGAAAATTGAATTGTCGACAGTCGATGTACTTTATGATAACAATTTCAATTCGAAAACAATGAATCCAAAATTTTACATGAAGATTTGTAACAATATTATATATACTAAATACGAATTCTTTATTATAATAAAGGCAAAGTTTATATGTTTGAATGAAGTAGTAATTAATCTTCAAAACTGCTCAAACGATTTAAATAAAATATTTCACCATATATGGAATATACTTTCATAGTGGACTTACGCTATATAGTGTGTACCATAAGGACAAAGCCACGAACGAAAGCTACTAAGATGTACCGCATAATATGTGAAATACGTAGGAAACCGTTGGTTAAGTTAGATCCACCATTCGCCATTGTGCATGTGAGACAGATAGGGATAAGTAGCTTAACCGGATTAGGGCCTGGGGCGGCGTCTGATTATTCCGCTGGCTGATTTACGATGACGTGATACGGCAACGCGACACGCCGCCGACCTGCTTACCTAATATACCTACGGGATATAACCGAAAACGCACCATTTATTATTGTCATACGTGGCCATACAATCAATTCCCTAGTGAACCAAGAGAAACAATATGAAAAATGAGAAGTTTCATCTACGTGTCGACCTCTGCAGAGAGAAGGGTCGGCGTTTGAAAAGTACTGTTACAACAATGCTGCGCTCCACGAATGAAAGTCAACAAAAGTTTCGACATTCGTACGTTTACATGAGAAAAAGTCATTTAAATGCGGGTCGTGGCAGTGATTAGTAGAAGGACCGGGACGAGAGCGCCCGTCCCCGCG
The DNA here is from genome assembly GCA_929442735.1 of Watsonalla binaria. Lineage (NCBI taxonomy): Eukaryota > Metazoa > Arthropoda > Insecta > Lepidoptera > Drepanidae > Watsonalla > Watsonalla binaria. The sequence continues at coordinate 7,569,859 of OV838919.1, read as the reverse complement.
ACCCTACATCTGCGCACGTGAATTGAACGATTCCTTCAGCAACAACCGTTTCTGAAATACCTTTTCTAAGCCATTTAAATGAATAAAACAACCCCGAGCCTTCTGTGCTGGCCTTTTGCGAAGGAAAATACATACAAGTAACTTCTTTGAGAAGCATGCGAGTCTGTTTGAATAAAATAAAGTATCTACTTGTATTAGAAAACTCGGCACTTCTGCCAAATATAATGTTCTTTAACTTGAGAGTTTGGATCGTAATTCCCAGAATAGTCAGGAAAACTTCAAATACAAAATGGAATTCAAATCTGCGACAATTCGCTCTGCTAAATGAGCTACTCGTGCATAAAATTGTTCCTTTCATTATTTTTGCGTCTTGAGGAGACATTTTAAGAATTCAGTTTGAAATATGTACATTACATATTTCATGCAAAAATCATACTCATCTTTTGAATCTCAATTTCAATAATATATTATAATAATAATCGGCGAACGTGGTGGGATATTTAGCCAGGTTTCTGTCGTAACGGAGCAAGGAAAGTAAACCCTTCAGCTATCTAACAAAGGCTCATAGCATCAACGTAAATGGAGGGACATGATTTACTACCCCGTATTCGGTAAGCCATCTACCAAATGGAATGTGCTTTTGCGATCACGAATATTTAATAAGACTAGTATTTTAAGTTTGGCATAAGATTTCAAAGAGCCGTGGTAGCCTTGAGGTTTGAGCAGTCGCCTGCTACGCAAGCGACGCAAGTTCGAATCCCAGCGGGGCCTGTACCAATGACTTTTAAGAAAAAACTTATGTAAAGTGATTTTCACACCATGTGCTTTACGGTGAAGGAAAATATCGTGAGGAAACATGCATATGTCTGAGAAGTAATTCAAAGACGTATGTATAGTGTCTGAGACGGCGATAGACTCACCATCTGTCACGATGGCACGTAATCATCTTCGGTGAAAAGTGGGTGTTATGATTACAACACCTCTGCCTACCCCTTCGGGGATTACATGCGTGAGTATATGTATGTATGTATGTATGTATTTCAAAGAGATTATATGAGAGCCTCTTATAATTTTAGTTTTTATGTGCCGTGGTGGCCGTGTGGTTTGAGTAGGGCCTGACTATTTTAAAAAACATAAGCGCACTGATTTCACACCTGAGCTGCATAGCTCATTAAGGGAAACCTCAATATTATGTCTGTGAAGATAAACACACTTAATTATTTTCAGTGTAAAGTGGGTGTTGGTGTAATAAAACCTCTGATTATCTTTTCGGGACCCTTCTGAGACAGTGAGCATATTTTTTATGTATGTATGCATGATATATAAGGCTTCGAAAATATCTAAGTTCCATAGTATACTTAAAAACAAACAGCTCTGAATGAAACTGCATCCAATAACATTAAAATAGAGAAAATAACAATGATGTGAACAAACATTAATGAAGTGAACGCTGCAGACTACAAATTACACTTGTTCATGCACTTGCTTTATACAAATTAGATCACAGATAGCATATTTTTTACCGTGTTCGTTTGTAGTGAATCTAAAACAGTTACTGCAAATATTTTTTTTAAAAACACTGCTTAATTAAGTAGTGTTTTGTTCGTGTGAAAAAGGTCGCGAGAAGATAGAAGATTGCGAAATAAGCGTTAACTATAGTTCCCACTAATATAGCACACACCACTTCGTCTTTAATTAAATGCATAGGAATTTTCTAATCATTAAGATATCTATAGATCTATTTTCGATAACTTCGCACCCTTCGCATAGTTACCTATCAAAGGCTTGCTTACCACATTTCTATCAAAACAACAGTTCTTCCTTAGTTTAGTGTACCATTCAAGACAAGTTAGAGCTGACTGAGTCATTTCCAGAACGAAACTCTCGCTAAACAGTCATTGAAATCAGTTCAAAGTTCAAATTGAACCTTGTAACTTGGGAATTGGGGCCTACACATTCAGAGATTGAATTGAACTTTAGAAAAGATCATAGGGCACATTCGGAGACCTAACAAATCGAATATAAGAGGCATATAAATTTAGAAAAAGAGCATAGAATAAATAAGTGCGTAATAGCGTACAACATTTAAATTGGTCCGTAATTCTGATATATTTACTCTCGGCTCGTAGACCTATACCATAAATAAAAGATTCTCGATTGGAAGATTTGGGCATATCCGCTGAATATATAATATACAAATCAACAGTTAGTTTCTTTAAAATAATAAACATACACCAAAATTTCCAGTGCGGTTTAAGTATAGGTACTGATTGGCAGGTATTATAATCTGAGGAAAAAAATATAGTACATAAAGGTGGTACGGTACCTGAGTTGGGTTGATTGTCGGAATTGGGTCGCGCGGAGGGTGCTCCGTCGCGTGCCTCCACCTCTAAGGCGTACGCCCCCTGCTTCTCTCTATCGAACACCACCTTGGTGAAGATCTCGCCCGTCTGCATGCTGATCTCGAAGAAATCCTTGCCCTCGTTGCGCGGCGAGTCGACGATGTAGTAATACACCTACGGGCAAAACAAAAACCATCGTACACAAATTTTCTTCTTTAGAGCACTTTTCTCGTTAACTTACTAACCACTGTACCCCAACAGTTTTTTATGAAATCTAGATGTTTATATTCTATTAAATCTAAGCCCGTAAAGGAAACACAATTTATTCGCAAAAAAGTACTACCTATGTTAAATATTAAGTTGATTAGTATAAACCGCTTGCACAATACTGGACGTTGAATACGTTGTATGTTTGAATTGAAAAGTGTAAACTACCCTTAAATGATTTTTTTATAAAGTCAATTCTACACTTATGACATTAAATGTTGGAACAATGAATACTTTCCGGGTAGAAGAATATTATTGCCATATAAAATATTTACCAAGTATAAATAAATTGTCTTACACTAGTACAACCTAAGAGTATAAATAATCGTTTTATACGTGTGACACAACAAAAGTGATAACTGTGAAAAATGGTGCCATTCGAGTACAGGCGACAACATCCACTATATCTGACACGTGTCCAATTAGATTCTTTTTTGGCGAAAATCCGATAAAAGCGACGTCGAAACGTATATGGTCTACAGTTTCCAGAGTTTATAAGAAACATTATTCTGAAAGGCCGTGTCAACTTATCAAGAAAACTTTACTTGGTATTTACTTAAGTAGACTGGAAAATCCCGAAGGTACATTTACTTCTAAAATAATTCGGATATTCTCGTAGGTTGGTGCGTCGTTACATTAGCGATACAATTTTACGAAAACAATGAAACTGATACACCAATTTGGAGAACGAGACTAGCTTCTACTCGTACCAGCGATTGCGCTTACGTTAAGATTTTTTAATTCACCGCTTCAAAGTAAAATATGGGCTAACCCCTAAAGACGGCTACCCACGGTGCGTGATTCTATAGATTGTCACGCATCCGAATTTAAACACAATCAGCTCAGTCAGCGTTTCAGCCGTGAAAAGGTAACAAAGATCTGACGAACCCACAGAATGGCGTCAGACGTTTGTAAATGCTCTCCTCCATCTCATATTTTGAGGTTTGCGCAAAGACATCTAAGCGTAAAGCATTTATAAGGAAACTCCTCTCATTATCAGACAGCATTTTTAACTCAAACAAACATGCATAGATTGTATTAATAAAAGCAAATAATCGCCATAGATACATTGTATGCTCATAGACAATGCATCCATCAAACCCGACAAAACGTGGACAGATTCAAATATCGTAATAGCTACTGACACAGGAGCTAATCGCTTGGTTGATATATCCGTAGTTGAGCTGGTAACTGGGAAGGAATATATGCGTTTCAAACGGCCGGCAATACGAGAATTAATTGCCCACAGACCATTTAAGCCCATGCTCTGTTTATTTATGTACAAAGTGAAATATCAATCATATATGCACATGAACCTAACGAGCTACGTTCAAACGGATTCAATTCTACACGTTTAAGGAAGGAGTTACATTTGCAAGTATAACGGATTTCAAACCCTAAATACATTTTTATATAATAACCTAAGAATATGCATTGTTTTGAAGAGCGAGAAGTATGTATACTCTATATTTTGCTATTTTCATTCTGTTATATTTCCTTCAACATACAAATTGTAGGGTTTATTTTCCAATTAGTGGAACGAATTTCAGTGCTATTTCAATCTACAGATAGATTAATTGTGCAGTGATTTCACACCACGTACTTTACGGTGAAGGAAAACATCTGTATATGGCTCAGAAGTAATTCGAAGACGTATGCATGATGCATAGTGCCTGAGACGGCGAGACTCACATGTCACGTTGGCACATAATAATCTTCGGTGAAAAGTGGGTGTTGTTATGAAAACACCTCTGCCTACCCCTTCGGGGAATACAGGCGAGAGCATATGTATATATGTCATCTCACTGGCCTTATCCCATACATTGTTGGGGTCGGCACTTTATTCAACCCGATGCGGCTGAATACCTGATTTTTATACGAAGCGACTGCCATCTTCCTTCGCAACCCCTTTTTACGAGGAAAATCTGTGATCTGGGTTAAACCAGTTGTCAGACTATTTTACGCAACCGGGACCGACGGCTTTACGTGCTCTCCGAGGCACGGAGGAAACTCGCGCGGTCACCCATCCAATTACTGGCTAGGGCTAGGGTTCCTTAACTTCGCTGATCGAATGATATGCGCAATAGCATCTGTGCCACGAACTCCTCCTCTAGTATATGTATATATGTATGTGTAGATTAATTCCCGAACAAGATTTGTGTCGAGGCTTGAAAACAACATGTCTCTAAGAATACTACGCGGTCGTAACAGGGAGGATCCGCTAGTAATAAATACAATTTAAACAGTAACTCATGCCTCCAACAAGTAGTTGGAGGCATGAGTAGATGCATAATAGAATAGTTAGTGTAAACGTAGCAATTGGCTAATCCAAGTATGATTGTCTGTCTTCTATGAAAGTTAACATCTTGCGAACTCTGGGAACTTTGCAATAACAACTTGGGGCCAATTAGCGATTCTAATAAAGGCAATGGTGAGCTCCGCAGTAGCTACTGCGTTACTGATGGCTGCTTTAATAATATTTTCCTTTTCATTTAGTAGGTACATACTCATTGGAACGAACCTTAATTTAATTAATGAGAGTTTTAACGGAGAGATTCAGTTGGTTTTTCTGTTTAATTGCTACTATTCATTTTGTATGTGATTTGTGAGCCGTTATTTTAATTTATTACAAATTAAGGTGTAGATTATTTTGGTGACTTTAAACAAACACAGAAAAATTACTACTGTCAGTCATAGGATACCATGCGGGTATATACTGTTAAATAAAATTGAAGTGCCTATTTGTAATTCCATATTAACATGTTTACAGCTTTTCACTAAATGCATATGAAACTATATACGGTACTCACATAAAAAATAAACTATATTTCTTGTCTCTGTTTGTCTGTCCGTCTGTCTAGCTAGTGTACAAGGGGTAATAAGGCTACTTATTTTTTTTAAAACATAAAATCCTTGGACCACCTATGAAATTAAGTCTATGCAAGTAAAACCGCGGAGCACAGTTAGTACACAACAGCAAGAGATTCTCAGCTCGATCCCGGGTCGGGCAAACTTTTGAAACTTTTTGTATTAACATTACAAATTGTGTACATATTTTTGCTACCAAATTATACCGTTTTTAAATTCTATTTAATATATTAATTATGCAAAAAAAATTGTTTTTTTTTGTTTTACCCAGGTTTAATATATATGCGCAAACTCCGTTTGTTTTTACTTGTGTATAAAGTGTTATTAGTGGATACCTTTTATTGGCTATATACTTCTTAGATTAATTTGTATATTTTAGTCATTAGTTATACCTATTGTTATCCCAAATAAATAAAACAAAAAATTAAAAATCGTATTTTTGGGGTTATCCGTAATTTTTCGTGGGACTTTATCATAACTGGTCTTAGCGTGATGATATCATTATATAGCCGTAGCATTCCTGAGATTATCGCGTTCAAGCAAGGAAACAAACAAAAAACTCTTCAGTTTAAATACTAGATTTTTTTTGGAAATATTCTTTACTATTCGCTTTTATATTGGCGAAAAAAACAAAGGTATCAAAATTTTGTACGTAAATATAAAATTTAAGTTAGGAGCTATGTTTGAAGTCAATGGCTCTCTCCTCTGGCATGATCGTGCTAGTTTACGAAACTGTTCTCATATGTGTTGTAACTAAATGGTGTCGTTCACATCTCCGGTACTAGCGAGAACAGGTGAGCATATTACACTGGCGTGAACATGTGGTAAAGGTACGAAAAGGTAGTTTTGTGCTTTTCATACATAATATTACATTTTACACGTACGCAAACATGATTGCGACCTGCGACAAATGCAAAATCTAAGTTCCGCGCGCTCATAAACTATGACAAGTTTTAAATGAAAACTCATTTCGACGAAGGAATCAAAATGCACCTACTTTCTCGCACTACATATTCTCTTAGTTACATTCGAGTACACTTGTAATAAATTGTGTGTTGAGTGAGTAGAATCCACAATGTTAAGCTAGTTTAACAGCATTATAGCCTTTGTATACATTTTGGTGACGCCTGTATCCCATAGGGTAGGCAGTGACAACTGTTCGCTACATGGCGCTCTATGTATGAATACATTTCCTTCTGAGAGCTCCAAATTGAACCTTTATGGAGGAAATGGTAAATGTGGGCATTTTATTACTTCCTTGGACCAACTAAGTATATCAATACAGCCCAGGCTTTATGAAATAAGAAGAACTAACATTTTATCTGATGAATCTTTACAAATAAATAAAATTGGTTCCTTGTAATTTTAATTAACCGCGTAGATAAGCGTAATGCATTATTGTTAAAATGAATCTGCTTGGACAAAATACAATTTGAAGGGATGTGAGACCGCAATACAGGAGGTAATAATATAAAGAGTGAATATTTTTACCAAGTGAAGAATTTAATTATTCACAGTTGTTCACCAATTCAAAGCGCAATCAGGATATGGGAAAATTGCATTTTTATACGCTAGCGTACACGAAAATTATAGGCACAGTAAATTGCGAGCATTGCATATTTTCCCAAAAATATACATTTTGCTAGACATTTATTCCGTGCCCGTGCATGTTATATTGGATTATTTAACGTGATATGTAAGCTTGTTCTACGTGAACTATACGCTACTAAATGTGATCAATGGTCCATCTGGAATATAATAAATCATTTTACACACGTCGGTTCATCAAAATACATAGTCATTTTCTAAAAATTTCTTATTTAGACTAATACTATAAAGAGGAAAGATTATATTATATTTTCTGTATTTAATAACCAGTAACCACAAGCGGGCCTACCATCGGTTTAAGCGGAGCGAATTAAGAACTTATTAACTTTGTCATTTCATTTTCTTATACCAAAAATTAAACGACAAATCTAAGAAGTTAGTAAGACGTCACTGCTGTAACGACGATAGTAGGCCCCAAGACCTATTTAAAACTTAGATTTATACAACTTTAACCATTCTAAACTATTATTATCATTGAGTGACGAAGGCCAGCGAAGTGACGAAGGCAAATCAAGCCATGATACTGAAAACTGAGCATGCTCGCAAAATATTAGAGGTTTCATAACCTTGTCGCGGGTACATACACTATAACTCAATCTTGGCTTTTCATAATGACTTAGAATTGAAAGCAGTACAAATGCCGTCACGAGTCGTGCCATTTAAACAGACATATACAGATACATAAAATGACTACTGTGCACTCAAGGTGAACGCCACCTGTAGAGGTTGTGGGTAGTTATATATCATGCAAAATATTAGCGATCTCCTACATGATATTATATCTTACCATGACAGGTCATAAATTCTCGTAGGAAGGTCACGGGGGCCTCTAATATTAGACATGTTCCATATCAGCTATGCAACCAAACCCTTCGGTCATTCTGGTCATGTCATTAAGACCAACCTTTATAAATTATCGTCGTTTTCAAATAATTCACGCATAGGGAGTCAAAGGTAACCCTTCATTCAATCAGATAATAGATAGATTTCAGAAATATTTCGCGCATCATTAATCACATTGAATAGGGCTCATTATTAGCAATCTTGAATGGAGTTCATCCAATGCAAAGATAACCTTCTAGTCCTATTGTTACGGACTAAACTGGCTATTACACTAAAATTAGTTACAAATAAACGATTTTTTAATGTTTTTCAATGTATTAAATATTTATTAATGGAAATAGTATTTTTTTAATGTGACATATACGTAAGTACATGTTGTATATAATGTTTTAGACCCCAAAACTGGAACAGCGCGCCTAACGATAAGTGTTTGCCGTAGTCTACAGGTGCAGTCACGAGTTGTGAACGGCGACCTTGAATCCGCAATAATAATTTTATGTGTCTGTCTCGATCTGAATTCTGAGTGAAGTACGAAAGTACTAAGAAGTGCCGTCTTCTGATCGAGGCTTCGCCCGCGTATTAAATACTATCTATATATATATATACTATATAGCCTGATTTTTCTTTATACCCTGAAAGGCCACTAAATATTGGTTAACGCTTAAATCGGATAAGTAAATTCTAAAATTACCACACAAAACTATACCTATTTTTAATGTTGGTATAGATGGGACAGTGACCTTTGATGTGACTTAAAGCACATAGTTCGAAAGCGTGTACCAGCAAACTGTGGTGTAGTATTAGTGGTTGTGTCTATGCGATAACTTTATAGGCACGTCGCTTCTTCAATACCTATAACAATATGTTTGAAATTTTTGTACGATCCTCACCTGATTGTTCGGGAACGTCCCATCCTTGTCAATGGCGTTGACCTGCGTGACCTTTGTCCCAATAGGCTCGCCCTCTAGCACCGTCTCCTGTTCTCTTTCAGTAAACAGCGGGATCTCGTCGTTCACGTCCTCCAACATAATGTAAACCGTCGCCTCCGAAGCCAGCTGTTGCGCTCCATTGTTCTAAAACAGAAAAAACTTTTTAATACCTATAAGTATGACGTACTAGAGAAGCCACGCGTAATATAGGGACGGGCGTAACATGCTTGACTCACAGTGATCAAGTCATAATCTATACTAGATAAACACGATTTTAGGCGATATGTTAATAGGTACATACGTTTCCAATAATTTCCCCCACAAGTAAACTGAACTCACATTACAACGACCTTTATGGATCAAATTCAAGGATACGAATGCCTTTATATGTATATGAATACACGAGTAAGTACACTTCCGGCTTATAATAATTCGAAGTACAAACCATTAAACACGGTATCGAATGCCAAACAAGCATAAACACAGGGATATTTATTTCGTCGTAAAAAGACTTCACGAAACGTTACGATTCTTGCTTGTGGAAAATCAAATTGCGAATTGTATTATGTAGGCCGTACCTTTTTAAAAGAGAAGACGTTAGCACGAAATATTTTTCGTTTAATGTTTGAATCCATATAACTGTAACTACCCTTATTATATAATTATTTAATAATATATTTTGACATGTGAATGTTACATTAGTCAATAAATAAATCAAAGTTTCTTAATGCATACGCTGGGATTTATTTTGTATAGCAACATTTAGCTCAAATAATGTACTAATAATTACGTATCTCGCGTATTATTTCTAGCGCAAGATTCGATATTTTACTGCTGGCACTTGAGGTCATGAAAATCACAATATTTAATCATCACTCAGTTTAGATCCTGGTAAAGCACGTGGAAACTACCTTCAGTTTGGAAATCAGTTAAATAAACGAGTCTGTAACCATATCTATGTGAAATATAAATAAGTAGTTACTCACCTACTAATTTATATCACATAGGTAGATAATGAATCTAGCATCTATTAATCATGTACAAAATAGGAAATCCGACACACAATTTTCTTAGAAAAACAAACCCATTTAGGCCTAAATCACGTTGATCAATTTGATCAGATTCCATTTTCGTTAACCTAAATAAATCCTTAATTCTAGCTCGAAGATAATACAATCCTTTGCCTCTGGTGCTTGAATTTCAACTATGCCTAAGAAGTTTTCAGATTGTTATTCTAACTAGTTAGGTATTAGATTAGATTAGGTACTAGACTCCAGTGTATTTATTAAGTTTGTTAACTTTAATTCTACCATTATAATTAAATGCGCGGGTGATTCTATTTTTGCGTTATCCAATTAAAAACAAAAATGTAGAAGTAGAAACCAGCTAAGTGTAAGTCGGACTTGCTCTCGAAGGGTTCCGTACCATTATCTATAAACGGCAAACAAATCACGTTTGTTGTATAAGATTGGTTGTTAAAGCGATGATTGTGATTTACATGATCTGTAAAAATTTCAACCGTCAACTGTCAGTGATCATGAGCTACAGCCTTGTGACAGATGAACAGACAAAGACACAGACGGACGGACAGCGGAGTCTAACTAATAGGGTCCCGTTTTACCTTTTTGGTACGAAACACTGAAAACGAGAACTAATTATATACTTTTCTATCCTTAAGAAAATATTATGAGATATTTCTATACCTACGTAGGCTAAAATGTAAATAGCTTGCTATGTTATAGAAAGAGCAATACATATTTATAAATGTGTCTAATTAAAGTATTTGTAATTTAAAACGTATGGATAAATAATCTTACCTCAACGCGAATAGTTAGATTGTACTCCTTGATACTTTCGTAATCTAGGGGATGATTAACTTTAATATCCGCCCAAGTAAACCCATTATCGGCTCTTTGTTGTAAGTAGAATGTATGAAACTTGTTAGTCTGGGCCGTGGAGCCTGGCATGAGTCGGTAGAACACAGTCGGATTGTTCTCTATGCCCGAGCTGAAATAACAAAAAACGATATACCAAAAATGTCTCACGATACAAAGTACAATTAACTTAAACGTCTATCTACGCACGTGACAACATCGAATATTGCGAATGGGAATGTATTACAAATAAATGCTTTATCCAAATGAACGGACAAAACAACAGACAAACATTAATATTTGATTTAAGGATTGCGACAAAGATAAACAAAAGAACAGACCGGTAATCCGCGTAACTCGCTTAGGAGTTCCACAAAACAGAATAATTTGAAAAAAATATTTTTAACGTCCACCGAGAAAAGTTCCGAGAAAATCAAATATGTATGCGGTACCTCCCTGAGCGTATCTACATTTCGACTAGATAAGTATACAAGATGGGTAGAACAATCCACGTCTAATGTAAGCTTATTTTAAAATGTAAATGTAGTAATGGTGTACTCGGTATTTTCATTTTCTCGGAACTTTTCTTGGGCATGTTTTTCCTTGATTACCACATCCTCAGAACAGGAAAATATTATGGCTACTATTTAATTGTTCTCCCTTCGTGCAATGTATTATAAAACTGCTACCGTGTGATAGGACCACACTAAGCATTATTTATTCCGCGGTTATGAAGTAAATAATAAGTAAAGTCAAAATTACCCCACATTTCAGATATACCTGTAGGTATAGTTACTTAACTAAATCGATGGTTATAATTAATAAATTGTAATTGTAAAATTATAAATTATCTTGAAAATATTAAGTTCGACCCGGGCTAGAAAACTTAATTTTTTACACCTTTATTTTGAGCAAACCGGAACATGTATGCGAAAAAATTGTTTAGTTTTTCGCATACTTTTTCGCATAACCTGCGGTCATACTATGATATAGGTAAGATTTTTTTTAGAATATACTAAATAAGATAATTTTATATCCGACAAATATGAACTGCATGCTGATACTATTGTGAATATATTTTTTGTTATTAACATTGTTTACTAAGTTTAGCAATGTACATGATGCCAGCTGAGTTTCTTGCCGGTTCTTCACAGAAGACTAGTTTTCGAACCAGTGGTAAATTCTTCGACATTAATTGGTGCCTAACCAGGGCTTAAACTACATAAATCATTTTCATTTTCAATTGTAGGTCATGTGGAAGCGTGGTTAACGCAAATGATTCGTGAATACAGATAGCAATAAAAAACTTTTTCGCTCATCACAAGCTTAATTTTTGCATAAGAAACAATTCGAAATACTTTTTTTAACCGTCTTCAAAAAAAGGAGGAGGTTATCCATTCGACTTTATGTTTTTTGTTTATATATTCTATCACACGGCAACAATATGACGGGATAATTCCAAAACGCAATGGATAATGTAAGTATTAGTAAAGTGAGTTAGTAATGGTTTCGTCTCCATATTGCAGTGAGTCTGAAAATGTGTGGTTTAGGACGAACAGATAGACCATAGAGGTGTGCACCATATTTTTGATCGGCACTCGATGTGATTTGATGCACTAAACTAATGATGCGGTAACAGTCATAATACTGGGCCCGTGGCACATAAGTGATGCACATTCATTTTGTAACCGTCCCTTAAGAAAATGGTAGGTCCCTTCAGGTTTTTCTCCTAAATCAAGTTTCCCCTTTTACGTTTTACTCACTTACTTTCCGGTACATAATAAGCTCTTTTGAATTCAGAATATAATAAAACTATTAATTGTAACATAAATTTGTGAAGCCAATATAGAAAGTTGTGTGATTAAAGTTAACGCAATAACGTAGATAGTAATTTGATAGTACTTGTAATACTAAACGGACATTTTTTTTTTTTCATTTGACTCGATTGATTTCAATCATAGAACACTTTCAGGTAGGTGTTTCTATGCTATCTACATTTTCTCAAAGGGAAAGTGTTGCAATACTTTTCACCGAAGATTGGTTGTCCGGATTGGTTGAAGTGGCATATCGCCATTGTATTAAATATATTTGAAATTTTACATTATAAGAAGTAGGTATATATAATATACCTTGCAATTAGGTACAATGACATGCGAGGGAAAGGTATATATCTCTTTCCATAATTTTAAGCACACAAATTTCTATATCGTGTTTAAATATATGAATAAACAAGTAAAGCATACAACGATAATGCCTTATACTATACCAGTAGTTTGAAGAATGCCTTATTCAAAAAAAATCATCAGATAAAATATCTATCTTCAGATTATTAGAAACCCTTGTAGGAATATAAAACTAAAATATTATATCCTAACTAACAAGCTATTTTAAATACTTTAGTAACGGTTAAAATCATGAACTATATGTACCTACGTTCATAATATGCTAGAAAATGCTTATCGGACGATAATTTCTATATGATTGTTAGAAATACAAAACAATCGTATGCCATCTAAACAATATTGGCAAGCACTAGGTAACTGTTTGAAATTAACTGTTAAAAATAAACAACTGACAATACTTCCAAAGAGCTATTGAAACTATCTAAACATTTAAGAATGTAGATATAACATGCCACTGACGTTACTTTAGATAAAACTCGACAATTACTTCACGAATTAGGTAAGTAATGCAGTTTTCGGCACCCATGCAGATACAATAATGGTCATTACTTTTATCTTTTAAATGAATGTTCCAATTAATAACCTCTCACAAATTGTAAAAAAATATCTATCGATCAGCGATGTTACATAATTATCAGCTTCCTAAGTAAAAATTAAAGCAATTTGGGATAGATATTTTTCAACAACATCATAATTATGTGTATTTCCCATTCCACGTAAGCAGTGAGCCCTTCTAAATGCACGCTGGTGTATCACGATGATCCCCGTGTGTCGTGGCGATGCATTAGAGTTGCACGGACATACACAGTAGCATCGAAGTCAGGTCACCAAGTGAGAGGCAAACGATTGTTGAAGACGCGCGCGGCGCACGACTACGTGCCACGCTACCGTGCTCTCTACTTACGACGTATCATATCAAACGCACTAATTTACGGTCTATGTAAATACGACGTTAAATATAATCCGACATAAATAAAGAACCCGATGGCATTGGAGTGGCATACCTCGCCTCTCTGTCCGTTTTCCGCGACGGAGTGGATGTCTAGAAGTGGCAAGGAGGGGTGCACGGAGCACAGACAGAGAGGGGTATACGAGCGGAGTGCGGCGGCGGTAATGGCGCGCGCCGCGGCGTCGCACACTGCGTGCAGGTGACGGGGCTGCGTGCGGTGCCCGTGCCGAACAGTTACCCACGCACCTGGCTTTCACGGACACCACTTTGGCGCCCACGGGCAAATTCTCTCGAATGTAGATCGGGCCGTACACCGTGTGGTCCCACACGGGGGGATTGTTTGCGCGATCCACTACGTCTATCTGGACCTCCACGGTTCTGGACAAGGGTGGGAAGCCCTTGTCTTGAGCCATAGCCTCCAACTTGTACGTTTCTCGCTAGCGGGGAAAAGGTCGATGGAAACAGACAAAACCACGTCGTTAGTAGCGTTAAGGAGTGGAGGTGCGGCGGGCCCGAGGGCCCGCTGCGCCTTATACCAACCTGGCTTTCACACTGGTCACTACGGTACCCACTGTGACATTCTCTTTGATGTGAACGGGGCCATACGTGGACATGTCCCAGATGGGGGGCTTATTGTTCCTGTCTACCACGTCTAATTCAACGTCCACGTCTGCAGAGGAGGGCGGGTCGCCTCTGTCGGAGGCGCGCACGCGCAGTCGATACCTGTCCCGCTACAGATACACGGGTCAGAGGTCAGCGGGGAAAACAAAACATAACACAACTAAAATATAAACACATAACGTACTCATTGCTAATAAACAATTAAAATAATACGAAAACTAAATTCATCTCGTCCACTTTCATATATAAAAAATTGGCTTTGTAAATATGATATTAGGTATTTGATATTTTAATAAATAGCTAACATACGTCGATCTTACATTCCGAAGCAAAACTAAAATAATACAAAATGATAGGTAGTAGAGTCGCTAAAAGATTATGTACACTCACGTCGTCCGCTGGCGTTCACCCATTCGCTCATACTGACTGCAACATTCCTTAAAGTAGCCAATATTAAGGTGGTGCAAGAAAAAAATTGGAAACAAAAATATTCTTCATATTTTACAAGTTTCATCTGTACAATAAGGAGAAAGATAAACTGTACATTAAGGTTACGTACTTTTTACAATAATAAACTAAACTAATTTGAAAATAAACAACTGAACGAAAAGCAGGCAAATGCATGCAGCTCTGCATACAAGACATGGCGGAAAGGTCAGGTTGTCATAAGAATGGTTTAGTGACCTCGTAATTACTACAACGAAACGACACTCATTGAAATGAATATATTACAAACGATGGACGTTACGGTTTAACTGTACAAATTTTGGATTTGAGAACGTTGCCCCTTTCACAGAAGGAATAATGTCACAACTGGCCAGATGGCCAAACTGCCTCGCGGCAATCTGACCATCTCGATTAATATATATAACAGTATTATACAAGTCTTATCAATAACATTTAGTGGCGCCCTGGAAAAAATGTCATAATTATGATATTGAGTATTTGCAGATGATCATAGGTATCTTGTAGTATGAGTGGTCGTCTAAGACAGCGAAGAGAGACGGGCGGGATCGAACCGCGCCGCGGGATGTCGCTCCGCAAAGCAAACTTGGAGTTAGTAACAAAACATGTACATACATATATAACTGATAAGTATGTTCAAAAGCGTAAGCTTCTCAAATCAATTAATCGATTACTTACAATAAAATAAACTTGGAAACTAGTTTGTGCAAAATATACAGAAGTGCACTTACAGAAACTGTACATGTTTTAGAACTAAACATAAGTAGGTATTCAACGGTGAAATATTTACAGCAGTAT
This sequence comes from Watsonalla binaria, assembly GCA_929442735.1. Lineage (NCBI taxonomy): Eukaryota > Metazoa > Arthropoda > Insecta > Lepidoptera > Drepanidae > Watsonalla > Watsonalla binaria. The sequence goes on along the minus strand of OV838919.1, from coordinate 7,554,112 downwards.
TATCTCTGTTGTAAGGTAAGTATTATACACAAGTCGTATTCATCGGTAAGATAATAGTCAATGCAAGATAGTGCTGCGGAAATAAATCTTAACGAAGATTCAGTGCGGAGCCGGCGCTGGCGGCAACTCAAACTAATTGTGCTGCAAGAAGAACAAGCCCCCGGCGGGGGCGGGGCCCGCCGCCGTCCAATGGACAACTACTCCTTCACAGCCAGGATTGACTCCTCTCCACAGCAATTTACAGCAGCAGTCAATTTAGAACTATTTACATTTAAACCAACTTAAAGTACGTGCCAATTGAATCCTAAGGCCTGTAGGTAGCACTCATCCACCAAACTTTGTTGTAAAGTTGATCCCTTTCACTCATCATTCTCTTCAAAAACTCACACCATTATCTTAAGTATTATTAAACTAAGTTAATCAAATTTAATACTTACGTCTAAGGGTTTCTTTAGAACGATCCAGCCAGATTCAGGCTGGATCTCAAAGTATTCAATATCAGCTGGATTATAAGGTGCGCTCAAAGTGTAAACAATGGCGCCATTGTTATCGGCATCTTCATCGGATGCTGATACTCTCAGAATATTTGTGCCAATACTGGCGTCCTGTTTAACATTCTCCACATATTTCTGCAAGACATCATAATATTGAACAATCACGAGGAGTCACTGAAATTCATGCAATTTTAAAATAGCAGGTGTATTTTCATGCAAATTGTGCGCGTACTACATCTGTATATACAGTTTATTCCTTACTTGTCTGTCAAAAAGTGGTGGGTTGTCATTCACATCGGTAATTTCAACAGTGAATGAGCAGACGCCTTCTAGAGATGGTTCTCCCTGGTCGGTAGCCTTCACCGTTACTGACACAAATTTCCCATCATCACCTTCTCGATCAAATACTTTGTTAGTGGATACCTCTCCTGTTTCCTCGTCTACAGTGAATTTAGTGCCTTTCTGATTCGGCTGCTGTACAATTGAATATTTGACCTGACCATTGACGCCTTTATCTTCGTCTGTAGCGTGGACTTTTATGACAGGACTGCCATTAGGAGCACCTTCCTCGACTTTCGGAAAATACGTAGGGCAGTCTTTAAAAATGGGCTTGTTATCGTTAACGTCTGTTATAAAGACTACAACAACTGCTGTGGACGTGTGTATCGTTGCGTCTCCATTAACACAACAAGCGCCGTCATCCATAGCAGTCACATTCAATTCATACTTGTCTCGGTCCAGTGATATTGCTTTATTATGAAGTCGTATCACTCCGGTGATTTCTTCTATGACAAATTGTCCAGAGCTTGTGCCTCCGCCAACGAATCCGAATCGGACATTATCGCCGTCTTTATCAGAAGCTACTACAGTCGTGACTAAAGTATTAGGACCGGCGTTTTCATCTACATTAGGCGTGTATACTTGTTGAGAGAATTTTGGTTCCTCGTCATTTTTGTTCTTAGTGTAAACTCTAACGGTAGCAGTTCCAGTCTTGGCTGGTTCTCCCTTGTCCTTAGCGGTGACGACGAACTCGTAGTAGGCGTTATTGTTATCGGCGTCAAGTTGCTTATTGTTAGTTATTATGCCATTGGAGTCCACGCTGAAGTGATCATCTGAAATAAAAAGTGATCGCATGAATGTGACGCAATGTTACAAAATTGCAATATTATAATAATACTCTTTGAAAACTCTAAATTTTTTTAATCTAGTCTTTTTTAATGTTTATTATAGTTATTCAGCTAAAGGGTTTAGCGACGGTAAAAAAGAAGAGACGGGCCTTTTAGAAACTTAGGTTCTTGCAACCTTCTAAATTTCACAGATATCGATTAGTGAAAATACATTATGTTTATCTTTCTAGAAGTGTCTACGTGGACAAAACAAAAAAAACGTTTAAAAGTTAAGTCCCAGTACCTACACAACCATTAATTACCCTCACAATGCAGAGTCTACACAATGATATCAAAAGTTGTTGAAATCTGCCAACAGATGGCGCTAGGAGTCTTACAAAATTAATGTCATTGATCCCTCAAACATTTTCCTCTTTCAAAAAGCCCTTATTGTTTCCGCCATTACAGTGTACTTACTTACTTAAAATAATCCCATAATTCCCAATCGGATACATAACGTTTTAGGAAATATCATTGCTATGAATACTAACCTGAGACTAAATACTCGATCTCAGCGTTCTTCCCAGAGTCAGCGTCCATCGCCTTGACCTTCAAGATGCTGGTGCCGAGAGGGATGTCTTCATCGACGTTGTGCGCTTGGTAGTCGGGCAGCTCGAACTTCGGCGCATTGTCGTTCACGTCCGTCACTCGAATTGTTAGCTGGAATGCACAATATACTAGGTGAAGTAAATAAATAACTGGATAATCATACAAACGATCAAGCTATTGGAATTTTTTGTTAAGTTCACAATCATTTTACTACCTAGTTTGCAATATTATATACTCCCGATTACCCCCGAATTCATTTTATAACTATACTAAGTTACCTGGTATCTGTTAAAACTTTGAGTGGAAGTTGAGGTATAAATACATTTTATAGATTTATTAAACGTGACCAAAATATGAATCAAATATGTCATATATCAAATAACAACTATAAAAGAGGGTAGTTTTAGACTTGGTCTGACACTAAAATAACTGAAGAAAATAGGGTACTTCAAAATTTTTACTACTAAGACCCTATATAATTTTGAAATAAAGAATGTTGCCATGATAAGGACAAAATAAAATAATAATAAGTAAAGTGCCTTTAATTTTTATTTAATTTAAGTACGCACATTCACTATTGTATCATGTTTCATATCAAAGGAGAGATTTTTAAATTATAATGGTGAGTGGTAAATTGCTTATTAACAACACAACACTGGCCGTTTAAAAGATCCGATATTATTGAGAGGTTATTTTTTTACCAGAGTCCAAAGGAATATAACATGCTGTTAAAGTTACTATCTTACATTATTAGTAAGACCTTGGTGGCAACCATGATCGTTTATGGTAGCAAAATGAGACGTCAAAGCTCAGAAGTTCTTAATATGCTATGTTTCAACCGACGATATCTATATGCCCCCATATGAGCATTAAACTGGTCAAGACTTAATATTAAGTATATTTCCAGCGTGCAGACTTATCATAGGAAAAGTGGCCAAAAACCAACCTCAACAGAAGTAGAGAATCCTCCGGAATCTTCAGTGGCAGTGACGACCAGAGAGTATACGTGTGGTTGCCTCAGGTCCTCGAAGTCCAGTTCCTTGGCCAGTTTGACGATGCCTGAGGTAGGGCCGATGTTGAAGGTGCCCGCGCCCTGGCCCTGCGCCTTCAGCGTGTACCGGATCTCACGGTCAGCAAACGATTTTGCCTTTACCGATATTATGCTGAAACGAGACAGAGTAAGATGATGGTAAAAATTACTCATACTGCGCTTAACGTCCGGCGAGGTGTTTGCCTCCCTAACACTAGCGTACCCTCTCAGGGACGTTCTGATTTTTTTGTGTCGAGAAATTAAAACATTTATTTGCATTCTGTGCATTATTTGCATTCTGTGATTGTTTTATAATTATCCTGTAGACTGTCCATAGGCATATAAAAATCTACACTTCAGGACTACCTACATTAATACGACCTGAACAAAAAATGTAAGCTCAACTATAAAAATTACTTACTCTGAATCCTTCTTCTGATTCTCGGCTATTTCGGCTTCGTAGCTAGGTAGATAAAATTGAGGAGCACGTTTACCCCCCACAATACTCAGCCGCTCTTCAGGAGTGGACTGGAATCGTCGCTCATCTACTCGGCCGCTCTGGAATCACAACAATAACATAATAAATCTTACTTTCGAACAACTATCAATAATTCGCAAATGTTTTTAATCCATTACGGGCTGTAGGCTTTTTGGCCATCTTTGTAATATAAAAACACGGTTATATCTCGGAAAATTTTAAGATACAGATAGAGTGTCCAACGCGGGTGACAACGCAGAGCGAAACTTGCACCCTTATAAACACGCTGCCTAAACTACTACATGTGTTATGCCTCTGACCGAGGTTAAAAGGGGTCGAAGTGTCACGTGGCTTTTGGACTCATAACACAGCACTTGTTTTAAATATTGAATTACCTACTAATTTGATGGTATAAGAAAGGTTTCTTTCTGTGAATGCAATTATTCATAGTGAAGTGACTCCCAAGTCCATCGGCTTTGAACTCACTAAGTAAGTCAGTAGTTAATAGTGATTTTAACGGTATTTTTACAGAGATATATGGAATTAAACATTAATACGGTAGGTATTAAACAATTTGTAGGTACCATTTATATTTAATTAAACATTAAAGCAGCAAACGCCAAAATGCTTCCAAACGCTAAAATGTATCGACGTAATTGAACAAAATTCACCTGATCTTCAGCCTTTACATAGAGCACGTACTCCATGTCCAACTGGAAGGGATCGGTCCCCCTAGTCCGGACCACGCCTGATCGTTCGTCAACCTCAAATCGTCCTCCAGTCCTGTCCCTGACAATAAAGTAGTGTATATTGTGATCGGTGTCAGGATCTCTAGCTTGGAGCGTGAAGACAGGGGTGTTCGGCGCGGCATTAAGTTGAACCACTGTCTGCATTGGCAGAGGGCGGTTGATGAAGTAAGGGGGCTCGTCGTTAACATCCTTCACGTGAATGATGACGCGCTGATTGTCCGTATCTGGAATTATGTGCACACGACTTTAATATGATGAAACAGTTACTTAAGGTCTATTTCATCATGCGGTTTAGTACGCACGTTTTATTTTTTTGTCCTACGAATGCGATACATTATGACAGATGTAAAAATATTTGCCTTACGATGCATACCTGTATTGTATACCTACATTATTGATTCAACTCTAATACAAATAGGTACAATTTCGTAGATAAGTACATTGTTTAGATTAAGAACGATTTCATTACGTTTTTACATTACTTAACATTTTTAGGTTAATCACTTGTATATGTAATTCTCAATAATGAGAAAGAAATAAGGCAAAATATTCGTTGATGAACGGTGAAGTGAAGAGTTTTACAAAACTCATTCATAATAAATTACCAATGTTTACAGGAACCAACATCTTATTGGGTAAAATGAAACAACGCGCTCTAAATCGCGAGTAAAAGTGAATAATAAATATTTATAGCAAGAAATTAAATCTGAAACAATAACTATAACGGCGGGAGAACGTAGTAACGAGCAGGAAATTTCAGCCATAAGGAAAAGGTTCTCTTTGACCTCTACGAGAAAGCCACTAGTTTACATAGCTCTGAAATTTGCTGCTTATCACACACGAACACGCTACGCAGAGGCTGAAATTATTTCAGATTATAATTTCTTGTTTGATGTGTTCTAACTATTTCATACATATAAGTAGTAGGTAGCCGTTTTAGTAAGTAGATGAAAGGAATTTTGGGATGATTATTATAAATAATTATTAGTAGTTGCATTAGTTATAATATAATAGCGGTATATGTATTATAGGTAAGTACTTACACTTCAAAGCCGCTGTTAGGTTAGCATGGAAAGCAAAAATTTAGTAATCAGTAGATATCTATATATAAATAAAAAAATGTCATAAGTCTACAAAGTTAGTATGTTTGAGAAATTAGAACTCTAAGCGTAGTAACACATTTTGAGAAATTGCCATTGTACATTGTAATATGTAACTTTATTTCAAAGTCAATATATTTGACCATTATAATAATAGCGTATTATATCTCTGTTATTTTAATAACTACTTTAATGTAAAAAAAGGGTTCCGCGAAATACAGTAATTCTTGAAGTTAAGTCAGCTAATCGATAGTATAAAGGTTATTCACATTCTATATTATTTATTAGTTATTACATTCCTTATTAATTACGTTTTCAAACTACGAAAATAATAAGTAGTCTAAAAAGGGCGAATAATATGAGTTGCCCCCGGATCGTAAGCGTATCATAAGACCCTGCACGTCCAAATATTATTGTATATAAACTAAAGATTTAGAAAACCTTCCAAGGCGAGTGGCTAGCTGAGTAGCTATGTATGTGTTCTTGTCCCTAAACGATGTGAGTGCAGTTTGTACACGAACTAGTATGATCACGCGTCTAATACAATGTATCCATGTGGTATCTTTTGTCCGAAGGGATTCCGTTAAATCCTAAGTATAAATCCGCCGTTTGCGGTAATCCCATTTCCCGGGTCTAGTTTCGGATATAGTTTCACACACAGCTGAACGCAATGTTACAATACATTGACCCGATACTATCTAACTCTACTATCCTTTTATAAGGGTTTATCGTTTGAAAAAATACCTATACGTGGATAATTTACATGAAATTACTGTAGCTAAAAAGGAAAGGCCCACCTATTAGATTTGATTACGAAATCTAATAGGATGAAGGAGAGCATAGTATCTTCATTCATAATAAAATATACTTATTACAAAAGCAAAGTAAACAATGGGAAACAGTATCATAGAAGTACATAACTCAAGATGTTCCGGCAACACATGAGATAATTTCCGACAAAGGTTGTTGTACTACACACATTTTGGAAGGTTGCCAAAGATCACTGCATATAACATAACCTACTAGATATTCAGAAGTACAAACATGCTGATGTAGTATTTGCACGTATTTGTTTTGAGCTTGGGCCGCCGCAAATCATTTCGCTTTTTATTTACTCTACAAACATGTGTTGTGCAGCGCTTACAACCCAATAATTTGGGAAACGTGCCGAATATTTCATAAATTTTTGCCGTGTGCCTGGCATAAACAGAGTTTGGGCAAAGGTATGAAAATCGTATTAGCCATACAAGTCGACACTGTCATCAAAACACGACCTTTTCTCGACCCTGCGCCTATATTTGTCACTGTTTACAGAATATATTACACCTATGTTACAATCAAACGCAAAGTAAACAGAACCGAAGCAGGGGTTTCCTGCTCTCTGGATTTGGAGAGTTGCCAGTTGCTGATAATATTGGCCGCTGCCAACATAAAAACTACTTCCTTAAAAAGACACTTGTGTCAACTCAAGCAATTTGCTCAAGTTATGGAAACGTTTTGAATTCATTGTCTTTTATCAGAGGCAAGTAAGTAGACTAGGAACCTGGCCAATATTAATAAGGATCTTATCATATTATTTAATCTGTTTAATGTTTCTATTGTCAGAAAAAAAAAGAGAAAACCGTTGTGGAGATTCTCTCGGAAGACTCTCTCTCTAACCAAGTCCTATAAAGTACGATCGAGCGTGCGCTAAATGCAAAGCATACCTTTATTGGTTCCCTTAATTTTTGAGAGAACGGAAACATAACGTTATAGTCGCGAAATGTGGGAGGTTTTAATATGGTGTGCAGAAGTGTGAGCAGGTGGGCGGCGGTGGTATGAGGTCCCCCTCGCCCGGGTAACGTAACGCGCATGCGTACACTACAACCGCGTGTTTGCCTCGTGTCTTGATGCACTACGCACGCCACAAATCGAGATCGAACTCATATAACAACAATGTAAGGCTATGGCTAGGCTATATATTAGTGCTTATCTGCGTGGCTTCAAAACCAAATTGATAAAAGAAAAAATAGGTTAAGACTTTACAAAGCCAATGGATATAGATAATAGATCCTCTTATGAAAAATAGGATACTCCGTATAATTACTTATTCAGGTGTTTTTATCCCTTTAGTATCAATTGTAATTTTTTTTTTTAGAACCACCCCCAGCTGGTGACGTCATTGTTTCAGTCACGTGACCTACTTGTCACGTGACGGACTTACCTGGTATTTTTTATACTATTGTCTCTCTATATTTGAACGTATTGACACTGAGTAAGAGAGTCTAGAGTGAAATGAAGTATATTTTACGTTAAAGAGGCGTGATGATAAAAAAATTACTAAAAGTCTATACAGTTAAACACTATAGGAGTAGGTTGGGCGTGAGCAGATACACAATAATAGAATGATAGGACCAAAGTTTCCGTCCAGCCATTAGATTAGTTAGTCGAACATAATGTATTCAGCGAAATGCCTGGAATGAAATGCGCATGCAAAGTGGGTATTACTTGTGGAGAGCCCAATATGGGCGCAGCGGTGCAGTGCACAATGGCCGGTGAAACTTTAATGAGTTCAACCCCCAACTTACGGCCATCCTCAACTATTAACTTACTGCTACTTAGCCACTTCGCGACACCATATTACCGACATAAATTTTATGTCATCACCTAGCACTTTACACCGAGCTTCTTGAAAGTCTAAGTAAATTTATTCTGGGTTTCTTAAACGCTTTACATTTTTTGAGCTCAGATGTGGGAACAAAAAATATGATATAAAGATGAAGGCTAACTTCATAATAATTTCATTTGACGAAGCTATCAATCATCTTGATAAAACAGACATTACAATAATTTCACTTAACGACTTAATAATAGGCGTAGTTTAATACCAACATAATGCTATTAAAATAATTGTAAAATTGACACCAAATTACATTGGGGGACTTGAACAAGCGTCCATTTGATAGCTTTCATATGAACAAGTTTTTAGAAATACTACTTAAATTTACTATTCAAAACTTAGCTTTAATCAATCCTCATGGAAAGTTCAAGTCTGAGAGTTGTTACTTGTCTATATATTTGCATTTTAACGATACAAGTACATGCAAAATGGCAATTTCCCTTCACCTCTGTTTACCCTTAAGTTAACCTCTCTGGTACCCAAACGTTCCATTACCTGAAAACAGAAAAACAGACATTTATATAAAGGTCGAATAAGTACATAAATCACTCGAATTGGATAGGTCAAATCAAAACTTCAATTTTAGTAAAACTTGAAGTTGCTTAGCAGCATCTAAACTGAATAGATTGGTGACCCAAATATAAATTATTTTATATACTTCACCGTCGACGAATTCTTTTGCGTATTACGGATGCGGGTTGTGTTTGAGTTCTAAAGATGGCGGATCAGCACATTTCATGATAAAAGCCAAGCCAAATTCGGCTACGTTCAGACATGTCAAACCTATATTTAAATCACTGAATAGAGCCATAATATCCTCGAATGAATGTCTTAATACTTTTACTGAGAGGGTTTGACCCTTCAAAAAGTCAATAATATTAAACTCAATTTCTTTGTCTTCGACGAAAAAGAATTAAATACCAGAAGTTAATCTGTAGTCATCAGCGATTTTTAGATACCCTCCACTGTACTTTCCTTTGCACACAATCGTATAAGAGATAGCAACAAAGGCGAGGATAAAGCTAATTTGTTGGTATTTTCCCTGGGCCTCAATTCCACTTCCAATGTATTGTTATCCAACTTAAGCCGCTCTAGCCCGTTTATCTGCGAGCAAATTTAGAAAGACCTTCACTCAAATTCGAAATGGATCCCATGGTGACGCGACGTAGATAGTTCCAGATATTTCTTATTCTTTTCCGAACAATCGAGCAATATTGACGTTATTTAACCGTGTGTTTTGGAAATTCATTTAATTTGAGTAAACACAACCGACGATCCTGTCGACACCTGGTATTTGATAGGCATAGATATTAAATCCCCATCAGTGTGTGTGATAATGTAACTATCATTACATTTCTTGACGACCTGTTGGTTGTTACCAAACTCATTGAGCCGAGAAATAGATTTACGCGAGATATTTACGTGTATGGCGTATATCGTTCTGAGTCTGGATGTATCATTTGAAATATATGTGCGGGCGCCAATTAATATGCCGAAAAATCTGGGGGCTATGACTGCCACGGGTGATAAGCACTTCCGTGATAGAGAACAGTACACTGCCTGTACTGTTGCCCGTTGGACATAATCACAACCGCTGTTCAATTGCCTTAAAATTGCATATTGCACGGTCACTGGACTAAAACATAATACATTGGCGCTAGTGCTATTTTCTCTCCAATTATATTAATATGGCACACGCCATACCAAAGCGCTGGTATGTAGTTGTTGTTAAAATTAGAACATTCGTCAACGAAGTTTAATTGCTTGGTGCCCGTAGATGTGTGAATTCCATAACGTAACGCGTGTGCTTTCATCATTCAGCGAATTACTGGAAGGGAGTGATTTCAATAACAATGCGGGTTCTTTTTTCAAATCTTTGTTTTGTTAATTTCAATTACATAAATAATTATTTGAATTCATTTCGAATTTAATTTTTATCTGTACATAACCATGAACACTTATTATAAACGCCAGAATCACGTAGGTGGAAATACAAATGATCAATTTAGAGTTATATTGAGCTTCGAGTACATATTTAAACAAATTACGAAAAGTCATATAAAATGCAGTGCAAGGAATCATCTAATAGCAGCTTTCATAAAAAATATGAAATAACAGAAACAAAATTAGTCATATCTTTTAAAAAGTGCCTAGTTACGTAAACATCGCGTGAGTTGGTCAATTTGATCAGTCATTTGACCGCGCTTTGGCTGGGAATAGGGGCCCTACTATAAGGGCAACTCGTGCGATACCCGCAATTAATACTTATAAAGTTTGTAGGGCTTCATTAGACACGATACGATACCAGTTTGTGCTACTTTACGGAGCTTCTCAATCAAATATGTTGATACTCGCTATGGTTATGATATACACGTCAACGCGCCTTTAACTCCGTAATTACTTAATAATCTTTTCGTGGAGTCGGTTTATAGGAAATAAAATAAGTAAAATATTTTTAATATTTTTTGTATGTGTTTATTGTTGTGTATATTCCATCGTGTGATAATAGTCCTTACGAACTACGACGATCATTATCTCACAGAAGACTCTGGTAGCAATGGGACGACGACTATCAGAGCGATAAAAACATTATTTGCAACGCTAATGTTTAATACTTATCCTTTCATAATGAAAGGTAATAGCTTGTCTTTCAATTCAAAAATCACTATATGTATAAAGTTATAAGCAGTGCACCTATTACAACATATTATTCAATAATAAACGTATTCATTTGTGGGATCGAATGAATTGATGTTTACTAATAATTACCAAGTCTCAAATAAATTAGCTTTTCAAGAAATAATATTTCATTAAATTAATTATATAATTTGTGTTATTTTAAGCACAAAGAAAAGCCTAGATAAATAACAGTTATAATAAATACTGGTAGAGCTTTCTGCAAAATGCAATAAAGTTAGTAACAAGTGAATGGCTGGTAAGTAGCACCCAATTTTCCGGGAAAGAATTTGAAGCGACGACGCGACGGTGGCCGACTTTCGCCACAATGAAGTCTCCTAACTGAAAAGACGTACAGACGTGTAATTCGCAATCTCATGAAGCTTTATAACAATGCGCGAGTCATTTTATGTCCTTCACATGAAATAGGTTCCTAGTTACCGAGAAGTGGGTTTATTAGGCACTCCGCAGATAGCAACGTATATTTATGTTCTTTTTTACCTTATTTTTATATCCTGCCAAATGCCATGTTTTCCTAGTAGTTGTATGCTATATAATTGTTTCTTAAAAGAAGGTATCGAAGGCACTTATTATTTTGATGAGTTATTACCCAATGTTCTCAGTCGTGGGTTCGAATCCCGCCTCGTGTTCGTATTTTTCTTGACCATTTTTAAGAAAAAATATTACCCAACGTTTTAATATTGTTTTACACGCTTCTAAACAAACATAAATACATACTTATGCTCACGCCTGTATTCCCCTTAGGGCTCGACAGAGGTGCTGTAATAACAACACCCAATTTTCAGTGCAGATGATTATGTGCCAACGTGCCAGATGGTTAGTCTGGAAATACTTCTCAGACATTGCAAGTTTACTCACGATGTTTTCCTTCACCGTATAGCACGTGGTGTGAAATCACTAAGCTTAAGTTTTTAGAAAAACTCATTGCTGCAGCCGCTGGGATTCGAACTTGCGCCACCACGGCTCTTACTAATAAAGAAACACTACTAAGAAAAAAAGGTTTAATTAATTTCAAAAGAATCCATTTTTACTTTATTTTGCAACATAAATTCCTGGCTTAAATACAAAAGTATCGCTATCGAGTGATAAGTGGATTGTTAATCAATCATAGGTACTTGGTCCATTCGATACCAGTCACAAATTTCCGAAACTTGATCATATTTAAGTACGTCCTTTAATTTGACGAAAACGATAAAGAAAATGGAAGATTGATGAAAATAATGTCAATTTCATTGAAGGAGAGTCGTTAAGTTTGTAGATAGTCCAAGAGGATCGCAGGTCCATTTATCTTCAATAAATAATATAACCTGCCTCTGCTTGATTTAGAATAAAAGTAAATAAGTGTATGATAGCGCACCTAAACATTTAAGTATAAAAGCTTTGGTTACGCCTCCACCACACGCCATTATATCAAAGGGCACAACACAGCAATTCCGGACAATGGTCATGCCCACGCACGCCACGTCACATCAAACAAAGAGGCTCCCGTAGAAAATATTTACACAAGTGCTACATGTTGTAGATTGTACGCTCTCAGTGCTGATGTGCCGAAAAGAACATTAGCTCGAGATGTGCCCTCGTAAACCGCTCGGAGGGACTCTGTGTATATAATGTAACTCACAACCTGCCACACAACATTATAATAGCTCAAGATAATATAAGCAGTTTGACTGACTACTTTTTAACACTTGTTAATTCAGAAAAATATACCTAGGTTATAGAGTAGAGTTATAGCGTAGCCGCTCTATCAACTATAATAGCTATGTATAGAGATGTTAGCGATCAAATTGGGGTCATTATAAACGATTATTTACGTATTGTAGTAGTCTACTGACTGACTCGCTTAAAAAAGCGATTAGCTTCATATTGAAAAGCAAACTCAATTTAGTTCACACCAGGCTTCAAGTATGTATACACAATAAAAAGTACCTATAGAGAAAGTGTACGAAAATACTTAGATACGTTTTATAAGAAAAGTTGAAGAACATTATTATGATTCATCATGCCATGTTTCAGTGCAATTACCAAAGAATCTGAAAAATATGATCAATCAAAAACATTCACGCAACATGCATATCAAGCGCAGTAAATTCAGTAATCACATTACGTACGTAATGTGAGAAAGTCAAGCGTGTGCAGCATGTGGTAGAGTAAGAGTAGGTATTTACTTATTTATTTTGAATATACACTTTGAGCGGCCAGTAACTACACTAAATGCACCAGAACACAGTTTATACGGTACACAATACATAGATTTATATACATAACATATACTTAACGATATCGGGTAAGTATGGATGGAAGTAAGTCTTTCTCTGCTTACCCCCTTAGGATACACGCGTGAGCATATGTGAGAGCGGTAGGGCATAACCAGATCTCCTCTATGTTTGGAACTGCCCGACTGGTGACTGTACCTCCACCGTTCAGAAGATCGCGGTCAAATAAATCTACCCTTGAGAGGAGAATAGGATGCTCCGTGGAGAGAAGGATTTAGAGTGTAGTCACTAGCAATAGTTATTTATAAGATAGGCAACGCGCGAGTGCACTTACCTACAAGCGGTGTCAAGCATTCATAGGCTAGGCGCACTGCACGCTAATTTGTCGCTTAAGTATGGAGACAAGTCGTACACCTGTCCGTAGAGCGCGTGCGTATCTAATGATACAGTGACTAACACCGGTCGTCCATCATCGCAGTGCACTCGTGTGGCTAGCAATACCGGTCAGCTAGGACTCAGCGCGCTTATTACGAAATGGCATAGTATTACAGCATGTGGCATTCCACTCTAGGCTTTTGCTTTGCGACATTAGATTAATTGCAGTTGATTATAGATTGAATCCTTATAAACTATCTATCTTATTTCATTAATCGCTTATAGCTTAATAGATAAATGTAAATGATGTAAGTAGTGCTCGTTCGTGAATCGAAAGTGCGGCTCATCCTTATTTTGATTCAAAGTAAACTTACTAATGCCACAGAAACACTATTCAGAGGTAAAGAATTAATAACTACATGTCCAGTAGTGACTGGATAGGCATAGCACGAGTTATTTTGAGACAGGGGAAATTGGTTCATTCGCAAAAACGCAAGCCGAACCCGATGGGACACTTTCATTACGGCGATGTCCGGAGCAGGCAGTTCAATGTCCGGTGCTCTCTATTTTTAACACACAGTAGCCGGCCACATGCTACATATGTGTACGTAAAACTGGACCTATAGTAAACTCTATTGTAGTCAAACTAGACAACTCTGACCTTTATTATATATTGAACAATGTATGTTATGAAACGCTTCACATGAGATTCGATTCGCCGCTTCGAATGATTGCCACCTGGCTACGGACTGCAGTCACGAAATGAAGCCATTGAAATGATTAACAGAAAGTCCCAACCCGCCATTGCGTCGACTGTTTGCCGTAAATCAGCCCTATTATGAGTTTATAAGTTTTTTTTATAAAGCACCCCCTAGAAGACAAATTATACTTCCGAACTTTTCTTTGGCAAATTACATAAAGATTAATCAGATTTATTATTTAGTTGGGACTTGGAAGTACTCAAAGGCCGAACTTATTGAAATCCGAAGCTCAAAAGTTTTTCGATTTCATCATATTTTTTTATTTCTTCTGCTGTTTTTCTCAACCTTTAACCTGGGTCGTAGCACGCGGAGCTATAAATGTGACTCCAAATAGTCAAAGATAAGCAATTTGTCTGGCAAAGGAAGCGAATTCCAAAGTTTGCGCCCGCTGCGCTGAAATCAATAATTTCGTCTCCGTTCGCGGCCGCGGCTCACCCCACACGGCTCCTTCAGTTTTTCTTTCAAATTAATGCTATTCTTGCGTGCAGTTGATGAATTATTTTGATTTAAACTCAGTATCATATTTAACAATAAAGCATGTGCACAGGCGTTCGTGTTTCTATAAAATAACTTTTTTTTTTTATTAATTATAGCAGAACAGAAAGTTCTGCTATTATTAATAAAAAAAATTACTTCTAGACCGATGCACAAGGCATTATGAATAGTTGTGGCGAAAAGTCACTTTAAAGTTCACCTTAAAGGTCACTTCAAAGTGTAGAATATTTGGAAACTCATTTTCATATCACAATCTTTATGTGTCCTGCCTGACTGATACCTTCAGGTCGTTTTAGAACATGTATCGTATCGGGGGTTGACACTGGCACACGTACTATTTAGCGTTCGAAACACGCCCGCCACTGCTAACAAAACAGCAACGAGAAACTTCCTAAACTCATCAGATGGCCCCCGAGCACGCCCGCTAGCTTTACTTGTGAGAAAACTTTCTTATATTGCTCCAACTTGCCCCAACTATATCATACTGGAGCTAAAACTGATATTTTTATATCACAAATCTCCGCAACTACTTCTTTAGCAATCCAAATAACTTTGACAATGTCTTACATAAGTTACAACTTCAATCATGGTTCCCGTATCCCGACTGCTACACGAAAATCAGAAAGATTTTCTGGCAATTGTGAATTTTTCAAATCTTTTCTTTCTTACTTCAGGTTTGAAATAAAAAAAACAATACAAACATAGGGAAATATGCGAAGGCAGGGAGGGTAGAATCAAGTCGCAAGTACCATCCATCGCAGGTGCTTATGTGGCGCCGTCCCTCACAGACGTCTCGAAAGGGTGTTTTACAGAGAATGTGTGCACTGACGCCGAGGGATAATTCAACCTTTCTTCCACTACAAATTGGTCCCTATTTTCATGTAGGGGTATCTTACCAGGTGAGGCACATCGAGGATAAATGTGAATAAATTACTAATGAAATAGCACAAAGCTGGAGTATATAAGGCTCAGGAAGTAAAAGTAATTTTGGTACTAGACTGAATATTAGGTAATATTCAGTCATAACAATAGCAATAAGATAAATAAGAGTATGGTTTATAGAAAATAAATTAACCACATTATATAATCATAGCCTATTTGAATTGGTTATTAATATTCCTTCAAGCTAAACGTTTCAGTGGTCATAATAACAACGAACGTCATACAACGTCGGTCAGTTCATTAGTTATTCTGTGGAAGTGCAATTCACTCTGCAGGGAACAGTTCCTTGCCGAGTATACACGTACTAACGTGCACTTTAAACACTACATGGACGACACTGAAGAAACAATCCTTGTAACAAACGTTCAAATGACGACACGTTCTACCTTTGAAACGACTCGAAAAGATGCGATGGAAGAAATGAAAAGCTGCTATAGAATAATAATACCTGTTATTTCCTCATAAACTATTATCCTTTCTTTTTAATATCCATGCCACTGTGTTCTTTTTTTTTACATATATTCGCCCTAATACTGGATGGTTGGAGAAATGTATCTATTACCTCTTCTGAAAATTGTAGTTATAGAGTATTTAGTAGCTTTAATTTCTGCATGGAGGAAACATTAGTCCTAATATCCATGTAAAATAAAAATCATAAAGCCCACATAAAACGCGTAGTAACATTTTTGATAGAATTTTAACTATAACTTTTGCATAAAAATGTTAATAAAACCAAGATTCTACATTTAACGAGCATCTTAAATCTAAGTACCGGCATAACTTCTTAGTAAAAAACAAAATAACATTTCGGTCTCTTAATCTTCTATTCTATATTATATTCTATACCTCTATTCCATATTCTATATTATAAAGAGGACAGATTTGTATGTAAGTATGTTTGTTACAAATTGGCTCAAAAAGCACTACCGATCTTGAAAATTCTTTCAGCAATAGATAGCTACATCGTCAGCAAGTAACATAGGCTATATTTTATCCCCGTACTACCACGGGAACGGGAAGTACGCGAGTAAAACCGCGTGACGTCTACTAGTTTTCTATATATCTTAAAGACACAAATACTCGTAGCGCAACGCCCTCTTGAGACTAAAATTATGCATATGTACATGACCGACGACCATAACTTTATTTGCATCAAAATGTTTAGCGATGTGGGTCACCTTATTCTGATTTGATCTTATCACTCCAAACAAACACTATACTTTGCCTTTATAAAGTCCAGGCCCAAGAAATATGTTATATGACTTATAATTTTTTGAATTTTTTATAGAGTGCCTTAGTATTCCTTTCTTTCATAACGTCATATCTCTAAGTTCTTTAATCATCCTCCTGCCATTTTCCATGTTATTTCGGGTCGGCGCAATGTGTTCTTCTCTTCCATTTCTCTCTATCAGCCGTCATATCTGTGTTGACTCTTATTTTAGCCATATCATCTTTCACACAATCCATTCATCGTTTCTTAGGTCTTCCTTTCCCCTGAGTTCCCATCTAAGTTCTTTAAGAACGTTTCAAAAGTAACTCTGGCGATAGTTAATCGGATAGAGTTATTGACAAGTGGTATTGTAGCAATTTTTCGTGCAAGAAGGTGAATCAAGTAACTTGTCGCACGCAACCTTATGTCAAACTCATAGATTTACCAAAGCGCTATAAATATATTGAATACTAGCTGTGCCCCGCGGTTTTATCTGCGTAGAGTTTCATATGTCACCCGCGGATACCTAATGTTTTTTTTAAATAAAAGTAGCTTAAGTTACTCTTTGTTGCATCTGCCAGTGAAAGTCCCGTTACAATCGGTCCAGTCGCTTCGGAGATTAGCCAGAACAAACAGACAGACGGAGAAAAAACATTGCATTTTAAATCAGTTCCGTATATACTTTCATATGCATTTAGTGAAAAGCCGTAAATTTGGCATTATAAACAAACATTTAAATTATATTTATCTTTATTGATTTTATATTATATCTAATGCATATGACACTTATCTTATCTTTGTATATAACTTATGTATGTCACCTAACTAAATTGGATCCGTTATATTGCGGTTTTCGAATGCAAGTCAATTCAATTTCTGACCGCGACAGGTTGCCAGTAAGTAATCGGGACGTCAAACAAAACGAATTTTGGCATCAAAACATTGTATATGAACTCTTGCTACGTTGCCATAAAGTTTACATTCCTAAACCAGGATACATAACAAACAAGCTACGAGCTACCCCTTTATGATCTGTATTCGATTATATTATATAGAAGTGGGGATAGCAGTAACTGGGGGTAAGTTGGAAAGTGGTGTGATATGTTCATGGTTTTATTCTGAGCCCAGCCCAGCTCTAATTATCATGAGCATACACATATGGGCTTGATGCTGGGATTGTACCAATCCAATACAAATGCCAATTATTATTTACCCTGTTAAATTTCTTTAACATCAAAATATTGAAATCTTTCTTTCAATTATGGAACATTGACATTATCTGCTCATCCCAAAATTGCCTGCCGTCTTAATTAAGGCTAATGAACCTGTTAATATAATATTCATCACAGAATATTGAATAATTATTACAGAATCTATTCTTTTGTACTTAATTATATTTATAATAAATATAATCGAAGTGTCTGTTTGTAATTCCAAATTAACAGCTTTTCGGGATATACGTAATAGTATACGGTACTTACGTAAAAAAGCTATTTAGGGTTCCTTGACATGAAGCCATACATTACATAATTAAATCTACGCGGATGAAACCGCGGTGCACGGCTTGTATTAAATTTATTAAATTAGCTAATATTAAACTAGAGCCTTTATTTTAATAAACGCTCAAATCATTACAATCAAGTTCGGAATCGACTACGCTTTCCATAGATATAGTTATTAAAAGGTTGCAGTCAAAACAGCTTGTATATCCACGTATTTTGAATGATTTAAAAGGGCACAGCCAGTGTTGCCACATTTTATATTGATCGAACAATACAACCTGTCCCGCACATTGGGTAAAGGTAACAATGCGAGGGTTGCGGCTTCCAATAAAAAATCGTTATTATTGATGACGGTGACCCTATTTATATTTTTGCTGCAATTCACTTTTACTCGGTCACAAAATTAATTAAAACGGATCGAGTGCGAGTCGCACTTGTTCACGGTTCCGTTGATTATCTAGTTCCTGTCAAAATGGTTTCAATGACAATGTTAACTGTTTTCACAGCTACTGGAATTTTTGGTACGATATTTTAGAGGGGCGGGAGAGCTTTGGTTTAAAACGTCTTCAAGCCATACATAATGTACCCAAGTACAGTTCCCGTCAAGAGTTATGTTTTTTCCTTCGGTCATTTTATGAGTCTGTCTCTGTCTGGCGCTAAACAGACAGAGATAGACATGCTATGGACTAAGGTCACACACAAATCTCGTGACGAGTTATAGTTCTTCATACGGTCATTTTATGAGTCCATCTCTGTCTGTCATCATAGTCTGTCTCTCTCTTTGTATGCTATAAAGACATACAAAGAGAGAGAGACAGACTATGAACTATGGACTAAGAATACATGTCCCGGCACGAGTAATGGATTTTTCATTCGGTCATTTTATGAGTCTGTCTCTGTCTGGCGCCACACAGACAGACAGAGACAGATTCTTCAATGACCGAACAAAAAAAACCATAACTCGTAACGAGACCTGTAGGTGTCCTTAGTTAGTTGGTTGGATATTATTCATTATTCTATACCATCGATGGCCCAAAACCCATTATAGACATAAAAAGTACCAAATCGCCGCTGAATGCCGCTGCTGTTATCGCTGATTTAATCAAAGCATATTGCAATCAAACTTCATCCAATTACTTTCCTATTATTGATATTTTTTTTATAAGCACGATAGTCATTTCAATCCCATTAGAGTACTTTTTGTAACTGTAGCTTCGAAAACATTAACAGTTTGGTAATCGAAAACGGCACTGTGATTAAAGCATTTCAAAGATGATGATTTATCACTTATCGCCTCCGTGTACTTATTCAATCATATAAACTGATTGAAACTGGATTGTTATAGTGACGTAATACACACACTCAGGCACTGTCGCTAATACTGTTAAATCAACGATATCCGCCCGTCTCCCGTTAATATAGTATTTTCTACACAATACATAAATAATGTAAACTTGTTGTTCCCCTTTATGCACAACTTTGCTCTACAATTATTAAATATATATAGATCGTGTGCACCTATTATAGTCTTTATAGATATCTAAAATGTGGTCTATTTTCGTTTGTGTGGTTTACTCTTGTATCGTAGACTAGTAGTTTAATTCCCATACAAATCTTACCCAATATAGCGATGCCATAGATCCGAACTTATATTATTACCAACTGTATCTCGTGGTTTTACCCGCGTAGGTTTAACAATAAAAACTTAGAAATATATTTTCTCGTTTTTGTAACATTTACCATTGGTGTTTCGATTATATTGGTCACAGCGTGATTTTATAAAGCCTTTCTCGCTAAATGAACCATTCAACACAAAAATATTTTTTTAATTCCTACCAGTTGTTCATGATATCTAATATACGAAATTCTCCTGGCGCGGTGTTTGTTACCAAACTCCGCCGGAACGGCTGGAGCGATTTGTATGAAATTTCGTGTGCGCATCGGGTAGGTCTGAGAATCGGTCAACATCTATTTTTCATACCCCTAAATGATAAAGGTGATCTAAACCAAAAAAATTATGGCAATACATCGTTTGCCGGATACAGCTATAGTATAGTTAATTGATTGCAATTTCTATAGTTGTAAAATATAAATCGTTATATTGTAATTTTTCTAAGCGATTTAGTGCACGAACCAATGCGGCAGTTTCGACGGCACTAAGTACCTACGTTCGGTCCCCCCCAACGTTGGTTACAGTAGCCGATCCTACATACAACCCCATGCAACACTGCATTGCGGAACGGGAACCATATTTCATTTTTAGAACGAGTCGGATTTAATCGCTCCTTTTGTTGAATTTCGTTGAAATGCTATTTTATTATGAGATTAACGAAGCGTTAGCTATCTCCCAGCACAATTATAGAACAATTTCCCAGCCACAATAGACACGCCGATTATACTTTGTAAACTCTAACAATATATAAAACTTGATTTATATTATCTCCTAGCCACTAATGCGAGTGCCGGCAAAATTGAATTGAACGCTCAGTGCAGCTGTTTAGCAACTAAATATTATTATCATTAATCATACTTATAGAGACAGGTTTTCCTTTGCTTGCTTTTCAAGTAGAAGACAACTTATACCAATCGATACTCAATTATCGTCTAACTCATTATCAAGTCTGTCTGGCTAGACTAAATATACTAAAATGCTAAATCGAGGTCGTGCATTTTACGTAGATAGTAAATAGGTCTTATTTATTATTTATACTATATTTTCACCATTTAGCTCGCTATCGGAATTTAAAGTTCAAACGCAACCTTTGAAAATATGTTTACTTGACGTAACATCTACTTAAGCAAATTTATAGCAACTTTATTTATACATGTACTCCAAAATCCAACCAATAAACTAGATGCATTAAAGTTACAAAATAATTTAACACCGTGCTAAGAACAAAAACTAAAGGCAGCAACAATAAATCATTTCACATTCGGATGACTTTCTGTAAAAGCGTTCCGATAACATAGTATCTCCCTAGATCCCGCAACCTCTACGAAATAGGAAAATATGGTAGTTAGGAGTTAGATACGTATATGTGTGTGTACGACAGTATTTCTTAAGAATGCGACGATATATCACCGCGCCACCGCCCCTCGATGGCGTGCTTTCGCGTTTCCGCTGACTGGGCATATTAGACTTCAATACTCTTATATCAAATATTGTGAAAGGGATTCAATTATACCTACCTATATGTATACCGATAAATAAAATTTAAGTGTCTGTTTGCAATTCCAAATTAACAGCTTTTCACTAAATGCATATGAGAATATATGTATACGGTAGTTACATAAAAAATCAATAAATTTTTTTGGTCTAACAAACTCGCTATCTCTGATCTGATGATCTGAAACGGCTAGACCGATTTTAACGGGACTTGCACTGGCCGATAGGTGATGTTATAAGTAGATGAAATTAAGTCTAACTGGGTGAAACCGCGAGTCACAGCTAGTGTAAAATAAAATTCCGCAGTAGTAAACAAATCTAGAAAAAAAAATGTGTATTTCCATTCAAGCAAGTCAATGGTATGGCATAGATTTATATTAAATACCTGGCCGAGTAAAGTTATATACCTACCTTTACAATGTAAGAACAACAAGCAAGAATTGCTTGTACAAATAATAAACCCCATAGGAATCTGAAACAATACCTACCTATAATAATATATAATCCAATAAATAACCCTGAGACAGAGCCAAAAAAATATGCCCGATTCGATTTCACAGCAAGGATCGATCCTACCCTAGTACGAATTGATATTCCATTTCGTTTTGTATATTGTATTCGTGCAAAAATTGGCAATCTTAGGGCTATCGATGAACAAAGTATGTTCATGAGAGAATATGTTTTGATTTAGTCGTATTATTTTATATCTAAAACTTTTTAAAATTTGTGATTATAAGTTAAATTGTACATAAAATGTACAATGTAACAGAGTGAATCGTATCGTATTTACTGTCGGTAACAATGTCACGTGTCCCTTCCCTCGCAGACGGGTGAAGCCATCAAGAGATCATCCCATTCGCATCAAGACCACAACCACAGAATAAATATAAGCTTACTACAAGCAGTAAGGAGTCTAGGAATACATTCACACATACGCGCATCTACAAAATTATAAGCATCGTATTATCAGTATGGGGTGTCACGTAGTGTAGTAACTTCAATTCGTCAAATGGACATTAATTTGACAGTTAATAAAGGAGTGAATTTAAAAACTTTTAATGTGACAATCCTCACGCGCGACGGAACAAACGTTCTTATTTAAAAAAATGGTGTAGATTCCACACTGCTTAGTAACTCATATTTATACTCTGCAACGACGATACATAAAACTTCGTTCGTCCTCGTACGCCTTCGTTTAAGACTACTACAATACTGAACACTAAAAACTAGACGATATACAATTTAGTTAATTATTATCAGTGTCTCCAAAAAATCCGGTGTGAGTCCTTTCGTAAATTATTGTAGGTATTACTTTCTTGAAAAATACTGAAATTAACAGTTACATACATATAACACATTTGTAATTTAATTGTAATATGTAAGAATTTTTAATACCTTACCATTATGAGATTTAATTAGTTATTATATTGAGTATATATTACTTCAAGCGTTGGTTTTGGATGCGAAGTTGCTATATATGTCTTCGCAGCTTAAATCGGCTTAGTACGTCGATGAAGGGATATCGGAGGTATCGAACAGTCGGGCGACCCCTAAGACCGTTTCTAAGGGCGCTCGGCCCAGGGCGGGGCGAGGACTCACCGCGGCCGTTGACACGGAATCTCCCGCACTGTGTTTATGTATCTCGATAGATTTTTCCCTCGCTCAAAGGGAGCGGCTGCTCACAAATGGACCGTTTAGTTTCTAGGTTTAGGAAACATTATTTAGGCGAGTGAATTGTCAACATGTAAAATTTATGATTAATTTAGGTATTTCATTATTAATTCAAGTCTTTGCGTACCAATCAAGTTCGAAAACCCTTTTTTTCTTTCTATACTTACGTATATAATTTTCAATTAGGATTATTTCATTTAGGTGTTCTATAAAACCCTCGGTATTTTATTTATTAGTACGTACTTTATTACTTTCACGAACAATTAACTCAACTGGCTTAAATTACTTGCCACTTTGTTAGCATCTAATTTGAACATCTCTGTACAAGAAGTGGATATTTCACGTTGCTCATCAACATAATTTAATTGAAGTATTAAGTCTAAGTCTTAACAAGTCAAGTCTTGGCAAATTAGGAGATGAGGGCAATAGTCGTTCTACAAATACAGATAAATAAAATCGAAGTGTCCGTTTGTATTTCCTAGCTGCAGGCGAAATCTAGTTTAATATAAATAAATATTCACAGTCAAAATTTTAGCAACAGTAGAGACGTAATTCAATGAAATATCAA
The DNA here is from genome assembly GCA_929442735.1 of Watsonalla binaria. Classification (NCBI taxonomy): domain Eukaryota; kingdom Metazoa; phylum Arthropoda; class Insecta; order Lepidoptera; family Drepanidae; genus Watsonalla; species Watsonalla binaria. Next base: position 7,530,284 of record OV838919.1, on the reverse strand, counting down.
ATGTAAAATGACATAGAGTCAAAGTAGAGGAAAATGGTAACGTTAGCGCAATAACATTGACCAAACTGTCGGTGGATTCAATAAATTGCGACATTCATTTTATCTTCTAGGTGTGTTTGCATATGCGATTAGTCCTATATTGTACAAGAAGCAGGCGTAATAGTAATTTTATGAGTCTGGCTCTGTCTATATGTATAGCGCGAGGCGAATAAAAACATGCGCAGTATCCTAATTTTCGCTGCGCGTTTTTACTACTTTACAACACCTTTCCATTTTGTGAAGCTACTAAAAGTAATTACTACTTACGCGCCTAGTGTAGTGTTCTTAGCAATAATAACTTTATTTCAGACTAGTGTCACGTCACGCGGTTTCCCCCGCGTAGTTCCAGCTCCCTGGGTTAAGCAGTCAGAGTCGTGCCCGAAAGGTACCTATAGGTATGCAAATCTCTCTTACTTGTTACTGCACTAGTGTTATTCAATTTAGCGATGGATCTAGGTCGACTAAAAATTACTTACTAAAAAGTTCCTCTCGATGTGGGTGTCGTGATATATCCGAAATAGATCAATCGGTGATTTTATTAAATACGATATATAACACCATATGAAAAGAATTTACTTTAGCTGACATAAAAAATCTATGAAATCTTTTCAACGAATTGCTTTCAAACTACGTACTAACAATATAATTTGTTTTGAAACGTACTACGTTACACGTTCACGTTAGGGTTGGTCAGTTACATATCTCTAAATAGAACTTGTGCGTCGGTTTCGAGAAATGTGAGTCATTTTGTTTCACGCTTGTTAATTATTTAGCATAGTTGTGACACGTAACCCGCACAAGTTGTGCCTCTCTCCATAAGGTAGAGGTACAGTCCCTGCCTCTTCACTCGAGCAGCTCCAGAATTTCGAACGGGAGATAATGATAATCCAATACGATTTAACGTATACCCTATTCAAGAAAAATGCAGTCGAATTTATAATCTCCTCCATGTTTGAAAAAGTGAACTGTTCCTCTTTATCGTCAAATAAAAAGAACTTAGAATGCTGAAAAATAAAATAAACTAACGCACAAGCACTAATTTAATTCGGTTGATTCTAAAATTGCAAGAGTTGCTCAAGATTCTGCTTATTGTAATTTGTATGTATGAAGTAGGTAAATTCAATTCATCAGTAACTTATCCATATTGCAATTAAACATACCACCAACCTACCTAATAATTTTGTTTCGATAAGTAGGGCAAAGGCCAGAAGATATAATATGTTTTTAGATAAGGAAAAAATATATACTTTACATTTTTGTAATAAGATTAGGTGCTGGTCAACAATTAACATTATACACGTTCGTCAGTTTAGTTTATTTATGTAAGGTGAAAAGGTTCAAAGCCAAAACGAGGGGTAAGGGTCGTGTAGTAATAATATATGATGAGGAAGGGTTTTATGGACCGACCCAAAATCATAGGTTCAACAGGAAAACATGACAGGAGCGCGCTTACCAATATATACGCTAATTCTTCATCAATGTAATAAGTAAACATCTATATCTATACCCTATGCAGATAAATAAAATTGAAGTGCCTGTTTGTAATTGCAAGCAGCTTTTCACTATTTAATGAAATAACACCCATTTTTCACCGAAGATTTTTAAATGCCAACGTGCCCGGTTGTGAGTCTATCGCCGTCTCAGGCATTATATGTACTTTGAATTACTTCTCAGACGGTGAAGGAAAATATCGTGAGGAAACCTGCATGGTTTCCTCACTATATTTTCCTTCACCGTAAAGCTCGTGGTGTGAAATCACTGTACATACGTTTTAAGAAAACTCATTGGTTCAGGCTCCGCTGGGAATCGAACTTGAGTCGCTTGCGTAGCAGCTGACTGCTCAAACCCAAACCACGGACACTACGGTCGTAGAAAATAATTAGTCTAAAAGAAGAATTACGCCGTATTTTTAATGTGTTTCAGGTTGTAATCGATGAAGATAACGACATAAATGCCACTCCCACTGGTCCTGCCTATGTCACTTTTCAGATAAACATCCGTGGACCTTTGAGGAACAATCACAAACGATGACGCAGGTGAATCTACTGTATTAAATGTTCCATTGTTCATCCACTCCCCATCAGCAAGTAGCCAGTTAGTCCTACATGGTATGACTATAATGATAACAATCATGACATGACACTTGTCTTGTATGCCGTCGGTAATATGAGTTGAATCTATATCTATACAGATAAATAAAATTGAAGCGTCTGTTAGCCAATTCCAAATTAACAGCTTTCCACTTAATATGAAAGTACTTACTTATATATATGGGACCTTCATAAAAAAAAATCTTTATCTGTCTCTCTATCCGCCTGTCTGCCAATCTGTCGTCTGTCTGTTTGTTCCGGCTAATCTCTCAAACGGCTGGGCCGATTTTAACGGGACTTTCACAGGCAGATAGCTGATGTTACAAGGAGTAACTTAGACTTAGACTGCCTTTATTGAAAAATATATAGGGTACCGCGAAATAAAGTCTACCTACGCGTGTGAAACCGCTGGGCACTGCTAGTATAATAGATACCAGTACTATATGTTCTCTGTTACATAACAGCCTTAGGCAGTTTCATATTAAAAAGAACACATTTGCTCGAACGTTGGAGATTGGCAGTGCTCTCATCTCAACATCATAAAAATTTTGGTAATTGACAACACTTGAGGTGAATGGTAATAATAGAGCATGGTAGTCAGAATATAGCATCGTAAATAAAACTTGCAATTTGTTGGGCTCGTATGAAGAGATTAACAAGTCTGCAAATGTGAAAGGGAGAGAACATAAGACAAAAGTAAGGTGACAATCTAAGTATACTCCAATACCCCATTATTTATTATACAATTTTGTAAAAAATATACATGTTGAGTCCAAGTCAGAATCTCAACGTTAGTTGAATAAAAGAAGTTCATGCCAAAGGGATCAACATTTTTGAACATACTGCTGCAGTCCATAAATCAGCGAATGTGATCAAACGTAGAAATTAAATCCGCGCAATGTCTATCATTACTCCAGTATTAAATAACGAGTTGAGAAACACTAACTTGTACGTGCAGCCTTTGTATAATCTCGAGCTTCACACCTCGAAGCGTGCATTGATATTATCAAACGGCCCTGCATCCACGTGCAATCTAACATAAATAGACAACGTACACAACATTAACACGGTAACTGGTAGAGATCCACGTGTATCTGGAGCGGGTTACATGCACAGATATATCATCTCAGTCACAACTCACAATTAAATCCACTCACGATGCAAGACTCTTTCTAAAGCGAGTGCCGAGTGAAGATTTATCGAAGCTCCAGATCGCTGGAGCGGTCACGATCCTCCTATTGTGGGAACAACCCGACGCGTATAAACTACTCTTACTAAGGCACGAAACATACTACTTAAGTAAATAACTACTCGTATTACAGTAAACGGGCTTTTACGACGGTTTACAAATTCATATAGGAACCATTTTTCCTAAATAATCTATCGAGTCGTTGTCAGCCAGAGTGAATTAATGAATAGCAGAATTAAATAAATGAATATTAGGCAATTTCAAATGGCGAAAGTTCTCAGATACAAACTAGGTAATAATAACCTTCAATTGATACGTATTTACTTTTAGTGACTAAAGCGGTCATAAATATTCCAATTCCTTTTAATCATTAAAAAAATTCATAGATCTTTCTCGGCCTGAAAGTCAAAAGTATAATTAAGTTTGACTGTCTTAGTGAATGGGCTCTAGGCGGTTCTAGGTCATTCGTTCGATATCCATTTGTCCCTTTTAGTCATTTCAAAACGACCGGAGCATGTACCTCTAACTTCTCTATACCTACAACTTGTGAGTACATTATTATGAAAACTTCAATTTTATTATCGAACGTGGTTATATAAACTATTTGCAGTTTCCATGTGAGTTAGCCGTTACACCGGCTGCGGTAATTGAGCCGCGCACTTCCTTCCGCCGCCCTGCCTTCTGACGGACACACGTCAAACGGGATTTACAATGAACAAAAACTAACCAATACTCACACGTTATTTACACAACATTCTGCAGATTACATCATCTTTGATAAAATTATAAAACGATCTTCTCCATACAGTCCCAGTAGAATATAACAACCTCTACTTGCTCTTTGAACTTCTAAACATTCGCTTTCAATAATATCGTTGTAAGACACAAATTACACGCTCAACAGCTCATTGAAATAACGTTACTTAATTACTGTCAAGTCGAAGCAATTACACTTCTGAGTATGTTATTGTTTATATTATGAACTTCAAAGAAGTTCCTATTTACAAATGTCAATAACATGATACGAGCGAATAAACGATTGTGACACGGTGTAAACTAGATATAGAAAAAACTAAAGCAAAGAAATAAGACAAATAAATTAACCAAGCATCAACATAAAATGTCGCATAAATTCGAAACCATGGCAATTCCGTGATAATCATGTCAAAGGAGCCGACGGGCGTTACACGATCCTTCTCACAATTGACAAAGATGTAAGCTGTCAATGATCCTCATTTGTTTTATAGGGATGGGACTTGTGAGTTATTGAACTCGTCTCGTACTCGAAGGGCGGCATCGAGTTGTAGCAATTGTTCTCTGTCTCCGTGGCTCGAATGCTCGACATGTGCCGCCCGATCGATGGCTGCCTGACTCGTGCAATGTCGCCCTCGGATTTTAGCGCCACCGCCGCCGTTTCTTTTGACGGGTCGCAGTTTACCCTACTACTCATTCCATTATAAAAGCACATAGCTCAATGAAACAACATTTTTCAACCATTTCCTTGCTGTTGGTACGTGAGAACGATATTTCAACTAGAGTGATGCATTCATATTAAATGATGTGCATCTATTGGTCGTTTCTATGGCAAGGCGCATTCACAATTTATATACAGGATCAATATTGGACCGAGTTAGAATATGTATTGTGCCGTGCAGCATATGTGTTTCCATACTGAAGCAATCATAGTCACACAATTCAATTTATTCGTGTTCCATTTCCGTTTTACACCCACTAACATTGCCACTCATCCATCTACAACAAGCATACATGGAAAAAATAAACGATTGCCCGATGAATACGTAATAGGATAGCACTCTCACGGTATTGTTAGAGTTGTGCGAGGGATAGATACGATACACAATTGTTGTTGGTAATAGATGAATGACTTGCTCTCGTGATGATTACCCACAATCATCGTAAGTACAGACATTTCATCAAGTGTTCAATGTGACCTTTACATAAATAGATGGAGGTACTATCAAGCAGGTACTTTGATTTTTGTTTCAAAACATACTTATAATACAAGGCAATGTTTATTTACCTTATTATAATCAAAGTTCTGACATTTTGAGGACACAGGTAAACCTATTGTATAACACTATAATTTTCGTAGACATGAAGCGATGTAAAATCAAGACGCATATTTTAATAAGAAAAATTATGTGATGTAGTGTCTGTAACTCTACGTGATACTGCATGAACAAGTCATAAGCATTAAGCAAGCACAACAACGATCGTAAAGTAAAATCAAATGCAACCCCGAATAACAATCTAAAAAAACCGAAAAGTGGTTGACCGTTCTATTTATTCGTGAGCTCACAAATCTATGCGAGGAGCGCACGTGTGGCGTTGGGCATGCGTACGCGCAGCGGATCTCATTGTTTGGAATTTCACGTTCAATATGGGGCGTAAATATTTCGACAATGCTCTAAAAGGGAGAGCTATAAAGAAACAAAAGGCCGTTACGCGAGCTTTGCCCGTGTATAAAAAAATTATGAATCATCTTTGATTATATGAACTAACAAAAAATGCCCATTTTTGGAAAGTTTGACCTACTATATCGATAAACACCCTCTTTATAAATGTACGGTGATGTTTAATACACGTTTAATATGATATAATAAAGTATATATAGCACAAAAAAATAAACAAATATAATGGTCACAATCAAATTTTTAAGTACTTAGTTTTTGATTTGATTCTATTCTCAAAATCGTGATAAGTTTTGCATACATACAATATGCATAGTATACAAATTATATTAGGTTAGACAAATGGCAGACAGAATGGCCTTGAGCGTTTGGTATTGATCACAGTTGTGTTGAGCTTAAAATAAGCTCGGATATTGAACAAAGGCGTGAGACTGGAAGACGGTATTCTGTTCATTAGGGTAAGAAAGAATCTGCGGGTGCAGGGAGTAAAAAAAATAGTGAGCACTCTGTCGCACAGTGGTCGTACACGTGCATCCGCCCGCTCAGTGCGAAGCTATTTATATTGGTGCAGCTTACATGCTGCTCGAATATGACATGTGATGGAGATTTTACACCAAATCCTCAGATAAGCCTATACGGATTTTCCTAAAGTAGTTCCATTTGTGTATACTTCATCGGAGTGAATCACTGTCTTATTTTGTACCTTCAATCATACTATCATATTTTTGAACACGCCTTTAAAAAAAAATCTAACGCGTCAGTACATATCCATATTATAAGAAACTGATATTGAGATAGATAAAAAAAAATTAAGATAATAATGTATTAATAATACCGTCAATTTAGATTCTTATTACATTCCTTCTCACACTTAAGCCTAATATCGTTAAATATGAAACAAATCAAGCCTTAACACTATCAAGGTACGGCTTAATGACTAAACGTGTTGAGTTATTAAAAATAATCTTCGTATGCTTAAAAGATAAACATTTTTTTATTTACTCGCCGGTTGTTCCCTTCTTAATTATGATATCAAAAGTTGCGTCGCCAGCTCTTTTACTCGTCACCGGTAAGGGTATATCTATCTCTGTCCTAACACAGGATGAGTTAAGGCCACTGCATCGCCAGCATCGACGATTAAACACGTTCCTATGCACCGCCTCGTATTTTATGAACGGCCATGCAGCCTGGGCCCTCTAAGAATAACACAACGCTAAACGGTTCCACTCATTATACTCGACGCTATCAGTAACTAGGTACCACGTGAGAATTTGACGCGATGATACGGCAAAAGCTTTCATTATAAATTATAATAATTAGATAGCTGCAATGGCATACCTACACCTACCGTAGACAGATCTCGAAATGATAACTTGAACAACACGATTGTGTCGACACTTTATTAATAGCGTCGATAACGATCTTTATTGGAATGTACGTGATGTATTCTATCTCATATGTATTATATCTCAATCTATTCAAAGGCTTACCGTGATGCGAGGGCGTAAGAACATGGTACTGGCTTCGGAAGCTTGCACGCAAATGAAGTGCAATTTCGCCTGAGGCACGGATTGTGGGCAAGATATTCGCGGACGCAGAGTGGCCTGGAGCAGTGCGCAGAGCTCAGTCACGAATTGCGTTGTTGCAGTAATTTCATTAAGTTGGCGCTCCCCTAGAATCTCATTCCAAGGACTATTTACAAATTTGTTTAGCCTTACTATGCACTTTCTTAAAAACAATACTGTCTTTCTAGCACCGAATAAAAATAATCCAATGAAGTAGTATCCATCCATCACTTGGAACTAATCAGCGCAAAACAAAAAGGTATTGGAATAAAGAGATCGATAAATCTGTTTCTTCTTTTTATTTAATCACCTACAATCTTTAACTAGAAAGCGTTGAGCTGTAAGTACTTTGTTTTGATTGTCTTAAAGATCATCATCGATCAACCAATAGTTCAAACAAGTCGTACAATGTTGATCGTTGACTTCTGGCGAGTCTCAGATGTTCTACTGTTAGAATATGATACGATCAACCTTATGGAAAATAAATGTCATCTACATAAGATTTCTCTGCAGAAGCGTAATAAGTGCGATAAGTCTGTGAGAGTTCGCTTTCTTAAAATATGTACGTAGCTACTTAACTTGCTTCAATCAATGGTTGCACTACAGTGGGAACAAAACAAATACCACCGGGTACCAATACCAGTGGTTGACCAATGAGTCGTCACAATTCAAGCTCGTTTTGGTTGTTCAACCTTTCTTGCTTTCTTTGTAAACAAATCACATTTCTCCTTCATTATATATCGGCACACCACATATTTTCATATGTAGCTCTCTTGTGAATATAATTGAAAATAAGAACAAAGAACTTGGTAAAATAAATAAGAGTGGTCGTCAAATATTTCTTAAAAAGGCAACATTTTCAGATATGAATGTCCCAAATGATCGTGAACGAATCTTACGTCTTGGCTGTGAAAATTAGTTTCATTTCAATTGAGCTTCAACATACAATTTGGTTCGAGCTCCAAATTCAAATGTATGAAGCGAAACGACATTCTGACATCGCAAGCGTTTCCGTGGGCGAGCCAAATTCCAGTAATATCAAATTCACCGTGCCGCCAACCACAGCCCGCGTTGACTGACCATCGCATCTTTAACAACAGCTTAGTAATCAGCCGCCTCTCTACCAAATAGTCAATGCACGATCGCCATTAACAACCGTTAAGTTTAAACACCTGCGAAACGGAGCAAATGGAGACCAATTTCATCAGAACCATAATCCATTTAATAAAAATGAATTACTTGCATTCATCAGTCAGGACAAGCCATAATTAAATATTAGCCAGAGTTGAAATATTTTCGCGAACGATTAATCACTGGCTCGAACTAGGTACGTTGAGGAGAAATAATTTGTGCTAAAAAATCTGTTGATGAATGGAAAGTTCATGTCAGTAGTTATTATAAGATGCTTATGAATCAGCCGGAAATAACAGGCATAGTTTAGTCGCTCTACATTTTTGCTAATTCTCCGTCAAAAGTCATTATATAAAGTACTTTATACCATTTGTAGTAATGGCAGGAAACCTAAGAACTAAATAACATCTGAGAAAGTACTTTGGTGAGAAACGAAGGACAGCGGGAATAATAACATTTAATATTAATGGGGGCGGAAGATAGGTGTTATAATATTCCGAGTATTAAGACAATGTCGCGGGTAGAATTCTTAGTAGGAAAGAGTGTCTGTTTGTTACCTCTTCATGGCTGAACGGAATTTGCTGAAATTTGGTTTAGGGATAGCTTTAACATTAAAGATAGGGTACTTAAAAAAACATTACTGAAACAAAGTCACGGGTAAAAGATAGTAAGTAGTTAATATACATTCATTTAGACTCCCCGTGCTCGGATTCCCCAGGGAACTTTGCAGGACATAATTGTTACCTCCGTAGGATGACCGTCAGTCAGACTAGCGAAAGTAAGCAAGACTTATAATTTGACAGCAAACAAGATTGATCACGTGGGGCGATGTCCATGAGGGCCACAACACAACCACGCTATGGCCCGTGCCGTATTTCCCGAGGGCATCAGAGACTCGTTGATAATTGCACCTCCATCCCACCCGTGCAGTATATCTTAATAAAGCACCACACCCACCCACTCCCCAATCTTCCACCCAACCTTAATAAATTAAACACATGAGATACCCCCGTCTATCCACAATACATAGCTCTGTGTTCCTATTCCATCTATATTTACACAAGCTAATCTCTCCACCACGAGGCCACGAGCCATAAAGCACTTTACTTTTAATACATTATTACGATATTGGGAAAAATCCTTTGTTTCACTTAGAAAGCATTAGCATTACTTATTGACAAGTAAAGTGGGAGCCCCAAGACATATGTAAGTTTTTTGTTTGGGTTCTGAATAAGATTAAACGAACCTTTTGGCATCATAAGAGTCAGTTTGCACTAGCTCCCGGGCCATTGAGTAGCTGGAAATTTACGTTAATCAAAATGAAATAACAAAATTGCTGATTAGTTTTCCACGACGCAGAAAGAGTTTTGGATTAAGATATATACGTTTTGACACTTTCCTATGGTAGCCGCGATAATACAAGCGTCATTATTATTGCCGAGGACGATTTAACTACCTACCACGAAAAAATATTTTAATATTACAGGTTAATATATGTATAACCTACACTCATAAATAACGTGATTTTCTATTGTTAAGATAAATTTCAAAATCGGTTCAGGAGATCCAGAGACTAACCGTCTAACACCTCAAACCCTCATAAACTCTTTATAATATTTATGTGGAATAATGTATTACGTTTAATTTTGTTTTTTTTAATTGTTTCAGCATTTTTAGGAATAAGTAGGTTTTATATGTGTCTATAAACGATTGTGAATATGAGTTATCTATGAAAGTCAATTGTCTATGTCTGTATGAATGTGAATGTCAAGTGTCAGTGATTTTTGAAAGGTAGATGTCATTAGAAAAAAAAGAGGTCAGGAATGTTTTAAGATGTTAAGATTTTGTGAATACGAAATAAATAAAGATTGCTGAGATTACTTCAATTTAAATTGTTTCAAGTACATCCCACATTTATATAATGGAAGTAACGATTAATTGTTATAATTTGATCGCATGCGACCTTTTTGGGCCTTTAAATATTTTAATGTTAAATTAAAGACAAAAGACGAGGAGAAAGAACAGAAAATAGAACCCTTTCCGACCACTCCAGCTGCGGCTGAGACTATGCACCGGCATAAACAAACAACGCATGCAACACTAGCTTCGAATGATACACGTATACGCATGGGTACAAACAGACGGACTATAATTAGAACCTCTGATCGTTGCTCAGTTAGAGGCACGATGAACTCGCCCTCTATGACCCTGCACCTAACAGGAGAGTTGTCCTACTTGACGGTACTTCATTCGAAAACGGACTGTTTCGTATTGTCGTATCGCCGAGGTACGTTACTTCTAAGTACAGGTACTTAGAACGTGCTTCGAAGATTCTTCTAAGAATTTTGCTTTCCTTAATTGAGTTAATTTTCAACGGTTATTTATTTAATAAAATAATGTTTTACAACATGGTAAATTAATTATTATAATTATTGACCGTAACCCAAATTAAGAATAAAAACGTCATATTAGAGCTGGGCAAATCTATATCTATAAAACATGACCCCAAAATACATAATGGTTTATGTAAAATATTTTATTACATGATTTCAAACACCAACTTCCATAAACTTAATTTTAGAAAGATGCTCCGAGGATATTGAAAATCAGTACGCAGCCATCCGCAAAAAGCACCAGGGAACATCAAACTAATTAAATTACTTCCCCATTACCAGCCAGTACATTAGCATGCAAATTGTTAAAACGATCTTTGTAAAGTTTGAAGCTTGTTCTGAACACTGGAAGCCCTCCGTTCGCAGGGGTGTCAAGCCGTCTAGCCCCGTGAATGTCAATCGTGGATATTGTAGAGGGTTCTTGAGTACGTCCATTGGCAACGAACAATGCGGAATGGAGTGCAACACATTGTAAACGCCTCGCGTTGCAATACTCCAGCTCACATAACCACATAATGAACCGGTACCTATTGGTTAGGTACTAACTACCCCTGGCAAGTAAAACTTACCTTTAGCTTGATGAGAACTCTGACTAAGTTGTGAAGTAGGCAAGTACTCAACTTAACTTAGTGCAAGAGCTATTGTTTCACATCTACCACGCGAGTACAAACTAGTTATTAATGAAAAGGAACGTATTCGCTCGATTTCCATATACATAGTTTATCCATCATTATTGATTTCATACCAAATCAACGTTCCAAGTTGTCTAGTAACTTTTGACGACGAAGATAAGAGCGATAAAATAAAAATATATACAAAAAAAAACCCTATACATTGGAGATTTTATGTAAGATATGAGGAGGGCTCGTCCTGAAAAAATATATGTAATTTCAATCTATACCTATAGATATTTTAATTTAAATAATTCAAACAAAAAATACCAAACATGGAACGATATGCAATTGTAAATACCGTAACTATACATACAGCATCTCGGATCACACAGAAATTCATTACGAAATTAATAGATTATTCGACGGCTTGCTTATCCATGAGAAATGCCATACCAGCCGAGGTCGTGTGAGCGGTCAAATTGTACGATTTCGTATAGTAAATGTGCGTGCAAGTATCAAAGCTTACCGCGATGGAGTCAATTTCATATTGAATGCCGTTGTCTGCATATCAATCCATACCGGTTTCCCAGTGACGGAGATTTTCCTACACCATAAGCAATCGGCATACGATAATTTGTCATACAGCTATGTCGAATTAGGTATTTATTTATTCAGTAACTGTGAGTGAAGATGGAAGAAAATCTTCAAAGCTATGAGAACCATAAAATTACTTCGCACGAACCTCAGAATTTAAAACTTTTAGCATATATCTCGTGACGATCACTATTATGCAGTAATTTTTTACGTCAAACATGGTCGTACAATTTGTAACACGGCAAATTAATCGTGTATGATACGTAGGTTAAGCGTGTTAACGCATCGCGGTCACTACACGCCGTTTAGGAAGAAGAACACAAATGGCCGCAATCAAATCACAATCAGAGTGAAAGCATGAACTAAGCCAGCTGAGATCGAACATGCTCGCGCTGTTTACAGTACGTTAGATGTAATTATAGGTGAAACGTGTGTGCATCACTCACGATCACGAATGACGATCGATGTTTCAACTCTCACCTCCATCACGCCTCTAAAGTAGTGTCTGTCAACAGGTCAAGAATCGGATCAAGTTTAGAAAGTAATATAATCGTACATACTATGTTTTGGATTCACCACATGGATCTCTTAAACTTATAGAAAAAAGGGCTTCGCAAGGAGAACTTCGATCTTTTGGATGTTAAATTATTACAACTTTCGAACAAGTATTCTGATTCAATTTACACCGCATGAATGTGTGCGAAACACAATACAGTTTAAATTAAATTACTTCCTGCCTTTTCCCTATGGAACAGTTGTAGGTATACTTTAGGTAGGTATGTACACATACACGTACACAATCCCCCAAAAACAATCAAGGTCGGCCACAACGTCCACAACAGACGATGGAGTCGTACATTTATTAAAATAAATGAGGGTGCGCAAATTTTATTAACGATTTACTGAGTCGCCCTAGAATCGGTGGAGCCTTTGAGAAAAATATGTTGTTCGACCCTTGGAAATCTTAGAGAAAAACTTTTGTCGACTCACTTTATTATTAAATCTATAACTCATTGGTTATTAATTCAGCGGATGTTAGAACGTTTCAATAAACAAACACTCTCTTAGCAGCACGGATCTTTCACATCCAATTAAAACTGTAATTGCCTTTAACAGCTCAAGACGCATCCTTATAAAACGACCGTGAAGAGCAGAATGAAAAGAGAGCAGATGTGGTGATCACGTTGCCATAAGGGTCAGGCATAGGAAGTACTTGCGCATACGTAATTGTAGCGAGTGGACACAATGAGGGGAATTGGCTAGTGCTGCCAGTGCGCCGATTGTTGTGCGACCGTCGCCCGCACCCATTGCCATTGATTGAATGAATGAGTAAATTTAACAAACAACGCACCGCAATCGGACCGTAACCGAACCAGTCGCACAACTCACTACTCACACAAAACAAAGTATCAAAATAAAAGTCATGCATGATTCAATATTGCACGGGACGTTGTCAGTTCAATGAATGCTTATTACGTTACATCCGGCACAAGTTAACATAGTATCAAGAGTTTATTTTATGATTCAAGGATTAGTAGAGGTTTAACTAATACCTCTTCGTTCGGCACTAGATCGGTCTAACTAACTCGTTTCCCGATCTTCGGCCCCTTTCCGGACGTGCCAATTTCGAGCCGACCGTCGACGACGCGTCGCTAGACGAACGTCACACCAATCGCGTTCAATTATCGATTAGACCTGACACAATCTGCTGCAACAGACGTCTAACGCTATAATTCAAGTATGTAGCCTGTCGGTCCAGAAATCGTTTTGCAATCAAATATAGGAGCACTGAAGTGTGTTGGATTTTGGTTTATTAGTTTGAGGACTTCTGATTTAGACATGATTGGCATGCTTGAAACATTGTATTGATCCTTAATAAACTGCAGTTTACTCCATGCAAGTGTATAATCGCACTGAGCTTGGTTAAAAACACTATACGAGGATGATCTAAACCGACGTAAATCATGAATGAGGATCTCAAAAACACTTCAAAGCGTTAGTCGATAGCAAGCTCAAAGAGAAACGGTGCTGTTGGAAGAGAGTTGAAAATTAATTTGCCAATAGAGCACGCTTTTCACTAGACAAAGGTGCTTTGACGAAGTTCCCTCGAAAGGCTTGTGGAGTTGTGGGCCTACGCTTGAAATTGTTTCATGTAGATACGTGTTTGGAATATACAGGTTGTCTCTAAATTCAAGGATAAACCGGCACCGCTTTTGTTTCGAGACAAAGTTTATTAAATGTCACGATTTAATTCTCAAAATGTTTTGAAAATTTTCAGTAACGGACATGATTGCATAAGTTGTATGGCAATTTTTATGTATTTTTCGAGAAATATATCTGTGTGTCGATTACAATCCCATGTCAAACCAGGATTGCTGTTGTTTATAATTTGATAAAAAAAAATTACCATTCCAAAAAAGTTATAAAATGTTTGCGACAAGAATAAGATGCGTATTAATTATTTATGGGAGTAAAGCGTAATTATTTTAACACATTTAAAACTGTTTCTTTGTCATAAAGGACCAAATAAAGACGGATCTATTAATGGAAGGAAAAATAAGTGAGCTGGAAATTTTGTTGGCTCACGATTATAATTGAAACAACTATCCTCACAATAATGATAATGGGAGATTTGGGGTGCTTCGGTCGGCTCTCGCGCCGCAGGCTCGGCCACCCACCACGGCCGCGCCTGCCCAGAATGTAGTAATTAAACAAAACCGTTCACGATTTATTTTGATAATGCTCGATAACATCCAACTGGAACACGATTTATAACTTTTCGATGTTCTATAAAGATTTAACTGTGGTACAGCATCTTCAATGAACGATTTCACAATAGATACCGTAAAAAGTGAATTCCGTTTTTTCTCAGTTTATACTAAACCACGATCTGACCATGGGGAAGTCAATCAATACTACTTACTGCAGGATGTCAAATTAATAGTTCATTGTACTTTGCAGATTATAAACGACCACCTCCTTTACAGAATTGATGAATAGTTTATTATTACTGTTACATTTAAATTTGGTTTGGAAGAGCAATTGAAAACGTAGTCGTATTTGCCATAGATGAGATTTTGTTGAAATACTTTAGTTATTTATAACAAAAATTTCAAAATACGAATACTGCCTGCTATATAATAATAACTTCTAAGCTTTTAATTCTTTTCAGTGTGTAGGTAGTATGGTATAGCTACCACTGTAACCTAAATAGCTTGCTGAGCCTAAAGCACACACGCATTCACAGTCTTGAGAGTAAGTAAGCTACAGTTTATAAGGATGAAAATTCCGTTCCGATGTCGTGATTGTCCGGGTGTGTAGAATTGGACGCGGGATGACCGATCCGAGCCTGAGGCCGTGCGACAGGTCCCGATTATCAACGCATTCTGCACGGTGGTGGCCGCAACCTGTCACTACCATTACCATTTTGCTTGACGACTTATAGTTTGTCTATTAGAAATTCCAAACGCACTAGCTACGCCTCCCGTGCCACCACTTCTGTCTGAGTAATGGCAATGAGCCGCGCGTGGATATGATTTATGATGACAAGAACTTGCGTATCCACACAACAACAACATAGGTTTTACGACTGGACTCCAGGGCTTTTCTATAAAATACATTTTTAATTCTATCAGAAACAATTTCGTGCAAACTTGTTATTATCAGTTCGTTCGCCATATTTTCACAGTATTAACTCCTGTGAGAATGTTTATGACAGCAAACATTAAATTTGTGAAGTAGCACAGTGAGGTCAAACAATTAGCCAGTCGTGATGGGATCGTCGGAGGCTGCCCTCCCGGCTCGTGACGAGGCGGGCCCGGGAACCCGTCGCGGCGAGGCGTCACGCTTAACCGCGCCATTCGATCCGCAGACAGGTGCATCAAGCGCGTGGTAACTATATTTATTGCCAACATTACACTCATAGTTGTGCTGTCTGTACTTTGTGTACAACTCTTAATCACAGATCAGTGTTTTGCTAGCATCTTCCTCGGATATGATTTGGTAATTGAGCCAGTAAATTGTGTAGGTATGTGTTGTGCTGCCCTATTTTCATTTCAAAATACTTATACGTCAATTTGAGTTATTAGGTCCTACACCTTCAAAGAACACAGACCCGTGAGAAGGTAAGAGATAGATAGTGACATTTTCGCATTTAAAATAATAATAAATATTATCTAGCACGGATTTGATACTTATTATTTTTCCCTTCCCTATATTTTATCGATACATTATGGTGAAAAAATGACTCAGCCTCAAAGCCGACAATAAAACTAATGCCGGGTCTCTATCATTATCCTGATTCACTCTTGATAGAGACGTTAGGAGATTATGTTTTGAATGGATAATACAGCTTTATAAAAAGTGGAATCTCCAAAATCAAAGGGCAAAAAATATAATAATATAAATACAACCCGAGACGTAGCGTTTTTATATTGTTGTTCATCTTTTTGTAAAAGCACGCGTTGTCGCTTTTTCTATGATATAAAAAGGTTTTCGTTACATTTACAGATGTAGGTACCCAGAATTAGAAATGCTTTTTTACTCGTATGTTTATGAAAACGAACTCTAGTGTATTATTTAATTTGTTAACGGTGTAGCACGCGTTATGAATCTCAATTGGTCAGAATGTCCGAATTTTTTAACCGACATATGAAATTATTTTATGACCGTGTGGTCAAATAAAATAGAAACCTTTAACATTTTCATATACCTGCCAACATTTTCATATACCTGCCTGCGTATTACCAAGTATGATAATGCGTGAATGGAAAAAAATAACACGATAAAAGATAAACTTACCTCCATTTCCCGCGTTGGTGATAGTCACCCAGAAGTCGATGGTTTTCTCTGGTCCTAGTTCCTCATAGTCCCACTTCCTTTTAACTTTCACTACACCACTAGGTTCAACTGAGACCCACGGATTTTCGTCCCTAATCTTAAAAGTTTCCCGGTCGGTTTCTTTCTCCAGAGTAAACACAGCTCGTCCTTCTACTTCACCGTCGGCTTCAGTAAATTCAATTCTTTTTGTCGGTCGAACTGCTCGCGTTACTCGACGCTTTTGCCGATGAAGAGTAGGTAAATTTCTTTGATCACGGACTACAAATTCGAGATAAACACGGGCTGGTTGACTTTTGCGTGGAGGAGAACCAGTATCGTGTGCAAGAACCTGTAACACTGCCTCATGACTGTCTGGCTCACCAGCCAGTATCAGTTCTCCAGTTTGAGGCACAATCACGGCAAGGTTGCTCGGAGCCATCAAGGAATAATACACTCTGTCGCCGTCAGCATCATACGCATGCACTTTGCCGATATTAGAAAACCGTTGCCAGTGCGCTGTACCATTAGGTCCGTTTTCGTCTGGAGTACCATTTACAGCGAAGTAGTAAAAGTCTTGCTCGAAACGAGGTTCGTGGTCATTCTCATTTACAACTTCAACTCGAATTGGAATACTGGCTTTGTTAGTCCCATGAATGTCTGTAGCTTGAACGACCAACTCGTAAATACTTTTTTCTTCCGCGTCTAAGGGCTTCGTAGCTACTATTTGTACATCCCCTTCAGTAATCACGGACCTCACTTTTGGAATTGATTTACTATCGTCTTTTTCTCTTAACGCAAAAGTTGCGTCTTCATTTCCTTTTACAAGTTTATACGCAATAGGTCCAACATCAAGTAGTGCCGTAGCCCGAATGGGTGGCATATCAATAAAGGTACCCGGTGAAGCATTTTCAGAAATTTCTCCGTGTAGGCCATGTGGAGTTAAAAAATGCAACATTCGCCGACGATCCATGATTAAGAGCTGGACCGAATGTGCAGAACTGCTATATGGTGTCTGTTCCAGAATAGCCAAATTGACGGGCTTATCGAGTAGTGGTGCCAGGTCAGCAGTAGTCATAAGGAGTCCATCGTCGAGTAGAGTGAAATAAGAAGTAAACTCCGGATCGACGAGGGTGTACCGCGAATGGTTGCCCATGAAGTGTCGGACGGCATGTCCGGGGCGAACATCGTGCGGCAGCAGGGTGAGTGCTCGCACTTGCACCGCCAGCCCCAGCACAAACGCCCAGAGCACCGCGGTGCACAGCAGCACTGTGCGCGCCATTGCCCAACTATCCAAGTGTTTTCTCAGTCCAACATTGCATACCTAAAATGTAAAACTTTTTAAAAAAAAATAGACTTTAAACATTTAAGCAACGAAAGTTACTGATCCCTAATCATATATTTTGCATTGAGACCACATGAAGTTTCGAGGTAGTTAAGTGCGAGTATTCATGACATGATATCGAGAATCTTAATAGCGGGCTGCAAATTTGTAGTAGTAGATATTTCATAATGAAAAAGAAAAAATTGAGCCGACCTCTAATACTTGAGATTAGTACCATTGACAAGGGTTAAAAGATTACATAGACACTCCACTTAATTAATGCCGTTCAGTAGGCTAACTGTGATTAGTGAGCTTCAATCTGGATTACTGGCAAGTACCAGCTGTATGAAAATGTACTACGCAAGGAAACACGTAATCGTAAAAAGGTAGGTAGTACTTCGAATACCTCCTTTGTAATCAAAGTGGATAATTTTTCGCTCAGTTTAGTGAACTTTAATGAGCTTATAGTATGGCAGTTTGATGGGATGACGTGAATGTGGCGACGAG
Organism: Watsonalla binaria; assembly: GCA_929442735.1. Lineage (NCBI taxonomy): Eukaryota > Metazoa > Arthropoda > Insecta > Lepidoptera > Drepanidae > Watsonalla > Watsonalla binaria. Next base: position 7,511,591 of record OV838919.1, on the reverse strand, counting down.
CATGGCGCGCGACGGTACAACGACGGTCGACGACGTCGTAGCGGGCGGCGTCGACGTAGGGCGGCGAGGCGGGGCGCACACATGCGGAGCTTTATTTAGGCGGCGGGTGAACGCCGGCGTCTCGCGACCCGCCGACGCCGTCGATCAATACCCTCGTTGCGCCGCCGCGTACCGTCCAACGAGCAAATCTCAACTCTACTAGCGCTCCCGTTCACGACAAACCATCAAATATTCACGCAATCATTTAACTGGATAAAAGCGCTCGCTATTTTCACAAAATGTTATAGTTCAGCACACTATTCACCAAATTGTCATCAATATCAATGGTAGCACTGTCTTACCCACCTACACAAGCTGTATTTAACACATTTGATATAAAAATACCCACTTTTAGATATTAGGTAACACCAGTATTCCTTTGAATTGTATAATCAAATAGAAAATTAACTAATTAATATCTCGAACCGTATGCTACTCAACTATTTAATGCATTTCCCATAAAATCTCGCGGTAAACATGTGGTCTCAATGTAAACAACTTGAAAAACACGCATAAATATTGAATATCACACAAGTAATTGCTGGATATTTTATATAGACTTCAAAATACCCGTTTACAATGATAAAATACGTACGTTAACACGATCGAAACAATTTGATATCGATATCGGAACGTATGACAGATGCGCGCCGCTAACAATCGCCTATAACGAGCACGAGCGTCGAAGCGCGACTGACGGCGGCTTACTCGCGGCGCGCGCGCGTATTGAGCGCGCCCGCCCCACCCGTGCCACCCCCGCCTATGCAACCCCTAGCGCCCTAGCCTAGCCCGGCTTTATGGTCTCTGCTTCTTTCCAGCAACCCCCTCATCTATTTCGTAGCTACGTTCACTGCATGCACCCATGAACCCTCTCAATGTTTCTCAATGTCATACTTGTCACTTTAATAATAATTTCGACCGCACCCGAATGTGCCAGAATACAAAATTAAAAATCAAATACCATGGGGTTTATTTTATTCCTACTGCCGTTTATTTTACATCGCCAGAAAGCGATTTGTAGGTAATATTATGGCAAAGGAAATGTTAAAGTTGGCTGTGGATGTCGGTTTATTAAGGTATTAGATATCATTATGAGCACTTTAATAAAGTATTATTTGTAAGTCGGATGGGGATAGCATTTACAGATTTAAGAAGACGTTATCCTTATGAATCATTTAAAAATGGATTAGCAGGCTCATTTACGACGTTATATTATGTATGATGCTCTTGCTTAATTAATATTTAAGAGAGCGGCTTCCTATAGGTAAACTACAAACTCAGGTTACATGCTAACTGCAGAAGCTCAATGCGCGGCCTGTAGGTATGCGACAAGCAGACATCTGTAGCCCGATTCACGGTAATAAAAATGTAATGATGTCCTTTCCTTTATTTATTTAATGGCGATGAGCTTAAGTAAAACTATTCCGCCAATGTCAAGTGATTGTTGAGAAAAATATCTTGTAAATTGTTAAAAATATGTGGAGGAACCCATTGGATTCCTCGCTAAGGTAAACTCATCGTAATGATGTCGTAGGGAATTGTTGACAGTGACAATCGAAAAAATAAATAATATCTCAGTAGTCGTCGTCCTATTCAAAGAAAGTCCTATCACACTACGATTTCGGATCACGTGAATTCCACATTGGGAGAGGATTTCGATCGAATTACTTTCAACGATATTTCGATTATTGGTCTTACGACACTCATAACTCGTGAAGGCACTACAGGTGCCGTCAGTGGCTTTAGGTCTTTGCATCATACCTTGGGCTCAGTTGAAATCAAACGCTGGCTACGCGAAAGGACGAAGTAACATGTTTATGTTATATCGTAGGTATTTTAGGTTATTTTTAGTTAAGTATTTACCTGAAAGGCTATTTTGAATAAAAACCCCAGCATATAACGCCCATGAAGAGATCTACTAGAAACAAGGAGAGCGTATCACTCTCGTTCCTCATATGATATATTCCAGAGATCGTAGATAGTATTTTGTTGGGTGAATGGAACTTGTTAAATATAATTAGTATTTAATTTTAAAAGCTAGCTTTATAACGGATGAATGATTCTCCCGTTCGAAATTCGGAGCAGCTCGACCGGGAATTGTACCCCCACCTTGCTTAAGATCGCAGCTAAGTATTACTATGGTGGAGTACCCGGTGTTGATTCCATCTATCGCTAAATCACTAACTGCAAGTAAAAATGTATGCAGAATTTTTTTTTTCTTCTAAATCTGTCTGTCTTTCCATTTGTTCCAGCTAATCTTTGAAACAGCTAGGCCCATAATAACGGGACTTTCACTGGCGGATAGCTGATGTTACAAGGAAAATCTTAGGCTAATTTTAATTTACGAAAGAAAATATCACTAACGTTAACGCGGGTAAATCGTCGGGCACTGTATTTTTTTTATAAGGAATGCGCTAATGACACTGGTGTTGATCATATTCATAGGCTGCAGGAGTCACTTACCATCAAGCACATTACATACTTGTTTGCCCCCTTTACAGTAAAAAAAAGCGAAAGTTCATAGATGTAATTAATTATTAAATTAATAATATGCTAACATTTTTATCGTCTAAATCCTTCATGACTGAAGCAAGCTACCATGCTCTCCAATATTTCCCATCTTTCACTTCGACCATATGCAGGGTTAAGAGGAATAACTCATTCCCATATTTATGTAACATGCAAATGTTGTATACTAAACTAATTATAAGGATACAGAAATGTAGGTAAATCATATTACACCACATAGCTAAAAATATCCACCACCATCAACTTATTAGGTTAAATGTTTTGGATAGGTATAGATTGAAAGCCAAGACTAATGGAACAATCATTATATTTAAACAGTAATAATGTAGACTAGTATAAAAATAGCCAAAGCTACACCACTGAGCAATTTCAATTTGTGACATATTATAAAATATTAAATAAAATATAATTCATTATGAATACATTAGCTACAACTGTATTATACTTGTAATAAGACAACATTATTTCATAGGCATTTTGCACTAAGTGCATATTAATAGAGTGAACAGGGGGACTACTATCATCGTTAAAACAGTGACATATTACTAACTTCTTAACTCTGACATTTAATTAATGTGTCACAAAATGAAATGTCACAGCAAAGAAATTCTTAATACACTCTGTTAAAAGCAATGATGGTAGGACACCAGGTAACTGTGTTACCTGACTTACTGTCTACTTACAACTAAATATGATGAGTAAACTGCTTAGGGCCTACATTGTCATTGGTGTTCTTATATCTTATCTCCTTAATGGTGAGTTGCTTTCCCTGATGTATTCGTTGCAGGTGACTTCTCATGTCATATGACCTTGAGAATGAGCGATGGCAAACTGGGCACTGTGTTTTTCCTGCATGCGAGTCTTTGTGTAGAGTCAATGAAGTGGGATGTTTAAATCCTTTTGGACACAACTGACACCGAAATTTGGCCAATTCTGATTCTGGAAAAGAAGGAAAAACACCATTTAATTTACATTCATACAAAATACACTTGCAGCTCTAATGGCATTATCAGGTTTCTATGTAGCTTTCTCCAATAAGACATCTATTAGTATTATAACTATTACAACTCCGATAAGAGTTGTAATAGTTATTTTATATATATGTTAAAATATTGTAAAAAGTTTCACATTAAAAAGCTGTTTGACAGCTGCTTAACAAATACAATTTATGTCAGTATAGATCCCATCCCAAGTTATGAGCAAGTACTTTTGATGTACAGGGGCCTACCATCATCAGTTTAAGCAGAGCTTATTAAGAACTTCTGACCCTTGATGTTTAATTTTAATACCATACTTTTTTTTATGCCGAAGCTAATTACTTCCTACTAGGCGCTGCGTAAATAATCATAATTGGCCCCCTGTACTCCCAATTAGGGAATGCAAATATTGCGAGATCTGGCCAATTTAGTGTGTTATTTTTGCAAATAATCACAATATTTAAATAAATTTGGAAAAATTAAAAAGTATTATAAGATAAACATTTATATTCACATATTTTTTCAGTCAACCTTTATGCATTGAAC